>OX376373.1:110969452-111027078 GCA_947369275.1 Nemotelus nigrinus
TATATATATATATATATATATATATGTATATATATATAAATATATATATATATATATATATATATATATATATATATATATATATATATATATATATATATATATATATATATATATATATATATATATATATATATATATATATATATATATATATAGATATATCAGCAAAATGATTAAGAGGGATAATCTCTGGAGTGGGCAATCTGATTAAGCTGAAATGTTCGAAGGACGTAGATGTATATAACAGGTAGGTCCGTAATTTGCTTTACTTCAGATATTTCAAACCTTTTGGCGGCGGCGAGCAATTTAGTGAATTTTGAGGTACTCCTATATTTCCAAGTAGCGTAAATTTTTGTTAAGAAGTGGAAATGGAAGAAGTGGAAATTTTGAGATGTGTGTGGGAGCAGCGTGCCTAAAAGAAAGCAAGGATTTTTTTCAAATTTTGATTTGTCATTACTTCTGGCCAAAGATTTGGATCACCGTGAAATTTGCAGAGCGTATTGATGTTAACTGAAATTTTACGCACATTGATTTCCAAAGTAGTGCAGGTAATTTCGAAGCAGCGGCAGGCTCCTGAAAAAAAATTCTTCAAATCATTGACCCTCCTCAAAAATTTTTGATTCTTGACTCAAAATTCAAATCATTGATAAATTTCAACCTTTGTGCATCAGGTTGTGGAAGTATTTAAAATTCCGATTTGCACAACCCATCACCAAATTACCTCTATTTTCAGCACTCAAAACTTCTGTTCACGAGAACTGACGATCGGATAATGCAATCATTTTATAACAAATAAATGAAAAAATAAATGAAATACAGGCACTACTGTGGCAGTGGTGCCATTTGGAAAATAGCTTCCTATAGCTTCCGATTTAGCCACCAGATTTTAACAAAATTCACGCAGTAGGTGAACCTTACTCTTAGATAGATTTCGTAGAAATTTGGTTGAAAAATTAGAATAGGGACGCCAGCTATCAGAATTTTTGTCTCCTAAATATTGTAAATTTGTTCAGGAAAATAAAGGTTTTTTCGTTATAATTTCCGATGCAGCTACGAAATCAAAACGAAATTCATGTCACAAGTAGATTTTATAACGTTTCTAATTCTGTAGGAATTTCGTTGAAAAAAGGTGAAACGGTCGATAGCTATGATGAATTTCGTAATTTATTGACATTTTTTATCGAGCGATGTTGTCGTAAATTTCCAAATGGGAATGATCCTGCAATGATAATTAACAACAAATATTTACGTTTCGAACATTTAAAAAGTTCGGACGTTGGTAATCCTACAATCTATTCACTCCTTTAACTTACAGCGCAGAAATTCAATCGAAACGAAATTCATGGGGTGGGTTTTACACAACGTGAAGCAGCTATGGCGTAAGCACATGTTAGCACACCAGGCAATTTCGTAAATATAGCACCAGCAGATGTTTCCATTTTGTATTCATAAGCAAAGCATTAACAATCAAATAAGCAACCGATATATATTTTTACCAACCGATAAATTTTTAAATTGTGATTACTTTTGGCAAAGCTATTCAATCATTATGAAACTTTCAGAACATATTGGTATTATTTAATTGTAGATTTATGTGGCTTTTGATGAGCATGTTGGCAAATCTGTAGCAAGGGCGGGCACTGAAAATGAAAACCTTGAAATCATCGAATCTCCGGAAAAAAATGTTGTTTCTAGGAAAAAAAGCCACTCATATGGAAATAATATGCTTTGTCTGCACAGCTAAAGTAAAAATTTGAAACTTTACAACAAAAACTTCTACATCAAAAACTTCTGTTCACAGAAACTTACGATCCAATTATCAAAATTAATTGTTATTTACAGAATGTATTGGCCTTAAGTAGACCCAGCTTTGGTAGAAAAGATTTTGACATGAAGGCAATTTGGTGCTGAAGGCAATTTGGTGCTATTTTGAAAAATCACCAAGAAAATTAGTTGCGTTTGGCCCTTTCAATTCTGATTCAGTCATTCGATTTTAACAAAATTCACACAATAGCTGAACCCTACTTAAAACCACGTTTGGTAGAAATCGGATTGAAAAATTCTGTTGGAGCTGACAGCTTTGGTTATTTTGGTGACTTAAATTCGAAAAGTTCCTGAGGAAAATAAAGCTCTTTGCCCTATAGCTTCCACTATTGTCATTGAATCATAACGAAATCCAAATGGCAAATTTAAATTATTGTTGGCAGTATTCAGTAGAAATGTAATTTCACAATAATAATAGGGTTGCCACCTATAGTCGTTTTTGTATTTTTTGGCATACATTTAGTAAGCGGTTTAATCATAGAATTTTCAAATCGTAATGATCTTATAATGAAAATAAAAACCAAATATTAAGATCTAGAAAATTTTAAAACTTTTGCAAATGGTAACTCTAAATTTCTTTGCATCCGTATAACTTCCAATGCAGCCATTGGGTCAATACGAAATTCGCACAGCAAGTTGACTTTAACGTAAGGCAGATGCGACATATTTTTTGCTACGGTGCTAGCAAAGGGCTGCCAGCACTAAGCCTTTTTGTTATTTTCTTTCCAATAAATGCTTGCATTAAGCATTTTCATCGCAAACATTTGCAATGAAAATAAGTAAACAATGTTTAAATTTTCTGAGATTAGCACATTTTGGGATGACAACCCCAAACACTTTTCTATCGCTGTAAATTTCGATGAAGTCACCGAAATTATAATAAGCTTAGATTCTATTATTACTTAGGGTGTATTAGTTTTAAGTAGAAAAAGTAAGTAGTGGTAGAATACACACTCAAAATCTGTACAAACCCTCTACTGTTCTTCGAAATTTAGTGTTTCTAGCGGTTCTGTTGCGCTAGGGTTTTTTGTTCTCTGGGGGATAGAGGAGTGCAAAATCGCGCCTATTTTATGTCACATGGGGCCGTATATAGAGAAAACAAGGAAACCACTTAAATGCGCATAGTTTTCGATAGGTCATCACGTGCGACGAACGAGATATCGTTGAATCAATGACCGAATTTACAGCAGTTCCCAAATCGGGATTTGGAATATACTGTAATTCGTGAGCTTTCGGCCAATTTCCATGTATGAATGCGCAGTCTGTGTACGTACAC
Organism: Nemotelus nigrinus; assembly: GCA_947369275.1. Lineage (NCBI taxonomy): Eukaryota > Metazoa > Arthropoda > Insecta > Diptera > Stratiomyidae > Nemotelus > Nemotelus nigrinus. The sequence goes on from OX376373.1 coordinate 110,972,556, forward strand.
GGAAGCTCCTCATGAGCTTGATTTGCAAATACCGGTTTTGTACGAAGCGTTTATGTTTGTGTGTGCCGGATAATATTGTTTGGCTACACGAAAATCAGATTAAAACCGGTTTTAAATCCCAATTTTGTGTAACCATACAAATTTGAGCGGCGATCTGGTTTACAAACACATTGATTGTGATTTGTTTTCAATAGGGCGTGTCAAAAAGGGAAATTTTTAATATCGTGACTTCTAGTGGCCGCTGTTCACTTTGTCAAACAGTAACGTGGCCATCCACCAAACAGAACGCATCGGAATGCAATATCATTTTGAAAATGCCTCTGAGCGGAAAGGATGTGCGCTGTATCTTAACGTTAAATGCTCTTAAGCAGTGATAGGCATTGGGATGAATAAATGTTTAGCAGATATTGTTAAAAAAGTAGCAGATTCAGAAAAAAAGTAGTAGAAATTAGACATATACAATTAAAGTGTGTAAAAAAAAGCCGAGAACAACGACTTTTTCTGATTTCTAAGAACTTATTTCTCTTCTGCTAGGCAGAAAATCGACCAATTAAAGACTGCAGTGCATATGAACTACAAAAAACACTGATATTTATAGGGAAATAGAGAAAATAAGTATATTTAGAACGCATATTGCAGCAAACCCAACCTTAATTACAATCAGCATGTTAAGAAAGCAATGCACCACTTTCCAGGATTAGTTCTCGCAGAGTTCAAGGTCTTAATCCTTTGCAATAAAACGGCTGAAACGCCTGCTACTTATTTCAATTTTGATTGTATAGCATATAACATTTCGTTAGAAGTACCAAGCAGTGCAATTGTGATGAAAATGCAAAATATTGATAACGCATTCCTAACTTGAATCAACAACAATCTTTGCTGTAAATTACGTTTTTACTAGATGAGTCCATCGAAAGCTAAAGAGATAAAAATTGTTTTGGGTTGTCTGCTATGACCGAAATCCCCCATTGTAAATTTTTTTTGTACAAGGTTTATAATATGAAAGTTTGATGGTAGCATTGTTGGTAGGAAAATGACTCAACATAAAAGTAATCTGATTAAGGAGACATATCCTATGATATTGAAGAATTTCTTAATGTTTATTTGACTACGAAAATCAGTGAATCAATGAACCGTGTTGCATTTTGCAAAAAAACAGCAGGGTCAATGGTGTGGAAGATGTTTATATACGTACGCGCTGCAGCGAATGGCTTGCATACGCATCACTAAAATCTACTCAAACTCATATATAATACACATCAATGTGTCCCGTAAGTCTACGAAATGTCTAGTGGAGGCACAATATATTATGATTTGTTTTTTTTATGTCTTACCAAAACAGAACTGTTAAGACATAACTTTGACACATGTATTATCAAAATGGCATCAACTTAGCTTTGGTGTGATAATTTAATCAAATTCTCAGATATTCAACGTTCAAATGAATTAAACGTTATCTATAATGGAATAACCGCAATGTTTTCTCTCTTATAATTCAATTTGTATACAAAATCTATCATAAATCTGAGAGATATTATTTTGTGTGATTGCTTTGTGGCAAGTTGAAGTTCGATTTCTACATGTAATATCATAACATAAAACGCCCACTGTAAAATTTCTGAGAACATATATTTTCTATCACATCGTCGGGTGTACGCCAAAACCATGAATGTGCTAAAATGCTATTTCGAGTAAAATCAATTTGAAAATTTGACGTAATATTATAAATCAGTTTTAAAATATAAGAAACATTTTTTTTTTAATTAAGGAAGATAATATTCTAATACTATTCCGTTACACTAAAACAATGGATCTGCACATTCATGATTTTGGTGTAACGCATTTGGCAAATACTTAGTTTTTAGGTAATTCATAAAATTGAAATTTTGACTTTGTGTAGGCATAAAATGGAATTTTACATTTCCGGTTTTGGCAAATTGTTTGTATAAAAATTCCGCGTACATTGACATGAAAAACTGAAAATCACCAAAAAAGCACATTCATGGTTTTGGCGTACACCCGACGACATGGTAGATTTTATGAGTGGTGGAGCCACGGCCATATGCTACTTTATCTGTCTAGAGGAGTCACTGCCTTAATTGCTTAGTGAATTGATGTATGGCAATAATTTTAAATTATCAAAATATGCATATTATTTTAAATTCGCAAAATGTGCTGTCTTGCTTATTCCAAATATATTTTCTCTCATAAATATAATAAGAAATTAAATCAAACACTCGCTCTGCCGTGATTCCCAAAAACTTCCAAAAAAAACAACATTTTTGCGTTAACAATACCCGAAAGCTAAATACTCTACTGCATCATTCTGCAAAATTTCAAAAACTTATCTTTTCTGAAAGTATGCTAAAATCAATACTGAAAATATTGAAAAATGACCTCTCCATATATCTGCAGTACAAATCAAAACACAAATCATTGAATATCTCCAAAGTGCTAAAATGTGCACACATTCACGGCCACGGGCCACGATGCTACACCACATAGTCATAATCGCAAATGGTTCATGTAAAGTTCATGCATGCAGTAGCGAGGTCATTATTCATGAGACACGCACCAACTAAGTGAACAGCACTCGCCAAAAGCCTCAATATAGCAAATTTCCCTGTTTCCACACGCTTCAACGAAGTAAACGGTGAACATCAGAAGCTGCCACATTGGAATTCCCTTAAATGTATACGCTTTTACAAAGTGAAGTGCACTCGCCAGAAGCCAACATATAAGAATTTTGCCTGTTTGTACACGCTTCTGCGAAATGAACAGCGTTCTTCAGAAGTCGCCATGTAAGGAATTCCCCTGTATGGAAACGTCCATACGAAACCAACACCAGTCATCAGAAGCCGCTAGGGGAAATCTTCTGCACGAACATGCTCGCACGGCATGAACAGGATAAGTCAGAATCTGCCATATTGGAAATCTGACTACACGGACGTGCTGACACAAAGCAAGCAGCGTTGGTCAGAAGCCACCATATCGGAAACATCGATGCATGTACCCGCTCGAACGAAGTGAATAGCAGTAGTCGGATGGCACCATATTGAAAACCTACGTGTACGTACACAGAACTATCGTGTACACACAAATGCAATGACACGTAGCAAAAGCTCAACGAATTAGGTATATTCCAAATCCTGATTTGGGAACTCGTGTAAATTCGCTCAATGTTTGAGTACAGGTAAAAGTCTATTGCCTAACATACTTAGCATGCTTTTAAATTTTCGATGCAATGGGATCGGTCTTGTAGCGGACATTGAAAAAGCTTTTTGATTCTTACCCCCGTCCCATACATAACCAGAAACATTTCCGGAAATATTTCCAGAAACATTTCCTGACAGGCTGCCTCCACTAGCAATTTGAAATTGCCAGTGGAGGCAGCCTATGGTATGCAATATTTTATGGTCTGCCATAAATGGTAGTCAATATGGTATGCAATTTGCTCGGCAATCTGCCTTGCAATATTTTGACAGTTCTTGGTTTCAAAATGTTGCTGAACCATGGGAATGCTTTATTTCTTATAAGAAGATGTAGGTATTTTGAATTTAAAGGGATTTTTAGATGTTGTTGAGCAATGAAATGGTGGGAAATTGCGAAAAAATCGAATTTGCATTTCAAATAACTCCTTAAGAGCATTTGACGCTCAGATACAGCGCACGTCCTTCCTGCTCAGAGGCATTTTCGAAATGAAATTGCATGCCATGAAATTCCCCACGCACAGATGACATACCATAAATTTGACAGTCGTTGCAATCGGAAATTGCAGAGAAAATTGTTAATCGAGTCCCGGTGTGAAATATTTCCGACAATATTTCTCTTGCCAGTCCCACACTTGACCGGAAAGTTCATTCATCGTTAGCGTGCATCAAACCTCAAATCAGAGCTGCCGCTTTTGAAGCTGCATATTTGGTCAATATTAAAAAGCAAGACGGCTCAATGTGACCATCTATGCAGCTCCATTCTATTTTTACCATATGTATCACAGCCATACCTAGCTACAATACTATTTTCGGCCCTTCAAAAGCTCCCTTATCACCAAAATAATGCAAGTTTCATAAAACTTGCGCTCACAACGGCAGCTCTGTGCCGAAATTTCGTCACACCCATGTGACTTTCCGACACTTTCCGACGATCAGTCGGAAAGTTGAACAGCTGATCGCTTTGCTATGGACTTATTGCGCAGTGGACTTTCCGCGACTTTCCGCTCGACGATGGGAAAGTCTCGGAAAGTCACATGGGTGTGACGTAATTTCGGCACTGAGCTGCCGTTGTGAGCGCAAGTATTATGAAACTTGCATTATTTTGGTAAAAATGGAGCTTTTGAAGGGCCGAAAGTAGTATTGTAGCTAGGTATGGCTGTGATACATATGGTAAAAATAGAATGGAGCTGCATAGATGGTCACAATGAGCCGTCTTGCTTTTTAATATTGACAAAATATGCAGCTTCAAAAGCGGCAGCTCTGATTTGAGGTTTGAAGCACGCTTACCATGAGTGAACTTTCCGGGCATGTGTAGGACTGACGAGAGAAATATTGTCGGAAATATTTCTGGAAATATATCTGGAAATATTTCTGGTCAAGTAAGGGAGCGGCCTTAAGTCTGTGTGATGGAAGGCCTTTGCTCTTTGTTACATCTTCCCAAATGAAAAAAGTAGCGTTTGGCGTCAAATACAGTCCTTTTCTTCTAAGAATGGCTATCCCAAGGCTAATAGCAGATAAATTGGTCAGCTTCCCCGAAACTTCTCTTAAACTACAACGCTCGTTCTACGTGGATAATTAAGTGATAAGTTGTTGTGGTGAAGAAGAAGCACTGCAGTTGTATAACGAGGCAAAAAGCATCACGGCAAAAGGAGGCAGGAACGTCAGCAAGTGGATAGGTAATAATATGAATAAATATTACCGGTAATGAAAAAGGTCCTACGCATGCAGTGGTACCTAGCCATCAATCAATTATGTGTGGATATTAGGTCTGTTAGAGAAGAACTAGCAGCGAATAGTTTTGTGGTTACGAAACGAGACGTTTTGAAGGTAACATCAAAAATATTTTACCCATTAGGCATTATCGCGCCGTGAACCATACGCTTGAAAACTTAAGTGCAATTCATAGCTGACACTGGATTGACAAGTGTCCACTCGTGTACCCTCGATCCGTTTTTCTTTTTGCTTTGCATACTTTTCCCGTCAATAAAAAGCTTTCCTGAGTGCCGGTTTAGTGCTTCCGTCATAATCTTATTCTTAAGATTTATCCGGAAATTACTCTGTAAATATACCGTTGTAAATCTCTACTGCGATTGCTTTTTATCATTTTATCAGCGATAGATTGTGATACTTTACATACATTTTGCGGCCATTACGCAGTTTTTCTGAGTGCCGGTTCAGTGTCTTCTATGATAATTGTATTCGCTAGATTTATTGGTAAACAACACTGCTAATTAACTGCTGTAAACCTATACTGTGTTAGCGATAATGACAATTAACTGGTTCGCGTACTAGTCTAAAAGCCTATTGACTACTCTGAATCTATGCTTTGGTAGCAATAGTGGTTTGTGTATTAGATTAAACTTCACGTAGTATTCTGTGGAACTACTTTACATAGTTCGGTGTGTAATTGTGACATTTATCTACTCTCGATTTCGGTTTCTGCTACACCCAAGTTCCCAACCAGTTACTAGCTATCTTGCGGTTGAATTTTGCATCTGTAGTATTATATACTCTCGGCCATCTTTGCGCAGTGTATACTTTCCGCCTTTTATATAAAAAATAATTAATAATCGTTGAATTATCGTTGAACTATCAGTGCTCCTTGCGCCACCAAATACGAAAATGTACCTTACGTTATCTGTTCGGGTTTCTGCAGAAAAAAGTTTCACGTTGGTTGCGTGGGCCTCTCAGGACGTATCGGGAACGCGCTTAACGAGACTGCTGGGATGTATTGGTTCTGCAGCTGCTGCCGCTCGTCTTCTATATCGCATTATGTGAGTTAATTACGTGCTGCTAAACAGTGTCTTAAGGATGTGGCTAAAACACCTATTGCTTCTGAAGAGACAGTCAATGTAACTCTATCAAACCTGAAATCACTGACAGAGGTGATGTTGCAAAATCTCCTGCTGGAGTCACGACTCAGAACCAGAATAATTCTCGTGCCAAAGCTCCGCAATCATTTTCATTGCAATCGCCTTAGCCTATTTTTAACAAACATCAGTCGCTGCAACAGCCTCGCAATCGAACTCTTACCTCGCCGTTATTATTGTTGGATATTCCAACCACTTCAGCACCTCGTACCGACGTTACAGCAACGCAAGTGGTTCCTCAAAGTCGACATAGTGCGCTTGTCGAATCTTCTGGGCCAAATCGTGCACTTCATCACGTCAAAGTGTTGAGTCCGCCACTGCAGGTCTTCATATCGCGCATCGAATACAATACTTCAGTCAAGACGATTAAGCAATTTGAAGCTGCCACTTCTTTTCTGCAAAAAACTTACGCCTGACAACTTACAGAACCAGGAAGTGGGTTCTTTTCGTGTAACTGTGTCTGCTGGCGTCAACGAGCTTCTACAAAAGGACTTTTGGCCTCTTGGTGCTCTAGTCAAGGAATGCACCAGAATTCCTCGTAAGAATTTTCATCTGAGAGGAGCAAAGAGCTCCGGAACTAAGGATGAAGACTTTATTATCAAAATGTCCGTGGTTTGAGGACCAAAACTAATAAGTTCAGGGTCTCTGCCCTTTTTGCTTCAAATGATATAATATGTCTTACAGAAACCTGGCATACTGGTGATATCTTTGATTCAAAAATCTAACCTAACTACACGGTTTTCTGTTAAGACCAGGATTGTTTGAATAGTGGTAAATTCAATGGTGATGGTTTTCACATCGGTATTAATAAGGCATTCAACGGAACACTCTGTCGTAATTTTGATATCTGTCCTCCTGTTGAGTGTATTTTCATGCGTATATCCTTACCTTCTGCCAAAACCTTTGTCGTTGCTTCAATATTTATCGCCTGCAATTTTTCTCTGTCATTTTATGAACGCTTCCTTGCGGAACTTTCACCTTACCTCAACAGTCGTTTTTCCACCGCTTATGTTATTATGTGTGGTGATTTAAACCTCCCAGCTCTAGCTTGGGATGATGCCTATTCGATTAGCATCTCAACTAGTAATGTCTTTTTAATAATGTCATCGTTTCTCTCACTTTCCTCCCTCTCACAGCTTAACAACATACCAAATGCCAGCAATTGAATTGTGCACCTTACTTTGTCCAATCTCCCAAAATCATCACTTTCCTTGTGCTGCTCTCTTTCTCTTTGTGCTTTCTGGCCCACATCATCCCCTTTTTGACCTTGAAATCCCTAATATTGATTCTACTAGGAACAAAACCCCTTCTCTAGTATGTTCTAGCTTTCACAAAGCTGATTCCCCTGGCATGGCGATTGAATTAAATAGAATTTACTGCTTCTCTTTCTTTCGTGGTCTGATGCTTTGTGCTACTTGTATGTTTTCCTCACAAACCTTTTTTTACTAATGTTCGGAGAAGAACATTAGTATTAAAATCACTTTGGCCAAAAATTCATATTTCTATATATATATATATATATATATATATATATATATATATATATATATATATATATATATATATATATATATATATATATATATATATCATCAAAAAATTTCAGTGAAAAACGCGCCATCCGATTGAACTGAAATTTATAGGACACATTTGTGTATATGCAGAATAGTGCCAGGTCTCAGAAAAAGTTGAAAATCTTTAACCCTTTGGCGCCGGCGGCCATTTTAGTGATATTTTTAATATACCTATTATTCCGTACACAAATAAGTTTTGCAAAAATAAAGTTAACAAAATGAATTTCGAACGTGTTTTACATGTGAATCGGATAATGTTTTGGAATTTTTTAACCCCATGTGTGCGCTGGGTGCCTAAAAAGAGAACGGGAAAAATTGAACATTTTTAAATTGCGATTCCTTTTGACAGAGCTATTCAATCATTACCAAATTTTTAGAACATATTGGTATTATTTAGTTGTAAATTTGTGTAGCTTTTGATGAGCGTGCTGGCAACTCTTTAGCTAGGGCAGGTACTGAAAGTGAAAACCTCCAAATCATCGTCTCTCTTGAAAAAATGCCGCTTCTTCAAAAACAAGAAGCTCATATGTATATTTCGTGCTTTTTTTACATAGACCAAAAAAAAAATTTGATATGGTATAACGGGCACACCTGGTAACCCTTGCCCAATTTAGCTATATTTTTAGCATCAAAAACTTCTGTTCACAGAAACTCACGATCCAATGAGCAGAATTAATTGAAATTTGCAGACTGTATTAGTCTTAAATAGGACCAGGTCTGATCGAAGTAATTTTGAAATGCGGGCGATTCTGTGCCAGTGGTGCCATGTTGAAAAATTACTAAAAAAGATTACTGGTTTTAGCCCTATAAATTCTGATTGAATCGTTCGATTTTGACGAAATTCACACAGTATTTGGACCTTATTTTAAACCACGTTTGGTAGAAATTTGGTTGAAAAATTCGGTTGGAGCTGCCAGCTATGATAATTTTGGTGAATAAATTTGAAAAAATAAAAATTTGAAAGTGAAAACATTCAAATCATCCAATATCCTAAAAATGTCCGTTTCTTACAATCAAACCAATCTGTATACAAATCTTATGCTGTATCTCCACGCTGAAAGTAAAACTTTGGAAATTTCATGTCGGACAAGAACGGTAACCCTTTCCCAGTTAACCTATATTTTTAGCATCAAAAACTTCTGTTCACGGGAATTCACGAACCAATAATCAGATACCATTGAAATTTACAGAATGCATTGGACTTAAGTAGAACCAGGTCTGATACAAGCGATTTTGAATTGTGGGAAACTCTGTGCCAGTGGTGCCATCTTGAAAAATTACAAAGAAAAAAAAACTGCTTTTTGCCCTATGAAATGTGATTTAGTAACCAGATTTTCATGAAATTGACACAGTGGCTGCACCTTACTCTAAACTCTGATTGATAGAAATTTGGTTGAAAAATTCGATTGGTGCTGCCAGCTATGGTAATTTTTGTGTGTTTGGTTTTGAAAATTCGCTCAGGAAAATAAAACTTTTTGCCCTATAACTTCCAGTGCAGTCATGAAATCAATACGAATTTCATACAATTAATGGAACCTATTACAAGCATTATTCAGGCCAAATTTGGTAGAAAAGCCTCGATAGGGTTGCCAGCTATTGTTGGTTTTGCGTTTGTTTGCAATATCTTTATTAAGCAGTTTTATCGTAGAATTTTCAATTGGTAATGATATTGTAGTGACAATAAACAGCAAATATTAAGCTTTCGATTATTTGAAAAAACTTGCTGCAGGTAACCTTAAATTTCTTTATACTCCTATAACTTCGAATGTAATATAACAACGAAAGGTTGCCAGCATGAGTCGGTTGTGCTACTTTTGTATCAATAAATGCTTACAGTAAGTATTCATACCGGAAACATTTACAATGAAAATAAATAACCGATGTTTCAATTCCCTAAGTTCTGCAAATTTTTCTGGTCGCAGCCCCAAACACCAACTTCAGTTACAGTGCTGCATGCACTGAGCAATTTCTTCATTGATGTTATATGAGATGCTGCTTTCAAAGTTTGGTGAAATAAGCTACTGATAACGAATATAATTAACTAGTGTTTTTCTTTCATAAACTTTGAAACCCATGCCAGTGGTTATATCTGAAACCTTCCACCATATGAGTTATAATGCATTCTTGAGACCAAAGTAAAACGTGGCATTTGAAACAGTTTGGCCGTAATAAGCAGCTCATGTGGTGGAATATGCACTCAAAACCTGCACGATTCTTCTACTGTTCTTCGAACATTAGGCCAATGACAAACACAGCGGTTTTTGCGAGGCGTTTCCCGAGAGGAAAACCGAGTCGGTATAGTCGTGCATTACTTTAGCATTGTGATGACACACACCGCGGTGCGAACCGCCTCTCGGTTTCGGAATCGCGTCGGTAGATGAGAGAAATGAATCACCGACTCGGTTTTCGAGCGTTTTTCGATTAGTTCGTTGCTGCGTAGTCCGATCGAGCTGAAATTTTCTGGATGCATTGATGAATGCATGGGATAGGGGAAGGAAAATCTGATAAGAAAATAGATTTTTGAAGAATGGTTAGGATACAGTATTGGAAAATGAAACATTTGTGGGCACTTTGTTTCTAAAAGTAGGCAATTAGAGATTTTCAAAGAAAATTAGTCTTAGAATCATTTTGCCCAAATTTTATAAGCATATATATACTTACATATATATGTATATACATATATATGCATATGTATGTGCGCACGACTACTTTTTTCACAAGCATCTACATGATACTCCGACGTAATTTGCAACTGAACCGACTCGATAAACGCTTCTGAAAACCGCTGTGTGTGGCAGCCGACGCGCCAAACCGAAGCGTTAAACGCTTCGGTGAAACCGAACTGTCTGTCATTGGCCTTAGTGTTTCTAGCGGTTCAGGTGCGCTAGAGTTTTTTTTTTTTATACCTCCTTCACTCCACTCTCTCCATCACTCAATATGCACGGTCCATGTGCATCACAAAATCATCAGTAAATAATTATTCCTAGTACTTCCCAGACAATTGGTGTATTGGTATAAGGGATAGTACCATCTTGCTTTTTTATAGTTAGTACTTTATGTCATATTGTGTACATTTTATTTGTCATCATGACGTGCGTCCAGAGAAAAGTTTACAAAAAACTCTGGGTTTCATTAGCAGTGTGCTCTTCCGATGTAGATCTTCAGATTTTCTTTAAACTTTACTAAGTTTTCCGAATGTTTAACCGAATTAGGCAGTGTGTTAAAAAATTGTATTGCTTCTTGTACAGGGTCGGTCTTCATTCTTTCCGTCCTTGAAATTTGCACTGATAAATTACCCGCATTTCTTGTTGGAATATTGGTGGACTCACCAACAGTTCGAAGAATGTTTGGCCATTTGAGCTGTTTCGTTAAAATCTTATAAATCAATTTACCTCGCTCAAGCAGTATAAGTTTGTCGATATTTAGAAGCCCAGTTCAAGCATATACCGCTGAAGTTGAGGTAAGTGTGGGCATTTTATGAATTGTTTTGATAGCTTTGGTCATAAGTCTTCCAATAAGCTCAATGTTGTGTTTGGAAGTCTGGCTCCACAACAGTACTCCATATGTGATTAAGGAAACAATGTACGCATGGTAAATGGTAAGCTTGGTTTGTAAAGGTATAAATTCAAACCTTTTTATTACACCTATCATAGGTGCCACTTTGCATCTGATGTTGTTGATGTGGCTTGCCCATGTCATTTTAGCATCTAGCACCAATCCTAGATATTTAATTGAATTTACATTTTCGAGCTGTACCCCATTTATTTGGATGCGTAGGTTCACTGGACGTTTGTTCCTCTGCTGAAACACAATGTATTTAGTCTTATGGATGTTAAGAACTAGTTTACTTTTCTGAAGCCAGCTGAAATATCGTTCTAAATCTGCATTTATAGTGTTCTGTAGTGTCAATTCTTCATTCCTGGAATAAAGAAGAAGGGTATCGTCCGCAAAGAGCACAATTTTGCAAGATAGCTGAATGTCCTGTATGCTGTTCACGTATTACAGAAAAAGAAGCGGGCCGAGGATAGATCCTTGTGGTACACCGATATTTACTTCACATTCTCGGCTGACGTAATTAGAATTTTTGGTTACTATCCGCCTATTTATTAGGTAATTTCTGACTAGTAGCTTTATTTTATCCCCAAATCCGTATTTACTCAATCGTTCTAGTAAAATTCCATGGTCGATGGTGTCGAAAGCTTTTTGTAAGTCAATGAGCGATTTTATAGCTGTTCCCAATTCGGGATTGGGAATATACCGAAATTCGTGAGCTTTCTCTGCATGTTATTGTATTTGTGTGTACACGATAATTCTGTGTACGTACACGTAGATTTTCATTATGGCGGCATCTGACTACTGCTGTTCACTTCGTTCGAGCATGTGCATGGACGCAGCTTTCCGATATGGCGGCTTCTGACCAAAGCTGCTTGCTTCGTGTCAGCACGTCCGTGTAGTCAGATTTCCAATATGGCAGATTCTGATTTATCCTATTCACATCGTGCGAGCATGCTCGTGCAGAAGATTTCCCCTAGCGGCTTCTGCTGATTGGTGCTGATTTCGTAAGGGCGTTTCCCTACAGGGAAATTCTTTACATGGCTACTTCTGAAAAATGCTGTTCATTTCGCAGGAGCGTGTACAAACGGGCACAATTCTAACATGTCGGCTTCTGATGAGTGCAGTTCACTTCTTAAAAGCGTATTCATGTAAGGGAATTCCAATGTGGCGGCTTCTGAAATTCACCGTTTACTTCGTTGAAGCGCGTGGAAACAGGGAAATTTGTTTTATTGATGCTTGTGGCGAGTGCTGTTCACTTAGTTGGTGCGTGTCTGGTGAATAGCGACGTCGCCACTTCATGCATCAACGTTACATGAACCATTTGAGATGATGGTTATGTGGTTTAGGCATTTGGCGGCACCGCGGCCGTGAATCGCATTCATGTTCTAAGCACATTTTAGCACTTTCGAGATATTCGATGATTTGTGTTTTGATTTGTACTGCAAATAAACAAATATTTTCGTTTTTACTAATGTTCGAAGAACAATATATATATATATATATATATATATATATATATATATATATATATATATATATATATATATATATATATATATATATATATATATATATATATATATATATATATATATATATATATATATATATATATATATATATATATATATATATATATATATATATATATATATATATATATATATATATATATCAGCAAATCGGTTAATAGAAGTAATCTTTGGAGTGGCCGATCCGATTGAGCTGAAATTTTCGGATGTCGTAGATGTATATAGTAGGTAGGTCCATGACTTGTTCGAATTCAGTTATCTTTAACCTTTTGGCGGCGGCGGGCATTTTAGTGAATTTTCAGGTACTCCTATATTTCCAAGCAGTGTAAAATTATTGTAACAAAAAGTATTGGAAATAAAAACTTATTATGTTTTAGGTTTGCTTATGATAAAGAATTGGAAATTTTGAGCCGTGTGTGGGTGCTGAGTGCCTAAAAGTGGGCAAGGAATTTTTCTCAAATTTTGATTTGTCATAACTTCTGACAGAAACATTCGATCATCGTGAAATTGATAGAGCGTATTGATGTAGACTAGAACTTAGCACACATGGATTTTAAAGACAGTGTGGGTAACTCTGTAGCTATGGCAGGCTCTTAAAAAAAAATCCTTCAAATCACCGACCTTCCATTCACCCTGCTGTTTATTTGCAAAATGTAAAACAGTTAATTGATTCACTGTTTTTTGTAGTCAAATAAACATTAAGAAATTCCCCAATCTCATAGGATATGTCTCGTTCATCAAATTACTTTTATGTTGAGTCATTTTCCTACCAACAATGCTACCATCAAACTTTCATATTATAAACCTCTTACAAAAAAAAAAAAAAAAAAAAACAGTTACAATTGGGAATTTCGGTCATAGCGGACAACCCAAAACGATTTATATCTCTTTAGCTTTCGATGGACTCATCTAGTAAAAACGTAATTTACAGCATAAATTGTTGTTGAGCCAAGTTAGCAATGCGTTATCAATGTTTTGCATTTTCATCACAATTGCACTGCTTGATACTTCTAACGAAATTTCATATGCTATACATTCTAAAATTAAAATAAGTTGTAGGCGTTTTAGGCGTGTTATTGCGAAGCATTAAGACCTTGACTCCTACGAGAGTTAATCCTGGAAAGTGGTGCATTGCCTTCTAAATAGGCTGATCGTAATAAAGGTTGCGTTTGCTGCAATATGCGTTCTAAATCTACTTATTTTCTCTATTTTCCTTTGAATATCAGTCTTTATAGCAGTTCATATGCACTGTAGTTTTTAATTGGTCAACCTTCTGCCTAACAGAAGAGAAATAAGAAGCAACCAGCAAACCATGCACTACTATAAGATGTTTATTATTGACAATTATGTATATCCAGGATTAAGTAATTGCGCACTTAAGACGATTATAATACTTAAAAAGAAAGGTTCAAAAATGTCCCTATTTTTAATCTGGTTTCTTTTTATTACAACTACCGCGAACGAGAGTAACATCGCCAGTCTGGCTGGCGCTTTACAACTCAGCCATTTATGTTTATGGTTAAGTGAATTTACGCAGACGATTAGGTAACCGAACAAGATACAATTTCACTTTTTCAGGAAATATCATATTTTGCGTTGTTCAGGAGGCTGTAAAAACTGAAGAATAGAATCCCAAAAAGGATTAGTCATAACATAATTACCAGAGAAATATCCAGGGATGCCAATATCTACTTTATATGGCTCAGCCTAGGTGTAACGTAGAATAAATTAGGAACTAGTAATAAGTAATACATTTTTTTATGATGTCGAGGATCGAATATAAAAGGCCAGGAGCGAGTAGATGTGTTGCTCAGAACATATCCATCGGTGCAGAGTTAATATTCATTCTCATTTTTAATAACGGAATGGAACGAAAAGTAAATTGGACTACAACTGAGTTGGAACTAATGCTGGGAATAATAAGAGAAAGTAAGTTATTATACATATATTTTAATAGTAAATAGTCTCATTATTTTATTTTTCAGAAAATATTTTGGAACTTACGGACGGCAAAAAGTACCGGAGTTTGGATATTTTCCGAATTGTCCAAACGGAAATGGCGGAAAAGGGGTTTACCGGAGTGCGGAGCAAATCCGCACAAAGCTTAAATTGCTTAAACGCAAATACACGATAGTGAAAGCAAATAATGCTGCGTCAGGTGCGGCGCGAATGGAATGCGAGTTCTTCAATGAACTAAACGAGATTTTCGAAAGCCGCCCATCTGTGGCATGCATTGAGACCGGTGTAGATAGTTCAATCGAAGGTAAGATATTGTAGTTGAAAATTGGGAAAAAATATAATCATTTTACCTTTCATAGACTCGACATTTTTTGGAGACGACACAGCAACAGGTAGTCAAGATGCGGCACAAAATACAAAAAGGCAAAGAACAAGAAAACAGTCGTTCCTTGAGTGGTACCAAGAAGATAGAAAATGGATGGAGGAACAATTCGAGAAACAACGCGAGTTCGAACGTGAGTTGATGGAGAAATACCAGCGAAATATGGCTGAGTGTTTGGAAAAAATTCATTCTGCTGTAAGTGAAACTAAGTTTTCTAGTTTTTTTCTATAAATTTTTCTATCAATTTCTACTATTTTCAGAAAAAACCAAAAGCAACAATTCACAGTATTGAAGTACTGCCATCCATAGAAGTTACGACAGCAGTGCAGGATGCCGTAAGCCAAATATCACCTCAAAATTTCGATCCGTCGTCGCCTATTGCGGAAAGCAGTCGCAGCTATATGGATGCAATTGCTTCAACATCAGCCGCAGCTGCGAAAAGTCCGTCAACTGCGAGGATGCCATGCGCAGATATTTTTCAACCTGGAAGGTCGTCCACTCCTGCATGTTCGGGAAACCTCGTTAATTTTTTTAGTAGCTTTCAATGTGAATCTAGTGATAGTGAATAATTAAATTTTAAATATTGTTATTATTGATAAGTTTTTTGTAGAAGTTGAAATAAATAAGTAAACAAAATTATTACAACACCAAATTTCTTTATTCCACTCTTTTCTTTTACAAAGCATTCCCACGCCTTAAAGGTTGGCTGTTATCAATGTGATTTTTCAAGTGTTTTCGTATTGTAGTTCCAGTGGTATGGAACGCATTTGTGGCTGATCTTGCTGGCTGTGGGTATTTATCCAAGAATATTTGGGTTTCCTCTATCCAAGATGGCAAAAGATTAACTTTGCGCCGTTCGGCAATGTTGTGCAAAATACAACAGGCAGCAGTTATTTCTGGTACCAATTTGTAATTCACATCCATTCGCTTGCTAAGTATCCGCCATCGACTTTTCAATCGCCCAATAGCCGTTTCTGCAACAACACGGCCAGAACTTAGATAAGCGTTGAACGATTCTTCTTGCATTGTTTTCGCTCCTGAAAATCCTTTGATGAGCCAAGGTAACAAAGGGTACGCTGGATCACCAATCAAAACTGGGTAGACTTCGATATTGTCTACAGTCCGCGTGTGTTTTGGGATAATGTCTTCGAAAGTACTATATAGTCCTGAATCCTTGAACACTTTCGCATCATGACATGATCCAGGATGTTTAATGCAAATATTTCGAAACAGTAACGACGCATCCACGACAACTTGCCAAATCATGGAAGGCCATCCTTTTCTATTCACGAAATCTCTGTACCCATCCTGAGGTGGAGTGATAGGTATGTGTGTCCCGTCAATGGCTCCAACAACTGGCCCGATTTTGCACAGTGTTTCAAACTGTTCACTTACCCGTGCAACGTCTTCAATAGTTTGGGGCAAACGTATTTCTGTGTGGAAACAGTTTTTTATCAGACTTTTGCAAAACCTATGCAGACATTTTTTTACAGTGCATGTATGCACTCCGAATAAAGCACCAACAACACGGTATTTGGCGCAACTGGCTAGCTTGAATATGGCAATTCCTACAATTTTGGTCACACTCAAGCACGGGGTGAAAGCCAAAGGCGATGGCTCCAAATCTTCTCTTACCTTTTCCAAAATATAGAGGAAGGTTTCTCTATTGAAGTGGAAATGCTGCAGCATTTCGCAATCTGGATAGGAATTATCCACCAAATTTCTCCACCATCCATCATATCGCTTCTTTTTGCCGCGACGTTTCTTATTATAACAGCTATGTAGCAGGTGCTTATGAAGTCTAAAAACATAAAAATAATTTTTTTTAATGGAATTAATATATACTTACTATACTTACTTAGCACGCCTCTCAATTATCAGTCTCATAAAATTTCTTCTTGATTGGAACATACGCCGCATTATAAATAAACATGCATTGGTATATAGCTCAGTTATTGCCAAATCGATTGTTGTTTGTGTATCGTTACCACCTGTTGCAATGTTTTCTCCTATTAATGTGGAGTATATTAAAGGAATATTGATTGTCTTTAATTTTTTTTAAATTTTTAACAACAAATTCATACCTTTTTCTTCCATTGCACTATAATAACTTGCAAATAATACTTAATCTCGACAATGAATATGTTCTGAGCAGCACATCTACTCGCTCCTGGCCTTTTATATTCGATCCTCGACATCATTAAAAAATTTATTACTTATGACTAGTTCCTAATTTATTCTACGTTACACCTAGGCTAAGCCATATAAAGTAGATATTGGCATCCCTGGATATTTTTCTGGTAATTATGTTATGGCTAATCCTTTTTGGGATTCTATACTTCAGTTTTTACAGCCTCCTGAACAACGCAAAATATGATATTTCCTGAAAAAGTGAAATTGTATCTTGTTCGGTTACCTAATCGTCTGCGTAAATTCACTTAACCATAAACATAAATGGCTGAGTTGTAAAGCGCCAGCCAGACTGGCGATGTTACTCTCGTTCGCGGTAGTTGTAATAAAAAGAAACCAGATTAAAAATAGGGACATTTTTGAACCTTTCTTTTTAAGTATTATAATCGTCTTAAGTGCGCAATTACTTAATCCTGGATATACATAATTGTCAATAATAAACATCTTATAGTAGTGCATGGTTTGCTGGTTGCTTCTTATTTCTCTTCTGTTAGGCAGAAGGCTGACCAATAAAAACTACAGTGCATATGAACTACTATAAAGACTGATATTCAAAGGAAAATAGAGAAAATAAGTAGATTTAGAACGCATATTGCAGCAAACGCAACCTTTATTACGATCAGCCTATTTAGAAGGCAATGCACCACTTTCCAGGATTAACTCTCGTAGGAGTCAAGGTCTTAATGCTTCGCAATAACACGCCTAAAACGCCTACAACTTATTTTAATTTTAGAATGCATAGCATCTAACAGATTGATTTCAAATTGCCAGCAGGTTGAACAAATAAACAATAAGAGCCAGTCTGCTCCGAGCTCACTATTTTTGAAGTCTACATGTATATTGCGAAATATACGTTCAGTCCTATCCAGGCGCAACTAAACAGCCGTACAAGAGATATTATCTGTAAATTCTAATAAAATAGAGTAACATTTATTTTAGGAATCAATTGAAGTTTTGGCCGAAGTCTAGTTCAAAGTTTTCTGAGCACTGACTCATGGTGTTCGGAGACTAGGACAATTTGGCTCAAGTTTATTTACTTGGAATATTAGCATACTTATATAGTTTATTGAATTCAAAATTAATAAAAAAACTGAACTCATCCTAATGTATGAAAAAGCGTGTTAGTTAACTAAATATAAAGCTCGTAATTATTGATACCAACTAAAATTGAAAGATTTACTAACTTTCCGGGCACTAGTGCATTTACCCTATATAGAAACATTTATGGTTTCCATGCCATCCTTCGGTTTTTATTGTCAAACGACAACAACAGTCTAATCATATTCATAAATTTACAGAACCATAATAGCAAATCGTTCATGTACTCACACCCAGGGTTTACACTTTACTAAATTTGAAGAAGGTTTACTTCATTTCTATTTTCAAAATAATAGCTACTTCACTACTTCAGTTTCTTTGGATTCTAGTCCATGTTCGCTTCAAATCGAATCAGAGAGAGTTTGTTTTTCTTTTTCAAATTTTTTTTCCCTCCACCGAACTTCGACAGCAACACTTTTCTAATCTAATGATGTTTCAATGCAACGAACAACTTACTGCAAGTCACTAACGCCAGGCTTAACTCAAAAATAATACAGTTTGGGAAAGAAATGGTCAAGACTGCAAATATCATTATGTTTTGTGTATAAAAGTTATATTATGCCTTAATTTATTGTATAAATAACTTTTAATTGGAGTTTTTGACGTTGTTTTACTTAATATTTTTTCCGTTATCGTCAAAATTATGTTTACCTAGTTTATATGAAAAATAAATTAATGCTTTACATTAAGTGACCCCAATCGTTCATCTATTTCATTTATTTCTACTTCAAATTTACTTCAATTTATTTTCAACTTCTACTTCAAATTTTGTCCATGAAGTGCGGGCCCTGCTAACGGCAGCATAAAGTACCCAGCAAGCGATTTAGAAAACGTTTCCTAAAAACGATAGTTTCTCGACAATCTACAGACATATCCTTTATACGAAACTGAGCCTGTTCGCAAATATATCAGCAACAATAATTTTCCTTACGATTACCGACATATAATAATAATGCATGCCATGTGTATGTACCCTATGGCCCATGCAACTCATTAACAGGCAACATTACCAAGATTTTTTCCCTAGTTTGCTGGTCGCGGTATTCCGAACAATTTGTCTGTGCTGAAAAGTGTTCTAATGTTACGATGTTTTATGTTCAACTTTAGCAGCCTATATTGCTTCATTCTTCCAGTCTTTCAAATTTACTCTACCATGCGTAAATAATTTTAACTCATTTTCAAATCGCAAAAGCTTACATATTTAAAATCGTTAAAACTATCGCTAATAATTCATAAAAGTGTATAGGTGATATATACTAGCTAAAACTGCATGTTTTCTAGCCCATTAATTAATTATTACAGGCCGCCTCCATTAGCAATTTCCCATGGCATAACATTTCAAATTGCTAATGGAGGCGGTCTATGGTATGCAATATTTGATGACATGCCATATATGGTAGGCAATATGGTATGCCATTTGCTTGTATGCTATCAACAGCAGAATTTCTTCACCCTACACTTAAAATAAATCCTTAAGAGCATTCTAGTTATGGCAACCATCATATCAATTCAATACTCATATAAACAAATTCAATATTGCAACCATCATATCAATTCAATACTTTCCTAAACAAATTCAATACTTTTCATCTGCAACTATCATATCATTTCAATACTCATATAAACAAATCAATCTTCATATAAACATATCTGCTCAAAACAAAAATGTTTATTTCTAAGATCAAAGCGAAATTCGCACAGATCAGGTTACAGAAATCGCATTTAGCAATTTCTGCGAGCACAGCAGTTGTAATATTTAATATCCAATCAAGAAGAAAGTAGATTAGAGTGGGTTCAATCAATCAAGATCAGTTAAAACAAGTTAATCAAATTTAATAAAAGAATTTACACTAGTATATATATTCAACGTTATAAGTAAAGAATTAGTTCTGATACAGAAATAAAATATGTTAAAGTGATTAAGCAAAAAACACTGTTTTATTAAACGACCACGATAAAGATAACTATAGTTATGGCACCGTCAGCACCTAACTCTCAAGTACCGACATCCGGTCTAAATCTTTATCCAACGGTAGAATGAAGAAATTCAATACCTTTCAAAATAAATCAATCTTCATATAAACAAATCCATCATATCAATTCAATACTCTTCAATCTTCATATAAACAAATCCATCATATCAATTCAATACTCTCCAATCTTCATATAAACAAATCAACCTTCAGATAAACATATATGTATGTTTATCAAAACAAAAATTCTATGATCAAAGCGAAATACGCTCAGAGGAATTTTCGGAATGATATTGCATTCCGATGCATGTTGTTTGGTGGATGGCCACCAAACTGTTCAACAAAGTGAACAGCGGCCGCTAGAAGCCACGATATTAGAAATTTCCCTTTTGGACACGCCCTATTGAAAACAAATCACAATCTATGTGTTTGTAAACCAGATCGCCGCTCAAATTTCTATAGCCGGAATTACATGCTCGCCGAGTAATGCCAAATGAAGACAAGATGAGTGTGTAAACGGTCTCCTTGTCTAGTCTCGGCTGTGTTTTTCATGGCAAGCACGCGTGTGTAAATGGTTTGCTCGTCGGCTCTTGTTTGTTTTACGAAGGGATAATGATCCTTTTATTGCTGTGCCTGAGTGTTTATGACCGTTTCGTCCGAGTTCGAAGCCGCTGGAAGCGAAGTCGGTTTTATGCATCAAGTCAAAGGGATTCGAGAGGGTAGCATGTGCTAATTAAAATTTTCGAATTTTTCGCCGGGACTTCAAACATGTGTTTGCGTGTCCCAGATTGAAATAACTCAACGCACACCAGGCAGTTGCAATAGCCACAGCCCGTACCTCAGTCATCGTTCACTGAACTGAACAAAACAGCTCACAACTGTCGAAAGATGCAAAGTGCAATATCCTAAGTAAACAATTCACCCTATGAAAGGTGCATGGTGTATGGTCCGTGTTGTACGGTGCAATATCCTAAGTAAACAATACACCCTATGTCTTGTTGAGTCTCGTCCAATGTCTTGTTGAGTCTTGTTTACTCTTGTACCCGAGACGCTCGTTCCAATGTATAAATCGGGCATATGGTACACGAGATCGGGATTTCAAACCGGTTTTAATCCGATCTTCGTGTAGCCATACAGTTTGATCCGGCACACATACATATGAACACTTCGTACAAAACCGGTATTCGCAAATCAAGCTCATGAGGAGCTTCCGTGCACGTACACAGTCTGCGCACACATACATGGAAATCGGGTGAAAGCTCACGAATTTCGGTATATTCCCAATCCCAAATTGGGAACAGCTATAAAATCGCTCAATGAAGATAGCTGCGGCATGATTTCCCTTATCCAGCGTAGAGTTTATAAAGTGCACTGCATCCAAGGTTGCCGCTAACGTGCTACTATGTTGTTGGAACTCATACTGAACTGGAGCCAAGATTGAATTTTCTTCTAAGAATTGTAATATTCTTGAATTTATTACCTTCTCAAATATTTTGCTCATAATACTGGTGACCGCAATGGGGTGGTAATTAGATGGATTTGCACGATCACCTACTTTAAATACAGGAGTGATTCTTGTTAATTTAAGGCAATCAGGGAAGGAACCAGTTTTAAGGTGTTCATTGATGTTGGCTGTTAATATATTTATTATGTAGTTCTTCAACAGTTTGATGTCTTCGGAAGTGATTGCATCGAGTCCTGGGGATACTCCAGCTTTTAAATTATCTATTATTTCAGATATTTCTTTCCGTGATGTAGTGCGTAAATGCATGGACGTTAAAGTATTCACTTTTATGTTGATATCTGAGCCATAAGTAGCTTGCTGCTGCTGTGTAAGATTAGTCCCGATAGTTGCGAAGTAATTATTTAGATGTTGAGTCACAAGAGAGGGATCATTTAACAGGGTTCCATTCACACATAGTTCATTTATGCATGTCATATGCATTGTATCCTTTGAAGTTGATGTCACTTCTCTAATTATTTTCCAATATTTAGCACTATTTCCAGCTGCGTTCTCGAATTTATTGGCAAAATAACGTTTCTTTGCCTCCTGCGTAATCTTATTTGACTCCTTTTTTTTTAATAGATAATCTTGTTTTTTCATAGCACAATTTTGATTTGCCATGTATCTTTTGTAAGCAACTCTTTTGCGTTTAGCAGCATCAATAACTTTCTTAGTAATCTATGATTCCTGCCGAACTCTTACGTGTTTGGCTGATGTCGCTTTTTCTTTTGCTTTCGATATAATATGGATTAAACCTTCTATAGTAGCATTTGGCCTCATTTTTAATTCATCAATTACATATTTCACGAATTTCCTTTTATCAGTTGAATTGATGGTTATCATCCTGGGTTGTGCTTTTATATTTCCGCATTCAACGATCGATATTTTTATGATCTTGTGGTCTAACCCAGGCCAATCATTATCCGCGTATGATATTCGATCTAATAACTGTGGATGTTTTATTATTACATGATCTATCAAGGTCTTAGACGTTTGTGTTACTCTTGTTGGCTTGGTTGTATTTAAAATAACTCCGTTATTGGCCACAATTATATCAGAGTATGCTTTTATTACTGTTGACGTGGCTAAAAGATCGATGTTGGTATCGGCTATTGTAATTAATTTGTCATGTAGCGAGAGAAGTTCATCGATGTGGTGTAGAAAAAGGCTGTCGTCGTCAATAGGCGCTTTATAAAATGTTCCGATTTTAATTTTTTCCTTTTTTAGTTGTAGTTCCACTATAATAGAATTGTATTTGTCTGTCATCATGATCAGTCTAGACCGAATGTGAGCTTTTTTTATAAATATAGCTACGCCTCCACCACGCCCTGATTGCCTGCAGCAGACGTAGCCATCATATCCATTTGGCGTGTATAATGCCTCTTCATTTCGGTATATCCATACTTCGTTTAAAACTAATACATCAATATCATTCCTGGAAGAAAGGTAGACATTTATGTCATCGATCTTGTTCCGAATGCTTCTGATGTTTGCATATACAATATTTAAGGTCTCAGCTCTATTGATGGTACTTGAACTAATAACCATAATTAGTTTTTTTTGGTTTATCAAAATCAACTTTTTTAATTCTGGGCATTCGAAACTGTCAGCACGGTGCTGTGTATGTAGATGTTTTTTGATGGAGCAATTTACGCATTTTATTGATGTTGCAGTGCATGTACTGGTCCGATGGTTCCCGGCAAACTTTGCACATGATTCTTCCTTTGATGGGCAATCTGTTGTCTTATGGTTGTAGCCTTGGCATTTAAAGCATCGCATGATGTTATGATCTTCATCAACATAATAGGACCCAAAGCCAATATTTATATATTGGTTTACCAATCTTTCGAAAAGTTTTCCACCTACTTCAATAAAGGCAATCCATTTTTTCGATTTTAGAGTTTGCCTTGTGTAGACAACTTCAAATCTAACGTTGGTATCAATCGATGATTAAGGGTCGATATTTCATCCATTAATTCTTGCGTGGATTATTTTCTATCCAACCCCTTAATTATTAAGCCAGGCAATCTTTGATTGGTCACTCGAACATCATAATCCTTTCCCAAGGTTTTTCAATAAAATATCAGTGTTTGCCTGGGTGTCCGACTTAATAAGAATGCCTCCATCACGCAGATGTTTAGTATATTGAACTGGGGTTTTTAACTTTACTGGCTTGATGTTGGATTTAATCGCCTCCATGTTAATACTCGCGTCCTGGTTCTTCTTAGGATTGATAATTATCCCTTTATTAAATTTCTTCTTCTCTTCAACGTTGTGTTACAACTCTAACTCTTGCAACCGCGTAGCCTCCGCCTCCCGATGGAGGGCAAAGGGGACAGTTCCGGTCGGCTAACTCCCGTGGAAACGGGGGTGGGTCGTTTACAGGCGCCACTCGCTTTAAAAATTCGTAACCTGAACCGTCTCTTAAGCCACCGTCTCTAAGCGAGAAATCGACGGCGGTGTACTTACTTTTACGATTTTAAATCTTCACTATAGGCACTCGATAATCTATTAACCGTCCTGCCAGAAGGGCACGAAGGTGACACCAGCAATTGACAACATTAAAAACGTTTTATTGCTCGAAATTAATTCCAATTCTTCATCTATCGACGGCGCCGCGTTATCTAATCTACTTTCGCTTATTACAATAACAGTAAAAAAAACTTAGCCTACCTTGGACATTATTCGCACCAATGCGCCGCCAACACTCGCTCGTACAATTTCAACCAACCCTGTGCTTCCCCGGAGCGTCGCTCCACTGCTGCCGTGATTTAACGTTGATCAGCGATATTACGTGCGACGAGTTCACTTCACCTTATTCACAGCCAATGCGCCGCCAACACTCGCTCGTACGATTTCAACCAAACTGGTGCTTCCCCGAAGCGTCGTTCCACTTATTCACAGCCAATGCGCCGCCAACACTCGCTTGTACAATTCCAACCAAACCGGTGCTTCCCTGAATGACGAAATACTGCCGTCGTTGTTGGCCCAATGATATTCGCTGCGGTTTAAGTTGAGTTAAGTTCACGCCGTCGCTCGCTTGCTATGAGCCGTGTTCATTTAGTCGTTCCGCACCACTTGACTATTGTCGAATTTTTCCGTACTATCTTTCTTCCTCAATACTCCTTTGATTTTACCCACCACTCGGCTGTCGACCAATTGCTGAGGATAAATTCACGTTCCTCGTCCCGTCCAGTCAGGATTCCAATCAGAAAAAGAAAATTGGTTAACAAAGAAGGAGCTTGCGCCAACGCGTGCGTGTCTCACCTTGGTTGCCAAAAGAAGAGAGCTCCCTAGGCCCTGTCAACTCGCAACGAAACCTTTGCTAGAGGGATTTGTAACCGCTTCTCCGGTATCTGCGAATTCCGTTGTCAACCAAGTGCTATTGGGAATATGCTGGCGGGTGCATTGGCCCATTGCACGCGCATTCGCAAGTGCATTTTCCCGCAGTGGCAGCGATCGGAACGCGCCCTTAGTACTTTTAGTACTTTTCATTCGCCGCTTGGTGGCGGTTCGATCACCCTTTGACATTTGTCAAGTTGACTTTTCCATATGATTGTGGTGGGCTGGTTTGTTGTTTTCGTTGGCGGTTTCGTTGCTCTGACTCGCCGGTTCACGTTCATTGATGAAGTTGAGGTATTGTGTGAGACGTAGGACAGCAATTAAGGATGCTACGTAGTCGAGGACATCTTTTTTTCCAATTGTTAAATTTGTCGTGAAACCGAGCGATAAACACGTCGTGAAACTTTATTGGAAAGACGCCCAACAGTTTGTACTGTATGACGGACTGGATCATCGGCAGCGGATATCGGTGTATCATCGCTCTCAATATCGGAGTCTGTTTTTGGAAAGTAATAGTCCAGTAATCGTTCCGCTAACTAATATCTCTTGTGGCGGCTCTTTGATGATTGGTGCCGTTACTTCTAATTTATCAATACCCTTGACCAGTGTTTGATCGACATAATGAATTGGACGATCGAATTTCGAAACAATGGGTGCTGCTGTGTAGACGGCACGATGTACAGCATCTTCAGCTGTACTGAAGGCCCAATTGAATAGACGATTGTTGGTTTTAACTTTTCCATAAACACCCTGACTTTGCTGCCGTGCTGCCCCGACAACCGGTAAATTCATCATCCGTTCTAATGATTCCAAATGCGGCAGAAGATTCATATTATCCTTGTCTTCTTGTATTTCCCGGATTTTATTATTGGTCACTGAATTGTTCTCCATTTTATTTTTAGATTGTTTATCAATTTCCCGTTAACAACCTCAGCACGAAATCAACTTGTTCACTAGAATCGAACTGAAGAATCACTCAAAGTGCCCATCACCACACGCCCAATCGATTCAGAAGTTACATCCGAAGACTTAGTTTCCGATGTTCCGATGATGGAGTAGAATTAGTCGGTTGGGGATGGCTATCGATTGTCGTGATGAACATTTCCGCTTGGCCCCTTAGCTGGGTTGCTCGCTTCCGGGTCAGGTACTCGCCGATCGTCTCATATACATCGACAGCGAAGGCTTGGCTTCGCGGGGAGCGCTCGTCTTCATCACAGGGGAGTCCAAGTTCGTCGCGACACCATCACACTTATAATTACAATTTTTTCTACAATTCAATTTCAATTTCATTCAATTCATCTATATAGTTACATTCAATTATAGTTACCAGTTCCATTACCGTACTAAACTTAAATTCTACTTTACTTTTTTTTTTTACAATTCCAATATCTATGTACATTTTCTTTTCTTTTTTATTATTTAAACCGATATTTGCTGGCGTTACATTTCCCCCTTCCCCAGAGAATCACGAAGTGATTCTCGTCATTATTTGCGCCGATCAATTTACGTTCGTTGTGGGTTCGAGAACCTAGATCTTGCATCGCGTATCGGATTAGAGCTCCATATTTTATGCGCGTTAGCCTTATGTTCTACCTTCGATTGTAATTCACAACCATTTCCATCGACAACACACGATTACACACACTCCTGCCATTTTTACGTAACCTATTTCTTCTTCGTTTTATCCTACATGCGGCCTCTTATCCTGTGTTGTTCCGTTTTCTCCTTTCCCTTCCTTTTTGTACAGACCCTGACTGATACATGCTCTTAATGTTTTAGGATCTTGTCGAAATGAAGAAGAAAAGTACAGAAAAAGGAAGAAAAGGGGGAAGAAAAAAAACAAACAAAAAAAAAACGCACAGCTGTTTGGAAAGAACCCGTACCAACAGTCCACAGAGGATTAGTGACATTCATCGTTCCGCTGAAATTGGATTAAATACACATCGGTTGAAAGGTAACATTGTTCTAATACGAACTATATAACTTAGACGCTTACTATTGTTCTAACCCTACCAATGGACTTAAATTTACCCTCCACCACGTTATGTTAGAGAATATCTACCTATTAATTCCAAATTCAATCCTATTTTCAATCCTATTATTTTTAACCACCACCAAGTTTTAATAGAGTGTCATTACTTAATCCCGCCACCTTAGTATTTACCTAATTCAGATTATTGCCCTGTTTCCCATCTCGACTACAACTAATTCCTACTATTATATTCCTAAGTTCTGCCAGGTCGATATCGTCTTCTGATCTCCGTGATTTAATCGGGTGTCGACCCTTTACGCCACATATCGTTTCTGGTCTTTGGAGTACCAAACCCCCATATATTTTCCGTCGGCGTCTTCCAATGCATTGGTCCAACCGGATACTTGTTTCCGCACAGTAAAGGGTCCCACATATTCTGGTGCTAATTTGGCTGAAAAAAATTCGCTGCATCAGATAGAACGAAATTACGCCGCCACACCAGATCTTTTGGTAGGAACTTCTCGTCTCACCGGCGGAGATCGTATCTTGACTTCGCTTTACCCGCCGCCTTTCTCAATCGCTCTTGCACCTTTTTCAGAACCAATTTCAGCCTTTCTGCCTTCCGAGCCCCATTTTCGTCCGTCTCCACGTTGCCGCTTGCCTCTGGGCTGTTGACAATTCCAGGATGAATCACCATCTCCCTTCCGAAATTCAGAAAGTATGGCGTAACTTTCATGGTCTCATGGATGCAGGTTCTCATAGCACAGCCAATTTGTGGAATCACTTTATCCCAATCTCTGTGGTTTTCGGATACGTATGACCGTAACAGTTGCTTGATGTTTTGGTTCACCCTTTCCGCGGGATTCGCCTGTGGATGGTAGAGTGCCGTGAATCGCAGCGTCATCCCGTGAGTCTCGGCCATCCTTGAGAATTCCTTTGAGCGGAATTGAACTCCATTGTCGCACACCAACACTCGTGGGACTCCAAACACAAACAGCACATGCTCCTCAAGAATACGCTTTACAGTGGTTCCCGTTGCCTTCCTCACAGGAAATATTAGCGGAAATTTCGTAGCATAATCTACCACCGTCAAAATATACATGTATCCGTGCGACGAACGGGGTAGCGGACCTACTAGATCCACACAGATCATCTCCCAGGGCGATGTTATTTCCCCAACCCTCGATACCATATGTCCAGTTGGTTGCTTTCGCTCCACTTTCACCGACTGGCAAACCTTGCAACGCCTGACATACTTTTGTACATCCGCAGCCATCTTCGGCCAGTAGTAACTCTGACCCAGTCGGTCAAATGTCTTTCGTACCCCCAAATGACCTGCTGTGGGCGCGTCATGGCACTGAAACAAAGCTGTTGAGCGTTCCGCGGACGGAACTACCATCTTCCAGGCAATGTCGGACTGGAGTTCTGGGTATCGCCCTTCCACATGTTTCCATAGATGGCCATTACTGATCCGCCAATTTGGGAACCGATCTGGATCCTCTTCTACTTCCTTCTTCATTCGCTCATACCAACGATCGTTCTTGATTTCACCTCCTCGCACCTCCGCCACCTCGATGGACCGTGAGAGAGCATCTGGGACCAGATGCTCCTTACCTTTGCGATGGACGACATCGTAATCGTACTGCTGCAACCTCACCGCCCACCGAGCTAGACGGCCGCTGGGGTCTTTTAGATTGTGGAGCCAGACCAGAGAGTGATGATCTGTGACTACCCTGAACTTAGTACCCTCCACGTATGGCCTGAACTTTTCAATGGCCCATACGACCGCGAGACATTCCCGTTCCGTAGCGGAGTACTTCTGTTCGGCACTAGTCAGGGGGCGGCTGAGGTAGCAGATTACTTTCTCGCCCTCGGGGTGCTCTTGTGTCAATACCGCCCCCACTCTGCTACCTGAGGCGTCTGTCTGGACGGTAAATGGCAGAGTGTAGTCCGGACAAGTAAGTATTGGTGCTGTCGCTAGCTTCGTCTTCGCTCGTATGAAGGTCTCCTCGTATTCCTCAGTACATAAGAACTTCCGGTTCTTCTTGAGGAGGTTCGTGATTGGCGACATCAACGTCGCAAAATCCGGGATAAATCTCCGATACCACGATACCATCCCCAAGAATTGCCGTACCTCCTTTACCCCCTTTGGACGAGGAATGTCCATCACCTCCTTTACCTTATCCGGACCTACACTCAGCCCGTTCTCGTCCACAGCATAACCCAGATAACGAAGACGAGTGCGGCAGAACTCGCACTTCTCCCGAGAGACCCTCAATCCGGCCTGGCGCAATCTACTGAGGACTTCTTTCAGGATCCCCAGGTGTTTCGCGAAGTCCTGGGTGACCACCACAATGTCATCCAGGTATGTGAACACAAATAGCTCCAAATCGGGTCCCAAAACCTTGTCAATGAGTCGTTGCCAAGTTGCCGGTGCATTTTGTAATCCAAAAGGCATCCTACGGAATCGGAACAGCCCTCTGTGGGGAACAGTGAAGGCGGTGAGCTCCTTTGAATTTTCCGCCATCGGCACTTGCCAATACGCTGATTTAATGTCCAGGGAAGATAAATATTTCGCATCTCTTAATTTATCCAGAGTTGCAGTGACGAAGGGCAGAGGACAGGCATCTCTTTCCGACACCTTGTTGAGCTTCCGGTAGTCCACACAAAACCGGAACGACCCATCCTTCTTCTTAATCAAAACAATCGGCGAAGCCCACGGGCTGCACGACGGTTCCACTATCCCCGCCTCAAGCATTTCATTTAGTTCGGCGTCAATATGCTTTTGTACTGCCGGCGAGACGGGATAGTAGCGCTGTTTGATCGGATTGGAATCGGTTCGTATGACGTGCTCTACCCTATCGGTGCAACCAATTCCTTCCCCATCATCCGGAACTCTTCTTCGAGCAGTGCCTCCAACTCCACTTCCTCCCCATGTGTCAATCAGCTCCTGCCAATCAGCTGCTCAGACTTGAGCCCCTCCAACGACGCGACCATCTCCCACTGCTCCTTCGCCACATTCAACACAATCCCGAATAGCCGCAGGAAGTCTACTCCCAGTATGAGATGAGGAATCGCAGGTGCTACCAAAACCTCCAGCCATCTCTCTTTTCTATGCACCGTGATTGGGCAATACGCTACTCCTTCCACACCACAACCCACTCTGTTTGCCAATCGCAGGTCTCTCCGACCGCTTTGTTTTAGTTCGACACCTAGACTCCGGATCAGCTCCCATCCCTTCCCACCAATCACTGATTTCGACGCCCCTGAATCCACCAGCCCCAGAAATCTCTGACCGTGAATTACTATTTCTACGTAAGAGCGGTTATCCCCCTTTGCGCTGTGCAGCATATACCCCACTTGGATATCTCTTGCGACGTTCGAAATTTGACGAGGGCCTAGTTTGTCGCCCACTAGGCCCGATTGCCGTTTCCCTGGCGACTAACCCCCGAAGTCGAATTTCGGCTATATTGGGCGGCCCTTGCTTGACCTCCATTTCCTCGTCCACCTTCCCTACAGTCAACACACCTCGCCCTAACCGTTCCTACTCTTCCACACCCGAAACACTTAGCCGGATCTTGACACTCCCTCGACGTATGACCAGACATCTTACAATTCCAGCACGTGATGCTTCTCGATACGCCCGGTACTTCCACTGCGGCTAAGTTTTGCGTCTCCAAATACGCCAGGTCCGGTTCTAGTACCCTCGGAGTTCTTCTTGGAGTAGGTGGCACGAATGACTCCACGGACACTCTCGTCGCCTCCAATGAACGCCCCAGCCTCACCAGTTCTCCAATCGATTCGAATTTCACCAGAGCCAGCTGAGTCTGGTAAAAGGGAGCAATATTTTTACGGAGTATTGTCAACTTCTCCGCTTCGCTCGGTTGGTCACTCAATCGACGGAACAAACCCTCCATCACCGCCACAAATACCCCGATTGACTCCGTGTTGCCCTGCGTACGACGTCTAATTTCATCCAGCAGCCTATCATCGTAGTCTGCGGGAAGGAGTTCGGCTCGTAATTCCTTCACCAGGCCCTCCCAACTCTGGCAGATTAGTACCAAATTAGAGCTTTTCCTTCAAAAAGGTCTACGGCCGACCGGAACAGCTGCGCTTTTGTTAGACCCTTTGCCTCCCTAAGCTCTTCCATCCGTTCGAGGAACGCGCTCACCGAATATGGCGATTCCCCACTAAATTTCAACCCCCACTTGTGGAGATCTAACGGCTTTTGAGGCTGAAACATCGGGGTACTCGGGGCTGACAATGTTGGACTGTCCAGAGTCCATACCTCCTCAGACTCCTCGCTTTCTGCGCCGCCTGCCTTGAAGAGCAGGTCACCCATAGCTATCATTAGTTGGCCCTTGGCCTGCCGCAAGAAGTCTCTTTCTTCCCCCGTTTCCCCTTTCATCCTACCCAACCGTCGCAGGGCGAAGCATATTTTACTCTTGACTTTACTAAATTCCGGCGAATTAAAATCGCCCACAAATGGGTCCACTAACATTTTGATCTCAGCTATTTTTGCGGTTATCGCCTCTCGGTCCTCTGAGAATGAAAACGGATACGTAGCCATTGCAACAGACTCACCCAAGGCTACTTCGCTTCTTAACGCCCCCCTCAGTAGTTTCCGCATGGTCTCCACCGTGTCACCACACAGACCCCGGATTGCTAGCTCATACGCGAGTTCGTCCTTACTCAGTCGATCGACCGAGATCTTTCCGACACCGCCTCCGCTAGCCATTTTCTACTGTTCGCCCTTAATAAAAATCTATCTAGTAAAACTAACTGACGAACTGTCCAGTCGCCAACGCCCTACTGAGCACCACCAGAAAATACCCACTGCCACCAGAATCCAAGCGCCTCTCGTACTGCCTGAATGTATGCTGCCTTTGCTGTGGGAAACCGCAAGAATCACGTGTCGGACACCAGCTACCACCTAGACAACCCGTATACCGATTTTCAAATCCAGACCTGCGCACATAAACTCTACCCACCGCACTGAACAGGCGGCAAAAAATTCTTCCACCCTCGTTGTTACCAACCTGGAAATACTGGCACACTTTTCTTAGCCTCTACCGCTACAGACGCTCGCCAACAAGAGATGCAAAAACCAACACTCAATACACCATAAATTATTCTTTATGACTCACTTCACAAACTACCGAAGGTAGGACCAAGAACCATTTTAAATAAAATTCAATATTTATATAATAAATTTTAAATAAAATTCAATATTTGTCATAATGATGTTCAATATTAGTAAGAAGAACACTATTAAATATTTCCCTAAATTCCGCTCGCTTAGTGAAAAGCTTAATTAAAATTCCCGTTTCCAATTTACTTATTTCAGTCACATCCGCGTTCTCTAAATAATTTACTCTTTTAGATCAAATTCTGACTCAATCATTAACTCTTTCAAATACCGTTCAATAATAAATACCGTTCTAACACCCCTTAGCACGTTGGGCGCCAATTTGTTACAACTCTAACTCTTGCAACCGCGTAGCCTCCGCCTCCCGATGGAGGGCAAAGGGGACAGTTCCGGTCGGCTAACTCCCGTGGAAACGGGGGTGGGTCGTTTACAGGCGCCACTCGCTTTAAAAATTCGTAACCTGAACCGTCTCTTAAGCCACCGTCTCTAAGCGAGAAATCGACGGCGGTGTACTTACTTTTACGATTTTAAATCTTCACTATAGGCACTCGATAATCTCTTAACCGTCCTGCCAGAAGGGCACGAAGGTGACACCAGCAATTGACAACATTAAAAACGTTTTATTGCTCGAAATTAATTCCAATTCTACATCTATCGACTGCGCCGCGTTATCTAATCTACTTTCGCTTATTACAATAACAGTAAAAAAAACTTAGCCTACCTTGGACATTATTCGCACCAATGCGCCGCCAACACTCGCTCGTACAATTTCAACCAACCCTGTGCTTCCCCGGAGCGTCGCTCCACTGCTGCCGTGATTTAACGTTGATCAGCGATATTACGTGCAACGAGTTCACTTCATCTTATTCACAGCCAATGCGCCGCCAACACTCGCTCGTACGATTTCAACCAAACTGGTGCTTCCCCGAAGCGTCGTTCCACTTATTCACAGCCAATGCGCCGCCAACACTCGCTTGTACAATTCCAACCAAACCGGTGCTTCCCTGAATGACGAAATACTGCCGTCGTTGTTGGCCCAATGATATTCGCTGCGGTTTAAGTTGAGTTAAGTTCACGCCGTCGCTCGCTTGCTATGAGCCGTGTTCATTTAGTCGTTCCGCACCACTTGACTATTGTCGAATTTTTCCGTACTATCTTTCTTCCTCAATACTCCTTTGATTTTACCCACCACTCGGCTGTCGACCAATTGCTGAGGATAAATTCACGTTCCTCGTCCCGTCCAGTCAGGATTCCAATCAAAAAAAGAAAATTGGTTAACAAAGAAGGAGCTTGCGCCAACGCGTGCGTGTCTCACCTTGGTTGCCAAAAGAAGAGAGCTCCCTAGGCCCTGTCAACTCGCAACGAAACCTTTGCTAGAGGGATTTGTAACCGCTTCTCCGGTATCTGCGAATTCCGTTGTCAACCAAGTGCTATTGGGAATATGCTGGCGGGTGCATTGGCCCATTGCACGCGCATTCGCAAGTGCATTTTCCCGCAGTGGCAGCGATCGGAACGCGCCCTTAGTACTTTTAGTACTTTTCGTTCGCCGCTTGGTGGCGGTTCGATCACCCTTTGACATTTGTCAAGTTGACTTTTCCATATGATTGTGGTGAGCTGGTTTGTTGTTTTCGTTGGCGGTTTCGTTGCTCTGACTCGCCGGTTCACGTTCATTGATGAAGTTGAGGTATTGTGTGAGACGTAGGACAGCAATTAAGGATGCTACGTAGTCGAGGACATCTTTTTTTCCAATTGTTAAATTTGTCGTGAAACCGAGCGATAAACACGTCGTGAAACTTTATTGGTAAGACGCCCAACAGTTTGTACTGTATGACGGACTGGATCATCGGCAGCGGATATCGGTGTATCATCGCTCTCAATATCGGAGTCTGTTTTTGGAAAGTAATAGTCCAGTAATCGTTCCGCTAACTAATATCTCTTGTGGCGGCTCTTTGATGATTGGTGCCGTTACTTCTAATTTATCAATACCCTTGACCAGTGTTTGATCGACATAATGAATTGGACGATCGAATTTCGAAACAATGGGTGCTGCTGTGTAGACGGCACGATGTACAGCATCTTCAGCTGTACTGAAGGCCCAATTGAATAGACGATTGTTGGTTTTAACTTTTCCATAAACACCCTGACTTTGCTGCCGTGCTGCCCCGACAACCGGTAAATTCATCATCCGTTCTAATGATTCCAAATGCGGCAGAAGATTCATATTATCCTTGTCTTCTTGTATTTCCCGGATTTTATTATTGGTCACTGAATTGTTCTCCATTTTATTTTTAGATTGTTTATCAATTTCCCGTTAACAACCTCAGCACGAAATCAACTTGTTCACTAGAATCGAACTGAAGAATCACTCAAAGTGCCCATCACCACACGCCCAATCGATTCAGAAGTTACATCCGAAGACTTAGTTTCCGATGTTCCGATGATGGAGTAGAATTAGTCGGTTGGGGATGGCTATCGATTGTCGTGATGAACATTTCCGCTTGGCCCCTTAGCTGGGTTGCTCGCTTCCGGGTCAGGTACTCGCCGATCGTCTCATATACATCGACAGCGAAGGCTTGGCTTCGCGGGGAGCGCTCGTCTTCATCACAGGGGAGTCCAAGTTCGTCGCGACACCATCACACTTATAATTACAATTTTTTCTACAATTCAATTTCAATTTCATTCAATTCATCTATATAGTTACATTCAATTATAGTTACCAGTTCCATTACCGTACTAAACTTAAATTCTACTTTACTTTTTTTTTTTTACAATTCCAATATCTATGTACATTTTCTTTTCTTGTTTTTTATTTAAACCGATATTTGCTGGCGTTACATTTCCCCCTTCCCCAGAGAATCACGAAGTGATTCTCGTCATTATTTGCGCCGATCAATTTACGTTCGTTGTGGGTTCGAGAACCTAGATCTTGCATCGCGTATCGGATTAGAGCTCCATATTTTATGCGCGTTAGCCTTATGTTCTACCTTCGATTGTAATTCACAACCATTTCCATCGACAACACACGATTACACACACTCCTGCCATTTTTACGTAACCTATTTCTTCTTCGTTTTATCCTACATGCGGCCTCTTATCCTGTGTTGTTCCGTTTTCTCCTTTCCCTTCCTTTTTGTACAGACCCTGACTGATACATGCTCTTAATGTTTTAGGATCTTGTCGAAATGAAGAAGAAAAGTACAGAAAAAGGAAGAAAAGGGGGAAGAAAAAAAACAAACAAAAAAAAACGCACAGCTGTTTGGAAAGAACCCGTACCAACAGTCCACAGAGGATGAGTGACATTCATCGTTCCGCTGAAATTGGATTAAATACACATCGGTTGAAAGGTAACATTGTTCTAATACGAACTATATAACTTAGACGCTTACTATTGTTCTAACCCTACCAATGGACTTAAATTTACCCTCCACCACGTTATGTTAGAGAATATCTACCTATTAATTCCAAATTCAATCCTATTTTCAATCCTATTATTTTTAACCACCACCAAGTTTTAATAGAGTGTCATTACTTAATCCCGCCACCTTAGTATTTACCTAATTCAGATTATTGCCCTGTTTCCCATCTCGACTACAACTAATTCCTACTATTATATTCCTAAGTTCTGCCAGGTCGATATCGTCTTCTGATCTCCGTGATTTAATCGGGTGTCGACCCTTTACGCCACATATCGTTTCTGGTCTTTGGAGTACCAAACCCCCATATATTTTCCGTCGGCGTCTTCCAATGCATAGGTCCAACCGGATACTTGTTTCCGCACAGTAAAGGGTCCCACATATTCTGGTGCTAATTTGGCTGAAAAAAAATTCGCTGCATCAGATAGAACGAAATTACGCCGCCACACCAGATCTTTTGGTAGGAACTTCTCGTCTCACCGGCGGAGGTCGTATCTTGACTTCGCTTTACCCGCCGCCTTTCTCAATCGCTCTTGCACCTTTTTCAGAACCAATTTCAGCCTTTCTGCCTTCCGAGCCCCATTTTCGTCCGTCTCCACGTTGCCGCTTGCCTCTGGGCTGTTGACAATTCCAGGATGAATCACCATCTCCCTTCCGAAATTCAGAAAGTATGGCGTAACTTTCATGGTCTCATGGATGCAGGTTCTCATAGCACAGCCAATTTGTGGAATCACTTTATCCCAATCTCTGTGGTTTTCGGATACGTATGACCGTAACAGTTGCTTGATGTTTTGGTTCACCCTTTCCGCGGGATTCGCCTGTGGATGGTAGAGTGCCGTGAATCGCAGCGTCATCCCGTGAGTCTCGGCCATCCTTGAGAATTCCTTTGAGCGGAATTGAACTCCATTGTCGCACACCAACACTCGTGGGACTCCAAACACAAACAGCACATGCTCCTCAAGAATACGCTTTACAGTGGTTCCCGTTGCCTTCCTCACAGGAAATATTAGCGGAAATTTCGTAGCATAATCTACCACCGTCAAAATATACATGTATCCGTGCGACGAACGGGGTAGCGGACCTACTAGATCCACACAGATCATCTCCCAGGGCGATGTTATTTCCCCAACCCTCGATACCATATGTCCAGTTGGTTGCTTTCGCTCCACTTTCACCGACTGGCAAACCTTGCAACGCCTGACATACTTTTGTACATCCGCAGCCATCTTCGGCCAGTAGTAACTCTGACCCAGTCGGTCAAATGTCTTTCGTACCCCCAAATGACCTGCTGTGGGCGCGTCATGGCACTGAAACAAAGCTGTTGAGCGTTCCGCGGACGGAACTACCCTCTTCCAGGCAATGTCGGACTGGAGTTCTGGGTATAGCCCTTCCACATGTTTCCATAGATGGCCATTACTGATCCGCCAATTTGGGAACCGATCTGGATCCTCTTCTACTTCCTTCTTCATTCGCTCATACCAACGATCGTTCTTGATTTCACCTCCTCGCACCTCCGCCACCTCGATGGACCGTGAGAGAGCATCTGGGACCAGATGCTCCTTACCTTTGCGATGGACGACATCGTAATCGTACTGCTGCAACCTCACCGCCCACCGAGCTAGACGGCCGCTGGGGTCTTTTAGATTGTGGAGCCAGACCAGAGAGTGATGATCTGTGACTACCCTGAACTTAGTACCCTCCACGTATGGCCTGAACTTTTCAATGGCCCATACGACCGCGAGACATTCCCGTTCCGTAGCGGAGTACTTCTGTTCGGCACTAGTCAGGGGGCGGCTGAGGTAGCAGATTACTTTCTCGCCCTCGGGGTGCTCTTGTGTCAATACCGCCCCCACTCTGCTACCTGAGGCGTCTGTCTGGACGGTAAATGGCAGAGTGTAGTCCGGACAAGTAAGTATTGGCGCTGTCGCTAGCTTCGTCTTCGCTCGTATGAAGGTCTCCTCGTATTCCTCAGTACATAAGAACTTCCGGTTCTTCTTGAGGAGGTTCGTGATTGGCGACATCAACGTCGCAAAATCCGGGATAAATCTCCGATACCACGATACCATCCCCAAGAATTGCCGTACCTCCTTTACCCCCTTTGGACGAGGAATGTCCATCACCTCCTTTACCTTATCCGGACCTACACTCAGCCCGTTCTCGTCCACAGCATAACCCAGATAACGAAGACGAGTGCGGCAGAACTCGCACTTCTCCCGAGAGACCCTCAATCCGGCCTGGCGCAATCTACTGAGGACTTCTTTCAGGATCCCCAGGTGTTTCGCGAAGTCCTGGGTGACCACCACAATGTCATCCAGGTATGTGAACACAAATAGCTCCAAATCGGGTCCCAAAACCTTGTCAATGAGTCGTTGCCAAGTTGCCGGTGCATTTTGTAATCCAAAAGGCATCCTACGGAATCGGAACAGCCCTCTGTGGGGAACAGTGAAGGCGGTGAGCTCCTTTGAATTTTCCGCCATCGGCACTTGCCAATACGCTGATTTAATGTCCAGGGAAGATAAATATTTCGCATCTCTTAATTTATCCAGAGTTGCAGTGACGAAGGGCAGAGGACAGGCATCTCTTTCCGACACCTTGTTGAGCTTCCGGTAGTCCACACAAAACCGGAACGACCCATCCTTCTTCTTAATCAAAACAATCGGCGAAGCCCACGGGCTGCACGACGGTTCCACTATCCCCGCCTCAAGCATTTCATTTAGTTCGGCGTCAATATGCTTTTGTACTGCCGGCGAGACGGGATAGTAGCGCTGTTTGATCGGATTGGAATCGGTTCGTATGACGTGCTCTACCCTATCGGTGCAACCAATTCCTTCCCCATCATCCGGAACTCTTCTTCGAGCAGTGCCTCCAACTCCACTTCCTCCCCATGTGTCAATCAGCTCCTGCCAATCAGCTGCTCAGACTTGAGCCCCTCCAACGACGCGACCATCTCCCACTGCTCCTTCGCCACATTCAACACAATCCCGAATAGCCGCAGGAAGTCTACTCCCAGTATGAGATGAGGAATCGCAGGTGCTACCAAAACCTCCAGCCATCTCTCTTTTCTATGCACCGTGATTGGGCAATACGCTACTCCTTCCACACCACAACCCACTCCGTTTGCCAATCGCAGGTCTCTCCGACCGCTTTGTTTTAGTTCGACACCTAGACTCCGGATCAGCTCCCATCCCTTCCCACCAATCACTGATTTCGACGCCCCTGAATCCACCAGCCCCAGAAATCTCTGACCGTGAATTACTATTTCTACGTAAGAGCGGTTATCCCCCTTTGCGCTGTGCAGCATATACCCCACTTGGATATCTCTTGCGACGTTCGAAATTTGACGAGGGCCTAGTTTGTCGCCCACTAGGCCCGATTGCCGTTTCCCTGGCGACTAGCCCCCGAAGTCGAATTTCGGCTATATTGGGCGGCCCTTGCTTGACCTCCATTTCCTCGTCCACCTTCCCTACAGTCAACACACCTCGCCCTAACCGTTCCTACTCTTCCACACCCGAAACACTTAGCCGGATCTTGACACTCCCTCGACGTATGACCAGACATCTTACAATTCCAGCACGTGATGCTTCTCGATACGCCCGGTACTTCCACTGCGGCTAAGTTTTGCGTCTCCAAATACGCCAGGTCCGGTTCTAGTACCCTCGGAGTTCTTCTTGGAGTAGGTGGCACGAATGACTCCACGGACACTCTCGTCGCCTCCAATGAACGCCCCAGCCTCACCAGTTCTCCAATCGATTCGAATTTCACCAGAGCCAGCTGAGTCTGGTAAAAGGGAGCAATATTTTTACGGAGTATTGTCAACTTCTCCGCTTCGCTCGGTTGGTCACTCAATCGACGGAACAAACCCTCCATCACCGCCACAAATACCCCGATTGACTCCGTGTTGCCCTGCGTACGACGTCTAATTTAATCCAGCAGCCTATCATCGTAGTCTGCGGGAAGGAGTTCGGCTCGTAATTCCTTCACCAGGCCCTCCCAACTCTGGCAGATTAGTACCAAATTAGAGCTTTTCCTTCAAAAAGGTCTACGGCCGACCGGAACAGCTGCGCTTTTGTTAGACCCTTTGCCTCCCTAAGCTCTTCCATCCGTTCGAGGAACGCGCTCACCGAATATGGCGATTCCCCACTAAATTTCAACCCCCACTTGTGGAGATCTAACGGCTTTTGAGGCTGAAACATCGGGGTACTCGGGGCTGACAATGTTGGACTGTCCAGAGTCCATACCTCCTCAGACTCCTCGCTTTCTGCGCCGCCTGCCTTGAAGAGCAGGTCACCCATAGCTATCATTAGTTGGCCCTTGGCCTGCCGCAAGAAGTCTCTTTCT
This sequence comes from Nemotelus nigrinus, assembly GCA_947369275.1. NCBI lineage: Eukaryota > Metazoa > Arthropoda > Insecta > Diptera > Stratiomyidae > Nemotelus > Nemotelus nigrinus. Next base: position 111,012,619 of record OX376373.1, read on the forward strand.
TCCCCCGTTTCCCCTTTCATCCTACCCAACCGTCGCAGGGCGAAGCATATTTTACTCTTGACTTTACTAAATTCCGGCGAATTAATAATATAATAAAGCTATTTTTGCGGTTATCGCCTCTCGGTCCTCTGAGAATGAAAACGGATACGTAGCCATTGCAACAGACTCACCCAAGGCTACTTCGCTTCTTAACGCCCCCCTCAGTAGTTTCCGCATGGTCTCCACCGTGTCACCACACAGACCCCGGATTGCTAGCTCATACGCGAGTTCGTCCTTACTCAGTCGATCGACCGAGATCTTTCCGACACCGCCTCCGCTAGCCATTTTCTACTGTTCGCCCTTAATAAAAATCTATCTAGTAAAACTAACTGACGAACTGTCCAGTCGCCAACGCCCTACTGAGCACCACCAGAAAATACCCACTGCCACCAGAATCCAAGCGCCTCTCGTACTGCCTGAATGTATGCTGCCTTTGCTGTGGGAAACCGCAAGAATCACGTGTCGGACACCAGCTACCACCTAGACAACCCGTATACCGATTTTCAAATCCAGACCTGCGCACATAAACTCTACCCACCGCACTGAACAGGCGGCAAAAAATTCTTCCACCCTCGTTGTTACCAACCTGGAAATACTGGCACACTTTTCTTAGCCTCTACCGCTACAGACGCTCGCCAACAAGAGATGCAAAAACCAACACTCAATACACCATAAATTATTCTTTATGACTCACTTCACAAACTACCGAAGGTAGGACCAAGAACCATTTTAAATAAAATTCAATATTTATATAATAAATTTTAAATAAAATTCAATATTTGTCATAATGATGTTCAATATTAGTAAGAAGAACACTATTAAATATTTCCCTAAATTCCGCTCGCTTAGTGAAAAGCTTAATTAAAATTCCCGTTTCCAATTTACTTATTTCAGTCACATCCGCGTTCTCTAAATAATTTACTCTTTTAGATCAAATTCTGACTCAATCATTAACTCTTTCAAATACCGTTCAATAATAAATACCGTTCTAACACCCCTTAGCACGTTGGGCGCCAATTTGTTACAACTCTAACTCTTGCAACCGCGTAGCCTCCGCCTCCCGATGCAGGGCAAAGGGGACAGTTCCGGTCGGCTAACTCCCGTGGAAACGGGGGTGGGTCGTTTACAGGCGCCACTCGCTTTAAAAATTCGTAACCTGAACCGTCTCTTAAGCCACTGTCTCTAAGCGAGAAATCGACGGCGGTGTACTTACTTTTACGATTTTAAATCTTCACTATAGGCACTCGATAATCTCTTAACCGTCCTGCCAGAAGGGCACGAAGGTGACACCAGCAATTGACAACATTAAAAACGTTTTATTGCTCGAAATTAATTCCAATTCTACATCTATCGACTGCGCCGCGTTATCTAATCTACTTTCGCTTATTACAATAACAGTAAAAAAAACTTAGCCTACCTTGGACATTATTCGCACCAATGCGCCGCCAACACTCGCTCGTACAATTTCAACCAACCCTGTGCTTCCCCGGAGCGTCGCTCCACTGCTGCCGTGATTTAACGTTGATCAGCGATATTACGTGCGACGAGTTCACTTCATCTTATTCACAGCCAATGCGCCGCCAACACTCGCTCGTACGATTTCAACCAAACTGGTGCTTCTCCGAAGCGTCGTTCCACTTATTCACAGCCAATGCGCCGCCAACACTCGCTTGTACAATTCCAACCAAACCGGTGCTTCCCTGAATGACGAAATACTGCCGTCGTTGTTGGCCCAATGATATTCGCTGCGGTTTAAGTTGAGTTAAGTTCACGCCGTCGCTCGCTTGCTATGAGCCGTGTTCATTTAGTCGTTCCGCACCACTTGACTATTGTCGAATTTTTCCGTACTATCTTTCTTCCTCAATACTCCTTTGATTTTACCCACCACTCGGCTGTCGACCAATTGCTGAGGATAAATTCACGTTCCTCGTCCCGTCCAGTCAGGATTCCAATCAAAAAAAGAAAATTGGTTAACAAAGAAGGAGCTTGCGCCAACGCGTGCGTGTCTCACCTTGGTTGCCAAAAGAAGAGAGCTCCCTAGGCCCTGTCAACTCGCAACGAAACCTTTGCTAGAGGGATTTGTAACCGCTTCTCCGGTATCTGCGAATTCCGTTGTCAACCAAGTGCTATTGGGAATATGCTGGCGGGTGCATTGGCCCATTGCACGCGCATTCGCAAGTGCATTTTCCCGCAGTGGCAGCGATCGGAACGCGCCCTTAGTACTTTTAGTACTTTTCGTTCGCCGCTTGGTGGCGGTTCGATCACCCTTTGACATTTGTCAAGTTGACTTTTCCATATGATTGTGGTGAGCTGGTTTGTTGTTTTCGTTGGCGGTTTCGTTGCTCTGACTCGCCGGTTCACGTTCATTGATGAAGTTGAGGTATTGTGTGAGACGTAGGACAGCAATTAAGGATGCTACGTAGTCGAGGACATCTTTTTTTCCAATTGTTAAATTTGTCGTGAAACCGAGCGATAAACACGTCGTGAAACTTTATTGGTAAGACGCCCAACAGTTTGTACTGTATGACGGACTGGATCATCGGCAGCGGATATCGGTGTATCATCGCTCTCAATATCGGAGTCTGTTTTTGGAAAGTAATAGTCCAGTAATCGTTCCGCTAACTAATATCTCTTGTGGCGGCTCTTTGATGATTGGTGCCGTTACTTCTAATTTATCAATACCCTTGACCAGTGTTTGATCGACATAATGAATTGGACGATCGAATTTCGAAACAATGGGTGCTGCTGTGTAGACGGCACGATGTACAGCATCTTCAGCTGTACTGAAGGCCCAATTGAATAGACGATTGTTGGTTTTAACTTTTCCATAAACACCCTGACTTTGCTGCCGTGCTGCCCCGACAACCGGTAAATTCATCATCCGTTCTAATGATTCCAAATGCGGCAGAAGATTCATATTATCCTTGTCTTCTTGTATTTCCCGGATTTTATTATTGGTCACTGAATTGTTCTCCATTTTATTTTTAGATTGTTTATCAATTTCCCGTTAACAACCTCAGCACGAAATCAACTTGTTCACTAGAATCGAACTGAAGAATCACTCAAAGTGCCCATCACCACACGCCCAATCGATTCAGAAGTTACATCCGAAGACATAGTTTCCGATGTTCCGATGATGGAGTAGAATTAGTCGGTTGGGGATGGCTATCGATTGTCGTGATGAACATTTCCGCTTGGCCCCTTAGCTGGGTTGCTCGCTTCCGGGTCAGGTACTCGCCGATCGTCTCATATACATCGACAGCGAAGGCTTGGCTTCGCGGGGAGCGCTCGTCTTCATCACAGGGGAGTCCAAGTTCGTCGCGACACCATCACACTTATAATTACAATTTTTTCTACAATTCAATTTCAATTTCATTCAATTCATCTATATAGTTACATTCAATTATAGTTACCAGTTCCATTACCGTACTAAACTTAAATTCTACTTTACTTTTTTTTTTTTATAATTCCAATATCTATGTACATTTTCTTTTCTTTTTTTTTTATTTAAACCGATATTTGCTGGCGTTACATTTCCCCCTTCCCCAGAGAATCACGAAGTGATTCTCGTCATTATTTGCGCCGATCAATTTACGTTCGTTGTGGGTTCGAGAACCTAGATCTTGCATCGCGTATCGGATTAGAGCTCCATATTTTATGCGCGTTAGCCTTATGTTCTACCTTCGATTGTAATTCACAACCATTTCCATCGACAACACACGATTACACACACTCCTGCTATTTTTACGTAACTTATTTCTTCTTCGTTTTATCCTACATGCGGCCTCTTATCCTGTGTTGTTCCGTTTTCTCCTTTCCCTTCCTTTTTGTACAGACCCTGACTGATACATGCTCTTAATGTTTTAGGATCTTGTCGAAATGAAGAAGAAAAGTACAGAAAAAGGAAGAAAAGGGGGAAGAAAAAAAACAAACAAAAAAAAAACGCACAGCTGTTTGGAAAGAACCCGTACCAACAGTCCACAGAGGATTAGTGACATTCATCGTTCCGCTGAAATTGGATTAAATACACATCGGTTGAAAGGTAACATTGTTCTAATACGAACTATATAACTTAGACGCTTACTATTGTTCTAACCCTACCAATGGACTTAAATTTACCCTCCACCACGTTATGTTAGAGAATATCTACCTATTAATTCCAAATTCAATCCTATTTTCAATCCTATTATTTTTAACCACCACCAAGTTTTAATAGAGTGTCATTACTTAATCCCGCCACCTTAGTATTTACCTAATTCAGATTATTGCCCTGTTTCCCATCTCGACTACAACTAATTCCTACTATTATATTCCTAAGTTCTGCCAGGTCGATATCGTCTTCTGATCTCCGTGATTTAATCGGGTGTCGACCCTTTACGCCACATATCGTTTCTGGTCTTTGGAGTACCAAACCCCCATATCTTTTCCGTCGGCGTCTTCCAATGCATAGGTCCAACCGGATACTTGTTTCCGCACAGTAAAGGGTCCCACATATTCTGGTGCTAATTTGGCTGAAAAAAAATTCGCTGCATCAGATAGAACGAAATTACGCCGCCACACCAGATCTTTTGGTAGGAACTTCTCGTCTCGCCGGCGAAGATCGTATCTTGACTTCGCTTTTCCCGCCGCATTTCTCAATCGCTCTTGCACCTTTTTCAGAACCAATTTCAGCCTTTCTGCCTTCCGAGCCCCATTTTCGTCCGTCTCCACGTTGCCGCTTGCCTCTGGGCTGTTGACAATTCCAGGATGAATCACCATCTCCCTTCCGAAATTCAGAAAGTATGGCGTAACTTTCATGGTCTCATGGATGCAGGTTCTCATAGCACAGCCAATTTGTGGAATCACTTTATCCCAATCTCTGTGGTTTTCGGATACGTATGACCGTAACAGTTGCTTGATGTTTTGGTTCACCCTTTCCGCGGGATTCGCCTGTGGATGGTAGAGTGCCGTGAATCGCAGCGTCATCCCGTGAGTCTCGGCCATCCTTGAGAATTCCTTTGAGCGGAATTGAACTCCATTGTCGCACACCAACACTCGTGGGACTCCAAACACAAACAGCACATGCTCCTCAAGAATACGCTTTACAGTGGTTCCCGTTGCCTTCCTCACAGGAAATATTAGCGGAAATTTCGTAGCATAATCTACCACCGTCAAAATATACATGTATCCGTGCGACGAACGGGGTAGCGGACCTACTAGATCCACACAGATCATCTCCCAGGGCGATGTTATTTCCCCAACCCTCGATACCATATGTCCAGTTGGTTGCTTTCGCTCCACTTTCACCGACTGGCAAACCTTGCAACGCCTGACATACTTTTGTACATCCGCAGCCATCTTCGGCCAGTAGTAACTCTGACCCAGTCGGTCAAATGTCTTTCGTACCCCCAAATGACCTGCTGTGGGCGCGTCATGGCACTGAAACAAAGCTGTTGAGCGTTCCGCGGACGGAACTACCCTCTTCCAGGCAATGTCGGACTGGAGTTCTGGGTATCGCCCTTCCACATGTTTCCATAGATGGCCATTACTGATCCGCCAATTTGGGAACCGATCTGGATCCTCTTCTACTTCCTTCTTCATTCGCTCATACCAACGATCGTTCTTGATTTCACCTCCTCGCACCTCCGCCACCTCGATGGACCGTGAGAGAGCATCTGGGACCAGATGCTCCTTACCTTTGCGATGGACGACATCGTAATCGTACTGCTGCAACCTCACCGCCCACCGAGCTAGACGGCCGCTGGGGTCTTTTAGATTGTGGAGCCAGACCAGAGAGTGATGATCTGTGACTACCCTGAACTTAGTACCCTCCACGTATGGCCTCAACTTTTCAATGGCCCATACGACCGCGAGACATTCCCGTTCCGTAGCGGAGTACTTCTGTTCGGCACTAGTCAGGGGGCGGCTGAGGTAGCAGATTACTTTCTCGCCCTCGGGTTGCTCTTGTGTCAATACCGCCCCCACTCTGCTACCTGAGGCGTCTGTCTGGACGGTAAATGGCAGAGTGTAGTCCGGACAAGTAAGTATTGGTGCTGTCGCTAGCTTCGTCTTCGCTCGTATGAAGGTCTCCTCGTATTCCTCAGTACATAAGAACTTCCGGTTCTTCTTGAGGAGGTTCGTGATTGGCGACATCAACGTCGCAAAATCCGGGATAAATCTCCGATACCACGATACCATCCCCAAGAATTGCCGTACCTCCTTTACCCCCTTTGGACGAGGAATGTCCATCACCTCCTTTACCTTATCCGGACCTACACTCAGCCCGTTCTCGTCCACAGCATAACCCAGATAACGAAGACGAGTGCGGCAGAACTCGCACTTCTCCCGAGAGACCCTCAATCCGGCCTGGCGCAATCTACTGAGGACTTCTTTCAGGATCCCCAGGTGTTTCGCGAAGTCCTGGGTGACCACCACAATGTCATCCAGGTATGTGAACACAAATAGCTCCAAATCGGGTCCCAAAACCTTGTCAATGAGTCGTTGCCAAGTTGCCGGTGTATTTTGTAACCCAAAAGGCATCCTACGGAATCGGAACAGCCCTCTGTGGGGAACAGTGAAGGCGGTGAGCTCCTTTGAATTTTCCGCCATCGGCACTTGCCAATACGCTGATTTAATGTCCAGGGAAGATAAATATTTCGCATCTCTTAATTTATCCAGAGTTGCAGTGACGAAGGGCAGAGGACAGGCATCTCTTTCCGACACCTTGTTGAGCTTCCGGTAGTCCACACAAAACCGGAACGACCCATCCTTCTTCTTAATCAAAACAATCGGCGAAGCCCACGGGCTGCACGACGGTTCCACTATCCCCGCCTCAAGCATTTCATTTAGTTCGGCGTCAATATGCTTTTGTACTGCCTGCGAGACGGGATAGTAGCGCTGTTTGATCGGATTGGAATCGGTTCGTATGACGTGCTCTACCCTATCGGTGCAACCAATTCCTTCCCCATCATCCGGAACTCTTCTTCGAGCAGTGCCTCCAACTCCACTTCCTCCCCATGTGTCAATCAGCTCCTGCCGATCAGCTGCTCAGACTTGAGCCCCTCCAATGACGCGACCATCTCCCACTGCTCCTTCGCCACATTCAACACAATCCCGAATAGCCGCAGGAAGTCTACTCCCAGTATGAGATGAGGAATCGCAGGTGCTACCAAAACCTCCAGCCATCTCTCTTTTCTATGCACCGTGATTGGGCAATACGCTACTCCTTCCACACCACAACCCACTCCGTTTGCCAATCGCAGGTCTCTCCGACCGCTTTGTTTTAGTTCGACACCTAGACTCCGGATCAGCTCCCATCCCTTCCCACCAATCACTGATTTCGACGCCCCTGAATCCACCAGCCCCAGAAATCTCTGACCGTGAATTACTATTTCTACGTAAGAGCGGTTATCCCCCTTTGCGCTGTGCAGCATATACCCCACTTGGATATCTCTTGCGACGTTCGAAATTTGACGAGGGCCTAGTTTGTCGCCCACTAGGCCCGATTGCCGTTTCCCTGGCGACTAACCCCCGAAGTCGAATTTCAGCTATATTGGGCGGCCCTTGCTTGACCTCCATTTCCTCGTCCACCTTCCCTACAGTCAACACACCTCGCCCTAACCGTTCCTACTCTTCCACACCCGAAACACTTAGCCGGATCTTGACACTCCCTCGACGTATGTCCAGACTTCTTACAATTCCAGCACGTGATGCTTCTCGATACGCCCGGTACTTCCACTGCGGCTAAGTTTTGCGTCTCCAAATACGCCAGGTCCGGTTCTAGTACCCTCGGAGTTCTTCTTGGAGTAGGTGGCACGAATGACTCCACGGACACTCTCGTCGCCTCCAATGAACGCCCCAGCCTCACCAGTTCTCCAATCGATTCGAATTTCACCAGAGCCAGCTGAGTCTGGTAAAAGGGAGCAATATTTTTACGGAGTATTGTCAACTTCTCCGCTTCGCTCGGTTGGTCACTCAATCGACGGAACAAACCCTCCATCACCGCCACAAATACCCCGATTGACTCCGTGTTGCCCTGCGTACGACGTCTAATTTCATCCAGCAGCCTATCATCGTAGTCTGCGGGAAGGAGTTCGGCTCGTAATTCCTTCACCAGGCCCTCCCAACTCTGGCAGATTAGTACCAAATTAGAGCTTTTCCTTCAAAAAGGTCTACGGCCGACCGGAACAGCTGCGCTTTTGTTAGACCCTTTGCCTCCCTAAGGTCTTCCATCCGTTCGAGGAACGCGCTCACCGAATATGGCGATTCCCCACTAAATTTCAACCCCCACTTGTGGAGATCTAACGGCTTTTGAGGCTGAAACATCGGGGTACTCGGGGCTGACAATGTTGGACTGTCCAGAGTCCATACCTCCTCAGACTCCTCGCTTTCTGCGCCGCCTGCCTTGAAGAGCAGGTCACCCATAGCTATCATTAGTTGGCCCTTGGCCTGCCGCAAGAAGTCTCTTTCTTCCCCCGTTTCCCCTTTCATCCTACCCAACCGTCGCAGGGCGAAGCATATTTTACTCTTGACTTTACTAAATTCCGGCGAATTAAAATCGCCCACAAATGGGTCCACTAACATTTTGATCTCAGCTATTTTTGCGGTTATCGCCTCTCGGTCCTCTGAGAATGAAAACGGATACGTAGCCATTGCAACAGACTCACCCAAGGCTACTTCGCTTCTTAACGCCCCCCTCAGTAGTTTCCGCATGGTCTCCACCGTGTCACCACACAGACCCCGGATTGCTAGCTCATACGCGAGTTCGTCCTTACTCAGTCGATCGACCGAGATCTTTCCGACACCGCCTCCGCTAGCCATTTTCTACTGTTCGCCCTTAATAAAAATCTATCTAGTAAAACTAACTGACGAACTGTCCAGTCGCCAACGCCCTACTGAGCACCACCAGAAAATACCCACTGCCACCAGAATCCAAGCGCCTCTCGTACTGCCTGAATGTATGCTGCCTTTGCTGTGGGAAACCGCAAGAATCACGTGTCGGACACCAGCTACCACCTAGACAACCCGTATACCGATTTTCAAATCCAGACCTGCGCACATAAACTCTACCCACCGCACTGAACAGGCGGCAAAAAATTCTTCCACCCTCGTTGTTACCAACCTGGAAATACTGGCACACTTTTCTTAGCCTCTACCGCTACAGACGCTCGCCAACAAGAGATGCAAAAACCAACACTCAATACACCATAAATTATTCTTTATGACTCACTTCACAAACTACCGAAGGTAGGACCAAGAACCATTTTAAATAAAATTCAATATTTATATAATAAATTTTAAATAAAATTCAATATTTGTCATAATGATGTTCAATATTAGTAAGAAGAACACTATTAAATATTTCCCTAAATTCCGCTCGCTTAGTGAAAAGCTTAATTAAAATTCCCGTTTCCAATTTACTTATTTCAGTCACATCCGCGTTCTCTAAATAATTTACTCTTTTAGATCAAATTCTGACTCAATCATTAACTCTTTCAAATACCGTTCAATAATAAATACCGTTCTAACACCCCTTAGCACGTTGGGCGCCAATTTGTTACAACTCTAACTCTTGCAACCGCGTAGCCTCCGCCTCCCGATGGAGGGCAAAGGGGACAGTTCCGGTCGGCTAACTCCCGTGGAAACGGGGGTGGGTCGTTTACAGGCACCACTCGCTTTAAAAATTCGTAACCTGAACCGTCTCTTAAGCCACCGTCTCTAAGCGAGAAATCGACGGCGGTGTACTTACTTTTACGATTTTAAATCTTCACTATAGGCACTCGATAATCTCTTAACCGTCCTGCCAGAAGGGCACGAAGGTGACACCAGCAATTGACAACATTAAAAACGTTTTATTGCTCGAAATTAATTCCAATTCTACATCTATCGACGGCGCCGCGTTATCTAATCTACTTTCGCTTATTACAATAACAGTAAAAAAAACTTAGCCTACCTTGGACATTATTCGCACCAATGCGCCGCCAACACTCGCTCGTACAATTTCAACCAACCCTGTGCTTCCCCGGAGCGTCGCTCCACTGCTGCCGTGATTTAACGTTGATCAGCGATATTACGTGCGACGAGCTCACTTCACCTTATTCACAGCCAATGCACCGCCAACACTCGCTCGTACAATTTCAACCAAACTGGTGCTTCCCCGAAGCGTCGTTCCACTTATTCACAGCCAATGCGCCGCCAACACTCGCTTGTACAATTCCAACCAAACCGGTGCTTCCCTGAATGACGAAATACTGCCGTCGTTGTTGGCCCAATGATATTCGCTGCGGTTTAAGTTGAGTTAAGTTCACGCCGTCGCTCGCTTGCTATGAGCCGTGTTCATTTAGTCGTTCCGCACCACTTGACTATTGTCGAATTTTTCCGTACTATCTTTCTTCCTCAATACTCCTTTGATTTTACCCACCACTCGGCTGTCGACCAATTGCTGAGGATAAATTCACGTTTCTCGTCCCGTCCAGTCAGGATTCCAATCAGAGAAAGAAAATTGGTTAACAAAGAAGGAGCTTGCGCCAACGCGTGCGTGTCTCACCTTGGTTGCCAAAAGAAGAGAGCTCCCTAGGCCCTGTCAACTCGCAACGAAACCTTTGCTAGAGGGATTTGTAACCGCTTCTCCGGTATCTGCGAATTCCGTTGTCAACCAAGTGCTATTGGGAATATGCTGGCGGGTGCATTGGCCCATTGCACGCGCATTCGCAAGTGCATTTTCCCGCAGTGGCAGCGATCGGAACGCGCCCTTAGTACTTTTAGTACTTTTCGTTCGCCGCTTGGTGGCGGTTCGATCGCCCTTTGACATTTGTCAAGTTGACTTTCCATATGATTGTGGTGGGCTGGTTTATTGTTTTCGTTGGCGGTTTCGTTGCTCTGACTCGCCGGTTCACGTTCATTGATGAAGTTGAGGTATTGTGTGAGACGTAGGATAGCAATTAAGGATGCTACGTAGTCGAGGACATCTTTTTTTCCAATTGTTAAATTTGTCGTGAAACCGAGCGATAAACACGTCGTGAAACTTTATTGGAGAGACGCCCAACAGTTTGTACTATATGACGAACTGGATCATCGGCAGCGGATATCGGTGTATCATCGCTCTCAATATCGGAGTCTGTTATTGGAAAGTAATAGTCCAGTAATCGTTCCGCTAACTAATATCTCTTGTGGCGGCTCTTTGATGATTGGTGCCGTTACTTCTAATTTATCAATACCCTTGACCAGTGTTTGATCGACATAATGAATTGGACGATCGAATTTCGAAACAATGCTGCTGTGTAGACGGCACGATGTACAGCATCTTCAGCTGTACTGAAGGCCCAATTGAATAGACGATTGTTGGTTTTAACTTTTCCATAAACACCCTGACTTTGCTGCCGTGCTGCCCCGACAACCGGTAAATTCAAAATCTGTTCTAATGATTCCAAATGCGGCAGAAGATTCATATTATCCTTGCCTTCTTGTATTTCCCGGATTTTATTATTGGCCACTGAATTGTTCTCCATTTTATTTTTAGATTGTTTATCAATTTCCCGTTAACAACCTCAGCACGAAATCAACCTGTTCACTAGAATCAAACTGAAGAATCACTCAAAGTGCCCATCATCACACGCCCAATCGATTCAGAAGTTACATCCGAAGACTTAGTTTCCGATGTTCCGATGATGGAGTAGAATTAGTCGGTTTGGGATGGCTATCGATTGTCGTGATGAACATTTCCGCTTGGCCCCTTAGCTGGGTTGCTCGCTTCCGGGTCAGGTACTTGCCGATCGTCTCATATACATCGACGGCGAAGGCTTGGCTTGGCGGGGAGCGCTCGTCTTCATCACAGGGGAGTCCAAGTTCGTCGCGACACCATCACACTTATAATTACAATTTTTTCTACAATTCAATTTCAATTTCATTCAATTCATCTATATAGTTACATTCAATTATAGTTACCAGTTCTATTACCGTACTAAACTTAAATTCTACTTTACTTTTTTTTTTTTTTACAATTCCAATATCTATGTACATTTTCTTTTCTTTTTTTTTATTTAAACCGATATTTGCTGGCGTTACTGTTGGCCGAATTAGTTTTAACAATTTCAGCATATGAAATAGGTGCAGTTTCTTTTGAGACTGTACTTGATAACTTATCGACTTTTGTTTTTAAGTCGAGCATCAATCTCATCGCGGAATCAATTAGAGATGCGATTCGGTCGTCACGGTTTTTTTTAAAAAGTGAGTCACATTTTTTACAAAACCATTTTACTTTATCACTTAGCTTCATAGTTGACTCATACTCCTTCGGTTCAATATTGACACACTGTGTGTGATACCATTTATCACCACAAAATCCCTCACATTGGAGACCTGGCATGGTATCAGTGACTAACTTTTTGCATTTTCCGCATTTGCCACCTGTATTAGCCATTTGGTGTTTATTTTGGCGGCTCTCCCCTTCTACTTGAAAATTGCCCAGTGAGCTTTGATTCGAGTTTGCTGAAAGCTAAAATCTTTCGTTTAAGTTTAGCACTTGCACACACCACTCATACACCCGTTCAATAATAACAGCTACACAATTTTCACAAAAACAGTTAATAAAATTGAACTCAAAAATGTATATAAATGGCACGAAATAGGAAAAAGTCACCCAAATCCGGATTTTTGCCAATTATCAAAACACTAAATAATTCACAAACGGCAAAATTTTCTACGAAAAAGTGCTTTAAAGTGTTTGTTTTAAATTTTCAAAAATCAGCTGTTCCGACACACGTCTAATCACTTTGACAGCTCAGTCAAGCAATTTGCAGTTCACATCAACTCATCGCGTTAAAAAACGGAACGATGCTCCTTGGCTCAGAAATAATGTTGCAGTCGCACTCGAAGCCAAATATGTAGCTCGTAATTTATACAAAAGATCTGGTTCACTTGCTGACCTCCTTTTTTATAAAGAATTACGCTCTTAAGCGAAAGAAGCTACCAGACAGGCTTTGTGTACTTACATTGCTGGCATTGAAGCATCAATCAGAACCAACCAAACGGAAACCTTTCCTTGAAAAACTCTCCCAGCATCCCCAATGGCATGCATTTGGGTGACACAGCTGCTTCTACTCCCCTTGAAGTGTGTGAACTTTTTGCTTCTTGCTTTTCTTTTTTCTTCTCACAACAATGCTCTCTTCTCTCCCAAAATCTTATCTTTTCAACTTTTCCTGAATTACATTCTTTAAAATTTGATTAAACATTTAAAAATTGATTTTCTGTTGAAAGATATCGACGCCAATACCGGTAGTGGTCCCGACGGTATTCGCAATATCTTAGCTTAATCTCTTTCACCATATCTGTGCGTCCCTCTTTCTATCTTGTTCAATATAAGTGTATCTTTTGGTTCTTTTCTTTCTCTTCCCTATACATAAATCTGGCGATCGTACATGCATCTCAAACTACCGTCTTATTTCCCTTCTTCCTTGCTGTAGCAAGATCCTTGAGAAAGTGATCTACAAGAGAGTCTACTCCTTTATTCAACCTACCCTGGTTCATGAGCAGCACGGCTTTGTCAGAGGTAAATCCCCATTAACTAACCTTCTTTCCTTCAGACATATGGTCGCATCCGCTTTTGACAATCAAAAGCAGATTGACGTTCAATATACTGATTTCTCCAAAGCCTTTGACTCTGTCAACCATAACCTCCTTTTTCAGAAGCTAAGGAACGGTGGCATAGCCGGTCCTCTTCTCCCCTGGTGTAGCTCTTATATATGGTCACACATGTATTGAAACTGTAAATTCCTGTTCTTCAATTCCTTTTTTTCCTGTATCAGGTGTTCCGCATGGATCTATTCTAGGACCTCTTCTCTTTCTTTTGTTCATTAACGATCTACTTCCTTTAATCCAATCTTCTTGTCTCTTATATGCTGACAATTTCAACATATTTCGAGTGATCGAGTCACAAAATGACTGTACATTTTTACAAAGTGACCTTAATAGCCTACAGTTTTGGTGCTGCCCCAATGCTCTCACTTTGAATATCGCAAAATGTCATTAAATGTATTTTACCTGTTAAACGCCACCTTTGATTTTCTCCTACTCTGTTTCTGGCTCTCTTTTTAATGTTGTTGATAATTTTAGAGACCTATCTGATTCTTAGCTTAAATTTGATACGCATATTTCTAATATTCCTGCGAGGGCCTCTAAATTATCAGGTTTCATTATAAGATTCTCTAAAAACTTCATTAATGTTTCCACTTGCGTACACATTTTTCTCTCCTTTGTGCGTAGTGTCCTGGAATATTGCTGTCAAGTGTGGTGTCCTCATTATGTCTACTAAAATACTGCGTTGGAGTCTGTTAGACGCAGATTTACTCGTACCTTATTCTTCAAGTTTCAGTTTCCTCACCGTTCTTATAATGATCGTCTTTCGTTCCTTAATCTTCCTTCCACCGAATCACGCAGACTTTTCCC
>OX376373.1:111027278-111049778 GCA_947369275.1 Nemotelus nigrinus
GTGCTAGACTGATACTATTTTTTAACCTGAGTTTTAGTTCATTAGCATAATTATCTTTATTGTTTATTGGTTCATCTTTTTCTATTATGTCTTTAGGTAGATGAGGTAATCTGCCATATACTAGTTCGTATGGAGAATATTGTGTATCTACATGGGGGCTAGTGTTGTATGCAAAAGTATAGTAAGGTACCCATTTATCCCATTCGTAATCATTGGTAAAGTTCAATAAATATTCGTTTAATACTCTGTGATTACGTTCCACTGTCCCGAGTGTTTCATGGTGGTAGGGGGTCGAGAATACTTGTTCTATTTTTAACATACTACAAATAGTAAAGGTAATTGAATTTGATCACGGTTCCCTTCTTGTCTATAAATCAGCATAGACAACGTATATCATTTCTACAGCATCGAAGCCGAGCATATTGAAACGGGAAACTCGATCGTTTTGCGGAATCAGCCTCCGAAAGCAGAATCAAATTGGAATTGTTTTTGCGGGATGATTAAAATTGAACAACTTTTTATTAACATTAAAAATTTTAATCTACATTGAAAATTCTATTTTGACAAAGTGGTTTCGAAAGTATGCACTGCTTCTCATCAGACACCAGCACACAGTGCATACTTGACTGGCGTGACCACTTGCAGGTGGAAATCATTACATTTTTATTTATGCTAGTTGTGACAAATTTTAACATCTCCGACTTATATCCATGGATATAATTTTACTTAGTAAAGGTAATTGAATTTGATCACGGTTCCCTTCTTGTCTATAAATCAGCATAGACAACGTATATCATTTCTACAGCATCGAAGCCGAACATATTGAAACGGGAAACTCGATCGTTTTGCGGAATCAGCCTCCGAAAGCAGAATCAAATTGGAATTGTTTTTGCGGGATGATTAAAATTGAACAACTTTTTATTAACATTAAAAATTTTAATCTACATTGAAAATTCTATTTTGACAAAGTGGTTTCGAAAGTATGCACTGCTTCTCATCAGACACCAGCACACAGTGCATATTTGACTGGCGTGACCACTTGCAGGTGGAAATCATTACATTTTTATTTATGCTAGTTGTGACAAATTTTAACATCTCCGACTTATATCCATGGATATAATTTTACTTAGTAAAGGTAATTGAATTTGATCACGGTTCCCTTCTTGTCTATAAATCAGCATAGACAGCGTATATCATTTCTACAGCATCGAAGCCGAGCATATTGAAACGGGAAACTCGATCGTTTTGCGGAATCAGCCTCCGAAAGCAGAATCAAATTGGAATTGTTTTTGCGGGATGATTAAAATTGAACAATTTTTTATTAACATTAAAAATTTTAATCTACATTGAAAATTCTATTTTGACAAAGTGGTTTCGAAAGTATGCACTGCTTCTCATCAGACACCAGCACCAGTGGCGTGGCGTGATAGTTTACCGCAGGGAAGCAATTAGATTATTTCGATCATTGACTTTGGTTATGCTTTTTTCAAATTTGTTACGTATTGAAAGAACCTCTCTCGTTAGCTACTTTTAACATTGTTAATATAAAAGCACCCAGGAATTACGAACGGGGACGTGAGAGTAGGTATACTGTATTGCTTTCAGTATTTTAATTCCCATGCTACCAATATATAATTATTTAATCTTTAAATAAATAGTTGCAAAAATTATATATTGGCAGACTTGTAAATTAGCAAAGCTGTGTAAATAAAGCATTTTCAAAAGTAGCAACGGCAACAATAACAACAACAGTAACTACGCAAAATAAATGATAACAGTCCTTCACGCATAAAGAAAACATATCAATATTCTATAACTTATAAAAAAATAACAGTAAAGTAACAACATTTCCATAACGAATAACATATATATTTTTATGAAATCACAGTTAGTAAATATAAAAAAAATCTATTATAAATCGAAATTGATCACAAACTTCATGCATACTTCTATTTAAAATTTAATTCAATTCGTCTTTCTTTTTTCGCAAATTCATCTATGACGTCTTGATAAAAGTTTTGCTTGCTCAAACATGATTTTAGGAAAACCTTTTCAATCGACATTATTGCCAAGTCACTAAGTCGTTGTTCCCCTGTACTATTTCTGAGAAAAGTTTTGATTCTTTTTAAACAAGAAAAACTGCGCTCTGCGGACGCACTTGTTACTGGTAATGTAAGAATCAAACAAATTAATTTATAAAATTGTGTGAAACTATTTTCTAATTTATTATTGGTAAAATATTCAAAAATATCTTGAAAAGATTTTCCCTGTAAATCTGCATCAGAGTAAAGCACAATGAGTTCAGTTTTCAATGAAATCGAGTCAAATATGTCGGTGTAAGTTTGAGTTAAATTAAGTAAAAGATTATCCGGAAAAGTTTTTGAATAGTTACTAAATTTCGAAGAATCTAAAAGATCTAGAAATGCGAAACTTTTTAAGGATGAAAACCTTGAACTTATTTCAACGGATATATTATCAATTATTTCGATATAAACACGTGTAAAGAATAGTTCAACATTATCATTGCTGTCAACCATGTACCTTGCTCTTTTAATACGTGGTAGTGTTTCGCAAATAGAACAGGTTTGGTCCCAAATTACCGTGAAACTATTTCTCAAAGAATTTATTTGAAGTTCAAAATCTGCAATTTTTTTAATACAGTACAGTATATTAGTTTGCTTGGACTGAAATATATCGTAAAGCACGTCAGTTTGTGGAAAAATTTTTGAGAAAACATTGAGCAGAAAAACAAACTGAAAATCTGTTAGTAGAACAAGAAGCCCCCTTGCACTATTAATGGTCTCTCCATCCCAATTTTCACTCTCATTTTCAATAATATGTTCAAAAAGTTCTTTTAATTGATCTATATTATCGAAAATGGTCAGAACTAATCGACCATTAAAAGTCCAACGTGTTGGGGCTAATTTTGGAAGTCTTTTTTTCAGGAATAAATCTAAAGCAAATGTTCTTTTTGTTGAATGGTTAAAAAATGTTGAAAAACAGGTAATTGATTGGAAAAAAATTCGACATTCTCGTATACTATTGCACGATTTAGATAAAACCAAATTCAGTCGATGTGTGAAGCAATGAATAAATATTGCATTTTTATAGATTTCTTTTACACGTGTTTGCAATCCAGTTGCTTTGCCAGACATTACAGAAGCTCCGTCATAGCTTTGGCAAATAAGTTTGTTACCGCAGTTGAATTTTTGAACAATATCCAAAACAAGGTTAAACAAACGCAACGCAGTTTGGTCATCAGAAATGTCTGTAAAACTTATAAATGTTTCTTTAACTGCACCGGAAGAAGTAATGTAACGAAATGTTGTTGAAAGCTGTGAACGACATGAAATATCGGTTGTTTCATCTACTATTATTGCTATGAATTTAGTTTCCTGAATTTCATTATAAATCTCTTTCAATAATTTTTTTGAAATGCTACTAATGAGATCGTTTTGAATATTGTTTGATGTTCCAGAAAAAACAGTTGCTTGCTCTAGATGAGCTCGCAAGTCTGGGTTGTATTTTGCCAAAAGATTTATTGTTTCTACATAATTTCCCCTGTTGCAAGAATTTACACTTTCGTTGTGACCACGGAACGCTTGTTCTTGACATCCCAAGTGACAAACAATATCTATTAGAATCTTCAATATTTCTCTGTTTTTTCTTACTTTCTCATTGTGCAATATAACTGACGATTTATGTTGACTACTTAGCAATTCCTCAATTCTTGGACCGGAGCCGAACTTGGAAAGTAAAAGGACTGATTTTAAATGATCAATGCTTTTTGTACCATGTCTGTCCACAGCTTTATGCAAATTATTTAAATCACAAAAACCTGTGGTACGCCAAACATTTGAATCGTTTGAAAATAACAGACATGGCCAGCAAAATAATTTTTGTCTAATTTTATAACCGGTAATCCAATCCGTATCTTCATAGATTTTGCAAGTGAAATGCCGAGTGCATCTCTTCGTTACAGAGACAATTTCCAAATTCGGTTTCGGTCGACCTTTTTCGATAATGTCTTTTTTGTCCGCAAAAGATCGAGATCCAAAAGGAAATCGAAAAAGGCCACTAAATAAACAATTCGGATCCATGCTATTCACAGACCAAATAAGCACATTAAACCTATTAATTGCACTTTCACTATTTGAATATAAAACAAAAAAAAAAACATGCGATTTTACAAAGTTATTCTACGCATTCAATTAAAATGAATTTAATTTCAATATTACTAAATAATGTAACCTATTAGTGAAATAAATACCTTTGTATTAATTGCACTATCAGTATTTTAAGTACAAAAAAAAAATCATGCGACTTGACAAAATAATTCTACGCACTCAACTCTACATAATTCAAATGAATTTGATTTCTAATATTACTAAACACGGTAAATTATTAGTAAAATAAATACCTTCACCAAATAAAAATCCCTTCACCAAATTTCTTTACAGAATATAGCACAAAACTCACACCCGAACTACATACAACCACTTCACTACAGTAAATGATAACGACTCGTCAAATCAGCCGTCTCTGGCAACCCTCATAACATCTCGTAACATCAATTCAAATTTGCCCAAAAATTCTCATAGTGTATAAAGCACAGCAAACATTCTCAGTTAAAAAAAAAACAAATAACACAAGCAAAGTACAATGATTGCAATGTAGTCTGCTACGCGTAAGGGGAACATGGCAATAAAATCCATACGTACGCGGCTTCTCTTTCAGTTTCTCTCTGGAGACGAGAATTTCCCCTGAGAAGCAAATTCTTCATTGCTTCCAAATAGATAGTACAAACACAAACACAAAAATTGAACAACTTTTTATTAACATTAAAAATTTTAATCTACATTGAAAATTCTATTTTGACAAAGTGGTTTCGAAAGTATGCACTGCTTCTCATCAGACACCAGCACACAGTGCATACTTGACTGGCGTGACCACTTGCAGGTGGAAATCATTACATTTTTATTTATGCTAGTTGTGACAAATTTTAACATCTCCGACTTATATCCATGGATATAATTTTACTTAGTAAAGGTAATTGAATTTGATCACGGTTCCCTTCTTGTCTATAAATCAGTCAAGTATGCACTGTGTGCTGGTGTCTGATGAGAAGCAGTGCATACTTTCGAAACCACTTTGTCAAAATAGAATTTTCAATGTAGATTAAAATTTTTAATGTTAATAAAAAGTTGTTCAATTTTAATCATCCCGCAAAAACAATTCCAATTTGATTCTGCTTTCGGAGGCTGATTCCGCAAAACGATCGAGTTTCCCGTTTCAATATGCTCGGCTTCGATGCTGTAGAAATGATATACGTTGTCTATGCTGATTTATAGACAAGAAGGGAACCGTGATCAAATTCAATTACCTTTACTAAGTAAAATTATATCCATGGATATATGTCGGAGATGTTAAAATTTGTCACAACTAGCATAAATAAAAATGTAATGATTTCCACCTGCAAGTGGTCACGCCAGTCAAGTATGCACTGTGTGCTGGTGTCTGATGAGAAGCAGTGCATACTTTCGAAACCACTTTGTCAAAATAGAATTTTCAATGTAGATTAAAATTTTTAATGTTAATAAAAAGTTGTTCAATTTTAATCATCCCGCAAAAACAATTCCAATTTGATTCTGCTTTCGGAGGCTGATTCCGCAAAACGATCGAGTTTCCCGTTTCAATATGCTCGGCTTCGATGCTGTAGAAATGATATACGTTGTCTATGCTGATTTATAGACAAGAAGGGAACCGTGATCAAATTCAATTACCTTTACTAAGTAAAATTATATCCATGGATATAAGTCGGAGATGTTAAAATTTGTCACAACTAGCATAAATAAAAATGTAATGATTTCCACCTGCAAGTGGTCACGCCAGTCAAGTATGCGCTGTGTGCTGGTGTCTGATGAGAAGCAGTGCATACTTTCGAAACCACTTTGCCAAAATAGAATTTTCAATGTAGATTAAAATTTTTAATGTTAATAAAAAGTTGTTCAATTTTAATCATCCCGCAAAAACAATTCCAATTCCAATTTCAATACTACAAACGTTTGCCATTAGCTCATTGGTGAATTCAGTTCCATTATCTGACTTCAGTTTTTTGAAAAGGCCGTATTTTAGTATTAACTGTTCAACCATTGTTTTCGCGATAGTTTTAGCGTCTTTTGATTCTATTGGATAGGCAATAACATATTTTGATAATTCGCACTGCATTGTTAGTATATATCTATAATTGTTGCTCAACCTAAGTGGCCCTACTGTGTCTATGACGATTGTTTCGAATGTGTTAGCAGGTGTGTCTGTTATAGTTTGGTTTTCTTTTATATGTTTTGTCTGTTTATTTTTAGCACAAGTTTCACAATTGTTAATAAAGTTTTTTATCATTTTGTTCATATTTTTCCATATGTATTTCTGTTTGAGTTTCAATTTCGTTTTTCTCACACCTAAATGTCCTCCTATGGGTGTTGTATGGTAATCATTTATCAAATTAAATTGTATTATTTTGTCTGTTATTCTTTTGGGGGGTTTGTATATTATAATTTTTAGGGTTTTTTGCCTTTTGATTGAGTACACTGTTGTAATTTATTGAATATGTCTTTGAATTCATGTTTCCCTATTATGTTAAAAATTTCATCAGTTTCTTTTAAGTAAATCATTGTTATATTTCTCCTTGTCACTATTGACGTCAGCTTCTCCAGTAACGAAACTAATTCCGATGGATTATCACTGCATTCAATTTTAACTTGGTTATTTTCAATGTTTATCTTTATATTTTTCCCCGTTTCAAATTTTAGGTTTGTTAAATTTTTTATGTCAGCCATCAATTCGCTGTTCCATATATACGTTTCATTAAACTTTGTGTTTTGGTTTGGTTCATCTGCTTCTATCGTTGGTGTGTTGTATTTCTCTCTGGTCATGTTTCTTGTGACTGCTAATATATTTTTGTTCTTAATGTTATGGTCTTGTTTCGGGATCATTTCTTTTAATGTATCTGAGTTTAATTTGATGCGTGATAGTGCATCTGCATTGACGTTCATTTTTCCTTTTCGGTATATTATGTCGAAGTCGTAATCACATAAATCGACTCTTATGCGTGTCATTTTTGATGATGGGTTTTTTTGTGTGAATAACGATATCAGTGGTCTATGGTCAGTGACCACCGTAAATTTATTTCCAAAAAGATATGGTTTGAAAAAGTTTATTGCCCAATGAATCGCCAGCAATTCTTTTTCTATTGTCGATTTGTTTATTTCGTGTTTAACGAGAGTTCTACTCGCGTAAGTTATGGGTAAGTCCTGTCCTATGTCACCTTGTGACAGTACTGCGCCTAATGCATAGTCTGATGCATCCGTTGTGACTATGAATGGTTTGCTAAAGTCCGGGTATTGTAGAATTGGTGCATTCATTAGTTTGCTTTTAAGTAATTCAAATGTTGTTTGGCATTGCGGTGTCCACTTTAATTCAACTTTCTTTTTAAGTAGATCGTTTAGACATTTCGTTATTTTAGCAAAGTCGGGGATGAATCGACGGTAATAATTGGCGAATGCGACGAATCTTCTGACTTCGTCTGGATTTGTTGGTACTGGGTACTTTTTGATTGTATCTAGTTTTCCGGGGTCAGTGCGAACTCCATCCTTAGTTATCAGATGTCCCAAGTAAACCACTTCGCTTCTCAAGAAATTGCATTTTTTAGGGTTCAATTTAAGATTGTATTTTTTCAATCTTTCAAGTACTCGTACTAAATTTGCATTATGGTGTGCTAAACTGCAGCCGAAAACAATTATATCATCTACATATAGAAAAGCTGCTGAGTCCAGTCCACTTAGAGCTATGGTTAGCATGCGTTGAAAGCTGTTTGAAGAAATTGTCAAACCGAATGGTAGTCGTTTAAATTGATAGTGCCCTTTGTTCGTTGAGAAGGCTGTCAATGGTCGTGACTCTTTCGTAAGCTCTATTTGATGGAATGAACTTGTCATGTCTAAAGTAGAGAAATATTTAGCTCTTCCCAGACTATCTAGAACATTTTCTAGTCTTGTTAGAGGGAATTTCTCGTTGACTATTTTCTTATTTAGTGCTCTAAAATCAACCACTAGTCTCCATTTATTTGCGCCTTGTTCACTTTTCTTCGGTGTTAGAAGTAATGGTGAGTTATAGGGGCTGGTTGAATTTTCGATGACCTTGCTGTCTAACAATTCCTGTACTTGTTTATTTATTTCGTTAATATGTGTATGAGGTAACCTGTAGTTCTTTATGTATGTCGGTGTGGTATCTGTAACTTGTATTTTTTGAGTGTAGAAGTTGTTTGTGGATAAAGCTTCACCTTCTAAGTGGAATATATGCTGGTATGTTTTAAGAATTTCTAGTAGAGACTTCTGGTCTTTCGCATTCAGATGATTTATTTTAAAATGTTTTAATATGTCTTTTAATCTTTGTTCGTCTCTGATGCTTCGGGCTACTGATTTACTTGTTTCATAAGTTTTGAAGTTTCCTAACGGTTCGGTTTCAATTTTAAAATTTTCAAGTATTACCTCTTCTTCATTTGTGTTTAATGTCTTAATGTGTTTTACGCCTTTTACTGGGATTATTGAACTGGCTATATAAACTCCTGGTTTAATTTCTTTGTTAGTGGTTACACTATCTTCCTCTATGTTAATGTCGATGGGACATACGTATTCACACCTTGGCGGTACTGTTATCCTCTGTTTTCTTGTAGCGATAGGTATAGTATGGTCTTCATAATTTATATTTATTGTTATTGTGTATGTTTCATAGTTTATTCTTGCTAATTTTTGGGTAAGAAAATCCCTTCCTAATATTCCGTCCGTAAGAATAGGAAAATCAGATTCCACTATTTGAAATGGAAAATTGATGTTATTTCCATCAATACTCAAGTTTAAATTAGTCGTTCCAATCGACTGTATTTGTTTATCAGTTTTTCCGGAGAATTTACATCTTTTGTCTTCATTTATGATTTGATCATCCGGAATCGCACTTGCTTTACATAGTGACACATCTGCTCCAGTGTCAACCAATAATTTTAAATATTTTCTATTATCCTTGCAGTAAATCGAGACGTGATTCTCGAGCTGTCTGTTAAGTAGTAATATTTTTTCTGTCTTGGTCCCGGGGTCAACTTTTATTGTTCGTTGTCGCTGGCCTCCGGGCTCGTCGCGTTTCCCTGGACTATATTTATACGTTGTCTCCTATCGTTGAATTTCTGCTATTAGTTCTGCTGTTATCATAGTTTCTGTGATTTCGATTTACTTCATTACCCCTTGAGCTGTGATTGTTTCTATAATTATTATTATTTCTATAGTTATTATTTCTATTAGTATTATTTTGATTCCACTCATTATTTCTATTATTATAAGTATTTCTGTTATTTCTGTAATTATTCAAATTGTTCATTTCACTTGATCTTGAATTGTAATTGTCTCTATAATTTCTATTCTGGTTGGTGCCGTAATTTCAATTATTGTTATAGCCATGAGACGTGTTATTATTATTAAAAGTGTTTCTGCTGTTATGGTTATATTGTTGATTGTAATTCGGTCTTCTATTAATATACATAATATTTTCCGGTGTTCTATAACTTGTTTCAAATTCAGTTGCGATCTGTATCGCTTCTATAAATGTCTTAGGTTGCGCAGCAAAAATAGTAGGCTTAAGGGCTTCATTTAATCCATTCTTAAAAATTGTAAGCGCGTAAGAATCATTAGACTTTACTATCACTGCCTTTTCTTGTGCAGTTGTATTTTGTCCTAGGCTATTTATTTGGATATCACTCAATTCACTAATGAGCTCAGACAATTTTTCTCCATATTTTTTTACAGTTCCGCGTTGTTGTAGCTGAGCCAATTGCGTGTGTATTTACTGTAATGTTTTCTTACTTTTGTACCTATTTTTTAAGTGTTTTTCTAGCGCTGAATAATTGTTTATTTCTAATGTACTTAGTTGTACCTTAACGCTTGCTCTAATTTTTCCTCTAACAACTCTTTCGCTACAATATATTTATCTAAGAATGTTTTTCGCAATTCTGAACTATCTTCTGTATCTAGTACTCTTTTCTTTAAATCTTCGATATCACTTAATTTTTCTATTATGGTATCGCTTTTGTATACCCTTCCCGGAGTTTTTTTTAAATTTAATATAATTTTCGAAATGGCATTTATCTGCTCTTCAATTTAAAAAATTATATCTATACCATGGACCATAGGTTTTTGTTTAAAAAAAAAATTTTTTGTATTCTAATAAAAATATATTGTTTTTTTGTTTAGTTTTCATTTATTATTATTATTTTTTTTTTTTTAACTATAGTTTACAAAAATATTTCATTCTATTCAATTCATTATTCATTCTACTGCCTTAGAATTTACATTTATGTATGTACATTTTTGTTTTTACATTTATGTTTGTTTATATTTATTTTTTTCCAATTCGTTGGTTATGTTTTCTATCTGTTGGAACAACTCTCCTTGCCGTTCCCAGGGTGGTGGATTTTCTTCATCTGTTGCTGCCCTCCTGAGTGCCGCTCGGAGCCTCCTCAAATACACTATCCTTCCTCCGCGTTTTTTGGTCTTTCTTCAGGTGTCCTCATATGGTATTTCCGTCCGTTTTAGTTCGTCCTTCCACGCTTGGATGATCCGCGGGTCCTCCCGTGGTTGAGGTCCTCCTTCTTTGGGAAGGGTGGACTCTAAATTTCCTTGGTCCGCCGTTGGCACGGTCGCCATGTAAAGTAGCCGTAACTTAGCTTGTTTGCCTACACGTCGGTTCGCTTTAGAAATCCTGTACTTATCTGCTTTGGCGAGCCTGTCGCCGCTTATGCAAATTTAACAGAAGTTTTTTTTTTCTAAGAGCCGAACCAACAATGACTTCGCTTTGGCGAACTTGTCGCCGCTTATGCTAAGTCTTTAAAGATTAAGCAATTCGCTAATAACTTTGAAAAAAGGAAAACAACTCCTTTCTCAAACTTGGGTGCCGCTTGTTATTTGGCTTCCCAATCCTCAATAATCTTTATTGATTCCAATCCTGAGCTTTTATAGCAATAGTATTACAGTTAAGTTTTTCAAAAAAATCTGCGCGAATCAAAAATAATTACCTAGTTCCAGGTATTTACCACCGCGTGCAATTAGGGCGCTCTAGTCGCCATCTATGTGATATTTGACATTTCGACCAGTGTCGAAACGTCAAGTGTACACAACAATATATATATATATATTTAAACATATGTATATATATATATATATATATATATATATATATATATATATATATATATATATATATATATATAAATATATATATATATATATATATATATATATATATATATATATATATATATATATATAGATATATTTATATATATATATATATATATATATATATATATATATATATATATATATATATATATATATATATATATATATATATATATATATATATATATATATACATATATATATATATTGTTCGATCATCGTTTTTAGTAATTGACATAGAAAATAGTAATGTAATTGAATTATCATATTAGTTCAGTATGTCAGGTTATTTAATATAAAATGTATGCCAATATCATGAAATGTTCTAGTTTTATATGCGGCGGATAAGCATCTGGTATTCTGCCCGTAATTATGTTTGTTTTCAAATATCAGCTTTCAGTTACGGCCTTGCAGTATAAACATTTTGCGTAGCTGTACTTGTGCTTCGTGCATGTACCTAAATAAGTAGTTGAAGTTCAAGTTTGTTTGAATGCAATATGACCTGATTTAATGCGCGAGGCATGGAAATGTGTATCATAATATTATGTAAAGTGTGTTTTGAATGTAGCATGAAATAATCGGAAGCAAATAGTCATGTAAGCAATTATTTGGTATTTAAGTAAGTGCAAGAAATAAAGTGATTGTACATTTACAGTAAATCTAAGCGTACTGTCTTTTCTTGTTAAGAAGGTGCAACGGTATTGAACCGTAGCACAAGATAACGTCAGGTGGATTTCTTGTATTCAACTGACACGCGGTTAAGTAAAAGAGCTTATTCGCTATACAAACATTTTGGCGACCGTGACAGGACTTCAGACCGATCAGAATTTTAAGAGAATTCGTTTGGTATTTATTCCTTTTGTTCTTGTTGGGATTGACTAAGAGATTATCCCAATCTTTTGCAGTGTAACACTGCCTCTTTATCTACAAAAGACGGTGTTAGGCAGATTAGGGGCGTAGTCTGGGCCACAACACAGACTGGCAAATTGTTTAATTTTCGTAATTAATTCATTTTAATCTTTGAAAAGTTAAGGGCGTAATCTGGGCCGCAACACAGATTAGTCAATTCAATCAACGTATTCTTGCTAACTCTGGGATCGAATTATTAGCGAAACCATGACAACAATGGAAGATCTGTTCTTAGAATTAACGTCCAAACAGAATGAAACGGGCCAAGAGCTTGAAAGAATCATTTCAAATTATAAGAAAGATTCAGTGAGTAGAAAAACCAACGAATACCTCACTAATCGGTTGGGTCGATTATCAGAAATCTGGAAGACATTCGACAAAACAAATGAGCAACTAAAGGAATTTTCGTGCGAATTTCCTGAGCACCCTTACTTCAGGAAACAATATTTTCAAGCGGTAGAAATTGAATACCTAAAGGCAAGAGATTCGATAGTCACCCTCATGCACAGTCTACCAAGCGCATCAAGCAACAAAAGTGACAAAGAAGCAAAAAAGCGCGAGACTGCAAACTTTAATGAGCCTTCATTACGTGATAGTAGCATCGAGGTAGCAGGCCTCATCAGGCAGCAGCGTTCAAGAATACGCGCTCTCGAATATATTATAAACGGAATTAATTCCGTAGAGCAGCCCCAGCTGAGACAGTACTATGAAATGAAGATAGCAACTGTCGGAAGATATTGGGATGAATTGCGAAATGGTCATCAAAACATTGAACAATATGCACCGAATTCCGCATCGGTCGATTACACTGATAAGGAGTATTTTACGATTGAAGAACGCATTCAAGACATTCTAGTCTTTCTGGAGACAGGCTTAGAAAAATGCAACTCCAGTACATTGCAAACTACATCAGTTCAACCTCATCTTAAATTACCACAAGTGACTATTCCCAAATTTGATGGGGATTGTGCTAAGTGGAAATCATGCCATGATTTATTCACGCAGATGATTCATGAACAACCATTAGGTAATGCACAAAAGATGTGGTACCTTAGAGTAAACCTTGCTGGTGAAGCTGAGCGCTTAATCCGTCATTTGCCAATCTCTGACGAGAATTATATAGCAGCATGGTCTATTTTGAATAACCGCTATGACAATAAGCGACTCATGGTTTCCACCCTTTTAGACAAACTGATGTGCCAGCCCGCAATATCTGTCGAATCATCAGGGGCATTGAAAGGAATGCATGACATTACAGCTGAATGTCTTCTTGGGTTAAAGAGTTTAAAGGTTGACATAGCAACCTGGGACCCAATGATGCTGCATGTCCTGACAAAGAAATTGGACAAGGCAACGCATAACTTGTACGAGCAATCATTAACTTCACCGCGAGATTTACAAACTATTGACTATTTTCTAATAGTAGGGGAGCCCAAGCGGGGATTTCTCGCGTTACTCGAGCGCGTCAGAAAATCATATGGGGAGAAGCCCTGCACCCTGCAATGTACCCTACCATATATGAGCCCTTAATATAGTGGGGTGCGTTGAGGGAAGCCCGTCAGATTAGTAAAAAAAATTGATCCTCAGAAAAACTCGAGCGCGTCAGATTAAGACAAGGTAAGTTAAGTACATCCAGAAAAGAGTATATTTCAATAATCTGACAATTTGAGCGTGGCTTAAGGAAATGGGCGAGTCACAAAGTTGTAAAAAAAAACCTCACCTCGAAATACTCGAGCGCGATTAATTTTTTTTTTATTTTGAAGGAAATCCTATCAGGATTACGAAAAACATATAATCTGACGGTTTTCATGAGGCGATGTAGCTAAAATCATCAATAAATGAAAAAAATTGCAGGATAAAAACTGATCTTATCTTGTTTAACAGTGGGCAAAAAGCAGGTATCGAGCTCATTTCTGAATATTTCAGATGGAAGCTGAGGGATACCATTTTATGGAAAGGGGGGATAACTTTTCGGAGCACACTTTTCCATCTACCCTGGAGTGTGGTAGATAAGTTTGTTTGCATGTTTTTTTTGCGCCTCTTACAAACTCACAAACATTCCAAGTCGTAGTCAAAATCGGATATCAACATTCCGTTGAGAAAGAAGATGCTGTTAGTAGCAAATGTTTAGATCAATATATCTCCAAAACGGTTATAGTTACAAGAAATAGTCAGCAGATATTTTTTGTTGGAAATTTGTTAAGCTACAAATTCGTCATACATTTTTTTCTGAAGACGTGACCGTTACTCAGATATTTAGGAAAGGTCACTTTTGGTGACCTTTGACCCCGTATAAAAAGTAACGCAGCACTCGGATCGATGGGCACTTTTGACATTTTATTCAATACGCCAGTGCCAAGGTTCACACCAAAATTCAGCTTTCCCCTAATTTTGCCGAAGTTTGCCTTTTTTATGTCGGATTTCACTGGACCAGACGCTTTGGTTTGTTTGTTGTGTTTTTTTAAATAATTTTGTGAATTAATAATGAGTGATGTAAGTGTGAAATGTGTATTTTTTTAAAAAGAAACTTGTGAAAAAACTAAAAAGTTTGCACATGAAATGTATGAATATCTTGCAATATCGTAAAGTGAAACGTGTTCGAAGAAAATCTAGCACCGCTTATGCTACGGTCGTAATTTCGGATGTAACATCTTTAAACGATATATATATATATATATATATATATATATATATATATATATATATATATATATATATATATATATATATATATATATATATATATATATATATATATATATATATATATATTTAGTTATTTCATCCAGTAATAAAAAGAAGAAACGATTTTTTTTTCAAATTGTCAGATTAACAATATCCCTCCATATAATTGTCAGATTATCATTTAGGACAACTAAGACAGCAAGTTGAACCCTCTGTATAAAACTCTGACGCGCTCGAGTATTTCAAGGTAACATTTTTTTTTTACATTTTCAAAAATCAGTCATGACTTTTGGTCACGTCCAAATCGTCAGTCATTTAAATAGGACACTTTTTTGAGTTCACTTAACATTCCCTCTGAATATCTGACACACTCGAATAACTTTCTTAGTTTGTGTTTTTTTACCTCTTTTTACGGCCACCCCCCACCAGTTAATCGTCAGATAAATATCTATCAGCTATCAGAAAGACAAAGCGCGTATACACTATGAATGTCTGACGCGCTCGAGTATTTCCATGTAACTGTTTTTTTTTACGTTTTTGAACATTTTTACACGCTCTCCCCCCCACTAAAATGGAAAACTTGACATAAACTTTTTTTCATTTTAGAACCTAATCTTCACAATCCAATAGGTCCCCATGACGCTTTAGTAACTGCAAATTTAGCATCCCGGGCTCCCCTACTATAAGTTTCATTGAACGACGTTTCCAGGCTTTAGAAGCATTGGGCACTGATAAGCGAACGCCAAATAAGCCCTCAGCGACCCGAACTGCAGCATTAATGTCAGTTAAGGATACGCTTCCAGCCATTAAATGCAAAAACTGTGGCGGAAATCATAATATAAATGCTTGCGTATTATTCAAGCAGTTACAAATTTCTGAGCGCATCAATAGGGCTAGGCAATTGAAATTGTGCTTGAATTGTTTGGGTGAGGGGCATTTCGCCTCACAATGTACTTCAAGAGCATGTTTAAAATGCCAAAAAGGGCATAATACACTTTTACACTTAGAAAAGCAAGAGAAGTGCAACCTCGAATCTACCACAAAGAGCGCTCGAGAAGCGCAGTCAATTAGATCTAATCAGCTTGCAAGTGTATCAGGGACTAAACCTGATGTGACAGTAAACGAATCAGTGTCTCTATCAACAGAAGGCTATTCATCCGAAGGATATGCTGTGTTGCTAAGCACGGCCATTGTGCGGGTTATAAATAAAAATGGAGAACCGCAAGAACTACGAGCTTTGCTAGATAGCGGGTCTCAAATCAATATTATAACTGAAGCTGCAATCCAAAAGCTTGGTCTGCAAACAACGCAAACAAGACTGTCAATACGAAGATTAGGCGGTGCTTGCCAACAAGCTCGTCGCCAGGTTGGCCTAACAATACAATCCAAGATAACAAATTTTGCTACGAAAGTGAATGCAATTGTTCTTCCGCAAATTACGTTGGTGCAACCTACGAGCCCTTTGGACATCGCCACACGGGAAGCCATACCTAAAAATATACGTCTGGCAGACCCGACCTTTGATCAACCTGGTGATATCGACCTGCTTTAAGGCGCCGAGATTTATTACGAATTGCTTGCTATCGGTCAAATCCGAATAGCAAAAAGGTTGCCCATGCTTCAAAACACAGTGTTCGGATGGATAGTGGCCGGAAGATTCGAAACTACTATTACAACACTCGTGACTTGTGGAGTTTCTGAAATTGAAGAAAGGACTCTCAATGAACAAATAGAACGATTTTGGAAATTAGAAGAGGCGGGTAGCGAAAATCGTCATATGACAGGGTCAGAATTAAAATGTGAAAGTGAATTTGCCAAGACCACTAAAAGAACGAACGAAGGACGGTTTGTAATCAAATTACCGTTTGCTAAAGATCCGGATATGCTGGGCGAGTCGATGGAGACTGCTACACGGTAACTCTTGCAAATGGAACGAAGACTTGCTAAAGACAAAAGCTTGTACCAGCAATATCGCCAATTTATGAATGAATACAAAGAGCTAGGTAATATGAAAGAAGTAAATATAAACATGATTTTGGAGCCACGCTATTTCTTACCTCATCATTGTGTACTACGACCAGAAAGCACTACAACTAAGCTGAGGGTCGTGTTCGATGCATCTGCAAAAACCTCGTCAGGAGTCAGCCTCAACCAATTATTGTGTACTGGCCCAACTGTTCAAGACGATCTTTTCACGATCCTGCTAAGGTTTTGGCTACCTCGGTACGTTTTCACTGCGGATATATAAAAAATGTACCGCCAAATCAACATGTCTGAACCAGATAGAAAACTCCAGCTGATCTTATGGCGAGATAACCCATTGGAAGGCATAAAGTGCTACGAGCTTAATACAGTAACTTACGGCACAACCTCTGCTCCATATCTAGCAACGAAATGTTTGCAGGAGCTTGCAAACGAGACATCAAGTCAGTATCCGTCTGGAGCCGCTGCACTCAAACATGATTTTTACGTAGATGATGTTATGTCAGGTGCAGATACCCTTGCGAATGCAATCGAGAAGCAGCAGCAATTACAACAAATTCTAAAATCAGCTCATTTCAAGTTACGCAAATGGTGTGCCAATCACTCTTCTCTGCTACAAAATATTCCAGTTGAGGATCAAGCCTTAGCATGGAGTGCGGCGGAAGAAATCGAAGGACATATTAAAACTCTGGGTCTAATTTGGGCACCCAAGAAGGATGAATTTAGAATAAAAGCACTTTCAACCCAGTCAAATAGGGTAACGAAGAGAGCCGCTTTGGCTGAAATCTCTCAACTGTTCGACCCATTAGGACTGGTAAGCCCGGTGACAGTCGTCGCCAAGATATTCCTTCACAAGCTGTGGAGACTCAAGGTTGACTGGGATGCAGCATTACCCATGGATTTGCATTCGGAGTGGCTTAAATATCGCCAAGAATTGGAAAAATTGAATGAAATAAGTATACCGCGTCATGTTGCAAGAGGAAAGATTCCCCAAGGTGCTCAGCTTCATATTTTTGCAGACGCCTCCGAAAAGGCATATGGGGCGGTAGCATATTTTCGTGCTTTTCATGCAGACGGCATTCGCACGGTGAATGTTCTTTGTAGCAAATCGAGAGTAGCGCCCCTTAAAAGGATCACTTTGCCAAGGTTAGAGCTTTGCGCTGCGAAGTTAGCTAGTGAGCTTGGCCACAGACTCAAGCGTGAATTAAGAATTGCGGACCACGCGTGCTACTTTTGGACGGATTCGGAAATTGTTCTGCATTGGATACATGCTGACGCCTCATTGTTTCACACATTTGTGGCGAACAGAGTATCCGCTACACAGCAGTTATCGATACCGTTTCAGTGGAGACATGTTAGATCAGAACACAATCCAGCGGATCTGGTGTCACGCGGTGTTTTGCCCGAGAAGTTAAAAAACTGTAATCTGTGGTTTTTTGGACCCATATTTTTGCACAGTTTGCAAGAAAATTGGCCAGCATTTCGGGCAGATACTACCATCGAACACGAGAAAAAGCAAAATAAGACAAAATTATCAATATCAAAGGACACTACACGTTTCATAGACCAAATCGATCATCGAAACTCTATAAAGAAACTGCAACGCATTGTAGCATACATGCTCCGATTAATAAACAACGTGCGGTCACCCTCCGAGCGTTACTTACTACCACAGCTGTTAGCAAAGGAATTGGAAGGATCCCTGCAGGTCATCATTAAGGAAGCCCATTGGGATGCTTATTCACAATCTGTAAGATTGCTGCAAGCTAATAAACAATTGGATAATAATGATCCACTAAGCCGCTGAAATCCATTTCTGGATGAGTTTGGTCTATTAAGAGTAAAAGGGAGACTAGAAGAGTCTAATCTTCCCTACGATGCTAAGCATCCAATTATACTGCCCTATGCGCATAACACCACAAAATTAATTCTGCAAGATATTCACATTCAGCACCTTCACGCAGGACCACAGGCATTATTGGTAATGGCGAGACAAAGATATTGGCCTGTGAAGGGAAAGACATTGGCAAGATCAGTTGTGCACAACTGTGTGCGGTGCTCCAAGGCGAGGCCTAGGTTAATGTCACAACTTATGGGTAATCTTCCTGCTACGCAAATTCAGCCAGCACGGCCATTCATTAACACCGGTGTGGACTTCGCAGGACCTTTCTGGACGCATTTCAAGGTGAGAGGAAAACGCCCGCAGAAAACTTACCTGGCCGTTTTTGTGTGTTTTACAACAAAGGCGGTCCACCTGGAGCTAGTAACTGATCTAACAACTGAAGCCGTTATAGGTGCGCTTAAGCGTTTTATCGGAAGAAGAGGACACTGCCGCAGTTTATATTGCGATAATGCTACTAATTTTGTGGGGGTAAAAAACCAATTAGCGGAATTAAAAGATGTAATTTATGAAAAAGGAGCGCAACAAAAAATTAATAATCTCTGCAGTCCAAAGGGGATAGACTTTCATTTCATTCCCCCAAGATCTCCTCACTTCGGCGGATTATGGGAAGCCGCTGTGAAATCAGCCAAGCATCTGCTGATTAAAAATATAACGCCTTCATCTCTTACATATGAAGAATTGGAGACTGTCATCATTCAAATCGAGGCGATACTCAATTCGAGACCTCTCACGCCATTATCTGCCGACTCAACTGATTTAAATGCCCTAACGCCAGGCCATTTCCTAATCGGCGAACCACTGACAAGCTCAGTAGATGTGCAAGCTTAAGAAAATCGTTCAAGTCTAGCCTGTCGATAGAGGCAGATCAACGATATCAGACAAAAATTTTGGCAACGGTGGTCAACTGAGTATTTAACTGAACTCCAGCAACGAAGCAAGTGGAAGCAGAGGTGTGAAAATATAAAGCCAGGGATGCTCGTCGTGATAAAGGAAGATAACCTTCTTGTACTAAAATGGCAAAGCCGACGGTTTAATAAGAGTAGCCGATGTACGAACAGCTGCTGGAATACTTCGACGACCAATTCACAAACTCGCCCCTCTTCCCGTAGAAGTCGAAGAAGTCGACACGCTACCGGAAAGTAACTCAACCATGCATATCGGTAAAGACAAGCCAACTGATAACCTATCTGCAGGCCCAAGCATCCGAAAACCATCATTGGCGCAAACAGGTGAACCAAAATCCAAGTGTAGACGACTAACGGCATCGCCAATAAATTTACTGTTATGGACAAGTTTGATACTTTCAGTTCTGAGCAATCCAGTGAAGATCACATCATTTGAGTCACCTCAAGGCATTTATTTCGAAAGCTTAAGAGCTGTTTATTTGGTTTCAAGCGAATGAAACCTGGTAGTTCATTACAACTTAACGCCTTATTGGGAAGAGTTGCAATCGATCCGGAGAGGATGGGCAACGCTCCACAATATTTGCAGACAGATACAGCACAATTGGCCCTGTGCTCGTACAACTATGCAACTTGACCAACTAATGCATCAGATTGATGTCAATAGCGAGCTATTATGGCCGCCACCAAAAACTAACCCGCATCGAAAACAAAGAGGTGCTCTTAACGTAGTGGGAAATATCGCTAACGCTCTGTTTGGAGTTTTAGATTCTGATTATGCAACAAGGATGGAAAACGTCATTGATAATTTAAAGCATAATGATGAGCATCTTGTACAACTATTAAAAAACCAAACTTCGATCATAGATTCTACGACAAATATAATGATGCACATGGAAAAATCCACAGGGCACGCCTTAGAAGAATTTCACCTCGCACTAAACAAGACAGTGACTCGAACAAACCAAATTGCCAAAGAATTGTGGGACAATGAGGCAGTACAGGCCTTTTCATCCGCCACAGTGCAATTGTTCTTAGGGACCCACAATATCCAAAGGATTCAATCCTTTCTCCTAGATGTTCTTGTTGATACTCATCATGGCAAGGTTAATCCTCAGTTGCTATCAAATCAACAAATCTTACAAAAGCTAAGGGCTATCAAAGAAAATTTGCCACCACACTTACACTTACCAGTCAAACCGGAGAATCTACTGGATCTTTACAGTTTGTTGACGATTGAAGGACGGATCATGAACAGCAAAATTATTTTTCGAATCAAATTACCACTTTTTTCGGATGAAAGATTCGAGCTGCTTCATCTAGTACCAGTGCCAACAATAGTGAATCATACAGTTCTAATGATCCAAACGGCGTCAAATTATCTGATAACGACCTGGAATCATGAGCAATATTATTCTCTTTCAAATCAGGAACTAGCAGCATGCTCCCGGACGGCTACTCTAAATTACATATGTAAACAGCTGCATCCTCTTTACCAAACACGATCAGGTGTAAACGAGTGTGAATTAAGCTTCATCAGTCATGTTCTGCCCAAGGGAGGATGTCAGACTATTCAATTAAAGCAACCCCCTAGATGGATTCGACTGCTAACTCCCAACCACTGGATTTATTTTATGGAATCCAGAACAGACTTAAGTATTGCTTGTGGCGATTTCGTAACTCAAGAAACCATTGAGGGTTCGGGAATTATTCAATTGCGCGATGACTGTATTTTGAAGGAGGACCGTGTTACTATTCATGCACATAAGTTATTCTCAAGTGATTTGAATGCTTCATTTGTTCCGACCCGAAACATTACTGAAGACATTATTCGAAACATCACTCATGTTAGCTCTCAAGAATTTTTGATGAAGAATCTGACGGAGCTAAAGGCCAATGTACACAATCTATTGCTGCAGGAAGATCTTCATACTAATCTTGACCCAACGGACATTCACCATTTTACCCTAGGCTACACAGGACTAGCTTGTATCATCATCATAGCCACATACTTAGTATGGAAACGCAAGCAAGGAGCTTTCGACGCCACCATGAGCAAACCAACACCAACGCCTCGACCCAGAAGCCAACCAACGCAATCGTTTACTATTTCCGTTGATCCAGAGGAGTGATGGTTGATCAATTTGTTCAACGCGGGGGAGAATGTTCGATTATCGTTTTTAGTAATTGACATAGAAAATAGTAATGTAATTGAATTATCATATTAGTTCAGTATGTCAGGTTATTTAATATAAAATGTATGCCAATATCATGAAATCGCAAAGTAATTGTATTTCCTGTTCTAGTTTTATATGCGGCGGATAAGCAACTGGTATTCTGCCCGCAATAATGTTTGTTTACAAAAATCAGCTTGCAGTAACGGCCTTGCAGCATAAACATTTTGCGTAGCTGTACTTGTGCTTCGTGCATGTACCTAAATAAGTAGTTGAAGTTCAAGTTTGTTTGAATGCAATATGACCTGATTTAATGCGCGAGGCATGGAAATGTGTATCATAATATTAAGTAAAGTGTTTTTTGAATGTAGCATGAAATAATCGGAAGCAAATAGTCATGTAAGCAATTATTTGGTATTTAAGTAAGTGCAAGAAATAAAGTGATTGTACATTTACAGTAAATCTAAGCGTACCGTCTTTTCTTGTTAAGAAGGTCCAACGGTATTGAACCGTAGCACAAGATAACGTCAGGTGGATTTCTTGTATTCAACTGACAAGCGGTTAAGTAAAAGAGCTTATTCGCTATACAAACATATATATATATATATATATATATATATATATATATATATATATATATATATATATATATATATATATATATA
>OX376373.1:111051456-111093967 GCA_947369275.1 Nemotelus nigrinus
AAAAAATTTGAACATTTTCAAAAAGAGCTATTTAACTATTACGAAAATTTCAGGACCCATTGGTATGATCAAGTTATTAATTTTTGTAGCTTTTCTTGAGCGTGCTGGAGAAATTGTAGCGAGGGCAGGCACTGAAAGTGAAAACCTCCAAATCATCGTCTCTCGTTAAAAAATGCCGCTTTTTTTAAAAAAAAACTTTATACTTCTTCAATATAGCCAAAGTAAAAAATTTGATATGGTACGACGGGCACTCCAGGTAGCCCTTGCCCAATTTACCTATGTTTTTAGGATCAACAACTTCTGTTCACGAAAACTGACGATCTGATAAGCAGAATCAATTGAAATTTACAGAATGTATTGGTCTTAAGTAGGACCAAGTCTGATAGAAGTGATTTTGAAGTGCGGGCGATTCTGTGACAGTGGTGTCATCTTGAAAAATCATTAAAAAAGTTAACTGCTTTTAGCCCTAGAAATTCTTATTCAGTCGTTCGATTTGTGACGCACACAGTAGCTGAACTTTACTTTCAGCCACGTTTGGTAGAAATTTGGTCGAAAAATTCGGTTGGAGCTGCTAGCTATAATAATTTTTTGTGCCTTAAATTTTTAAAATTCGTTAAGGGAAATAAAGCTCTTTGCCCTATAGTTTCCAGTACAGCCATGGTATCATAACGATATTCATATGCCAAATTAACCTTATTGTAGGCAATATTCAGTAGAAAATTTTAGTTCAATAAAATGATAGAGTTGCCAGCTATAGTTGTTTTTTGTATTTTTTTTGGCGTACCTTTAGTAAGCGGTTTTAGCATAGAATTTTCAAATCGTAGTGATCTTATAGTGAAAATGAGCACCAAATATTGAGATCCAGAAAATTTGAAAACTTTTGCGAATGGTAACCCTAAATTTCTTTGCATCCCTATAACTTCTAATACAGTCATCGGATCAATACAAAATTCGCAGAGCTGGTTGACTTCAACATAAGGCAGATGCGACATAGTTTTTGGCTTCGGTGCTACTTAAGGGCTGCTAACTAGGACCAGGTCTGATAAAAGTGATTTTGAAATGCGGGCAACCCTGTGGCAGTGGTACCATCTTGAAAAGTCACTCAGAAAAAAAAACAGCTTTTTGGCCTATAACTTCCATTTCAGTCATCAGATTTAAACAAAAATCACATAGTATTTGAACCTTATTTTAAGTAACATTTGATGAAAATTTCGCTGAAAAATTAAAATAGAGTTGCCAGCTATGGTGACTTATGTCTCCTCTTGATAGCACTTGGACCATTTACAGAAGCGACCGTGATTATTGTTCTACGGGTCAGTCGCGAGGAGGTGGTGTCTTACTTGCTGTTAGTA
Source organism: Nemotelus nigrinus (assembly GCA_947369275.1). Lineage (NCBI taxonomy): Eukaryota > Metazoa > Arthropoda > Insecta > Diptera > Stratiomyidae > Nemotelus > Nemotelus nigrinus. Next base: position 111,052,809 of record OX376373.1, read on the forward strand.
ACACATTTTCAAGTGAGCTCGTTGATACCACCCCAAATGCTTTTTTCCAATGTATAATTGTTCGGATCTCCTCTAATAACAACTCAATTTACATCGCTGTTGTCTACATCCCCCTAGATCTGAAGAATCCATCTACAGCAATTTTTGTGACACAATGTCTTCATTAGCGACATCACTCAGCGAAAAAGATAAAATAATAGTTTTGGGTGATTTCAATCGTCCGAATCTTTGCTTTGTTCCGGATGAAAATGACTCTTACCTTCTCCCCGTAAACCTGGCAGACACCAACGATTTCAATCTTGCGAGTGCCTTTTATGGTAATGATTTACAGCAGGTTTCCCACATCCCCAACCAAAATGGAAATTGGTTAGATCTAGTCTTCACAAATGCTTATGACGAAGTAGTGGTTAGTCCAACTAATGACGCTGACCATCTTTTTTGCAACAGTATACAACATACAGCATGTTACCGTTATCTTTTAAAAACCGTCTTCTAACCCTTTATGCCCGACCGGGACGTTAGGGCCGTAGTTTCGGGCGCCTCTGCTCACGGAGAAAGGGGTGGGTTTGAGCGCCACTCGCTTTGTTCAGCCCGGAACCACTAAATTCACCACCGCTCTGAAGCGAGAAATGAGCGACACGCATCCACCTAAAATTTCTCACCGTCGGAATCAACTCTTTAAGTAAAAATGATATTTACGAACGGCTTTCAATTTTTTACACGATTACATATATTTTCTTTTCGCTATCGATTCCAAAAGATTTTCACACACAAAACCCGATACTAATCCTATGCGGCCGTGGTATAATTATGCACTGATCCAACTTAATAACTAAAATAAACACAAAATTCAAAAATAAATATATATAAATAAACCTGGCTAATAGAATCCCTCGCTGGGGCCCTGAAGTCTCGTCGCCGACAATCGCACTAATTCTTCCGCCTTATTCTCCCTCGCAGCCACTCGTACCACTGGCAGACTTTTTCCCGTCGTTCGACAGTCTCCTTTTTCTTCCGTTAATCGAAAATGACGAATTCCGCACAAGAAATGATATTCCGACGTCGCTATCACACCATATATTTAATTCCCTTCAAACTTTTCGCCTCCTTCCAGGTCGAATAATAGTCTTCACTGTCTGACTCCAATCCACATGCAAATCAAAAATCACCAATTAATTTTTTCCCAAATCGTATCGTACACTTCTGCTACCGTACCTGGCTCGATTTAAAAAGAAAGAAAGGCTTTCACCTTTCGCTCGATGTAGCGAAATTTTTCAAATTATCGGGACTTCCCTGAACCGCTTAGTTGATTCACCCCGTCGCTGTTCCCCACGCGCGTCAAGTTCTCATTTCCACCTCGCGTTCCACCCGTTTGGGACAACTTGATTTCCCCTGCTCGAACATCCGTCATCTGTGACATTTTGGATTGTGAAACTTCAAATTGTATGTTGACAGGTGAAATTCGCGACATTGTCGATTTCAAGTGTTATAGTGTAGTGTTTTGCGTACGTGCATCCAGGAAATTGGTCATTAGGTAAGTAAGATCCTTGTTAGTTTGTGCCGCTCCCGGGTGATCCGAGATTTTGTGTGAACATCTTCGTTCCGAAATTTCTACGGTGTCAGTGAGTGCGGTTATCTAAACTATTCGCCGTAGGACTGTGATTGATTCACCGAACGTCGATCGTTCATCTATTGCCCTCCGAGTGTTTTCCAGACTGAGTTCTACAGTCATGAACCCAGTCAATTGCCTATGGTGATATTCCCACCGTGCATTCCTTCTTATCATATCTGGGTCAGATGTTAGCCCAGGTCAGGAGCCGCCGATCCGAATGATCAAAATTGTGCGATGCCCCGCGTGTTCGTGCGTCGAAATTAACGTGTCGACTTAGATATTAGTGTCTCTGAGCCGCCTATTACTATTTCGCTCGCGGAATTCGTTTGAAACACCTTTCGTGCTTCGTCATCGATAATCTCAGGTGTCTTTGAGTTTTGGTTGTTGTGTCTCGATTCTTGATAGTACGAATCATCTAGATGACACTGTCGAGATCGTCCTCAGTCGAGTTAAATGTCTGGTCGTAGGTCGCGTTGAGTGTAGATGTTTAGATCGTCGATTAGATGCTTGCTAATTACGCGTCCTAAGCTACTGCCCTATCGTTTTGTGCGTAATGCATATCCATATACATTTACATTTACTGATTTAATTAATGTGAGAGATATGACAATCCTAAGAGAGCTAATTCCTCGGTGGTTGCAGTTCAACCTCCATCGACCTAGCATCAGTAGGTCGGTGGAGATATTTTTTTTTTTTCGTTAATACTTGCAAAACTCAAACGACCGTGACACCCCCCTCGCCTCAGAGAATTTCGGAGGAATTCTCGGCCTTTACCTCCATCGCCTTTCACGTGATTTTTCTTTGAACTCCGATACGCGGATTCGTTCTGCATTCAGCGCGCGCGTCTATGGCTCGTTACCGTAACGTCCGAACGATATAAAATTTCTTGAATTCTGCAAAATTTCTTGAATTCTGGATGATTCTCAACTACTAAATTGTTCAATCTCTACCTCAACTTAACGTTCATTCACAACCACCACCAATATATGTAACTGTTTTGTCCAGTATTTCATTTCTGCATGACTATATGTTTTGTGACGTCCTTTCGTAAGGTAAAGGAGCCAATAATCATGTTATCTAAAAACCTAATATCCCTCGAACTCGTTTTTAGGATGAGCCGCTTCCAGGCTACCGAACATGCCGAGCCTATAACCAAGATGCGGATTTGGCAAACACCCACTGACTGATAATGGAGCATACCTTAAGGGAATGCCCAAACCCAAACTATCCCATGGAGGCTCTAAAATTGAGGCTGAACACGGACGATGAACAGGAAACCAGGAAACCTACGATATTGATTTAATTTATATACTAATATCAGTCTTCTATTAATTCACTTAATCCTAAGCAATATCAGTAATTCATTCGCAGCGTCTATGCCACCTCACTAGCCCAATCACGCCATATAAGTCCCTAGATTCTATCTCATACACCCTCATGAGCTGAACTTAGCCTACCGTAACCATCACCACCGACTATCTACTTACGCCATCGACCCACCACCCACTTAACGTTAATATTAATTGATGCTTTCTTGAACTACTTAATATTCATTAATACTTACACTATAGCCCATTGCTCTTACTGTCCATTCCCATCACCTATTCTTAAATTGTTATAGTCGCTTATTATACCTTTCACTTACTGACTACTTCCACCACCATTTCCTAAATTACTACAGTAGCTGATCATACTAATTAATTGCCAATTCTTTTTTATGTGTCACTCCACGTACCGCTTGAGATCCTTTGCGTGCCATGTACCTGATACCTTCCCCTTGTCATCGACTAACTCATATACCCCTGCTGACGTTTGTTTAGCAATTTGTAATGGACCCACAAAGGCTGGAGCCAACTTCGCAGAAAAATATTTGCTTGCATCCGATTGCACATAATTCCTCCTCCACACATAGTCGCCTATCTGGAAATCCCCTACTCGTCGACGAAGATCATAGCGTCCTATACTGCAGGTAGCTGCTTTCTTCATGCTTCGCACCACTTCCTCGTTGATTCCCGCTAGAGCTCGAGCTCTACTCAATGGTGACAAGTCTCGTTGTGCGCCTCCCGGAGATTCGACCCTTTCCCGGTACGTAATCATTTCCTTCCCAAACACCAAGAAATAAGGCGAGAACCCGGTCACCTCGTGCTTGTGCGTCCTTAGTGCGCATGCTATCTTGGCCAAGTTTTGGTCCCATGAACGATGATTATCTGTCGCATAACATCTCAGCATACATTTGATATCTTGGTTCCGTCTCTCTGCTGGATTGGCCTGGGGATGGTACAAAGCAGTGTAACTTAATTGTACACCATATTCCTCCACAGCTTGGCTAAACTGTCTTCCCCTAAACTGTACTCCATTGTCACACACTAGCACCTTCGGCACGCCATATACTAGGAAAACATTCTCTTCTAGCAAGCGAAATACCGCCGATTCCGTGGCAGTGCGGACTGGTAGTATCACCGAATATTTGGTAAAATAATCTAAAATCGTCAATATATAACTATGACCTCGCGTCGACCTGGCTAATGGTCCAACCAAATCTATGCACACCATTTCCCATGGAGATTTTGCCACTCCTGCCCTCGTTGACATCAGCCCGACCGGTGCCTTCCGCTCTACCTTGCACGCCTGGCACACCTTACACTTCCTGACGTATTCACGAATGTCCGCCTGCATTCGTGGCCTGTAATGATTCTACGCTACCCTCGACAGTGACCGAGTGATACCCATGTGCCCTGCTTTTGGGCCGTCGTGACATCGTCTGAGGATGACATCTCTTTCTCCCTTCGGCACGACACGCTTCCAGACAGGATCCATCTTCCCCTTTCCCTTGCTACCAGACAATTTTTTCCACAAAGTCTCACTCACCGTTTTCCAATCACGATATCTCTGCGACTCAGTCTGCACCCGCACTATCATATCTTCATACCAACGATCCGACGATTGGGGTATTGTGATACTACTCACCTCCCCGATCGCCCGTGAAAGTGCATCAGGGACTAAATGTTCCTTGCCTTTTCGATGGACAACTTCGAACTCGAATTGCTGTAGTTGCACCGTCCATCTCGCCAACCTGCCCATGGCATCTTTAAGATTATTTAGCCAAACTAGCGAATGATGGTCCGTGATCACTATAAATGGGGTGCCCTCGATGTACGGTCGAAATTTCTCGACGGCCCATAGCACCACCAAGCACTCCCTTTCGGTCGTGGAGTACTTTCTCTCCTGAACTGACAAAGCTCTGCTAAGATAGCACACTACTTTTTCTCCAGTGGCATGTGCCTGGCTTAATACTGCTCCTATGCCCACGTTCGAAGCATCGGTCTGCACCTTAAAAGGGAGGTCGAAGTCTGGACATGCCAGGACTGGAGCAGTAGACAGCTTGTGTTTGCAATCTTGAAATGCCCGCTCGCACTCCTCGGACCAAATAAACTTCCGACCCTTTTTTAATAGATCGCTTAGAGGTGCCACCATGGTAGCATGGTCCGAAATAAACCGTCGGTACCATGATACCATTCCTAACAGCTGTCGCACATGCTTTACCGTTCTCGGCCGAGGATATTCGCTAATGGCTTCCACCTTCTCCGGGTCTACATGCAAGCCGTCCCCATCTATCATATATCCCAGATATTTCAGCCGCGATCTACAGAACTGACATTTGTCTCTTGAGACACGCAAGCCAGCTTCCCTCAGACGCACGAAGACCTCACGCAACACCTCCATATGCCGCTCAAATGTATCGGTAACAACTATTATGTCGTCTAGATATGTGAATACAAACGGCTCGAGTGCAGGTCCCAGAACCGTATCTATCAGGCGCTGTTACGTTGCCCCCGAATTGTGGAGCGCAAAAGGCATCCGCAAAAAGTGAAATAGACCTCTCTCCGGCACCGTGAACGCAGTATACTGTCAAGAGTCCTTTGCCATTGGTACTTGCCAGTACGCCGACTTCACGTCCAGCGTTGACAAGTACTTCGCGTTGCGCAGCTTTTCAAGTGTCGTGGATATATACGGCAGGGGATAAGCATCCTTCTCAGATACCGCGTTCAATTTTCGGAAGTCTACACAGAATCTATAGGAGCCATCTTTCTTACGGACCAATAAAATTGGCGAGGACCAAGGGCTCGATGACGGCTCAACCACTCCCAGCCGCAGCATTTCGTTCAGTTCCAAATTTATTTGCTTTTGTACGGCAGGAGAGACAGGGTAATATCTCTGTTTAATTGGTACGGCCGTCATTTTAATCGAGTGCTCCACAAACTTGGCGCAGCCTAGTCCATCCCCCATCAATTGAAACTGCTCCGTCAGTATACTCGTTAGGATAGCTGTTTCCTCTTCAGACAAATGAGGCTGGTTCCACAGCATCTTTCCCGATACGGACTCTACCACCACGACGGACGTCCATTGTCGACCCTTCATGTCCAACACGACCCCGAAGCATTTCCAAAAATCCACTCCTAGAATTATTTCTTGGGGTATGGATAAAACAATAAGTGCGACCAAGTGACTCTTGCGCCCGTTCAGCGCGAACTCCAACCGTACAGCTCGATTTACCACGCACCTTTTCCCATTGGCCAGTCCCACTTCCTCCACTTTGCCCTGGCTCAACGCTACTCCTCTGCTGACTAACCGAGACCATCCTTTTTCCCCCAGGATTGTATGACTCTCACCAGAGTCTAGCAGGCCCTCCATGACCACCCCCTCTACCTCTACTCGCAAGTGCGGGTGACTATCCTGTCCATTGTTCGCTAGCGCATAGTCCACTCGTGAAAACTTCTCCACTCGCCGCGACCTACCTCTAGTGCTCGCTCAGCCGCCTAGTGAGCACGTCGACCGTTTCCCGGAGCCTGTGGGTCTGAACGCGCTCTCGTTTCTGGCTCACTCGTCCTGGCTCGACACGTAGGGCAGGCTGCTCGAAGGACTCCTTGTCGACCGCACCCAAAGCAACGCCTGGGTTCTGTGCAGTCTCTCGACATATGACCCTCCCTCCTACAATTCCAGCATTGCAGACGACTCCGTCCGGACAGGACAGCAACTTGATCTGGGGTTTTTGCACTCACATATGCCAAGTCCGGCTCCAAGCAGCGTCTGGATCGCGTGTTGGGTGGTATGAGAGCCGCTACAGACGTTCTCGTTGCGTCCAGCGTCCGTCCCATTCTGAACAGCTCCGCGATCGATGATATTGGGGTCAAACTTAGCTGCTGCTGGTAGAAGGGCGAGATATTCCTGCGCAGTGTTTTCAATTTCTCCTCTTCCGAACAGGGCTGCTTCAGACGAGAAAACAGGCGCTCCATTACGGCAACATACACGCCCATCGATTCATCTTCACCCTGAGTCCGCCTGCGGATCTCATCCCGTAGATGGTCCTCATAGTCCGTCGGCAGAAACTCAGCCTTCAGTTTGTCTACCAGATCGTCCCAACATGACACTAAACCGCGATTGGCCCTGAACCAGATCAAAGCTCGTGATTCGAATAGATCCACTGCCGCCTTGAATAGTTGCGGCTTAGAAAGTCCGCTTGCCTGTCTCAGCTCCTCAACACGCTCAAGAAAGGCATTCACCGGCCCTGAAGCGTCCCCACTAAACTCGAGACCCCATTTTGCTACTTCTGCCGAATTTGTCGCTTTCGCCTCCCGGGGTGCCATCGTAGTCGTCGTGTCACTAGTAAGATCTGTCTCGTCTTCGCTGACCCCTTCCGTCTTCTCCACCAAAGTACCCATAGATATGATGAGCCGATTGCGTATCTTCTTCGCACACTCCACCTGCTCGGGTGTAACTGCCTGCATATTACCGAGTCTACGAAAGCCAAACTCAATCTTGACTCTGGCTTTGATAAAGTCTGAAGATGTCTTATCACCCGAGATTTCAGCCACCAAATCCTCGATTTCGGATGCCTTCGCCGTCAACTCCGAGAGATCCGTTTCGAACTCAAAGGGTATGTCGCTTCCACATAGGACGTATCTAGAGCTGTTTCTGCCTTCAGCGTTGCCCTGAGCGTCTTCCGCATGTTCTGTACCGTATCTGATTGAAATCCGCGAATGGCCAGCTCATATGTGAGCTCATCCTTGTTTAGCCTATCTACCATAATCCTCATCTCTCCAAATGCTTATATGCGACCACCTCCCAACGAAGATTAAAAGATAAACGGGTATGCTCCTGAATATAACGCAACCTCAGTAACACGTCGAGAATGCTGGATCACATTCACAGATATTTCTCACCCATCATCAACACCAATACCTAAAATTCCCCTAAAATTCTCACTAAAATTCTGAAAGAACTAGTTGCTAAGACAGAGAAACTAGAATCATGCCCCCACGGCGGTCAAAATAAAAGAATCGTGATATCTAAGGCTACGCTATATCACCGAACACCTTGGCCACACTTTCTACTCACAAGCAGATCTGTTCTGAAAATCCAACTTCTTACTAATAAGGAAAATTAAAATTTCACTCACTCACTCACGCACTTCATACATTTTAAATTCTTCCTATACAAAATCTGTCACACTCACTTCAATTCACACAGCCACGCTGAGAATCCAGAATTCAAATAGTGTTAGGAATATGTAGTTCAAGCAAAAATATAACAATATATAAATATATATGTATATGTATATACAACAAAAGAAAAATAGCATGCAAATTTTAAGTTCGAATCCGTTCCATCACATATAATGTTAACATGATCGATTTTCCACCTAAATCATCCAACGATTAACATAACTTCCCAATAGCGTAGCCGTAAACCGATTTCTAAGTGAAATACTTCCGAACACTACTTTATGATCTCATCAGATGTGTAAATACGCGCCTATCCGCCTTCTCACAGTTTGGGACTTGGCTATACAAATTTGGGACAACTCGATTTCCCCTGCTCAAACATCCGTCATCTGTGACATTTTGGATTGTGAAACTTCAATTTGTATGTTGACAGGTGAAATCCGCGACATTGTCAATTTCAAGTGTTATAGTGTAGTGTTTTGCGTACGTGCATCCAGGAAATTGGTCATTAGGTAAGTAAGATCCTTGTTAGTTTGTGCCGCTCCCGGGTGAGAAAATACATCTTGCGCGATCCGAGGTTTTGTGTGAACATCTTCGTTCCGAAATTTCTACGGTGTCAGTGAGTGCGGTTATCTAAACTATTCGCCGTAGGACTGTGATTGATTTACCGAACGTCGATCGTTCATCTATTGCCCTCCGAGTGTTTTCCAGACTGAGTTCTACAGTCATGAACCCAGTCAATTGCCTATGGTGATATTCCCACCGTGCATTCCTTCTTATCATATCTGGGTTAGATGTTAGCCCAGGTCAGGAGCCGCCGATCCGAATGATCAAAATTGTGCGATGCCCCGCGTGTTCGTGCGTTGAAATTAGCGTGTCGACTTAGATATTAGTGTCTCTGAGCCGCCTATTACTATTTCGCTCGCGGAATTCGTCATCGATAATCTCAGGTGTCTTTGAGTTTTGGCTGTTGTGTCTCGATTCTTGATGGTACGAATCATCTAGATGACACTGTCGAGATCGTCCTCAGTCGAGTTAAATGTCTGGTCGTAGGTCGCGTTGAGTGTAGATGTTTAGATCGTCGATTAGATGCTTGCTAATTTCGCGTCCTAAGCTACTGCCCTATCGTTTTGTGCGTAATGCATATCCATATACATTTACATTTACCGATTTAATTAATGTGAGAGATATGACAAACCTAAGAGAGCGAATTCCTCGGTGGTTGCAGTTTAACCTCCATCGACCTAGCATCAGTAGGTCGGTAGAGATTTTTTTTTTTTTCGTTAATAATTGCAAAACTCAAACGACCGTGACAAGCACTGCCAGTAGAACTTTCCACTTCTAATTCCACCTACTTAAAAACTTACAATAACTCAATTGTATTTGACTTCCGTAATGCTGATTATGAAAGCATTAAACACGTTCTTGATACTATTGATTGGACGAATATTCTTTCAACTCAGGATCTTGAGACAGCCATTTCTTCTGTTTACAATAAAATTTTTGACGCCGTTGAAAGATATGTACCAAAGATAAAAAAAAAAATAAATTGTCTGAGCCATGGCTTGATTGAGACCTTAGGCATTTGCGAAATCGTAGAAACAAACTATATAAGCGGATTAGAGAAAATACTGACGTTAGTTCTGCTATTCAGGAAGAGTATAATCAAGTCGCTAAGCAATTTTCAGCAAAGTCTCGTGAGGCTTATGATACTTACATTAGGTCAACCGGCGAAAATATAGTCCGTGACCCGAAAAAATTCTTCGATTTTGTTAATGTGAAGCGAAAAACTACTGGCTATCCATCGTCAATGTTTCTGAATAACACAACGTCTTCTTCCCCTAAAGAGATATGTGACCTATTCGCAGATAGTTTCCTAAAAGTTTTTAGTGCACCAGACCTAACAAACTCACACCTTTCTTCTTCCGATTCAACTCCAACGGCTTTTGTCAACCATTTAGAAATCTCCCGCGATGAAATACGTAAAACTATTTTGGAACTCAACTGCAACAAAGGTCCTGGGCCCGATCTTCTTCCTCCGATCTTTTTATGCAAGTGTGTAGAGCAGCTTATAACTCCTTTGCATATTTTTTTTAATAGATCACTTTCGTCAGGAATTTTTCCATCCAGTTGGAAGCTTTCTTATGTCACACCCATATTCAAGAATAGTGACCGACGCTGTATTGAAAATTATAGGGGCATTGCCATTTTGTCTTCGATTCCGAAACTTTTCGAAAAGATAGTTTACGACAAATTGTCTCCGCTAGTTGATTCCCGTCTGAACGAGTAACAACATGGCTTTAGAAAAGGTCGCTCAACTACCACGAATTTGACAATCCTAATCTCAGACGTCCTATGCAAACTGGAAAAAGGTTACCAAATTGACGCAGTCTACACAGTTTTCAGTAAGGCATTTGACAGAGTTGACCATTCTACCTTAATTCTTTGGCTACAGAAATTTGGTATTACCGGGTCTCTACTCAGCTGGCTGACTTCCTACCTTTGCGATCGAACACAGTGTGTAAAATTTCAAGGACTTTTATCGAAAAACGTTAGTGCTAAATCTGGTGTACCCCAAGGTAGCCATCTTGGTCCACTTCTCTTCAATATATTTATTTCCGACCTATCTGACGTCCTAGTAGGCATACCTCATTTACTCTATGCAGACGACCTCAAACTTTATCTGACCATTGAATCGAAATCGGATGCTCTCTTTCTCCAATCCAAACTTGATTCCCTTGATCATTGGTGCAATGTAAACAAGCTCTCTCTCAACATTAATAAATGCCAGGTTATTAGTTTTTCCAGAAAATGCACGGTCACACACAATACGTACTTTCTCGGTAATAATGTGCTAACTCGAGTTGATAACATTGTTGACCTCGGTGTTATCTTAGATGAAAAACTCCGCTTCACTTTACACTACGATAAAATACTTTCTCGTGCAAACAAACAACTTGGCTTCATCAAAAGACGAGCCAAAGAATTTCGTAGTCTGTGGGTCACAAGATCTTTATACACTTCACTCGTACGTCCTTTTCTCGAATACGCTTGCATTAGCTGGAATCCTGCTTTTGAAACCCACAGTGACAGACTCGAGTCAATACAGAAGCAATTTTTACTTTTCGCCTTGCGAGAGCTATACAACCCTTATGACTTTAATAGCCTACCCCCTTATGACTTTCGACTGGGTCATTTAAACCTATCGACACTAGCCTCCAGAAGAATGGTGATATCGGCCTGCTTCACAATTGACGTCATTAGAGGCGCTATTAATGTAGAATTCCTGAATAATAAAATTTTGATAAATATCCCTGTGAGAAACACCAGGTCCAATCGTTTCCTAAAAGAATATTCTCATTCGACCACATATGGAGCTAATGAGCCAGTAAATAGATGCTGCAGAGTATTCAACAGAATAAGCAATTTATATTCCCCTACGATTTCCAAATCATCCTTCAAGTCCTGTCTTTTCCATGCCATCCATACCCTTAACCTTAAGCTATAGCTTTTATGTCAATGTTTATTTATTGATTGCTATTTATTAATTTATTTGTTTTTCTTTTTTTAATTTGTTTGTTTTTTACTTATTTAACTTGTTTGTTTTTACATTTTCCTTTACTTTACTTTACTTTTCCATTTTTACTAATGTTCGCAGAAGAACATTAGTATTAAAATCACTTTGGCAAAAAATTCATATTTCTATATATATATATATATATATATATATATATATATATATATATATATATATATATATATATATATATATCTATATATATATAGATATATATATATATATATATCTATATATATATAGATATATATATATACATATATATACATATATATACATCTATATATATATATATATATATATATATATATATATATATATATATATATATATATATATATATATATATAGATATATATATATATATATATATATATATATATATATATATATGTATATATATATATCATCAAAAATTTTCAGTGAAAAAATCTCAGGAACGCGCCATCCGATTGAACTGAAATTTTCAGGACACATTGGTGTATATGCAGAATAGTGCCAGGTCTCAGAAAAAGTTAAAAATCTTTAACCCTTTGGTGCCGGCGACCATTTTAGTGATATTTTTAATATACCTATTATTTCGTACACAAATAATTTTCGCAAAAAAAAGTTGACGAGATAAATTTCGAACGTGTTTTACATGTGAATCGGATAATGTTTTGGAATTTTTTAACCCCATGTGTGCGCTGGGTGCCTAAAAAGAGAACGGGAAAATTTGAAAATTTTTAAGTTGCGATAACTTTTGACAGAGCTATTCAATCATTACGAAATTTTCAGGACATTTAAGCATAATTTAGTTCTAGATTTGTGTAGCTTTTAATAAGCGTGCTGGCAACCCTGTAGCTAGAGCAGGCACTGAAAGTGAAAACTTCCAAATCATCGTTTCTCTTGAAAAAATGCCGCTTCTTCAAAAAAAAGCCATTCATATGTAAATCTTGTGCTTTGTTTACATAGACAAAAAATAAAATTTGATATGGTATTACGGGCACGCCTGGTAACCCTTGCCCAATTTACCTATATTTTTAGCATCAAAAACCTCTGTTCACGGAAACTCACGATCCGATGAGCAGAATTATTTGAAATTCACAGAATGTATTGGTCTTAAATAAGACCAGGTCTGATAGAAGTGATTTTGAAATGCGGGCGATTCTGTGCCAGTGGTGCAACCTTGAAAAATCACTAAAAAAGATAACTGCTTTTAGCCCTATAAATTCTGATTGAGTCGTTTGATTTTGAAGAAATTCACACAGTAGCTGGACCTTACCTCAAACCATGTTTAGTAGAATTTCGGTCGAAAAATTCGGTTGGAGCTGCCAGCTATGATAATTTTGGTGTCTTAAATTTGAAAAAATTAAAATTGGAAGTGAAAACATTCAAACCATCGAATATTCAAAAAAATGTCCGTTTCTTACAATAAAAACAATCTGTGTACAAATCTTATGCTCTATCTACACGTTCAAAGTTAAACTTTGAAAATTGAACGTCGGACAAGAACGGTAACCCTCTCCCAGTTAACCTATATTTTTAGCATCAAAAACTTCTGTTCACAGGAACTCACGAACCAATAAACACATACATCTGAAATTTACAGAATGCTTTGGACTTAAGTAGGACCAGATCTGATAGAAGCGATTTTGAATTGTGGGCAACTATGTGCCAGTGGTGCCATCTTGAAAAATTACAAAGAAAAAAACTTGCTTTATGTCCTATGAAATGTGAATTAGTTACCAGATTTTCATGAAATTGACACCTTATTTTAAACCTTACTCTAAACTCTCTTTGGTGGAAATTTGGTTGAAAATTTAGATTGGTGCTGCCAGCTATGGTAATTTTTGTGTCTTTGGTTTTGAAAATTCGCTCAGGAAAATAAAACGTTTTGCCCTATAACTTCCAGTGCAGTAATGAAATCAATACGAATTTCATACAGTTAGTGAAATCAATCATAAACATTATTCAGGCCTAATTTGGTTGAAAAGCCTCGATAGGGTTGCCAGCTGTTGTTGGTTTTGTGTTTGTTTGCAATATCTTTATTAAGCGGTTTTATCGTAGAATTTTCAATTGGTTATGATATTGTAGTGACAATAAACAGCAAATATTGAGCTTTCGATTATTTGAAAAAACTCGCTGCAGGTAACCCTAAATTTCTTTATATTCCTATAACTTCAAATGTTTTATAACAACGTGAAGCAGATGTGATATATTTTTGGCTTTGATACTGGCGAAAGGTTGCCAGCACGAGTCGGTTGTGCTACTTTTGTATCAATAAATGCTTACAGTTAGTATTCATACCTCATTCATCTATTCATAACGGAAACTTTTACAATGAAAATAAATAACCGATGTTTCAATTCCCAAAGCTCTGCAAATTTTTCGGATCGCAACCCCAAACACCAACTTCAGTTACAGTGCTGCAGGCACTGAGCATTTTCTTCATTGATGTTATATGAGGTGCTGCTTTCAAAGTTTGGTGAAATAAGCAACTGATAACGAATATAATTAACAAGTGTTTTTCTTTCATAAACTTTGAAACCCATGCCAGTGGTAAAATCTGAAACCTTCTACCATATGAGCTATAATGCATTCTTGAGACCAAAGTAAAACGTGTTATTTGAAACAGTTTGGCCGTAATAAGCAGCTCATGTGGTGGAGTATGCACTCAAAACCTGCACGATTCTTCTACTGTTCTTCGAACATTAGTGTTTCTAGCGGTTCAGGTGCGCTAGAGTTTTTTTTTATATTTGAAACGATTCATTGAGTCGTTGATTTCATAAAGAGAACCAACTCCACTAGCCGAAAAGCAACCCCACACCATAGCGCTGCCCCCTCCGTGTTTGACTGTAAGTATGCAATGTCGTCGTTCAAGTCGTTTTCCTTTTGGTCTTCGAATAAAATGAATTCCATCGCAAGTGAACAGGTAAAATTTGCACTCATCACTAAACAAAACAGTTCTCCACTTCGTTATTGGCCAATCAGTGTGATCCAAAGCAAAATTTAGTGTAAAAAATTGATGTCTGGTAATACCATATCTCTTGAAATAAGCTGGTAAATTTACCTGTTTTGGCATGTCTCTTTGTCAATAAAGGCTTTTTTGCAGGACGATAACAACGTAAATTACTATGTAGAGCTCGCCTTTGTACAGTGTTGGGATCAACTGTTAGATTCAAGGTCCTGATAATTTCCTGTGCGGGTGTGAATGGGTCATTCCTGATTATGGAAAGAATTTTCCGATCTTTCCTTTCTGTTGTTTCTCTCGGTTCTCTCTCACCTGTACGTATCGTCTCTGTTTGCCCTATTTCCCGAAATTTTTAAAGTATTAGACTTACGATTGATCTGTTAGTGCCATATTTCTTTGCAACGCTGAATTACGTATTTCTAGCCTGTACTTCTTGAACTAGTTTTTTTCCTTACGTTTCTTTTGATTTAAGCTGCTCAGAGTGTTAAAACCGATTTTATTGATGGTATTATTACAGAAGTTGAATCGAAACAGATTGCACAACAGGAATTGACTCTACCTTAAACTGCGCACACAAAGGACCAAGACCAACTGCCAAGCCATTTGTTGGCTCGAATTTGCTTAGTGTGTACAAAGAGCTAACTTTGGCCTTGGCCTTGGTTTTTGTAGACATTATTGAACTCAGTTTGCAAATTTTTACTATGCTTCACTTTTTCACTGTTACACCATTTTTTCTTTATTATGTATTTTTACTTTTAAATTAAATCAATGCTTTAACTTACTGCAACTTTGGTTCAATTCCTGCTTTGTTGAAGTTTCCAAAACGATTAGTTAACCAGCTCAATGTGGGATAAATACAGACACTATTCAAGTGTAGGATGGGAAAACGAATTCACCAGTACTTCCGATTTTACTGCAGACTTTGACTCCAGAATATACCATCAAGACTAAATTGTTGAGCTCTGTTGGGTATCACTGGCAACTTAATCACGAGATCTGTGCTTTTTCGGGACCAGAAAATTATCCTGAGCTTTTATGTTCTTTTGGCAACAGAATATTTTTATCCGATATACTTCTGTGTTCTCACTGAAACAGAAAATTTTACTCGGTATACTTCTGTATTCTCACGGGAGCAGATAATTTTGCTTCGTATACTTATGTGTTCTCACGGGAACAGCAAATTTTGTTCGGGCACCACTTAAGTAAAATTACGTCGCTTTGCGAAAATAAAAATAACGAGAACTGTTTTTTACGAATAAACTTTATTTCTTCGTCCGGCGATCGCTCAATCACAACTCCTACTTAGTTAAACCTGCTTGCCTCTCTTATCATTTTACAAAACCTAAGGGCGCAGTGAAATTCAACATATAAAAGGTAAAACTTCGGAAAAATTAAGGAAAAACTGAATTTTGGTGTAAACCTTTCACTTGTTAACCAAAATGTCGAAAGTCCCCATCGATCCGAGTGCTGCGTTACTTTTTAAATGGGGTCAAAGGTCACCAAAAACCTTAGTAATGGTATCAAAAAAAGAATGTATAACAAATTTTCAGCTGAGAAAATTTCCCACAAAAAAGATCTGAGCTTTTTCTTGTAGCCACAACCGATTTTGAAATATATTGATCTAAATATTTGTAACTCACAGTATCCACTTTTTCAACGGTATGTTGATATTATCCGATTTTGATTACGACTTGGAATGTCTGTGAGTTTGTTTTTCTATGTTTAAGAAGCCCATGAAAAAAACATGTAAGCAAGCTTATCTACCACACTCCAGGGTAGATCGAAAAGTGTTCTCCGAAAAGGTACCCCCTCTTCTCTGAAATAAAATGGTATCCTTGAACTTCCATCCCCAATCTTCAGGGATTATCTCGTTGCCCCCTGGTAAACAAGTTAACATCACTAGACTGTCTTATCAATTGAGAAAGTGGATACTGTGAGTTACAAATGTTAAGATCAATATATGGGGCATTTCACGTGAAGCGGACAACGAAAAAAAGTCGAGGTTCTGGATTTCGTTCATATTACGCATAATGGTACTTCTAGAGGATATGAACGTGGATGCACAATTTTTTCCTTCTATGAGGTTCAGTTGCCGAGTTATGGGCTTCTGAAGAATTGAAGAAGCTGATGAAGGGTTTTTTTGGGAGCCGATTTTGAGATTGAAAAAAATATATTAAAAACATTAAACATATTGATTGGTATCGAAAATCACCTGTTCTTTTTTAATTACTAATGTTCGAAGAACATTAGTATTAAAATCGATTCGGCCAAAAATTCATATTTCTATATATATATATATATATATATATATATATATGTACAAAAAATTTCAGTGAGATAATCTCGGGAACGCGCCATCCGATTGAGCTGAAACTTTCAGGATACATTGGTGTATACGCAGAATAGGTCCAGGTCTCTTTAAATGTCAGTTATTGTTAACCTTTTCGCGCCGGCGGCCATTTAAGTGATATTTTTAATATACCTATTATTTCGTGCACAAATGATTTTCGCAAAAATAAAGTTAACGAAATAAATTTCTAACGTGTTTTACATATGAATCGGATAATGCTTTGGAATTTTTTAACCCTATGTGTGCGCTGGGTGCCTAAAAAGAGGACGGGAAAATTTGAAAATTTTGAAATTTCGATAACTTTTGACAGAGCTATTCAATCATTACGAAATTTTTAGGACATATTGATATTATTTAGTTGTAGATTTCTGTAGCTTTAAATGAGCGTGCTGGCAACCCTGTAGCTAGGGCAGGCACTGAAAGTGAAAACCTCCAAATCATCGTCTCTCTTGAAAAAATGCCGTTTCTTCAAAAAACAGCCATTCATATGTAAATCTTGTGCTTTGTTTACATAACCAAAAAAAAAAAAGTTATGGTATAACGGGCACGCCTGGTAACCCTTGCCCAATTTACCTATATTTTTAGCATCAAAAACTTCTGTTCACGGAAACTCACGATCCGATGAGCAGAATTATTTGAAATTCACCGAATGTATTGGCCTTAAATAGGACCAGGTCTGATAGAAGTGATTTTGAAATGCGGGCGATTTTGTGCCAGTGTTGCCATCTTGAAAAACCACTAAAAAAGATAACTGTTTTTAGCCCTATAAATTCTGATTGAATCGTTCGATTTTGACGAAACTCACACAATTGCTGGACCTTACTTTAAACCACGTTTAATAGAAATTTGGTTGAAAAATTCGGTTGGAGCTGCCAGCTATGATAATTTTGGTGTCTTCATTTTGAAAAAAAAAATTTGGAAGTGAAAACATTCAAACCATCGAATAATCAAAAAAATGTCCGTTTCTTACAATAAAACCAATCTGTATATAAATCTTATGTTTTATCTACACGTTCAAAATAAAACTAAATAAATTTCATGTCGGACAAGAACGGTAACCCTCTCCCAGTTAACCTATATTTTTAGCATCAAAAACTTCTGTTCACGGAAACTCACGAATCAATAATCAGATACAGCTAAAATTTACAGAATGCATTGGACTTAAGTTAGACCAGATTTGATAGAAGCGATTTTGAATTGTGGGCAACTCTGTGCCAGTGGTGCCATCTTGAAAATTTACAAAGAAAAAAAACTGCTTTTTGCCCTATGAAATGTGAATAAGTTACCAGATTTTCATGAAATTGACACAGTAGCTAAACCTAACTCTAATCTCTGTTTGACGGAAATTTGGTTGAAAAATTTTATTGGTGCTGCCAGCTATGGTAATTTTTGTGTCTTTGATTTTGAAAATTCGCTCAGGAAAATAAAACTTTTTGCACTATAACTTCCAGTGCAGTCATGAAATCAATACGAATTTCATACAATTAATGAAACCTGTCATAAACATTATTCAAACCAAATTTGGTTGAAAAGCCACTATAGGGTTGCCAGCTATTGTTGGTTTTGTGTTTTATTGTAATATCTTTATTAAGCGGTTTTATCGTAGAATTTTCAAATGGTAATGATATTGTAGTGACAATAAACAGCAAATATTAAGCTTTCGATCATTTGAAAAAACTCGCTGCAGGTAACCCTAAATTTCTTTATACTCCTATAACTTCGAATGTAATTAAACAACGTGAAGCAGATTTGATATATTCTTGGCTTTGATACTGGCGAAAGGTTGCCAGCACGAGTCGGTTGTGCTACTTTTGTATCAATAAATGCTTACAGTTAGTATTCATACCGGAAACATTTACAATGAAAATAAATAACCGATGTGTCAATTCCCTAAGTTCTGCAAATTTTTCGGATCGCAGCCCCGAACACCAACTTCAGTTACAGTGCTGCAGACACTGAGCATTTTCTTCATTGATGTTATATGAGATGCTGCTTTCAAAGTTTGGTGAAATAAGCAACTGATAACGAATATAATTAACAAGTGTTTTTCTTTCATAAACTTTGAAACCCATGCCAGTGGTAATATCTGAAGCCTTCTACCATATGAGTTATAATGCATTCTAGAGGCCAAAGTAAAACGTGGCATTTGAAACAGTTTGGCCGTAATAAGCAGCACATGTGGTGGAATATGCACTCAAAACCTGCACGATTCTTCCACTGTTCTTCGAAAATTAGTGTGTCTAGCGGTTCAGGTGCGCTAGAGTTTTTTAAAATTAGATTTGGAATAAAAAAAAATTTCCTGTTTAAAACCGGAAGTAACCATTTCAACTCGTTATTTGAGTAACTTGGACCAGGTAAATTTTTACTAATGTTCGAAGAAGAACATTAGTATTAAAATCACTTTGGCCAAAAATTCATATTTCTATATATATATATATATATATGTATATATATATCATCAAAAAATTTCAGTGAAAAAATCTCAGGAACGCGCCATCCAATTGAGCTGAAATTTTCAGGACACATTGGTGTATATGCAGAATAGTGCCAGGTCTCACAAAGAGTTAAAAATCTTTAACCCTTTGGCGCCGGCGGCAATTTTAGTGATTTTTTTTAATAAACCTATTATTCCGTACACAAATATTTTTTGCAAAAATAAAGCTGACGACATAAATTTCGAACAAGCTTTACATGTGAATCGGATAACGTTTTGGAATTTTTTAACCCCATGTGTGCGCTGGGTGCCTAAAAAGAAAACGGGAAGATTTGAAAATTTTTAAATTGCGATAACTTTTGACAAAGCTATTCAATCATTACGAAATTTTCAGGACATGTTTGTTTTGTTTAGTTGTAGATAAATGTACGTTCAAATGACCGTGCTGGCAACCCTGTAGCTAGGGCAGGCACTGAAAGTGAAAACCTCCAAATCATCGTCTCTCTTGAAAAAATTTCGCTTTTTCAACAAAAAGCCACTCATATGTAAATCTTGTGCTTTGATTACATAGACAATAAAAAAAAATTTGATATGGTATAACGGGCACGCCTGGTAGCCCTTGCCCAAGTTACCTATATTTTTAGCATCAAAAACTTCTGTTCACGGAAACTCACGATCCGATGAACAGAATTTATTGAAATTTGCAGAATGTATTGGTCTTAAATAGGACCAGGTCTGATAGAAGTGATTTTGAAATGCGGGTGATTCTGTGCCAGTGGTGCCATCTTGAAAAATCACTAAAAAAGATAACTGCTTTTAGCCCTATAAGTTCTGATTGAATCATTCGATTTTGACGACATTTGCACCGCAGCTGCACCTTACTTCAAGCCACGTTTGGTAGAAATTTGGTTGAAAAATTCGGTTGGAGCTGCCAGCTATGATAATTTTGGTGTCTTAAATTTGAAAAAATAAAAATTTGGAGGTGAAAACATTCAAACCATCGAATATCCTAAAAAATGTCCGTTTCTACAATAAAACCAATCTGTATACAAATCAAATGCTCAATCTACACAGTCAAAGTAAAACTTTGGAAATTTCATGTCGGACAAGAACGGTAACCCTGTCTCAGTTAACCTATATATTAAGCTTCAAAATCTTCTGTTCACGGGAACTCACGAATCAATAATCAGATAGAATTGAAATTTACAGAATGCATTGGACTTAAGTAGGGTCAGGTCTGATAGAAGCGATTTTGAATTGTAGGCAACTCTGTTCCATTGGTGCCATCTTGAAAAATTACCAAGGAAAAAAAATGCATTTTGCCCTATGAAATGTGAAATAGTTACCCGATTTTCATGAAATTGACACAGTAGCTGCACCCTACTCTAAACTTTGTTTGATAGAAATTTGGTTTAAAAATTCGATTGGTGCTGCCAGCTATGGTAATTTTTGTGTCTTTGGTTTTGAAAAATCGCTCAGGAAAATAAAACTTTTTGCCCTATACCTTCCAGTGCAGTAATGAAATCAATACGAATTTCATACAATTACTGGAACCTATTATAAATATTATTTAAGCCAAATTTGGTTGGAAAGCCATGCTAGGGCTGCCAGCTATTGTTGGTTTTGTGTTTGTTTGCAATATCTTTATTAAGCGGTTTAATCGTAGAATTTTCAATTGGTTATGATATTGTAGTGACAATAAACAGCAAATATTAAGCTTTCGATTATTTGAAAAAACTCGCTGCAGGTAACCCTAAATTTCTTTATGCTCCTATAACTTCAAATGTTATATAACAACGTGAAGCAGATGTTATATATTCTTGGCTTTGATACTGGCGAAAGGTTGCCAGCACGAGTCGGTTGTGCTACTTTTGTATCAATAAATGCTTACAGTTAGTATTCATACCGGAAACATTTACAATGAAAATAAATAACCAATGTTTCAATTCCGAAAGTTCTGCAAATTTTTCGGATCGCAGAACCAAACTCCAACTTCAGTTACAGTGCTGCAGGTACTGAGCATTAACTTAATTGATATTACATGAGATGCTGCTTTCGAAATTTTGTGATATAAGCAACTGATAACGAATATAATTAACCCGTGTTTTGCTCTCATAAACGTTGAAATTCATGCCAGTGGTAATATCTGAAACCTTCTACCATATGAGTTATAATGCATTCTTGAGACAAAAGTAAAACGTGGCATTTGAAACAATTTGGCCGTAATAAACAGCGCATGTGGTGGAATATGCACTCAAAACCTGCACGATTCTTCTACTGTTCTTCGAACATTAGTGTTTCTAGCGGTTCAGGTGCGCTTGAGTTTTTTTTATTTTTGTAGTAAAACAAAGCTCAAACTATACTTGTTTTATCATAAAAATTTTAGAATGGGATGGCGAGTAGTTTGGGAGGTAGGTGAATTTTAGTACATACAAGTCGTATGAAGCGTGGCACCCGGAGCTTCATAAGGATAGCTAGTGAGTGTGAAAACAAAACATTTTTAGTAAAATTATTGCTATATCGTTAAAATATTATATATAGAATTAATATAGTTAAAATATAGCTATATAGTTTCAATATGAAAAGTTGCTAATGCTAATTTATTTAATAAAAAAACAACATTGTTTATGGAAAAATGAATTTATTTCACAGTTTTTACAATTACATATATAATTAACTTACAAATAGAGGTTAAAATATAAAACAATTGCTTACGCTTATTTACTAAATGAAAAAAATGATTTATGGAAAAAGGAATTTATTTCACCATTTTTACAATTTGACACTCATTACTTAAACTTGTTCTTTTTATAAGAAGGCCTTCAGTAACTGGAATAAAACAGTGAAATTTCTTAGTCCGGGGAATAGTAATAGAGGAATCAAACCGTGGTTTTAAAAATATTCTCTGGCGTTGAAGTTCCTCTGATGAGCAATAGTAAGTGGCTGTTAGGGATAAAGCTGACTTTGCCCAATGAAAAAACGTAAAGGTGTAGTAATAGCTTTACTAGGAGGTAATTGTAAACTCGCGCGTGTTGCCAGTCGTTTCAAATTACCACCGAGACCATCACATGGGCTTTTTCCATGCGAAGTCACGTGAAAATGAAGTTCAGTTTCTGTCTTGAAATCAGCTTTATAATAAAATAGAGTCACAAAATTAAATCTATTTTTAAAATGTTGTGGGGCCCCATCTGTTTTGTATATAATTTTTGACACAGCTATTATTTCTTCAGACAGATGCTTGTGAAGGGTTTTCTGGAAATACTACCATGTTCTATTTTACTTCCGACTTTATAATAATAGACTGATGTCAAAAGTGTTGCCTGGTCATTATTCCAATGAAAAGCTTGAGCAGCATCTTGTACAACAAAACAATAATTCTCAGCAAAATCGCATTGTACAAAAATTTCCCCTTCGTTTATATTTTCTTTTAGATTTTTAAAATAATGAGCCTGTTGCTCTGCAATGTAAGCATGGGGTTTCAAGGCATCCAACGCGTGACAAAAGCTGTCCACAAAATCATCGGATTCAAGCAGATGAGTAGAAATGGTAAATCTGTCTGAACAAACCCATTATTCGAACTGAACGGTTGTCACTTGATTATCATCAAATATCACTTTCAAATGATCACGAATTGCACTTACGCCAGGACAAGATTTGCAACTTTCATTTGGGGTTTTTGTTGAAATTGTTAAATGACATTTCGGCGTATGATTGGGACACATCATTTTGCGTAGAAAGTAGAAAGTTTCTAAATAGTTCCAGATGTGAGATTGTCAATGTCTCCTCCACTCATCATTAATTTCACATTTTGGTGATATATACATACACAGACCATATGTGTTCCAGAGTCACCAGCGAGGATACATTGTTTGGGTCTCAAAGTGAAAAATTTTGTTAGGTCGATTTTGATATCCGGACATTCATTTTTAAATTTTTGGTAAAGCTCGTCAATGTTACACATTAAAAGCTGTTTTGGGATTTGCGTTCTTTTTCCGTCATCTAACTTAAAAGATACACAATCCTTTTTACCGGGCATAATTCGACTAATGTCTTCTCGCAGATAAAAGTACTTCACTAAGTTCATAGTTTCAACTGCTAGCTTACGGCCACCTCGTGGATTTGGAGATGTTAATATACCAAACTGATCCACAAGTTGCTTTGCTTTTCTCGCTTGCCGCCTGGATGTTCCGAATTCTTGTGTAAGTCTGTTTTCGGTCCATGACTTAGGTGTTATAGCCAGTATCGTAGTTTTCATAGCAGTAGATGTAGACGGATTGCTAAATTTTGCTTTTAACTGGGTCAGAATATCTTGGTCGTATATTGTTGAATCAGTTTACTTTGAGCTTTGTTTATACTTCTCTTCAGGAATGAATGGTAAACCCAGGGAGCACAAAGACAAATCAGTTGATGATTGGCAAGATCGCTGAAAATTTGCAGGTATTTCTACGGTCAGTTTTTTTCCTGCAGCTTCCACACACGTACATATCAGAAGAATATCTCCACTTCTCTGCTATTTTTTTTTGAATTTTTCTTAGGTCTTTAACCTTCCGATGAAATCTCAAGTCGAAAGGATTGAAACATTGGTAGCCGCAAGGAGACATAATATACACAATTCAACTTATTTACGTAGTCACTTCAAGCGCTGAAAAAGAACTAAAACAAAAACGGAAAATTTGAAATGGCTCTTTCATCACACTTCCATCCCTTTCTATTACATAGCTTTGACCTCCTTCTATTATGTGGCTTTTTATGAAAAAATAATACCTTTTACAACTAAAAAATGGCGCCACTAATCGCATTTCTGTAGGGTAGTCGGTTAGGTATGAACACAATTTAAGTATATATTTTAAGTATGTTATGAAAACTATTTATATACAGGATATAGGATCACGGCAAACTACATATACTTTCCACTCTAAAATTTTTAACATCAAATAAGTATAGTTTTAGCTTTGTCTTGTTACAAAAATGAAAAAAATTTAACTGGTCCAAGTCATATAAGTTCAAGTAAACATTTTTTTTCCATAAATCATTTTTTTGTTTTCACTTCGTAAATAACCATTAGCAATTGGTTTATATTTTAATCTCTATATGTAGGTGAATTATATATGTTATTGTAAAAACTGTGAAATAAATTCATTTTTCCATAAACAAGTTTGTTTTTTTATTAACTTTTAATATTGAAACTCTATCGCTTTATTCTAACTATTATAATTCTATATATAATATTTTAACGATATAGCAATAATTTTACTAAAAATGTTTTGTTTTCACACTCACTAGCTATCCTAATCAAGCTTCGGGTGTCACGCTTCATACGACTTGTATGTACTAAAATTCACCTACCTCCCAAACTACTCGCCATCCCATTCTAAAATTTCTATGATAAAACAAGTATAGTTTAAGCTTTGTTTTACTACAAAAATAAAAAAAAAATTAACCTGGTCCAAGTTACTCAAATATCGAGTTGAAATGGTTACTTCCGGTTTTAAACAGGACATTTTTTTATTCCAAATCTAATTTTAAAATTAAAAAGAACAGTTGAATTTCTATACCAATCAATATGTTTAATGTTTTTAATATATATTTTTCAATCTCAAAATCGGCTTCCAAAAAAACCCTTCATCAGTTTCTTCAATTCTTCAGAAGCCCATAACACGGCAACTGAACCTCATAGAAGGAAAAAAATGTGCATCCACGTTCGACCTGTGAGCTCTTTGCTCGTTTTTTCTCGTCATTTTCTTCCCCACAAAACCCTCTTTCTCCTCCACATGTTTCTTTCACCACTCCCTTGTCGTTTCGCGGTAACCTTAGAGCGCTCTCTTTGTTTCGTACAAACCCTTTAGAAGTTGAATATTTAATGAGTTGTCTCGATTTTAACGCTTGTTCTTGTTCTGATGGTATTCCTAATATACTAACTAAGTCACTATCTTCTTCACTTTGTGTACCCCTGTCCATTATTTTCAACCTAAGTATCGCCTCTGGTGTTTTTCCTTCCATATGGAAATCAGTCAACATTTTTCCCATACTTAAGGCAGGTGACCCCGCTTGTATCTCCAATTACCGTCCAATATCGCTTCTACCTTGCTTTAGCAAGCTACTTGAGAGAGTTGTCTACAACAGAATTTATCCTCTACTCGAGCCTTTCCTTGCAAACGAGCAACATGGATTTGTCAAAGGTAAATCCACTGTTACCAACTTGTTATCTTTCAGCAATACTGTTGCTTCTGCCATCGATCAGCAAAGACAGGTGGATGTTCTTTATACTGATTTCTCTAAGGCATTCGACTCTGTCAATCACGTGCTTCTTCTCTTGAAATTAGAGAAATATGGCTTTTATGGACCGCTGCTCTCCTGGTTTTCTTCTTACATTTATGAACGTGCTTGTGTTATTACTGTGAACTCCTGCTCCTCTGCTCCCTTCTATCCCACCTCTGGTGTTCCGCAAGGATCGATACTTGGCCCCTTGTTGTTCTTAATCTTCATTAACGATCTACCAGGTCTTCTAAACTCCTTCTCCCTTCTTTACGCAGACGATCTTAAAATATTCAGAGTAATCGATACAATTGATGACTGCTTTCAGCTACAAAATGATCTGCACACTCTGGGCAACTGGTGTAGTGCAAATTATCTTACTCTGAATGTCTTAAAATGTCATCAAATGTCGTTCACGCGTAAAACTAACCCTTTAGTGTTTTCTTATTGTGTTTCCGGTACCTCTCTCGATGCTGTATTCTGTTTTAAAGACCTGGGAGTAATTTTCGACACTAAACTCTTATTTGACCAACGCATATTGCATATAACTGCCAAAGCGTCCAGGCTCTCGGGTTTTATACTTAGATCTTCCAAGCATTTTACTGATATCTCTACCTGTGTACACCTGTTTTGCTCTTTTGGCCGCAGTATCCTTGAATATTGTTGTCAAATATGGTGCCCACATTTTCAGTACTTAATTGATGCCGTTGAATCTGTACAACGCACGTTCACCCGCTCTCTGCTTTTCAAATTCAATTTGGCTTACTGTGAGTATAGTGCGAGACTTACCATGCTTCAAATTCCATCCCTGAAATCTCGTAGGCTGTTCTTCGATGAATGCCTTCTATTCAAACTACACCATCGACTTGTCCCATCTGATCTCTGCAACCTGGTTTCCGTCCGTGTATTGGATCGGTCATGTAGATCAACTTTAACATTTAATGTTCCATTTGCACGGGCCGATACATATTACTTTTCACCGCTGCTACGTTTACCTAGGCAGCATAACGAACTCAGACTTGGTTCCCTGCCACCGACCTTGAATCTTTTCAAAAACATGTTGAAAGATAAAGTAATCACTTATTCTGTTTAATGCATGCTCATCTTGGCTAATTGCATATTTAAATTTTGGATTCTTATTTTCTATTGAATTATGTTACTCTTGTTTGTTTTATATATATTTTTATTTTTATTTATCTTTGAATTATGATACTCTTGTTCGTTTCCTATATATTTTTATTTTCATTTATCATTGTCTATTGCGTAATTGGACTTGATCTGTTGTTATAGACATTAAATCATTAAATCATTAAATCATTAAATCATATCCTCTAGAAGTACCATTATGCATAATATGAACGAAATCCGGAACCTCGACTTTTTTTCGTTGTCCGCTTTACGTGAAATGCCCCATATCTCAAAAACGGTTAGGGTTTCAAGAAAAAATTCAGTGCTTCTTGGTGGGAAATTTTCTCAGCTGCAAACTCGTCGTACATTATTTTTCTGTAGATGAAACCGTTACTGATATATTAAGGAAAGGTCACTTTTGGTGATGGTGCGTATGCTAATAGGTCATATTCCACCAGACAACATATATGCTGGTTACGCGAGAAATCGAATTATTTTGCTCGCGACCGGAAACTTGTACATACGAATACGCTGATAGAGAGATATCGAAGAATTTATTGTTCACAGGTAAAAATTCGTATGCAAGCATTTATTTGCATTTGTAGGTAAAGGGAGAAAGGGTACTGTGATAACTTCAATGGTGGTAAAGAATTTCGAATTGCCTAAACTTGCAATTGTACTCGAAATGTCCGGTATAGGATACATATTTGGTACAGAAATGGCATTTATTACTAATTTTCGAAGAAAATTTCCAAGCAGTGTAAATTTTTGTTGAAATATATGAATGAAAACTTATTATGTTTTAAATTTGCTTATGTTAAAAAATTTGAAATTTTGAGCCACGTGTGGGTGCAGCGTGCCTAAAAGTGGGCAAAGATTTTTTTCCAAATTTTGATTTGTCATTACTTCTGACAAAAACATTGGATCATCGTGAAATTTGCAGAGCATATTAACGTTGAGTATAAATTAACACACATGGAATTTAAAGATAGTGCGGGTAACCCTTTAGATACGGCAGGCTCCTGAAAAAAATCCTTCATATCATTGACCCTCCTGAAAAAGTTTTGATTTTTGACAAAACATTTAAATCAATGATAAATTTTGATCTCTGTTCATCATGTTAAATTGAAATTTTGAAAATTCCGATTTGCACAAGAACGGCAACCCATCACCAAATGACCTCTGATTTCAGCACTCGAAAGTTCTGTTCACGATGATAATGACATTTACAGGACATGTTGGTATTAGCTAGGACCAGGTCTGATGGAAGTGATTTTAAAATGTGGGCAACCCTGTGCGTTGGGAAAGTGTTGCCAGCACTGAACATTTTCGTCATTTGTGTTATAGTTGAATTTTGTTGCTTTGGATAAGGGATGGTCGATATGATTCTACAAAAAAGTATATAACGTCTTTCCACATTTTTACTAATGTTCGAAGAACATTAGTGTCGGATCGTTGGCTATCCGACCTAAGTCACTGCACTAAGCTGTGGCTGTAGCCAATTGATGCTTGATCAATTGGCCGTACGCGCAAAAATACCAACCGGTACCTGCACCAATTGGTACTTGAACCAATTGGTTACCGAGGTTTAATCCAATATCGAAGCACTCACTATCAGATCCAGTCACGGCCCTTAGCTGTGGCTGTGGACAATTGATACTAAATCAATTGACCGTACGCGAAAATAAATACTAATTGGTACATGCACCAATTAGTATCGGAGACCTAATAATTTTAAATGGACAAGTACTTGAACTTATTCACTTCGAACGTACGCTACTATTTGTAAAAACCAAATTTTAACTTTTGAGCTGAACAAGTACTTCAACTTGTTCGCCTCGCACGAAATGAAAAAAAAATGCTGCCGATCTGATTCTCGAAATCGAAAGAATATCTTTATTATGCTCAACTTACTTAAGTAGATTACAAAAAATGCATAGAACGCAAATTCCACTCGAGTCTTGTAGTGTTTATGATAACTTTTACAGAAGCGTAATCTGATACGCCGTCTATGATGACGATTGTGATGTGAAAATGCTGATTAATGAATTGTCGAGTGGAATTTGCGTGTGACAATGTAAAGAACACTGGATATGTTGAATGTGAATACGTACAATGTTGTGAATGAAATACAAAATTGAATATATTGAATTTGGATATGTACAATGTTGTGAATGAAATACAAAATTGAATATATTGAACTTGGATATGTACAATGTTGTGAATGAAATACAAAATTGAATATATTGAATTTGGAAAGGTACAATGTTGTGCGTGAGTGCCCAAAGTAAGTAACGATGGAATTGTACATTTTCTCCCCCCCGTTGAGGGGTTCCTCAACTGAATGTTGACTACACATTTATTGAAAAATCACCATCCACGTGATGTCGTCGCGGATGAGGTCTTGGTTTTTCTAAAGCATCTGGTGTTCGCCTTAGGATGTTTCCTTTCCAGCAGACGAAAATGGCGAATATAATCAGTAACGCCAAGGTTGAGTAGCCAATAGCCAAGGGATGATGGATTGTTGTATCAACGTCGTTGGGTAATTCGCTCAGTTGCTGGTCCAACAGGATTCGTTGTAGCGCAGACAGGTCGTCAACATCTGGTGCGTTGGAAGTTTTATTGGTAAATTCAGATGCTTCTGTGTGAGGTGCATTAGTAGGTAGCTCGAAGGAAGCAAACGTTGTGTAGGACAAGTGCTTGGTGGTGTTCATGCTACGATAGCTTTGTAGGTTAAGTTGACTATTTCTCAATGAGCATTGATTTTGAAGTTTAAGTAGTCCAGTTTGTTCCAGTGTGATTTGAAATGTATTTTTTCCACATACAGCGTTCAATTTAGTTGGTTCCTTGAATGCAAATATCCATTGGTTGGCTTCTTGTAATCTAACGCAAATATGGTCGTCGTTTAGTCGTGTGAGAGGGCATTTTGATATGCTTTTGTTGTTGAACAGATTGATTTCACATGATAAGTGGCTGGATCCCGAGTTATAGGTAGTTTGTATCTTGGGGCACAAAAATATGTTGGGCTGACTCTCAGTGCATGCATTGATACTCTCTGTGGTCATGGAGAAGTAATTGTCTCTGTGGGAAGTTATCGCTAGTAATGAAACTCTTGGTTTGAGAGTAATCATGGTGTTGTTAATGATGGCTGGGAATGGGATGAGTTGAAAAAGGTGGAACTCCTTTTGGTCAATAAGTGGCAATCTCACATCAAAGATGAAGTAGTCTTTGGTTGCAGAACTCCTAATGGTCATCACCTTGTAGAAGGCAACGGGGTCGTTATCCTCAATTGGTAACAGAAGTGACGGTGGAAGGTGAGACCTTATTCTAACGATTTCTTGCTGGAGTTGATTGACTGGAAGTAACATTGGGCTCAATTTCCCATGATGAGTGTCAAGCAACACATCCAGCAATAGAGCTTGTACTCGTTGCAGACTTGATGCTCGTAGAGATAGTTGAAGTGAGAGGGTGACTATCAGTTTTGAGAGCCAATTTTGAGTGTCACTTTCTCGAACCTGATGAGAGATGTCTTGGAGTTGACGTTCCAGATCTCCAAACGTTTCGTTTATTTGTGCTCGATCCCTTTTGATGATATTAATCGTCGCATCCAAAATGGATGTGTGGTTTTTGAAGAGCTTGAGCAGGTGGTTTTCATTAACCTTTACAAGATCAATGGTTCGTGCCATCTCTTGAGCGTATTCTGTGTCGAGTATACCAAACAATGAATGGGCAATGTTACCGACTAGGTCGATGGCACCTCTTTTGGAACGTTTTTTGACCAACAAGTTTTCATTCAATTCAAGTTCTGATATTATATGATCGTATTGTATAACTAATGCGCTGCAGCTTGCATTTTGTTGAGTGGATGCACATAAATGTTTCAGTGACTCTTTTCCAGTGCGTAAGGCAACCAAACCATTCCAAATTGGTTTTACATCATAGTAGATTATAAGATTCCACTCTGCCATTACTGGTTTCACAATACCAATACCTTCAAAGTGAATACCGGGCACTGGTTTAAACTTCGTTATTTGAACTGAAGAAGCTAAAATGAGCGGTAAGAGCGTCAGGGCTATTAAAATTGTGATTATTTGTGGACACGCTGTGCGTCTTTGGCGCTTCTTAGGCACTGGTTGGACGACTGAACCATCTTCAACATCAGATTCCTTTTCTTGATTGGTCTGTGCATGACGCCGTGATGGCCCTGGAATATTTTTGGGAGTGTCATGTGTTGATAGACACTGAGACCCAGGGTAATCTTCCACTGGTAAAGGTGCCAATCTGTGGATTGGTCTTGTTCGAACACCAGATGTAGTTCGGACTTCTGCAACGCGTACCATTCCGTCATTTCCCTTGAATGTTTTGGTTATTCGTCCGAGTGGCCAACTTTGAATAGGGCGATCGTCTTCCTTTAGTATCACCATCATGCCCGGTTCGATGTTTGTTGATTGATCATGCCATTTTTGCTTACGCTGTAACTGGTTCAAGTATTCGATTGACCATCTTTTCCAAAACTCCAATTTCAAGCGTTTTACTAATTCCCATCGTCGCAACAAGCCTGAAGTGTTAGGTTGTGCATTGACATCAATTTGGGCTGTCAATGGTTCACCTATCAAAAAATGACCAGGTGTTAGGGCTGTTAAGTCATTTGGGTTGGATGACATTGGGCAGATTGGTCTAGAGTTGAGAACCGCCTCCACCCCAATTATGGCTGTTTCTAGCTCCTCATAAGTGAGTGAAGCGGATGAAAAGCTGCGCATTAATAGATGTTTTGCTGACTTAACGGCGGCCTCCCAGAGGCCACCAAAATGAGGTGCTCTTGGAGGGATGAATCTGAATTGTATTCCCTTTGAGCTGCATGCCTTGATAATTGCCTCTTGTGAGGGCTGTGAATAAATGTGTGAATTAAGTTCCATTAACTTGTTCCGTGAGCCAACAAAGTTGGTAGCGTTGTCGCAATAGAGATTTGCACAATGCCCTCGTCGACCCAAGAAGCGATGCAGTGAACCTATGAACCCTTCAGTTGACAGATCGGTGACTAGTTCCAAGTGGACCGCCTTTGAAGCAAAGCAGCAGAACACCACCAGGTACGTCTTTTGTGGTTTCTTGCCCCGCACCTTGTAATGTACCCAAAATGGTCCACAAAGGTCCACCCCGGCATTTATGAATGGTCGCGCTGGCTGGACTCTGGTATCCGGTAGATTGCCCATCACTTGATTCAGAAATGTTGGTTTTGCCCTGCAACAAGTCACGCACTTCTGTACTATTGCTCTAGCCATAGTTTTACCTTTAATAGGCCAAAATCTTTGCCTGGTATGAGCGAGCAATGCTTGTGGACCGCAATGCAAGTTTCTAATATGAATGCTTTGCATAAGCAGTTTGACTAATGGGTCGTTGTATGGAACCAGCATAGGGTGCTTAGCATCGAACGACAGTGACGAAGCCTCCAAGCGACCACCGACTCTGATTATTCCTTTTTCGTCCAGAAAGGGGGACAGACCATTCAAGGAACTACCTTTCTTGATTTCTTGGTGTCTTCTTAAGTGATCGCGATCATCCTTGAAATCATCCTTTTGTATGATTCGGATGATTGAAATCAATGCATTCTCCAACTCTACCGGTGTTAACGAAATATGTGTTGATCTGGCAGCTTGCAATTGTTTTGCATGATGAGCGAATCGGAGCATGTATGCGACTACCCGTTGTAATGTAACGAACGAATTTCCATGGTTGATCTGGTAGATTATGCTATCTGGTTCAGACACGACGGCGATTGTTGCCTCTGGTGGTTTTTTCTTCAACTCTGAAGAATTGCTGGAAGCGATTTGGTCAATAGCCTTGTTAAAGGGGGTTGGCCACAAACTTTCCTTTCCATGCAGAAAGAATGGACCATAAAACCAAAGGTTTGATGAAGCGAATTTTCGAGCCGGCATTCCACGGGATAATATGTCAGCTGGGTTATCGGCGGACCGAACGTGACGCCACTGCGAAGGAGACGAGCCTTCCTGGATTTTCGCTATTCTATTGGCCACAAATGTATGGAAAGATGATGATGCTGAGTTGATCCAGGCGAGAACAACTTCTGAATCGGTCCAGAAAAACGTTGGATGATTTTCACATTTCAGGTCCTTTGTTGATCTTGCGGCTAACTGGACACCCAGAAGTGCCGCACACAACTCCAAACGTGGTAATGTTTGCGTTTTAAGAGGGGCGACTCGAGATTTTGCACACAGTAGTCGAACGACCACCTGTCCATCCTGGAGAATGGATCGCACATAAATAGCTGCTCCATAGGCCTTTTCGGAGGCGTCTGCAAACACATGGATCTGGACTGATTTTGGTGTTTGCTTGGAAAATACATGTCGCGGGAAATGGACATTCTGCAAACTATTGAGGTCATCACTGAATGACCTCCAAGTTTTTTCGAGTTCCAGGGGTAAAGGATCATCCCAAGAACTATGCAATTGCCATAGTTTTTGGATGAACATTTTGGCGGTTACGACAATTGGAGATAATATTCCTAAAGGATCAAATATTTTCGCCATTTCTGAAGTAACGGAACGTTTGGTGATTTTGTCCGGGGTCTGCTGATTTACCTTTATCAGAAACTGGTCATCGTCCGGCCGCCAAATTAGACCTAGCGTTTTGACGCAGGTGGCTTGCCTTCCCTCAAGGTCCAGATTCACTTCTTGGTGTTCTGGTGGAATGTGGTCCAAAAGCTTTCGATGGTTAGCACACCATTTACGAAGATTGAAGCCAGCCAGACTTAGCAATTCTGTCAATTGCCTTTGAGTTTCGATGGCCTCGGCTAATGAATTGCTGCCTACTAACCCATCATCCACATAAAAGTGATCATTGAGTGCAGCAGTCCCTAATGGGTACCTATGGTGGTTATCCTGCGCCAATTTCTGGAGGCACTTGGTTGCCAAGTATG
The DNA here is from genome assembly GCA_947369275.1 of Nemotelus nigrinus. Classification (NCBI taxonomy): domain Eukaryota; kingdom Metazoa; phylum Arthropoda; class Insecta; order Diptera; family Stratiomyidae; genus Nemotelus; species Nemotelus nigrinus. The sequence goes on from OX376373.1 coordinate 111,086,555, forward strand.
GTGCAGCACGTGTTCCGTATGTAACTGTATTGAGTTGGTAGTAGCGTGTCGGCTCTGACGGATTTTCTCGCCATAAGATGAGCTGATATGGTCTGTCTTCTGGGTGTAATAATATCTGTCGGAACATTTTCTGGATATCTGCAGTGAATACATAGGTTGGGAGACGGAAACGTAGCAAGATTGTGAATAGCTCAGGTTGGACTGTTGGACCAATGTGAAGGATATCATTAAGTGATGATCCAGAATCTGTTTTCGCTGAAGCATCAAAGACCACTCGAAGTTTAGTAGAGGTACTCTCTGGTTTCAGTACGCAGTGGTGTGGTATAACGTAGTGTCTTTCTGGTATGTCTTTGGCGTTGATTTTGGACATGTGACCCAAAGACTCGTACTCCTTCATGAACTCCTTATATTGCTCTTTCAAGCCTGAATCATTTGCTAAGCGTTTCTCCAGAGCACACAATCGGTTAAACGCCGTCCTTCGAGATTGGCCCAATATTGTTGGTTCATCCAGGAAGGGCAATCTGACCATGAACTGACCATTCTGTGATCTGGTGGTATTTTCCATAAAATGGGTTTCGCACCGTTTGTCTGCCGCAGATAGAGCTGGTTGAGCATCAATGACTTCATCGATCCTCCAAAATCGCTCGACCAGCTCATTGGTTGATGATTCTTCTGCAGTGAAAACACCACATGTGATTGAGCCCAAATGCTCTTGATCAACACTTCCAGAGACGACCCATCCAAAAACGGTATTCTGAAGAGAGGGCATTCCTTCAGCTAGTCTTATTTGACCCGAAATTAAGAGCTGGTGATAAAGCTCCGCTCCCAATAGCATATCCACCTGCTCAGGTTGGTTGAATGTGGGATCAGCCAGAGATATGTTCGATGGTATCGGCCAAGAAGCAATGTCTAAGTACTGGGCAGGTTGTCTTGACACAATCTCGGGGAGCACGTAAGCTTCCAGTAAGGTTGAAAATCGCGTGACTTGTGATTGAATCAACAAGTTAATTCGACGTTTGGCACATTTTGAAGCTCTACCAATTCCTTCAATTTGCAGGCTTGATGCCTTGGGTGACAGGCCCAGTCGCTTCATAAGCCTTTCAGTTGCCAGATTCACTTGTGAACCGGAATCCAGCAGAGCTCTGCAGGTGATAGTTTGCTCATTGTGCGCCTTCACAGTTAATTTTACTGTTCCTAGAAGAATATAGTTTTGGTTCTTCCGTTGAAGGTGAGCCACGAGCGAGGACGACTTTAATGATTGGTTTTCCTGCTGCTTCCGGTTGATGTGGTCTTTTTCGTTTGTAGGTTCTACGGCAGCTTCAAGATGCAGCAGTGTGTTGTGCTTCCGATTACACCTTGTGCATGAGCGCAACGTACATGCACTCGCCTTGTGTCCCGATCTTAGGCAGTTAACGCACAACTTATGTTTTTGTGCGCACTGTAATCGAGCTGAAGCTGACATCTGTAAGAACTGCTTGCAGCTGTATAGCGGATGATTGGCCTGTCGACAAACCACGCACGATGATCCATTCTTCTGTGGTATCGTAGATGTCAATGTTTTTACAGTGTTCGATCTTTCCTTGTAGCCAATTGCCTCAAGCGTTTGAAAGCGAAACTCCAAAAAGCTCAAAAAGGCCTTTACTGATTGATTTTCTCTTGGATTTATGATGGACTGTTCGTACAGAATATGGCTCTGTCGATCCAACTTCTTAACCAAGAAGTGAAGTAATAGTGGATCCCACGTTGAGATATCTATTCCCAAATTATTGAGGGCTAACATGCCTTCATGAGTTGTGTCATGAAGGTTTTTTATCAATGAAGATGACGGATTTTCAACGTTGATGGCTGGAGTGCTCATGATCTTTGAAATTATTGCTGATGTAAGTACTCTTGTGTTGTCGTATCTGGCTTGGATCAGGCTCCATGCTGAGCTGTAATTACTTTCTGTTAAAGTTAGGTGGCGTATAAGCTTCTCTGCCTCTCCACTTAAATTTGTTTTTAAGTACCACATTTTCTGTATGGCTGGAAGTGGTTGGTTATGGACCATTTGCGTAAACATGTCGCAGAATTGGCCCCACTTTAAATAATCCCCATCAAAAGTTGGGATGGTGATTTTAGGGAGACGAACTGAAGAACCTCCTTCCATGGTCAGAGCCTGAGTTGTGTGCATATGCTGTCTTGCAGTCAATCTCAATATATTTTCTTGGACCAGCTTTTCAACCGAAATGTACGACTGCATGTCGTAGTCCTGAGGGTCATCAGAAGACTCCAGAATTGAATAATGTAATTCTTCTACCTGATTCCACAGTCTTTTCATTATTTCGATGTTTAAATTGACTGATTGTGGGTTAAGTTCTTCAGGAGTATCAGCTAAACGGCGTCGAATGCTAGCTATAATAGCCCTTTGTCGTCTGATCATAATACCTGTTTGCATTGGCTCTATTGGTTGATTGGTTTTGATTGGCTCTGCAGCAGCCTTGACTTCGGCGTCTTTGCTGACTGACAGAGATAACTCCTTCTCAAATATTTCCTGATACCTCCTGACAAGATCAGAGATCTCTTGGTAGTACTCAGTTCGGAAGTACGGATGGTCGATGGGCACATTCTCAAGAGTGCGTATTTTATTGTCTTTGGCGTCAAATTTATCCCAAGCACTCGCCAGTTCTTGCAACCGCCTTTCAAAATAGGCCTTGGTTTTGCGGGTGTCACTATCCTTTTTGAAATTGCGGATAATTGACTGGATTTCGTCACCAACTTTACGTTGGTCGGCAACAAGTTGCTCCATCGCGAAGAATGTAAATTTTCAAATTGTATTATCAGGAAACTATTTGATCCGTCTCAGGATCACGTCGGGGTCACCAAAATGTCGGATCGTTGGCTATCCGACCTAAGTCACTGCACTAAGCTGTGGCTGTAGCCAATTGATGCTTGATCAATTGGCCGTACGCGCAAAAATACCAACCGGTACCTGCACCAATTGGTACTTGAACCAATTGGTTACCGAGGTTTAATCCAATATCGAAGCACTCACTATCAGATCCAGTCACGGCCCTTAGCTGTGGCTGTGGACAATTGATACTAAATCAATTGACCGTACGCGAAAATAAATACTAATTGGTACATGCACCAATTAGTATCGGAGACCTAATAATTTTAAATGGACAAGTACTTGAACTTATTCACTTCGAACGTACGCTACTATTTGTAAAAACCAAATTTTAACTTTTGAGCTGAACAAGTACTTCAACTTGTTCGCCTCGCACGAAATGAAAAAAAAATGCTGCCGATCTGATTCTCGAAATCGAAAGAATATCTTTATTATGCTCAACTTACTTAAGTAGATTACAAAAAATGCATAGAACGCAAATTCCACTCGAGTCTTGTAGTGTTTATGATAACTTTTACAGAAGCGTAATCTGATACGCCGTCTATGATGACGATTGTGATGTGAAAATGCTGATTAATGAATTGTCGAGTGGAATTTGCGTGTGACAATGTAAAGAACACTGGATATGTTGAATGTGAATACGTACAATGTTGTGAATGAAATACAAAATTGAATATATTGAATTTGGATATGTACAATGTTGTGAATGAAATACAAAATTGAATATATTGAACTTGGATATGTACAATGTTGTGAATGAAATACAAAATTGAATATATTGAATTTGGAAAGGTACAATGTTGTGCGTGAGTGCCCAAAGTAAGTAACGATGGAATTGTACAATTAGTATTAAAATCGCTTCGGCCAAAAATTCATATTTCCATATATATATATATATATATATATATATATATATATATATATATATATATATATATATATATTTATATATATATATATATATATATATATATATATATATATATATATATATATATATATATATATATATATATATATATATATATATATATATATATATATATATACGAGTATATATGTAGCCGACCGGTTACGAACTTAGCATGGTTTTGCTTCACCGCTGTAAACAAGTGGATAGTGCAGAGTGAGCCGCTAGGTTTTTCGCCCGACGTGAGTCATCCATGTTGTCCATCTTCATCATCATCAGCCGCTGCACGTGAACGCTCGAGATTATTATATCTTTTATGTATTTCTTGTGTAATATTAGTTTATATTAAATAAACATTTAATAATAACCTAAAGTGGTGACCCCGTAAAAAGTGAGCACAAGCACCCCAATTAATAAAAGCGATGACCGAGAATAACATCGATTTGCAATCGCAACAGTTGCCGTCGGGCGAAGAGTCACATGTGGATGCAACCACGGTCCCACGGCTCAACCCTCTATCGATGACGGGAACGAACATCGAAGCATATTTCATGTCATTAGAATTTTGGTTCGCAGCGTGTGGCATCAGTAATGACAAGCGGAAATTTAACTTTGTCATGGCGCAAGTGCCGCCAGGAAAGTTAATCGAATTACGTAGTGTCGTAGACGCAGCCCCACAACAGGACCGATACACATACATAAAGGAAAGGCTACTTAAGCATTTCGCAGATAGCCAGCAGCGCCGACTCCAGCGAGTACTTTCCGACATGCCACTGGGTGACATGAAACCCAGTCAGCTGTTCAATGAAATGCGCCGGGTTGCTGACGCTTCGCTGAGTGAAACAATCCTGCTCGATTTGTGGGCAGCAAGACTTCCAACACATGCTCAAGCAGCAGTCATTGCTTATAGTGGTGATGCAGTGGGTAAAGCAACTATCGCCGATGCGATCGTCGATTCACTTAGCTTGCGAAACGTCAATGCGATCGAAACTGGTGATATGCACGGAGCAATCACTCTAGAAAGTCTTCAGGCAGACGTGGCTCAGCTCTCGAAACGTTTAGAGAGAATATTTACGGATCAGGATCGTTTTGTTCGACAGCCACGTTCAGAAGCCGAGGTTGCGCTGATCGAGCTCGATCGAACTCACGAGGAGCGGAATACCACACATGCTGGTATCATCGAGTCTATGGTGGCGAGGCACGCAAATGCAGGAAACCGTGTTCCTTCGCCAAGTCGGATCCCGCATACGAACGTCAATGACAACCAGTGTCTAATGCAGCATCAAATTCGGGCATACCATCAGATGCTGTACATGTATATCGCCTTAAAATATCCGACGCGACCAACAATCTACGTTTTTTAATTGATACGGGCGCTGATGTATCTGTTATTGCCAAGCACCCACGTTTAGATACACTCAAACCGACCACAATGCAACTCTTTGCTGTCAACGGGACACCGATTCAGGTATTCGGAGAAGCTATTCTCAAAGTTAATTTGGGTCTTCGCCGTTCGTTCTTGTGGAAATTTTTAATAGCGGATGTTTCAGCTAATATAATTGGTGCCGATTTCATTAAACATTTCGATCTCCTTATTGACTTAAAGCGAAGTCGTCTCATAGACAACGTTACAAAGCTTGAGTCAGCAGGAATTCTTACGTCGACACCCATCACAGGCATTAAATCTATCAACAGTCTAATGCCGTTCCAGGCTCTTCTGAACGAATATGCGAGTATAACACGACTCTTGCAGCCAGGAACAGCCGTAACTTCAAATGTCGTACACCACATCACGACGAATGGTCATCCTGTCACAGCGCGACCTAGACGTCTCTCACCAGAGAAGCTCATTGCTGCTCGTCGGGAGTTTGAACTGCTGCTTGATGGCCGGCAAATTCCAAGCTGCATATGGAATTTGCCGGCCATCAAGCAGCAGTTGGGCAAGCCCACTTCACATGGTTCAGAAAGCTGATGGATCATACAGACCATGTGGAGACTATCGAGCCCTCAATGCGATAACCATTCCCGACAAGTACCCATTACCGTACTTACAGGACTTCACTGCGATTCTGCAAGGTAAGACAATATTTTCTAAAGTCGACTTACAGAAAGCATTTCACCAAGTCCCAGTGCATCCAAGTGACGTGCCGAAAACAGCTATAATAACTCCATTCGGCTTATTTGAATTTGTCTACATGATATTTGGCTTGCGCAATGCAGCCCAAACATTTCAACGTTTGGTGCATAACGTTATACGTGGATTAGACATGGTGTTTGCGTATTTAGATGATTTATGCATAGCCTCTTCGACGCCTGAGGAGCACCAACTCCATTTACGTTTGTTATTCGACAGACTTAAAAAATATAACCTAGCTATTAACGTAGCCAAATGTGAATTCGCTCGGAGTGAAATAACCTTTCTCGGCCATCATATATCTGCCGACGGAATTCGTCCACTGCCGGAGCGTGTAAGTGCCATTCAAAATTTTCAACAGCCATCGAATGTAAAGGACTTAAAAAATTTTCTGGCGATGATAAATTTTTACAGACGATTCATACCAAATGCAATCGAAGCTCAGGTACCATTGTTCACTATGTGCACTGGGAACATTCGTAATGACAGATCGCTGCTTACGTGGACTCCGGAAACAAAAACTGCTTTTGAAAAATGTAAGCAGCAGTTGGCAAGTAAAACTTTGCTAGCCCATCCAGCAAAAAATGTTGAATTGTCTCTTTGGGTTGACGCGTCGAACAAAGCAGCTGGGGCAGTGCTCCACCAAGTAAACGAAAAGAAAATCGAACCATTGGGGTTCTTTTCTAAAAATTTGAACCAGCACAGTTACGATATTGCACTTACGATCGCGAGCTTACGGCTGTTTATCTTGCTGTGCGCCACTTCAAGTTCATGTTAGAAGGCCGGACGTGTCACATCTACACCGACCATAAGCCTCTTACATTTGCCTTCCGTCAGAAACAAGATAAAACTTCAGATCGTCAAGCTCGCCAACTGGATTACATCGGACAAATCACAACCGACATCAGATATGTAAATGGAAAACACAACGTTACAGCCGACTTGCTCTCTCGTATTGCATCCATCAACACCGTTCCACATATTTGCTGTAATGAACTAGCAGATGATCAATTAGCTGATGATGAACTTCAACAACTCTTGCAAAAAAGTAATTCAAATCGGTCGATCAAATTCAAACTTTTTAGCATTCCAGGAAGTACGAAGCAAATTTACTGCGATTATTCTACAAAAATAATCCGACCCTTCATCACGAAAAAATTTCGGCGTGATTTTCTGCAGTCGACGCATAATTTATCTCACCCTGGAACAAGAGCTACGGTCAAGTTAATGACACAGAGATTTATTTGGCCGGGCATCCGAAAAGATAGTCGAAAATTCGCTAAGACGTGCATCGAGTGCCTGAAAGCAAAGGTGCAGCGTTATACACATTCACCTCTTGCGCGCTACAGTGTACCAGGCGCTCGATTTTCACATATCAACATTGACATTGTTGGACCCTTTCCGCCAAGCAATGGTCACAGATATTGCCTCACAATTATAGACAGATTCACGAGGTGGCCGGAGGCAATCCCTGTTCCGGAC
>OX376373.1:111094167-111144842 GCA_947369275.1 Nemotelus nigrinus
CAAAACGAAGTTCATGCAGTAAATAGATCTTAATGTGAAGTAAATGTCGTAGGAATTTCGTACAAAAATCATGAAAGGGCTGCCAGCTATGACAATTTTTGTAATTTTGTGGAATTTCTTTACTGACCGTTTATGTCATTAGATTTGCAGTTTAGAATGATCCTGCAATGAAAATTAACAACAAATACCGTTTATGTCATTAGATTTGCAGTTTAGAATGATCCTGCGATGAAAATTAACGTTATTAACGTTTTAAAAATTTGAGAAGTTTTTGAGGGTGGCAACCCTAAAATTCTTTTCACCCATATACCTTCCAGCGCACTGATTCAATCGAAACGAAATTTACTGGTTGGGTTTAACTTAACGTGAAGCAGATTTGGTATATTTTTTGTCTTGCTGCTGACACAGGCTAACCATTATTAGCCATTTTCCTAAATATTTCACCAACAGATGCTTCAAATTACGTACTCATATGCAAAGCATTTGCGATAAAAATAAGAAAACAATTTTTAAATTTTCCGAGTTTTGAACATTTTTCGGATGGCAGCCTCAAACAACGTTTAACCGCTGAAACTTTCGATGAAATCCTGCGATGAGAACGAAATTCAAAGGATAAGTTGATTTAAGTATGAGCTTGTTAAGGTAAACTTAGTGCTGCTTCATTGGGAAAGTGTTGCCAGCACTGAACATTTTCATCATTTGTGTTATAGTTGAGTTTTGTTGCTTGGTATAAGGAATGGTTGTACAAAAAAGTGTATTACGTCTTTCCACATTTTTTTTGTCACCCAAAGACAATTTCTTCGAAAATTAGTTTTCTATCGGTTCAGGTGCGCTAGAGTTTTTTTTATATTTATACGTGTACATATTTTTAAAACACGAGAGACCGTGATAAAATGTCAGGGATATTGTCGTTACGGAAAATTTCAGGGTGTCCAATAGGGTAGGGAGCGTATTTATTAAAATACGGGTATAGACTAGTAAAATCTAAATATCCCATAATCTAATTACGTTTGACTTTGTAATAAAGTTTGAATACCTCGGTTCTCCCCCAAAAATGGCTGCACATGGATTAGTTGGCATGGAACATTACGACACTTATCTATCAACTTCTTGTTTTATATCGGGTTGTTCTTTTAGTAGTTGATTAAATTCACATTCCCATATATACCCAAGTTTATAGCCGAATTTCATAATTGTCTCCATCCTTCAAAGTGTACTCTCATACCTCTGGCTTAAGGTTTCATTTTGATTTTAGGTTTTTAATATGCACCTCTTGAGTTTTAAAACACTTTCTACAACCGTGTTAGAAACAGCCAAAGAATTCATATACAGTATTTGTTGTCGGATTGAAACCATCAACTTGCAAACCTCCCTTCTCCAACTTTAACTCACCTATATTATTAAAAGAGACAATGAGATCTTTGATTTTTGAACTTTCCCAAGAAAGCTATTTTGTTGCGATAAGTGATTGGTTTTGCTTTTTGTAATAACTATTTTTAGGCATAATACCCAAGATATTACTTTTCAAAAAACAATTCCTGAAACTAAGCATACAAGCTGGTGCAATTGTCATCGATTCTACTAAAGGATTAAACCCAGTTTTTTCAAGATTTTCTTGCGTAAATTGTATACAACCCAACCGTAAGATATTTACATCGTTGATACAGTATAATAGTATATCCTTTCTATTATCAAACAAACCTTGTGAGATAGTGTTATACCAGCTTAAAAATTTTCCCTTCTCTTCGGTACGCATCATTTTATAACCACAATATTCAGGATGTGGATATTTACCCACATAATCAATATTCTCGAGAGTATTAAATAAGTGGGGGCAGTAGCCCTTTGCAGACTCTTTAAGATCAAAAACTTTAGAAAACTTGGGGAGAGGGAAGACTAGAAGGTTTAAAGAGTCAATAAAGTTAATTTGACCACATTTCAATTGCATAGTTTTAGTGCCATTCATTATAGGATCTATTTCTAATTTACGATCCATTAGCTCAGTAATTACGAAGTGACCATCGTAACTCTGTAAATTATGAGCAATGCAGTAGATATTATCTACATACGGACGTGCCATTAGACAGTAATCTAAAAATCGTTTCAAAACGGGCACATCGTTTTTATACTCGAATATATGCTCCCTAACCCCACACATATCACATCTACCTTTCATATCCACTCTTCCAGAACAGCTATAACATACCTGATGTGCAACGATTAAATTTACAACATGTCAAAAATCAGAGTCACTATTCTGTTAACGAGTATTTGAGTGCTTTCACAGTCAGAATTTGAACACATCTGGCAATAATATTCATCACATACATGTTCAGACTTGCGTTTATTATCGGTAGTTTAAAATTTTGTATACATTGCACATATAATATATGTGCAATGTGTACAAAATTTTAATCGACGATAAACGATTCACACACATTTTTACCTCTAATTATATTTTTAAGGTGGTTATTAAAACAATCACCCCCTCTGAAGTCACGATTACAACTTTCACAATGGGTAAGTTTTTCAACAAAATTACACGGTGGACTCGAATGGCAATACGGACACTTCATTTCACACTTATGAAATTTATTCATGAATAATTTATTACAAAAAGAACATGCATAGCGTTTGTTGAAAAAACCTGTCAGCAATTTGATCACGTATACATTTTTCAATCTATGAGAATAATACAAATACATATTTTTTACTACAGAAGGTGAAGAGTCAACCTTGAAGAGAATAGAGTTGGAATCCCTAATGTTATCAAAAACAACTATCTGATAATCTTTTAGAAGATTCTGAAACCTGTAAAGATCAGACAAAATGCAACCATCTTTACAAATAGTTACTTTAGCATCTTAATATAATTTCATAGTTAATCTGGGCAGTCTACTTATAGCATCTAAATGAGTTTTTGCGTTAAAATTGAACGAAGCCATTTCCATTGCATAACACAAGCTTCGGGGCAGACAGCTGACATCATTTTCTAAACCTACATCTACAACACTTTTTGTTTTTCTGCTTAAATGCTCAGCTTCGTCAGAATATTTATGATTTAGTCTACCCCCTCCCACAACGGGCCTGCTGTGCCTATGTGTGTCGGACGGCAGACCTCTGTAGACTGGCAACTACTTTAACCTACCTCCTGCAAAAGAGAAGTTGACAATGAGCAAATTTGCAGCAGTCCCCAAATCGGGATTTGGAATATACCGGGATTCGTGAGCTTTCGGCCGATTTCCATGCATGTGTGCGCAGACTGTGTACGTGCACGGAAGCTCCTCATGAGCTTGATTTGCGAATACCGGTTTTGTACGAAGCGTTAATATGTGTGTGCGCCGGATAAAACTGTATGGCTACACGAGAATCGGATTAAAACCGGTTTAAAATCCTAATTTCGTGTGACCATACAAATTTGAGCGGCGGCCTGGTTTACAAATACATAGATTGTGATTTGTTTTCAATACGGCGTGTCCATAAGGGAAATTTCCAAATTTCCGGCCGCTGTTCACTTCGTAGGAGCATGTCTCAGTAGTAACGTTGCCACTCTATGCTGCCGTTAGTTGGGTAACTGCAGTAGTTTCTGGACAGTGCTAGTGTCCGGACACTCCGACTCAAATGATCCTGCGAAATAAACAGCGTTCTTCAGAAGTCGCCATGTAAGGAATTCTCCTGTATGAAAATGCCCATACGAAATCAACACCAATCAGCAAAAGCCGCTTGGGGAACATGCTCGCATGGTATGAACAGGATAAGTCAGAATCTGACATATTGGAAATCTGACTACACGGACGTGCTGACAAAAAGCAAGCAGCGTTGGTCAGAAGCCGCCATATCGGAAACATCCGTGCTTGTACATGCTCGAACGGAGTGAACAGCAGTAGTCAGATGGCGCCATAATGAAAACCTACGTGCATGTACACAGAACTATCGTGTACACACAAATACAATGACACGTAGCGAAAGCTCAATGAATCGAGTATATTCCAAATCCTGATTTGGGAGCTCGGGTAAATTCGCTCAATGTTTGCATTTATCTGCATGACATTGTCTGCTAGAAAATTACTGTTGGATTGATTCACGTTAGAAATTAGACCCAGGATATACTTTCCACTTATTTCGTTTACAGGCCTTGAACTTGACCATATAGGTTTTATGTGGGGAGAGTTGAGTAGCTCTATTGTGAAACTGATTCTGCTTCCTATGATCGAATTTATTGTTAAATCCTTAACATGGTCAAACATTTTTTCCAGATGACCAAAAAGATTTTTGGCACGAGTATTGAAATCTTGTAAACGGAAATTAATTGTAATACCTTCCACATTGAATTTTTTGAAAAATGTACACTGTTTTGATAATAATTTACAGGTAGCTTTTGAGCTTCTAACTTTTTGAACTGTTAAATCTAGAGGATTACTTTCTTGCAAAATTTGATTAGAATTATTGTGACCCGCTATCGTATTTAAATTGCTATGACTTAAAACTAGCTGCCCGTCCACATGTATCGTGTCATTACACTTTTTTACCCCTCACCTATATTCATATACTCTAGAGTCTGCCTGAGTACATGATTCGAAAAATCAACTTTGAATAAAAATGAAAACCTTACCAACGCGGTCATGAAACCATATTTCTCAAGCTCTGAAAACATCAACTTTTTGTCTTTCAACTCGCACAACATTGGTGTCAAGCCCGACTTAAAAAAGTTGTGGCTTGAATTCATTAATTAAATTCGTCTAATCCAGACTATACACATACAATAAAAATTAATTATTCTTACACAGAATTCGTTTAAGTGATGCTGTAGATAAATGAAAATCAAACTTATGATAAGCTTCGTTAAAGCATTTACTTATTGCAGTGACTGGTTCATTGCAACCATAATTGGTCCGATGTTGAGGGATCGACAAAAAGTTAACGCGCCTGACACGTTTGTTATTAGTGTTAAAATTAAGTTTGCTTAATAAGTAGTTTGAGTCAACGGTGCCTTCCAAAATTTTCGCGGCAAATAAGATTTTCGAATTTTGACGTCGAGAGTCTAAAGTATCCATTCGTAAATAAGGAGGTAGATTGACAACTTGATAAAGAGGTAGATGTAAAAGGTCATACCACGTAAGACCGTGGAGGCAGAAACGGAAGAACCTTTTTTGAATGGACTCAATTTGGTCTATGTAGACTTTTTGATATGGTGCCCATACAATACGTGCATATTTGACAATAGGTCTTACTAAGCTGCAAAAGAGGGTCTAAGTTAGAAAAATGTCGTTGAATTCCCTTGAACGTCTTCTGACAAAACCTAAGGCATTGCTAGCTTTCACAACGATTGAATCGATGTGATCGTCAAATGTGAAGGATTGATTCAGCAATACTCCTAAATTGAGTACTTTTGCTGATCTATTTAAAGATGTACTCAAAAGTGAGTATTCATTGATTACAAGATTATTTTTGCGTGTGTCAAACACCAGTTGGCAAATCTGTTTAGATCCTGCTGCAAATCATTGCAATCGCTAAGGTTTCTCACAATTTTGAAAATTGTAGCGTCTTCGGCATAAAGAAGAACAGAAGATGACTGTAGAATGGAACCTACGTCATTAATAAATAAAGCGAATAGTAAATGGCCTAGATGACTACCTTGTGGAACACCAGACGTGGTTCTAATTTCAGATGACAAGGCACCGCGAAAGGATACACGTTGGGTTCGATTCGTCAAGTAAGAGTCAACCCAATTTAAAAAAAAACTCTAGCGCACCTGAACCGCTAGAAACACTAATGTTCGAAGAACAGTAGAAGAATCGTGCAGGTTTTGAGTGCATATTCCACCACATGTGCTGCTTATTACGGCCAAACTGTTTCAAATGCCACGTTTTACTTTCGTCTTAAGAATGCATTATAACTCATATGGTGCAAGGTTTCAGATATTACCACTGGCATGAATTTCAACGTTTATGAGAGCAAAACACGGGTTAATTATATTCGTTATCAGTTGCTTATTTCACATAATTTTGAAAGCAGCATCTCATATAACATCAATGAAGAAAATGCTCAGTGCCAGCAGCACTGTAACTGAAGTTGGTGTTTGGGGCTGCGATCCGAAAAATTTGCAGAACTTTGCGAATTGTAACATCGGTTATTTATTTTCATTGTAAATGTTTCCGGTATGTATACTAACTGTAAGCATTTATTGATACAAATGTAGTACAACCGACTCGTGCTGGCAACCTTTCGCCAGTATCAAAGCCAAGAATATATCAAATCTGCTTCACGTTGTTTAATTACATTCGAAGTTATAGGAGTATAAAGAAATTTAGGGTTACCTGCAGCGAGTTTTTTCAAATGATCGAAAGCTTAATATTTGCTGTTTATTGTCACTACAATATCATTACCATTTGAAAATTCTACGATAAAACCGCTTAATAAAGATATTGCAATTAAACACAAAACCAACAATAGCTGGCAACCCTATCGTGTCTTTTTAACCAAATTTGGCCTGAATAATGCTTATGACAGGTTTCATTAATTGTATGAAATTCGTATTGAGTTCATGACTGCACTGGAAGTTATAGGGCAAAAAGTTTTATTTTCCTGAGCGAATTTTCAAAACCAAAGACACAAAAATTACCATAGCTGGTAGCACCAATCAAATTTTTCAACCAAATTTCCACCAAACAGAGATTAGAGTTAGGTTTAGCTTCTGTGTCAATTTCATGAAAATCTGGTAACTTATTCACATTTCATAGGGCAAAAAGCAGTTTTTTTTCTTTGTAATTTTTCAAGATGGCACCACTGGCACAGAGTTGCCCACAATTCAAAATCGCTTCTATCAAATCTGGTCTTACTTAAGTCCAATGCATTCTGTAAATTTTAGCTGTATCTGATTATTGGTTCGTGAGTTTCCGTGAACAGAAGTTTTTGATGCTAAAAATATAGGTTAACTGGGAGAGGGTTACCGTTCTTGTCCGACATGAAATTTCCAAAGTTTTATTTTGAACGTGTAGATAAAACATAAGATTTATATACAGATTGGTTTTATTGTAAGAAACGGACATTTTTTTGAATATTCGATGGTTTGAATGTTTTCACTTCCAAATTTTTTTTTTCAAAATGAAGACACCAAAATTATCATAGCTGGCAGCTCCAACCGAATTTTTCGACCAAATTTCTACCAAACGTGGCTTAAAGTAAGGTCCAGCAATTGTGTAAGTTTCGTCAAAATCGAACGATTCAATCAGAATTTATAGGGCTAAAAACAGTTATCTTTTTTAGTGGTTTTTCAAGATGGCACCACTGGCACAGAATCGCCCGCATTTCGAAATCACTTCTATCAGACCTGGTCCTATTTAAGGTCAATACATGCTGTGAATTTCAAATAATTCTGCCCATCGGATCGTGAGTTTCCGTGAACAGAAGTTTTTGATGCTAAAAATATAGGTAAATTGGGCAAGGGTTGCCAGGCGTGCCCGTTATACCATATCTTTTTTTTTTTTTTGGTTATGTAAACAAAGCACAAGATTTACATATGAAAGGCTTATTTTTGAAGAAACGGCATTTTTTCAAGAGAGACGATGATTTGGAGGTTTTCACTTTCAGTACCTGCCCTAGCTACAGGGTTGCCAGCACGCTCATTAAAAGCCACACAAATCTACAACTAAATAATATCAATATGTCCTGAAAATTTGGTAATGATTAAATAGCTCTGTCAAAAGTTATCGAAATTTAAAAATTTTCAAATTTTCCCGTCCTCTTTTTAGGCACCCAGCGCACACATAGGGTTAAAAAATTCCAAAGCATTATCCGATTCATATGTAAAACACGTTAGAAATTTATTTTATTAACTTTATTTTTGCGAAAATCATTTGTGCACGAAATAATAGGTATATTAAAAATATCACTTAAATGCCCGCCGGCGCGAAAAGGTTTACAATAACTGACATTTAAAGAGACCTGGACCTATTCTGCATATACACCAATGTATCTTGAAAGTTTCAGCTCAATCGAATGGCGCGTTCCCGAGATTATCTCACTGAAATTTTTTGTACATATATATATATATATATATATATATAGAAATATAAATTTTTGGCCGAATCGATTTTAATACTAATGTTCTTCGAACATTAGTAATTCCGAAAATTAAAATGTCATCTAAGTAAACTAAACACACTTTATCGACATAATCTTTTAAAACATGGTTAATTAAACGCTGAAAAGTGGCGGGTGCGTTCTTGAGTCCAAATGGCATTCTTGTATATTCATAGTGTCCAGTTGCTGTTGAAAATGCTGTTTTCTTAATATCTGCTTCCTTCATTCGGATTTGATGAAATCCTTTCGCTAGGTCCAACGTTGTAAAGTATTGTGCTCGTCCTAACTTTTCTAATATTCCATTTATATTTGGTATTGGGAATTTATCATCTACAGTAACTGCATTTAGTTTCCTGTAGTCTATAGCCAATCGCCATTTCTTTTGTCCTGAATTATCTAGTTTTTTAGCAACAATTACTACTGGTGAGTTATACGGCGAATTACTTTCCCTGATGATACCAGCATTTCATTTATTTGCCTTTCTATCTCTTTATCGTGAATTTGTGGATTGCGATACATCTTCGAATATATTGAATCTTCTGTTGTTGTCTTTATTTCGTGTTCTATTTGATTCGTTGCAGAGAGACTATCTCCTTCCAGATAGAATATTCCTCTATAATCTCGAATTAATTTACCCAACTCTCTTTTTTCTTCATCGTTTAAATTGTGCATATTTATGTCTATTTTGTCCTGAGGCTCCATCGAATGAATTTTTTCATATTTTATTTTATTTAAATCACTTGCACTAATTTCACTCTCACTTTCTAAAAATGACACTGAATTTTCACCAAACGTTACACTTTTATTTTTAAAATCTATTTTTGCACTTGTATGTGACAATATGTTTGTACCGATTACTGCGTCAAACTTTCTTCCAGTTAAATCTGCTAATTTCCACCTCGTGAATTCGCGTACTCCAATTTCTGGAGGAGTTTTTGTAATTGTTTCGTAATCGATCCCTAGATTCCCGGATATAGTACGATAAGCTTGATTTGTTGCTATTGTTTTGGGATGATTACCTAATTTCTTTACATTTAAAATTGATATGGTAGATCCTGAGTCAATTAATGCTTTCACAGGATAATTATTGATATGAATTGTTATTATGGGAAGATCTGTGTTTCCGAGGCTGGTGCAGGAAAATTTTCCTGAGTTTGAATCACGTTTGTTTCCATCGGTTCGACTCTATCTCGATTGTTAAAATTTTGGTTATTGTAATGATGATTGTTATAGTTATTGTGGTTGTATCTATGACTGTGTCTGTCTCTGTTATAATTATTGTTTTCGTTCTGATGTCGGTTTTGTCGGAATTGATGAGAATTGTCATAAAACCTACGTCTATGATAATTATTCCTATGATTAGAAAACCTACCGCTCTCATTATTATTTTGATTGGAATTATTAATATTTTCAGGATTATTAGGCTCATTTTTTCTCTCTTCTGTGGATCTTTTATTAAAATGTTTATTGTTCTTGTGTTTCTTCTTACTATAATTTTCGTAATTATCAATATAACCTGTCTGTATCAGTTCATGATACGCTTCATCCAAAGTAATCACATTTTTGGTACGCAAGTACATTGCATCCGTTCTATTAATTTTACAAAGGAACTTTTCGAGAATACTTATCTCATTAAGTTCAGGTTTAAATTCTAATGGTCTACTTGTATCTAGTATATATTTTAAATTCAATTTGTCCAAAATTCTAATCAAATAATTATATAAATCTTTTACATTTTTAGAATAGAAACGATCAGCTTGCTCCTTCAGTTTAAGAAATGACTCCTGTACTCCAAATGCTTTTATTAGTGCTCCTTTCACGTTTTCCCATGTTTTGTTGGTGATCCTTCGTATAACGATTGCGGCCTTACCTTGAATTTTTGAATGTAATATTTGTGAGATGTATTTTGCTTCATTTTTGTCTGTTATTAGTGACATCAAGCCTTCTACTTCAAGTATGTAGCTATGTAGTTGAAATCCATCGTCTCCAGTAAATGGTTGCATCGCCCTTGACTCTCGCAATAGCTCCGTAAATGTTATCGGCATTTTTGAAATATATAAGAAAAAAATTGTTTACTAATTACCTCCTTCAGCAATCTTTTATTTAAATCTTACGGGGGCGATTCTTCCCGTAGATTAGTTTTTATTTTTATTGACCTTGTCAGTAATGAATTACAGCAAGGAGGCGAATTCTTCTAAAATTCTGCCTTCGGGACAATGCTAGTCCTTGTTTTATTATTTATTCACTTTTTCACTTTTTATTTTGAATTGTTATTTTTCACTTCACACACTTCGTAGATTCTTTAAAAAAAAAGGATACCTGTAAGTGATTATCACTATGAGTCCGATCACTGTACTGAGTTACTTTATAACACGCGTTAATTACTTTACGTTTATAAGTTAACTGTTTGCGACGGACACTTCGGTATCCTACCGACTGCGCCAATTAAATATTTGGTTTCCAGAGTTACCAAAAAAATATCGAAGTTTTAAACGGACCTTCCGCGGTCCCTTCGACAATTAATTACAACAAGATCGTCGTATTAATATTATAATTTATTTAGCAACGGCTTATGGAGAACTAACTCGAGTAAACTCTTACAATCGCTTATATGTGATTTTGCGTGCGAAAAATCAGATAACGATCTATATGAAATCTGCTGACTCGATTTGCATCTCTGCGAGTTCTTATCTCGCAGACTAAACATTTGACATGAAGTTTGCTCGCTTATCTGATTCTTCGACGTGGGTGTTCTTATCTGAGGATATGACTTGCAACTGAAATTTACAGAATCCATTATATGCCGTTCACACTAAACTTCTAAATCAGGTAGATTTAGAATCTGTCAAGTTAATCAAGTAAGCGTTCACACTACCCGAAGTGATTTAGAATGAGGAGATTAAGAGAGCCAACTGTCATTCGAATTTGGGTGTACAATTTTTTTTTCATGAAAGTTGTTCAAAATGGTGCAGAAACATGCAAGAGCATTTTCTTTTCATTTTGTACAACTCACATTTTCCATTTTTGTCCAATTTTTGCTATTTTTGAACGAAATTCGAATGACATTTCGTTGAAATCTATTCTCCCTCTCACGGATGGAATTAAGCACGCTCTGAGAACAATTCAGCTGGGAAAAATTCACAATAGTACCTGATTTGTACTTGATTAACTCTAAATCTACTTGATTAACTCGGTCGGAAGCCGAAAAAAATGTATGGGTAATCAGGTAGATTTAAGTTGATTTAGCTCTAAAGCGATCAGCTGATCGAAATCGCCTGATTTAGAGCCTAGTGTGAACGGGCTATTAGACTTAAGTAGGAACAAGTCTGATAGAAGCGATTTTTAATTGTGGGCAACTCTGTGCCAGTGGTGCCATCTTGAAAAATTACAAAGAAAACAAATTGCTTTTTGCAGTATGAAATGTGAAAAAGTTACCAGATTTTCATGAAATTGACACAGAAGCTGAAACATACTTTAAACTCTGTTTAATAGAAATTTGATTCCAAAATTCGATTTATGCTGCCAGCTATGGTAAGTTTTGTGTCATTGGTTTTGAAAATTCGCTCAGGAAAATAAAACTTTTTGCCCTATAACTTCCAGTGCAGTCATGAAATCAATACGAATTTCATACAATTAATGGAACCTATTATAAACCATATTCAAGCCAAATTTGGTTGAAAAGCCACGATAGGGTTGCCAGCTATTGTTGGTTCTGTGTTTAATTGCAATATCTTTATTGATTGGTTTTATCGCAGAATTTCCAAATGGTAATGATATTGTAGTGACAATAAACAGCAAATATTAAGTTTTCGATTATTTGAAAAAACTCGCTGCAGGTAACCCTAAATTTCTAAATACTTCTTTAGCTTTGAATGTAAAATAACAACGTGAAGCAGATGCGATATATTCTTGGCTTTGATACTGGCAAAAGGTTGCCAGCACGAGTCGGTTGTGCTACTTTTGTATCAATAAATGCTAACAGTTAGTTTTCATACTGGAAACATTTAGAATGAAAATAAATAACCAATGTTTCAATTCCGAAAGTTCTGCAAATTTTTCGGATCGCAGCCCTAAAATCAAGCTTCAGTTACAGTGCTGCAGGCACTGAGCATTTTCTTCACTGATGTTAAATGAGATGCTGCTTTCAAAATTTTGTGAAATAAGTAGAAATAAGCAATCCATGTTATAACCGTATAACTTCCAGCGCAGTGATTCAATGGAAACGTATGAGCTTGTGAAGGTTAACTTATTGCTGCTTCGTTGGGAAAATGTTGCCAGCACTGAATATTTTCATCATTTGTGTTATAGTTGAGTTCTGTTGCTTTGAACAAGGAATGGTTGATATGATTCTACAAAAAAGTGTATTACGTCTTTCCACATTGTCACTCAAAAACAATTTCTTCGAAAATTAGTTTTCTAGTGGTTCAGGTGCGCTAGAGTTTTTTTTTGTCTTTCAAAGACAATTTCTTCGAAAATAAGTTTTCTAGCGGTTCTGATGCGCTAGACTTTTTTTTCGCTTTGATATGGCCGCTCCGCCTGCAAGATTCATATCAATTACATTATCTACAAATTCTTTATAAATTACAGTTTAAAAACGTGACATGCCAAGACATTTTACAGATGCGTAATCAGTCTACGAAGTTTTGCTTTTTACTAATGTTCGAAGAAGAACATTAGTATTAAAATCACTTTGGCCAAAAATTCATATTTCTATATATATATAAATATATATATATATATCATCAAAAAATTTCAGTGAAAAAATCTCAGGAGTTGAAATTTTTGAGTTGAAATTTTCAGGACACATTGGTGTATATGCAGAATAGTGCCAGGTCTCACAAAAAGTTAATAATCTTTAACCCTTTGGCGCCGACGGCCATTTTAGTGATTTTTTTAATATACCTATTATTCCGTACACAAATAATTTTTGCATAAATAAAGTTGACGACATAAATTCCGAACAAGTTTTACATGTGAATCGGATAATATTTTGGAATTTTTTAACCCCATGTGTGCGCTGAGTGCCTAAAAAGAGAACGGGAAAACTTGAAAATTTTTATATTGCGATAACTTTTGACAGAGCTATTCCATGATTATGAAATTTTCAGGACATGTTTGTTTTATTTAGTTGTAGATAAGTGTACGTTTTAATGAGCGTGCTGGCAACCCTATAGCTAGGGCAGGCACTGAAAGTGAAAACCTCCAAATCATCGTCTCTCTTGAAAAAATGTCGTTTCTTCAAAAAAACCACTCATATGTGAATTTTGTGCTTTGTTTACAAAGAAAAAAAAAATTTGATATGGTATAACGGGCACGACTGGTAACCCTTGCCCAAGTTTTCTATATTTTAAACATCAAAAATTTCTGTTCACGGAAACTCACGATCCGATGAACAGAATTTATTGAAATTTGCAGAATGTATTGGTCTTAAATAGGACCAGATCTGATAGAAGTGATTTTGAAATGCAGGTGATTCTGTGCCAGTGGTGCCATCTTGAAAAATCACTAAAAAAGATAACTGCTTTTAGCCCTATAAATTCTGATTGAATCGTTCGATTTTGACGAAATTCACACCTCTAAAAACTCGGTTGGAGCTGCCAACTATGATAATTTTGGTGTCTTAAATTTGAAACAATTAAAATTTGGAAGTGATAACATTCAAACCAGCGAATATCCTAAAAAATGTCCGTTTCTACAATAAAACCAATCTGTATACAAATCTTATGCTTAATCTACAAAGTCAAAGTAAAACTTTGGAAATTTCATGTCGGACAAGAACGGTAGCCCTTTCTCAGTTAATCTATATTTTTAGCTTCAAAAACTTCTGTTCACGGGAGCTCACGAATCAATTATCAGATAGAATGGAAATTTACAGAATGCATTGGAATTAAGTAGGGCCAGGTCTGATAGAAGCGATTTTGAATTGTAGGCAACTCTGTTCCAGTGTTGCCATCTTGAAAAATTACAAAGAAAAAAAAAATGCTTTTTGCCCTATGAAATGTGAATTAGTTAGTAGTAGCTGAACTGATAGAAATTCGGTTGAAAAATTCGATTGGTGCTACCAGCTATGGTAATTTTTGTGTCTTTGGTTTTGAAAATTCACTCAGGAAAATAAAACTTTTTGCCCTATAACTTCCAGTGCAGTCATGAAATCAATACGAATTTCATACAATTACTGGAACCTATTATAAACTTTATTCAAGCCTAATTTGCTTGAAAAGCCATGATAGGGTTGCCAGCTATTGTTGGTTTTGTGTTTCTTTGCAAAATCTTTATTAAGCGGTTTTATCGTAGAATTTTCAATTGGTTATGATATTGTAGTGACAATAAACAGCACATATTAAGCTTTCGATTATTTGAAAAAACTCGCTGCAGTTAACCCTAAATTTTTTTATACTCCTATAACTTCAAATGTTATATAACAACGTGAAGCAGATGTGATATATTCTTGGCTTTGATACTGGCGATAGGTTGCCAGCACGAGTCGGTTGTGCTACTTTTGTATCAATAAATGCTTACAGTTAGTATTCATACCGGAAACATTTACAATGAAAATAAATAACCCCAAAGTCCTGCAAATTTTTCGGATGGCAGCCCCAATTTCCAACTTCAGTTACAGTGCTGCAGGCACTGAGCATTTTCTTCATTGATATTATATGAGATGCTGCTTTCAAAATTTTGTGATATAAGCAACTGATAACGAATATATTTAACCCGTGTTGTGCTCTCATAAACGTTGAAATTCATGCCAGTGGTAATATCTGAAACCTTCTACCATATGAGTTATAATGCATTCTTGAGACAAAAGTAAAACGTGGCATTTGAAACAATTTGGCCGTAATAAGCAGCGCATGTGGTGGAATATGCACTCAAAACCTGCACGATTCTTCTACTGTTCTTCGAACACTAGTGTTTCTAGCGGTTCAGGTACGCTAGAGTTTTTTTTTTTTGATTTGAGGTGTCTGATCTGCCTACAAAACTCATATCAATTACATTGCATGCAGAATCCATACTTATTGCATTTTAAAAACATGACGAGATCAGGTATCTTAGATGTAGTCTGTGAACTTTCGCTTTTTCTATTTTGAAGTGATGGAAACTAGTGTAAATACCGAGCCAATTGGCATACTTTGCATCAGTTTGTAAACAACAGAAAAATGGTAAGTTCGTTATTGAACAAATTTTTTATAAACTTTACAAGTAATAAATAGTATCCATCTTTTTCAGATTGCTTTTAAGGTAATGTGCGGCGTTGCAGAAGATCAAGATAGTATCCATACGCCGATCACATCACTCGAGATCGGCAGGGAGTACCCGATCCGCACGTTTTCCCTCATTAAACAAAATTCTTTCCAATAAACACACGTCCACAAAATTAACAACTTCATCAACCAAAAGTGCATTCTTCGTGAAAAGGATTCCTTTTTCTGCTGATGAGAAATGGTTGGAAACGATTCTCGAAGCTGATTTTCACATAAAAGATTACGAAGTGAAATTATTACCCCAGTCCAAACATAAATCCTCCAAACACGGTGTAAAGTTTTTGATCCATCAAAATATGCGTGGCCTTTTACGTGCTGGAGTGAAAACAACGGCGGCATCAACTGGAAGGGAATCACATTCAGCGCTTGGAGACACATTACCGGTAAAATTAGGAATAAGAAACAAAAAATTGTAAAAAAAAATTGTATCCCTAGCCACTCCTTTGCCCAACTTTCTTCCACCCATAAGACTTTCTCATCACCTTTTCAGTCTCAGTCTCTAGTGACAACAGATAATTCTTCGTTAACTGATGCTTTTATTTGTAATGCATCTACTCGTTATAATAATTATGCATCTATACCCCCAGCATTTGACGCGTCATCTTCTCACTCAAGCAGGTATGCTAGCGTAGCTAATAAAATCTGCTCCAAGGTTTCCAATCAGGCTGCCGCAAACATAGGTTTAAGTAGCAATATGACATCTGAATCTCTTCGAAGATCAGTCAACCCTGTTAGGCATTTTTCCTAACCAAACTCAGACAAGCCTCAAACTTTTTTACCACAACTGTGGTGGTATGAGAGGCAAGCTAAGTAAATTATACCTTGACGCCAAATCATGCCATTTTAATTTACTCGCCATCACGGAAACTTGGCTCAATGCCTCACATAAAAATGAGGAGATTCTTGATAGTGCTTAGACCATTTACAGAAGCGACCGTGATTATTGTTCTACGGGTCAGTCGCGAGGAGGTGGTGTCTTACTTGCTGTTAGCAACTTATTTTCAAGTGAGCTCGTTGATACCACCCCAAATGCTTTATTCCAATGTATAATTGTTCGGATCTCCTCTAATAAAAACTCAATTTACATCGCTGTTGTCTACATCCCCCCTAGATCTGAAGAATCCATCTACAGCAATTTTTGTGACACAATATCTTCATTAGCGACATCACTTAACGAAAAAGATAAAATAATAGTTTTGGGTGATTTCAATCATCCGAATCTTTGCTTTGTTCCGGATGAAAATGACTCTTACCTTCTCCCCGTAAATCTAGTAGACACCAACGATTTCAATCTTGCGAGTGCCTTTTATGGTAATGATTTACAGCAGGTTTCCCACATCCCCAACTAAAATGGAAATTGGTTAGATCTAGTCTTCACGAATGCTTATGACGAAGTAGTGGTTAGTCCAACTAATGACGCTAAGCATCTTTTTTGCAACAGGATACACCATACAGAACTGTCAGTAGAACTTTCCACTTCTAATTCCGCCTACTTAAAAACTTACAATAATTCAATTGTATTAGACTTCCGTAATACTGATTATGAAAGCATTTAACACGTTCTTGATACTATTGATGACGAATATTCTTTCAACTCAGGATCCTGAGACAGCCATTTCCACTTTTTACAATAAAATTTTTGACGCCGTTGAAAGATATGTACCAAAGATAAAAAACAAAAACAATTGTCTAAGCCATGGCTTGGTAGAGACCTTAGGCATTTGCGAAATCGTAGAAACAAACTATTTAAGCGGATTAGAGAAAATACTGACGTAAGTTATGCTATTCAGGAAGAGTATAATCAAGTCGCTAAGCAATTTTCAGCAAAGTCTCGTGAGGCTTATGATACTTATATTAGGTCAACCGGCGAAAATATAGTCCGTGACCCGAAAAAATTCTTCGATTTTGATAATGTGAAGCAAAAAACTACTGGCTATCCATCGTCAATGTTTCTGAATAATACAACGTCTTCTTCCCCTAAAGAGATATGTGACCTATTTGCAGATAGTTTCCAAAAAGTTTTTAGTGCACCAGACCTAACAAACTCACACCTTTCTCCCTCCGATTCAACTCCAACGGCTTTTGTCAACTATTTAGAAATCTCCCGCGATGAAATACATAAAACTATTTTAGAACTCAACTTCAACAAAGTTCCTGGGCCCGATCTTCTTCATCCGATCTTTTTATGCAAGTGTATAGAGCAGCTTATAACTCCTTTGCATATTTTTTTTAATAGATCGTTTTCGTCAGGAGTTTTTCCATCCAGTTGGAAGCTTTCTTCTGTCACACCCATATTCAACAATGGTGATCGACGCTGTATTGAAAACTATAGGGGCATTGCCATTTTGTCTTCGATTCCGAAACCTTTCGAAAAGATAGAATACGACAAATTGTCTCCGGTAGTTGATTCCCGTCTGAACGAGCAACAACATGGCTTTAGAAAAGGTCGCTCAACTACCACGAATTTGACAATCCTAATCTCAGACGTCCTTTGCAAAATGGAAAAAGATTACCAAATTGACGTAGTCTACACAGACTTCAGTAAGGCATTTGACAGAGTTGACCATTCAACCTTACTTCTTAAGCTACAGAAATTCGGTATTACCGGGTCTCTACTCAGCTGGCTGACTTCCTACCTTTGCGACCGAACACAACGTGTAAAAGTTCAAGGATTTTTATCGAAAAACGTTAGTGCTACTTCTGGTGTACCCCAAGGTAGCCATCTTGGCCCACTTCTTTTTAATATATTTATTTCCGACCTAATTGATGTCCTAGCAGGCATACCTCATTTTCTCTCTGCAGACGACCTCAAACTTTATCTGACCATTGAATCGAAATTGGATGCCCTCTTTCTCCAATCCAAACTTGATTCCCTTGATCATTGGTGCAATGTAAACAAGCTCTCTCTCTACATTAATAAATGCCAGGTTATTAGTTTTTCCAGAAAATGCACGGTCACACACAATACGTACTTCCTCGGTAATAATGTGCTAACTCGAGTTGATAACATTGTTGACCTCGGTGTTTTCTTAGATGAAAAACTCCGCTTCACTTTACACTACTATAAACTACTTTTTCGGGCAAGCAAAAAACTTGGCTTCATCGAAAGACGAGCCAAAGAATTTCGTAGTCTGTGGGTCACAAGATCTTTATACACTTCACTCGTACGTCCTATTCTCGAATACGCTTGCATTAGCTGGAATCCTGCTTTTGAAACCCACAGTGACAGACTCGAGTCAATACAGAAGCAATTTTTACTTTTCGCCTTGCGAGAGCTATACAACCCTTATGACTTTAATAGCCTATCCCCTTATGAGTTTCGACTGGGTCATTTAAACCAATCGACACTAGCCTCCAGAAGAATGGTTAAATCGGCCTGCTTAACGTTCGACGTCATTGGAGGCGCTATTAATGTAGAATTCCTGAATAATAAAATTTTGATAAATATCCCTGTGAGGAACACCACGTCCAATCGTTTCCTAAAAGAATATTCTTATTCGACCACATATGGAGCTAATGAGCCAGTTAATAGATGCTGCAGAGTATTCAACAGAATAAGCAATTTATATTCCTCTACGATTTCCAAATCATCGTTCAAGTCCTCTCTTTTCCATGCCATCCGTACCCTTAACCTTAAGCTATAGCTTTTATGTCAATGTTTATTTGTTGATTGCTATTTATTAATTGATTTGTGATTCTTTTTTTAATTTGTTTGTTTTTTACTTATTTAACTTGTTTGTTTTTACTCCTTCCTTTACTTTACTTTACTTTTCCATTTTTTTATTTTAATTTGATGTCGTTTTTTTTAATATGTGATTTTGTACCTTGTTTTAGTGAATGAATAAATATAATAAAATGAAATACGGGCTGCGGCTAATTGGACGCCTACTGAACGGTGAGCATGTGTTGCTACCATCAAGATTTTCAGATAAAATAAAGACACAACGTCAGGTTGACAAACTCAAAATATCGAAGGACCGCATCTCGTTTTCAGCGGCAAAAATGAGACCAGAGACGGCTTAATAATGATAAAATTTGTAATAAAAAATAAATGAATTAAACGAATAAAAAAATATATCTATTAAAATGCGTTTTTATTATATACTCATGGTTTAAAATGAATTTTGGTGTTAGGACTCTCAGGCTAGTAATTTGCTTATTTTACAGGTAAGTGCTATGTACACACGACCTTCCGCAAAAAGCCTGCACCCATTCGCTCATTCGTGAAGACGTGCAAAGGAGAATCAAAGAGTTAATCGCTATCTGACTGTCGACGTCTTAATCGTCTTATGTCGATCGGTATTTTCACTCATGGTCTACAATGAAGCCAATGTAGCGAATGATTTCATAGCGCCATCGTGTCTGGTGCTTTAACCAAAGCCAGATCAGATAGAACGTACGATACATGAGTTTACAGCCAAGTGCGTTTTATCTTCTTTTATTCTCGTACCGACCGGCAAGTCTCTAGCTAAATGGGTGTGTACGAACGTACGATACATATACTTACGCCCGCGAGTTTTTTTATCTTCTTAAAAATCACTAGCCACAGGCACAAGCTTCCCGTCTAAATGGAGGTGGGACATGTTGAACTTACCAGGAGAATAAGTCTCACATCCATCCGACAAGTCAAGCTTTCCAAGAGAATAAAGGCGGGAAAAAGCCCCTTATTCGAACAATTTAACTCGACTCAAGGCAATGCAAAGCGTAGAATTATGATGACGTAGTTTGAAAACATCATACTCAGCACCTTCTCCTTCCTTTTTGCACACCACACACACAACTCCTTGCACCCAATGCCCATTTTCTCGCAAAAAGCTTCGTTCTATATGTTTTTCTCCCTCTTGCACATCACCCAACACACATCGCTCAACTCTTCATCAGCATTTCCATACCGCCTCCAGCCAAGATCGTGGTGGCACCTTAAGCTCTTTTCAACATAGGGTACCTTTGCATCAAATTCGTGGACAAATTCGTTTACCTGAGTAGCAGTCTATCGAGTGACGCCAACGAAACTGATGAAATCAAGCGACGGATACAACTAGCAAATAAGACATTCTTCTTGGTCGTCCCCATTATGAAATCGAAATATCTGCACAGACAGACTAAGATCCGCTTTTATAAAACTACCAAAAGACCTGTGCTGTGCTATGGCTACAAAACATGGACCTTGACCCAAGCGTCTTAAAATATTCGCGATCGAGATGGATAGCGCATTCGGTACAACAATGAGTTGTATGAACTTTACGATGAGCTGGAAGTCTCCAAAATCGTCAAATTACAATGGTAACAGTGGGCTGGGCACGTGCAATGTATAAATGACAATCGCATGCCAAAACGTGTCATGAACGCAAGACGAGTCCACGGAGCGAAACTAAGAGGAAGATGAGAGCTCGTTTGGAGAGCTCAGTGTATGCGGATGCCGAGTAACTATTGGGGTTCCAAGACTGGAGGACGCGGTCACGTGACCGAGACAATCGGAGGAGATCAATCCAGGCGGCCAAGGTTCGACGTCGGGCTGGTGTGAGCTACGTCTGTTTCCTGTATTATCATCATTATTTCTACGATAGTTCTATCTACCACCTGTGCTTTTATTACTGTTGGAATTCCTATGGTTATTGCATCTATCATTTCAACTATTTCTTTGATAGTCTCTATTCCTACCTTTCCTATAATTATTGTTGTTTCTACCATTGCTATCATCCCTGTATCTTCGACCATGATTATTTCTTATGTTTGAATAATTATAAATGTGCACTACGCAATTCGTGGTTTGTACTTCTAATGTCTCAATTTCGTGACCGAAAGACACTGCCTCAGTAAAAGTTTTGAGTCTAACTGAAAATATTGTACCTTTGAGTTGGTCATTAAGTTCACTTTTGAAAATCGTCAGAGCGTAGGTATCGTTCATTTTTGCGAAGACCTTTTTCTCTGGTTCTGTGGCCTGATTACCATGCTCTTGGATTTGTAGCTGGTTAAAATTGTCTATAAAAGAGAAAATGCTTTCTTTATACGCAGTTACAGATGATTTTTTCTGGGAAGTGTTACTAAGCATTGAATGTATTTATGGGATCAACTTATTATTTCTGAACCTGCCAGACAATGTAGTTTTCAAAGAGTTGATAGTACTGATTGAGGTTTTAACTAAGGATAAACGTACGTTCGCGGTAAGCTTGACTTTGGTGACAAAATCTATGAGTTGGCTCTTCCCTGCAGCAGATAATGTTGAATCTAACATCTCTACTATCTTCATTATACTTTCCCTCGCAAGTAAGAATTATTTTTATAGCAGTTTCCAGATTGAAATCAAACATCGTGGCCTTGCTTTCTAACACCCATAAGCTGGTTTCTAGTTCTTCGGTAATGTCACACTCGTGTTGGACATCTTCCGCAAAATACCCTTGTCTACCTAGTTGTAGCCAGATTTTTCCCTCAAGGATGGCTGATACTGCTTTGAAGCTTGGTTTCAAATTTAAAAGCTCAGAGCTTTCGTCACTGAAATCACTTATTGTTTTTCTAAATTTTTCTTTACGTGATTTTAAATAACTTAACTTTTCCAACAAGGTTTCAAATTTGTACAAGCTCTTTGAACTTTTCCTTAAATTCCTTAAAACTTGCTCGTTTTACAAAACTAAATTTCTTATAATGTGCATACACAATGGTTTCTGAGTACCTAATCAATCAATATTTACGATATGGAATAATACATTTCATATTCAAAAGTATTGAAATTTATATATATTTATATATTTTCTTTTTAAAATAAATTTTTAGCACTGCATACTACTAAACATCAATATTCTTATTAAGTCAGTTAATTACATATATCTGATTGTGTTTATGATACACATCAAATACACCTATAACTATCGTAAAAATTGCTGCCGTCGTGAGTGATTGCTGGTACTTCTGTATAACCGTCACTTCTTCCGTTGAACAGTTATTCCCCATCTTTGAGTTCTTCTAATTTCCTCTTGAAATATTCATTCTGCTGCTCGACAGAAATTCTTAGAAGTCGATGAAATTTTTCACGCTCTCGTTTCAGCCTTGTGTACTTTCCTCTACGTGGTCATCTCCGTTTGGAGATGCTCGATAGAACGTTTTCTTTCTCTCTTTGCTTTCTGAGCACTGTCCTAGGTCGTTGGTTTATAATACAGTGGAGCATCTACTTTAGCGAATAGTGACTCAACAACTAAGATATTACTTGCATGGTCCTCGTCTGATGCTTCGATGTTCAAAACTCCTCTGTCGATTCCAAGATTCGACTTTACAGGATCGCCATATAATATGTTTTTGTTGTGCTGGTTGAATGGGATAACTTGGTCTCGTTTCTTCTCTATATTTCTTGGTCTAAATGATACAGTCTCCGCTATCTCCTTGCAAGATCCGGTTTGTTTACGTTCTAGGCTGTTCGAGCTAAAGTTGCAGATAGTTAGAGATTTGTACGTCTGAAATTATTATTTCAAGAATCTTACCAAAGCGGCAAAGCCACATTTAGTGTTGGCTTCATACCCAAGCTAATCTTGTGTATTTGTAGTGCTTTTACCTGAACTCCGCAAGGAAAACTCTCGCGTAGCTGTTAGTGAAGAAAAACTTGATACGTCTGTGTATGTCGACTGTCTAATACTTTCTCCTCTTTTCATTTACAACATTCTTCCTCAAATACGTTTTCTAAGAATTATATTAACAATTAACATAGTTTATTTCTTTTTCTCAGCATACCCTATTTTCTGATCAAAAGTATTTCACATGAAACATTCCGCTATTTCTCATGCACATTTCACTAAGTATATGCTTTAAATTTCGTCAAGCGCCACTTGACAGCATTTCTTTCACACATTCCACTATGCGCCCATTTCCTTTGATCTACGAAATAGGTTGCGCGTCGTGTTTGGTACGATTTTTGGTGGTCTACACTCGCGTGCTATGAACATATCGACCCCGAATTGTGTCATGCTGTGCAGCGAACTACTTTCATTCATTGTTTACTTTGGTTGCATATTTCCGTATCAAGATCATGACACTTGCATCTATATTTGTAAACATGAGTGATAAATTTGACGATGCATGTTCGTGTGAATGTTTTATCGAGTTGAACTGAATGTTTGTGCGAATGTTTTGCTAATTGAATGTTTCTAAATATTATATGATTGATTGTTCTGAATGATATGAAAGTTTCTAGGTGCATGCTAGTAAGTATTCATTACATATATAAATATATATATATATATAGATATATATATATATATATATATATATATATATATATATATATATATATATATATATATATATATATATATATATATATATATATATATGTATAGATATATATAGATATATATATATATATATATATATATATATATATATATATATATATATATATCTATATATATATATATATATATGTGTATATCTATATATACATACAAATATTCATGTTGTTTATAATAATCGTATGTATTAAAATAATATTTAAATAATCATCCACATCATCATATAATAAAATTATCATGCACATCAACATACGTATCATTAAATAAGCATCCACTTATCATCTATAAATGACAAAGAGCAAAAGGAAAGCAATTAGGCCCCTAGTTTATTAATGAACGTGTCCGACCACTTTCATTTTAGCCCCGCCTTAAAAAAAACTCGATTTGAGTTGACGTGACTCCTGTAATCTAAAAGTGCATTGACGCGTAGAATCATGTCTAAAATCCCCTTTCGAGACAGTTTTTGAATTGGAGTTATAATGGGCAAAACAAAATGCATGCTGCATTTTTCAAAAAGTTTTTATACGATGTCAGCTATCGAAACATAAAAACAAAAAAATCCAGGGCATCAAAGCCGCTAGAAAATTGATTTTCGAAGAACTTATCTCTGATAGACTAAATAATGTGGAAAGACGTTATATAATTCTTTCCAGTATCTTATCAACCATTTCTTATTCAAAGTAACACAAATTTATTCCTAGCAGCATTTGCTATAACCCAAAGAATGAAAATGTCCAGTGCTGGTAACATTTTTCCAACGCAACAGCAATAAGTCTACCATAACAAGCTCGTGCTCAAACCAACCTATCCTTTGATTTTTTTTTTCATCTGAGGATATATAAAAATTCCACAATTGGCTGAGGCTGCCATCCGAAAAATTTCCAAAGCCGGAATATGCAAACATTGATTACTTATTTTATTGTAAATGCTTTGCATATGAATACAAGATGGAAGAATCTGTTGGTGCAATATTTACGAAAATATATGGTGCTGGGAATCCTGTGCTAGCACCACAGTCAAAAATGAAGCAAATCTGCTTCAGGTTAAGTTAAACCCACTCTGTGAATTTCGGTTCGATTAGGTGACTACGCTGGATGTGAAAGTGGTAACAAGAATTTAAGGTTTTTAAAATATTTTTCAAAATTTCGAAAAGTAAATATGTGTTGTTGACTGTCATTGCAGGATTATTTCCATTTGAAAATTCAATGACAACATTGCTCAGTAAAGAAATGCTAAAAATTTACAAAAATTTAAGAATTTTTCTACAAAATTCCTATGAAATTTAGTTTACAATAAGGTCCATTTACTACATGAATTTCGTTTTGATTTCATGATTGGATCGGAAAATGTAGGGATAAAAGCGTTATTTTGCTGTGCGAATTTGCAGGTTTTAGGTGACAAATACCAAGCTTTTACCAAATGTGGCTTTAAGTAAGGTCCAGTTTTTTGTGAATTTTGTTAAAATTAAATGGCTGAATCGGAAGCTATGGGCCAGGAAACAGTTTTTTTTCTAAAAACTCTAAAACTTTTTTAAACTTCTATCAGATCTGATCCTAATTAGTGCCAACATGTTGGCACTAATTAGGATCAGATCTGATAGAACATAACGACTGGATTGCCCGTCATCAGTTCTCGTGAATAGAAAGTTTGAAAGCTGAAAAAAGATGTAATTTGGTGATGGATTGCCGTTCTGGAATCATGAAAACTTCAAATTGGCATGGTGAACAATGGTCAAAATTTATGAAGAATTTGAATTTTTGGTCAAAAAAGCGAAAATTTTGAAAAAGGATCGATGATAAGAAAGATTTTTTTTTGAAGAGCGTGTTGTGGCTATACAGTCACAGTTGCCCCACAGTCAAAAATGTTTCATCAGAGCTTATTCCTTGTTATAATCAGGATATTGAACAACTATTTGTAATCATTCACCTATTCTGAACGAAAGTTATTGTCTCCACCGTATATTTACCACCCGATTCAGATTCTGATAATTATAAGAAGCACACTGATGATGTCTTACGGATTTCACAACTACATCCGAAAGGAAATTATGTCATTACTGGAGTTTACAGCTTGCCAGATGTTAACTGGGACTTTAAATATTGGACTAGCAGCTGCGACAAATCTTCGCATGTAGTTGAAGACTTCTCATTTCTGAACTTTTATCAACACAATTCAATTTTTAATACATGTCATAAATGTCTAGACTTAATTTTCTCTTCTTACGAACGTGTGCTCGTTACGAGATGTGACAATCCGCTGCTTCCTTAGATAATTTTCACCCTGCTCTTGATGTTAAAGTTGAAATTCCACACTTTGATGGGGGTCGACGGCAATCAGAATATAGTTACGTTTTTAATTTCAAAAATACCAATTATGACCTTATAGGTGCAAATTTATCGCAAATCAACTGGCTTGCTGAGCTCGATAGTAGCTCACTTGACGATATGGTTAGTAAATTTTACAACATCATAAATCAACATATAGAAAAATTCGTTCCAGTGATTCGCGTAAACGATCACTGCAGCTTTCCCAGCTGGTTTTCAGCTGATCTACGTAAGATAATTTATGAGAAAAAAATTGCGCATTTGAACTACAAAATATCGCTAAGTCTTCAAGATTACAACATCTTTTCATATTTAAGATCGCAAAGTAAAGTATTATTAAAAATAGATTATCAAAACTTTCTTCGTCAGATTGAGTCTCAGATTCCTAAAAATCTCAAATACTTTTTCAATTTTATAAATTCACTTAGGAAAGATTGCTCTCTTCCATCAAGTATGTATTTCAACGACGTACGCAGCTCAACTAAATCAGCCATTGCCGATATGTTTGCCTCTAACTTCTTGAGAGTTTATGTAAATTGTCCAACGCAATATGAACCTCCTAAAATAAACTCAACTGTTAATCTATATCAATATCACATAGAGCCAGAAGCACTCCTAACAAAACTCAATTCCATTGAGACAAGCAAGAGCGCTGGGCCTGACGGAATACCACCAATTTTCATCAAGAACTGTGCAAACAGTTTACATTTGCCCCTTATGCTCATTTTTAATAAATCGTTATCAATAGGCTGCTTTCCAAGTGCCTGGAAGTCTTCTTACGTTATTCCAATACATAAATCAGGAGATAAACGTAATATTGAAAACTACCGCCCAATATGTATTCTTTCCACAATCCCAAAAATCTTCGAAAGCCTTATCACTGATGACATGACACCAATATTAAGACCATTCATTATTCCGAATCAGCATGGGTTTTCCAAGGGGAAATCTACTGTCACTAACCTTCTGTTCTACCACAATTATATAACTACTAGCTTTGAGTCATCTCTTCAAGTTCACTCAATATATACCGACTTAAGTAAAGCATTTGACAAGATCAATGGGAACTTTTAGTTAGAAAACTACTAAACATTAGGGTAGGTGGTACATTATTGTCCTGGTTATGTGATTATATTCGTAATCGCTCTTTAATTATAAAAACTAATAGCCACTTTTCAAATCCCATATTTCCTTCTTCTGGAGTACCACAAGGCTCGCACTTAGGCCCTTTGTTGTTCTTGATATTCCTCAACGATATACAGCACATATTTTCCAACGTCAAGTTTTTGCTATTTGCAGATGACCTTAAAATGTTCAAAGCTATAGCTTCACAGTCTGACATACGCATCTTGCAAACGAACGTAGACAGGTTCTATGATTATTGTGTTCAGAACGGATTAGAAGTAAATGCCAGGAAATGTCAATTTGTAAAATTCAATCGCACAAAGCAGAGTTTTTCCACTGTTGTACTATTAAAACAGTTCCGCTTGATTGTGTAGAATTTGCAAATGATCTTGGAGTTCGATTTGTCACAAGTTTGAATTTCTCGAACCATATTAACGAAGTTTCCACACAGGCGACCAGATTACTCGGATTTCTAATTAGAAATACGCAGAAGTTTGCAAACATCAATACATTGAAAACTTTATACTTTTCACTTATTATAAGCAAATTAGATTTTGCTTCAGTAATATGGAGTCCATATTATAAAGCTCACATTGCAACCATTGAAAAAGTTCAACATAAGTTTCTGCGCTACATAGGTTTCAAGCTGCACTTACCATCTGAAGATATTAGCAACTACCCCGTAATAATGCAAACCTTGAACATAACCACACTTGAGGCTAGGAGACTTTTTACTGACGCTGTATTTTTATTTAATGTGTTAAACAATAACTTAGATGCACCCGATATTTTAAAAGCTTTACCTTTAAGAGTTCCTATGAGAACAACTCGAAGTAACGTGATATTTTCCATAAGTAAAAGTAAAACGAATTACAGTCAGAATTCACCAATAGAAAGCCTTAAAAGAGTTGGTAACATGCTGTGGGATCACATGGATATATTTAATGTTGAGTTACAAGTTTTTAAAAGAATTGCCTACGACTACTTTCAAAGTGTTGAAGTCAACTTATATTCAGTTAACTAATTCGATTTCCAATGTTTTCTTTATTTTTATTTTTTTAATTATTTTAGTTTTTAGGTATAGTCTTAACTTTATTCTTATTGTTTCTTTTTTAGTTAGAATTCGCCATAGGATTTAATTTGCTGCTAGCTACATTCATTATTATAATTTAAGTTTATTCTAATTTCTTGGATTGTAAAAGGACAATGTCCGTAAACGAATAAATAAATAAATATATATATATATATATATATATATATATATATATATATATATATATATATATATATATATATATATATATATATATATATATATATATATACAGGGTCTGTCCCAAAAGTAAGTTGAATAAGTCCAAGATAAAAGATTTATTGCAGATAAATATACAAGTAACTAAAATTCTTCAAAGTAGCTTCCTTCCGCGTCGGAACACCTGCGCCAGCGTTTTTCCCAGTCGCTGAACGCACCCTGGAAGGCGTCGACGGAGACCTCCTTCAAGCACCTCGTCGTCGCTTCTTTGACGGCTTCCAAAGTCCCGAAATGGTGGCCCTTGAGTTCCCTCTTGATCCTCGGGAACAAAAAGAAGTCCAGTGGTGCCAAGTCGGGGCTGTACGGTGGCTGGGGCAATGTTGCCACACCGCGTTTCGCTAAGTACTCTCTAATAATGAAGGCGGTGTGCGACGGCGCGTTGTCATGGTGAAGACGCCAAGTGCTGGCGATCTCCTTTCTGACGCGTTTCACTCTGCTTTGTAGCCTTTTCAGGACTTCCAAGTAATAATGACTGTTCACTATTTGTCCTTGTGGCACAAACTCTGAGTGGACAATGCCTCTTTTGTCGAAAAAAACGATGAGCATGGCCTTTACACGGGACTTGCTCATTCTCGCCTTTTTTGGGCGCGGGGAAGCTGGCGTGTGCCACTCAGCACTTTGTCTTTTGGACTCCGGGTCATACTCGAAAACCCATGTTTCGTCACCCGTAATCACATTATCCAAAAAATTCGGATCATTTTCACACTGCTCCAAGAGGTCACGCGAAATCGTTGCACGAGCAGCCTTCTGTTCATCGGAAAGCACCTTGGGGACCATCTTCGCACAGATCTTCCGCATGCCCAAATCTTCGGTAACAATGCGATGCACAGTACTTTTAGGGATATTACACTCATCTGCCAGTATTCTAACACTCAGGCGTCGATTAGAGTTCAGCATGTCCCTCACTTTCTTCACATTTTGATCGGAATGTGACGTTGACGGGCGTCCAGAGCGGTCTTCATCCTCGGCGTCCTCTCTGCCCTCCCGAAACATCTTGTGCCAGCGGTAGACCATATTGCTGGACATGGTACTATCGCCATAAGCTTCCCTTAGCATGGCAACGGTCTCAGCGCCCGTTTTCTTGAGCGCAACACAAAATTTTATTGCGTAACGCTGGTCCTTGAAACGCGGCATTTTAAAATTCCGACGCGTCACTAAGACAAGGGTTCGAACTAGCAGCGATGCGCACTGTGGAAGAGCCTGCAGGCAACTGACGTGTTTATCGTTGGCTTCCCTAAACCCCACACAACCATTCACGTCACTTGGCGCGCCTTGCTAGTGGCTTGCTTCGGCGGCGCAAGGTCATTCAACTTACTTTTGGGACAGACCCTGTATATATATATATATATATATATATATATATATATATATATATATATATATATATATATATATATATATATGTTTATATACATATATATATTTAAATATGTATATATATATATATATATATATATATATATATATATATATATATATATATATATATATATATATATATATATATATATATATATATATATATATATATATATATATATATATATATTTATAGCTTTTCACACACTGCTTAAATTCGCACATGTTATTGGTATATATATTTATAGATTTATATATTTTTTTTTCTATATATATATATATATATATATATATATATATATATATATATACATATACATATAGCTTTCCACACACTGCTTAAATTCGCATATGTTATTGGCATATTTTAACAATTGGTTAAGGTTAAGTTGAAATAAGCATAAACTTTTTGACAGCGGTGGTATTTTAGTAAGATTTCAGGAACCGATTCATTGATATGGAAAAAGAGATTGGGCCCTATTCTGAGAGTCATCTCACGTGAGATCTCACGTCACTTGGAAAGTCACGTCACTTATGAATCGGTATTCTGAGAGTCACGTGACATGACTCTAGGTGAGGTGACTATGAATTTGTGTTTGAATGGCAACGCTTGAGCGTTTGAAATTTATCATGTCATTGAAATTTATCATCGCTCGAAATTCACCACGTCCATAGCACACTGGCATCGACCGTTTCTTGTCCGATCACCGAAGTTAAGCTGTGTTGGGCTTGGTCAGTAATTAGATGGGGGACGGCTTGCACATCGTTGGCGCGCACAAACTTTTCATACCTTTATATCACAAGTTCGGCTTACTTTGGAGGGAGTGGAATTATTAAAAAAATAAAAGTCAAATAGAAAGTAAGGAAAATCGAACGCAAACAGGAAATTTCCAGGGATAAGCAAATGATTTGGGAAATAAAAAAGAGGACGGTGTTTACAAGTGTACCAGGTATACTTAACCTTGCTATGCAAGATGATAAATATAGTGATTAGTAAGAAGTATTGGTGAATATTAGAAGTGGTTTTTATGTGTTCGCTGTGCTGTTTCAGGCGTTGTGGATGACTTTTCATCAGTCCAATAAGGCATTCGAATTGTCGCTTGTCTTTCCAATTAGAAAATAGATCAAAAATTGATATCCTTCACATTTTATCCATCAGGAATAAGCTGTGCATCTGTTTTTCTCCATTGTTAAAATTTTCGCTCGAAAGAATGACGAGATAATGGAGACTTGTAAATATTTAACTTCACGAGTATCTCAGTGCAACCCTTTATTTTTTAAAACTGGTACTTTACAGGTCAATTTACGATCGATTTTCTTATTGGAAACACATTTGCACAATTGAATTTTCAAATTTTCAAACACCAAATGTCTCTTTTTAGCTCGAAAAAATGAGCTATACATACTAAATTGGCGTGAAATTTTATTTTATTTTATTTTATTTTATTTTATTTTATTAATTCACCAAACAAGGTACAAAATCTTATATAAAATAACAAAATAAAAAAAATATAATGGAAAAGTAAAGTGAAGTAAAAAGTAAAAACAAACAAGTTAAATAAGTAACAAACAAATGAAAAAAGTAACAAAAAGATTAATAAATAACAATCAATAAATAAAAACATTGACATATAAGCTATGGCTTAAGGTTTAGGGGTATGGATGGCATGCAAAAGAGAGGATTTGAAGGATGATTTGGAAATCGTAGGGGAATATAAGTGACTTATGCTGTTGAATATTCTGCAGCATCTATTTATAGGCTCATTTGCTGCATATGTCGTCGAATGTGAATATTCTTTTAGGAAACGATTGGACCTGGTGTTCCTCACAGGGATATTTATCGAAATTTTACTATTCAGGAATTCTACATTAATAGTGCCTCTAATGACGTCGAATATGAAGCAGGCCGATATCATTATTCTTCTGGAGGCTAGTGTCGATAGGTTTAAATGACCCAGTCGAAACTCATAAGGGGGTAAGCTATTAAAATCATAAGGGTTGTACAGTTCTCTCAAGGCGAAAAGTAGAAATTGTTTTTGTATTGACTCGAGTCTGTCACTGTAGGTTTCAAAAGCGGGATTCCAGCTAATGCAAGCGTATTCGAGAATAGGACGTACAAGTGAAGTGTATAAGGATCTTGTGACCCACAGACTACGGAATTCTTTGGCACGTCTTTTGATGAAACCTAGCTGTTTGTTCGCACGAGAAAGCATTTTATCAAAGTGTAAGGTGAAGCGGAGTTTTTCATCTAAGATAACACCGAGGTCAGCAATGTTATCAACTCGGGTTAGCATATTATTCCCGAGAAAGTACGTATTGTGTGTGACCGTGCATTTCCTGGAAAAACTAATAACTTGGCATTTGCTGATATTGAGAGAGAGCTTGTTTATATTGCACCACTGATCAAGTGAATTAAGCTTGGATTGGAGAAAGGGGGCATCCGATTTCGATTCAATAGTCTGATAAAGTTTGAGATCGTCTGCATAGAGTAAATGAGGTATGCCTGCTAGGACGTCAGATAAGTCAGAAATAAATATATTAAAAAGAAGTGGGCCAAGATGGCTACCTTGGGGTACACCAGAGGTAGCACTAACGTTTTTCGATAAAAATCCTTGAAATTTTACACATTGTGTGCGATCGCGAAGGTAGGAGGTCAGCCAGCTGAGTAAAGACCCGGCAATACCAAATTTCTGAAGCTTTAGAATCAAGGTAGAATGGTCAACTCTGTCAAACGCCTTACTGAAGTCAGTGTAGACTGCGTCAATTTGGTATCCTTTTTCCATTTTGCATAGAACGTCAGAGATTAGAATTGTCAAATTCGTGGTAGTTGAGCGACCTTTTCTAAAGCCATGTTGTTGCTCGTTCAAACGGGAATCAACAAGCGGAGAAAGTTTATCGTATACCACCTTTTCGAAAAGTTTCGGAATCGAAGACAAAATGGCAATGCCCCTATAATTTCGGATACAGCGTCGATCACCATTTTTGAATATGGGTGTGACATACGAAAGCTTCCAACAGAATGGGAAAATTCCCGACGAAAGTGATCTGTTAAAGAAAATATGCAAGGGATCTATAAGCTGCTCTACACACTTGCGCAAGAAGATCGGAGGAAGAAAATCAGGCCCAGGGCCTTTGTTGCAGTCGAGATCCAAAATAGCTTTACGTATTTCATCACGGGAAATTTCTAAATGGTTCACAAAAGCTGTTGAAGCTGAATCAGCGGAAGAAAGGTGTGAGTTTGATGGGTCTGGTGCATTGAAAATTTCTTGGAAACTATCAGCAAATAGGTCACATATCTCTTTAGGAGAGGAAGACGTTATATTATTAAGAAACATGGACGATGGATAGCCAGTAGTTTTTCGCTTCACATTAACAAAATCAAAGAATTTTTTCGGGTCGCGGACTATATTTTCGCCGGTTGTTCTAATGTAACTGTCATA
Organism: Nemotelus nigrinus; assembly: GCA_947369275.1. Classification (NCBI taxonomy): domain Eukaryota; kingdom Metazoa; phylum Arthropoda; class Insecta; order Diptera; family Stratiomyidae; genus Nemotelus; species Nemotelus nigrinus. The sequence goes on from OX376373.1 coordinate 111,127,348, forward strand.
AGCCTCATGAGACTTTGCTAAAAATTGCTTAGCAACTTCATTATATTCTTCCTGAATAGCAGGAATAACATCGGTATTTTCTTTAATAAGCTTATAAAGTTTGTTCCTACGATTTCGCATATGCCTAAGGTCCCTATCAAGCCATGGCTCAGACAATTTATTCTTTTTTTTTATCTTTGGAACATATCTTTCAACGGCGTCAAATATTTTGTTGTAAAAAGAGGAAATGGCTGTCTCGAGATCTTGTGTTGAAAGAGTAGTCGACCAATCAGTAGTATCAAGAACATGTTTAATGCTTTCATAATCAGCATTACGGAAGTCAAATACAATTGAGTTATTGTAAGTTTTCAAGCAAGTGGAATCTGGAGTGGAAAGTTCGACTGACAGTGCTGTATGGTGTAAACTATTGCAAAAAAGATGCTCTGCGTCACTAGTTGGACTAACCACTACTTCGTCATAAGCATTTGTGAAAACAAGATCTAACCAATTACCATTTTGGTTAGGAGTTTGGGAAACCTGCTGCAAATCATTACTATAAAAGGCACTCGCAAGATTGAAATCGTTGGTGTCTACAAGGTTTACGGGGAGAAGGTTAGAGTCATTTTCATCCGGAACAAAGCAAAGATTCGGACGATTGAAGTCACCCAAAACTATTATTTTATCTTTTTCGCTAAGTGATGTTGCTAATGAAGATATTGTGTCACAAAAATTGCTGTAGATGGACTCGTCAGATCTAGGGGGGATGTAGACAACAGCGATGTAAATTGAGTTGTTATTAGTGGAGATCCGAACAATTATACATTGGAAGAAAACATTTGGAGTGGTATCTACAAGCTCACTTGAAAGTGTGTTGCTAACAGCAAGTAAGACACCACCTCCTCGCGACTGACCCGTAGAACAATAATCACGGTCGCTTCTGTAAATAGTCCAACTACTATCAAGAATCTCCTCATTCTTATGAGAGGCATTAAGCCAAGTTTCGGTGATGGCGAGTAAATTAAAATGGCACGATTTGGTTAGACATGATTATAGACATGTATCAATGCCATCTGCATTTTTAAAGCCACAGAAACAAAAACAACCAATCAAACATAAAACTCCTCAAAAATTGACACAAAGCTACAAAATAACAAACACACGAGCCAAAAATTTATTAGAAAACGGATAACGGCGATGGCGAACTCGTAGTTGAATTTAACCGCATTATCTTCAAAATAAGATTTGTTTACTTTTTTTATGGTTCACGATGCAAACTTCGTGAAAATCATTCTTCTTTTTATTCAAAATATCAATTTATATCATTTCTGACCACAGTCACTTGATTTTATCAAGTGACTGAAAATCTTAATTTACGTGACGCTCGTCACTTCACGTGACTCTCAGAATAGCCAACAGATCGAAAACGTCACTTGAGGTGAAATAACAACACCTCACGTGACTCTCAGAATACGAAATCATGAGCGTCACCTCATTCGTCATGTGAGGTGACTCTTAGAATAGGGCCCACTGTAAAATATCTCAAATAAAAGGCATTATAATGAATTTTATTTAAAATCAAAGTTTAATTGTGAGTGGAAGAAACAATCTATGACATTTCCTTTTAAAGGATTATCTCATTTAAATGCTACCACGACTAGAAATCAAATATATAATATAATAAATAATTAAAAATTTGAAATTTTGTGCCGTGTTTGGGCGCTGAGTGTCGTGAAGTAGGAAAGGATTTTGTTCAAAGTCTGATTTCTCATAGCTTCTGCCACAAACATTGGATCATCGTGAAATTTGCAGACCGTATTGATGTTGACCAAAACTATACACACATTAGTTTTTAAGACTGTGGGGCAACTGTGACTGTATAGCCACAACACGCTCTTCAAAAAAAAATCTTTCTTATCATCGATCCTTTTTCAAAATTTTCGCTTTTTTGACCAAAAATTCAAATTCTTCATAAATTTTTACCATTGTTCACCATGCCAATTTGAAATTTTCATGATTCCAGAACGGCAATCCATCACCAAATTACATCTATTTTCAACATGTTGGCACTAATTAGGATCAGATCTGATAGAACAAAAATCTTTATTATCATCGATCCTTTTTCAAAATTTTCGCTTTTTTGACCAAAAATTCAAATTCTTCATAAATTTTGACCATTGTTCACCATGCCAATTTGAAATTTTCATGATTCCAGAACGGCAATCCATCACCAAATTACATCTATTTTCAACATGTTGGCACTAATTAGGATCAGATCTGATAGAACATAACGACTGGATTGCCCGTCATCAGTTCTCGTGAATAGAAAGTTTGAAAGCTGAAAATAGATGTAATTTGGTGATGGATTGCCGTTCTGGAATCATGAAAATTTCAAATTGGCATGGTGAACAATGGTCAAAATTTATGAAGAATTTGAATTTTTGGTCAAAAAAGCGAAAATTTTGAAAAAGGATCGATGATAAGAAAGATTTTTTTTTGAAGAGCGTGTTGTGGCTATACAGTCACAGTTGCCCCACAGTCTTAAAAACTAATGTGTGTATAGTTTTGGTCAACATCAATACGGTCTGCAAATTTCACGATGATCCAATGTTTGTGGCAGAAGCTATGAGAAATCAGACTTTGAACAAAATCCTTTCCTACTTCACGACACTCAGCGCCCAAACACGGCACAAAATTTCCAATTTTTAATTATTTATTATATTATATATTTGATTTCTAGTCGTGGTAGCATTTAAATGAGATAATCTTTTAAAAGGAAATGTCATAGATTGTTTCTTCCAGTCACAATTAAACTTTGATTTTAAATAAAATTCATTATAATGCCTTTTATTTGAGATATTTTACAATGGGCCCTATTCTAAGAGTCACCTCACATGACGAATGAGGTGACGCTCATGATTTCGTATTCTGAGAGTCACGTGAGGTGTTGTTATTTCACCTCAAGTGACGTTTTCGATCTGTTGGCTATTCTGAGAGTCACGTGAAGTGACGAGCGTCACGTAAATTAAGATTTTCAGTCACTTGATAAAATCAAGTGACTGTGGTCAGAAATGATATAAATTGATATTTTGAATAAAAAGAAGAATGATTTTCACGAAGTTTGCATCGTGAACCATAAAAAAAGTAAACAAATCTTATTTTGAAGATAATGCGGTTAAATTCAACTACGAGTTCGCCATCGCCGTTATCCGTTTTCTAATAAATTTTTGGCTCGTGTGTTTGTTATTTTGTAGCTTTGTGTCAATTTTTGGGGAGTTTTATGTTTGATTGGTTGTTTTTGTTTCTGTGGCTTTAAAAATGCAGATGGCATTTATACATGTCTATAATCATTTCACGCCAATTTAGTATGTATAGCTCATTTTTTCGAGCTAAAAAGAGACATTTGGTGTTTGAAAATTTGAAAATTCAATTGTGCAAATGTGTTTCCAATAAGAAAATCGATCGTAAATTGACCTGTAAAGTACCAGTTTTAAAAAATAAAGGGTTGCACTGAGATACTCGTGAAGTTAAATTTTTACAAGTCTCCATTATCTCGTCATTCTTTCGAGCGAAAATTTTAACAATGGAGAAAAACAGATGCACAGCTTATTCCTGATGGATAAAATGTGAAGGATATCAATTTTTGATCTATTTTCTAATTGGAAAGACAAGCGACAATTCGAATGCCTTATTGGACTGATGAAAAGTCATCCACAACGCCTGAAACAGCACAGCGAACACATAAAAACCACTTCTAATATTCACCAATACTTCTTACTAATCACTATATTTATCATCTTGCATAGCAAGGTTAAGTATACCTGGTACACTTGTAAACACCGTCCTCTTTTTTATTTCCCAAATCATTTGCTTATCCCTGGAAATTTCCTGTTTGCGTTCGATTTTCCTTACTTTCTATTTGACTTTTATTTTTTTAATAATTCCACTCCCTCCAAAGTAAGCTGAACTTGTGATATAAAGGTATGAAAAGTTTGTGCGCGCCAACGATGTGCAAGCCGTCCCCCATCTAATTACTGACCAAGCCCAACACAGCTTAACTTCGGTGATCGGACAAGAAACGGTCGATGCCAGTGTGCTATGGACGTGGTGAATTTCGAGCGATGATAAATTTCAATGACATGATAAATTTCAAACGCTCAAGCGTTGCCATTCAAACACAAATTCATAGTCACCTCACCTAGAGTCATGTCACGTGACTCTCAGAATAACGATTCATAAGTGACGTGACTTTCCAAGTGACGTGAGATCTCACGTGAGATGACTCTCAGAATAGGGCCCAATCTCTTTTTCCATATCAATGAATCGGTTCCTGAAATCTTACTAAAATACCACCGCTGTCAAAAAGTTTATGCTTATTTCAACTTAACCTTAACCAATTGTTAAAATATGCCAATAACATATGCGAATTTAAGCAGTGTGTGGAAAGCTATATATATATGTATATATATATATATATATATATATATATATATATATATATATATATATATATATATATATATATATAGAAAAAAAAATATATAAATCTATAAATATATATACCAATAACATGTGCGAATTTCAGCAGTGTGTGAAAAGCTATAAATATATATATATATATATATATATATATATATTTATATTTTTATATATATATATATATATATATATATATATATATATATATATATATATATATATATATATATATATATATAAATATATATATGTATATATATATATATATATATATATATATATATATATATATATATATATATATATATATATATATATATATATACTTATTTATTTATTCGTTTACGGACATTGTCCTTTTACAATCCAAGAAATTAGAATAAACTTAAATTATAATAATGAATGTAGCTAGCAGCGAATTAAATCCTATGGCGAATTCTAACTAAAAAAGAAACAATAAGAATAAAGTTAAGACTATACCTAAAAACTAAAATAATTAAAAAAATAAAAATAAAGAAAACATTGTAAATCGAATTAGTTAACTGAATATAAGTTGACTTCAACACTTTGAAAGTAGTCGTAGGCAATTCTTTTAAAAACTTGTAACTCAACATTAAATATATCCATGTGATCCCACAGCATGTTACCAACTCTTTTAAGGCTTTCTATTGGTGAATTCTGACTGTAATTCGTTTTACTTTTACTTATGGAAAATATCACGTTACTTCGAGTTGTTCTCATAGGAACTCTTAAAGGTAAAGCTTTTAAAATATCGGGTGCATCTAAGTTATTGTTTAACACATTAAATAAAAATACAGCGTCAGTAAAAAGTCTCCTAGCCTCAAGTGTGGTTATGTTCAAGGTTTGCATTATTACGGGGTAGTTGCTAATATCTTCAGATGGTAAGTGCAGCTTGAAACCTATGTAGCGCAGAAACTTATGTTGAACTTTTTCAATGGTTGCAATGTGAGCTTTATAATATGGACTCCATATTACTGAAGCAAAATCTAATTTGCTTATAATAAGTGAAAAGTATAAAGTTTTCAATGTATTGATGTTTGCAAACTTCTGCGTATTTCTAATTAGAAATCCGAGTAATCTGGTCGCCTGTGTGGAAACTTCGTTAATATGGTTCGAGAAATTCAAACTTGTGACAAATCGAACTCCAAGATCATTTGCAAATTCTACACAATCAAGCGGAACTGTTTTAATAGTACAACAGTGGAAAAACTCTGCTTTGTGCGATTGAATTTTACAAATTGACATTTCCTGACATTTACTTCTAATCCGTTCTGAACACAATAATCATAGAACCTGTCTACGTTCGTTTGCAAGATGCGTATGTCAGACTGTGAAGCTATAGCTTTGAACATTTTAAGGTCATCTGCAAATAGCAAAAACTTGACGTTGGAAAATATGTGCTGTATATCGTTGAGGAATATCAAGAACAACAAAGGGCCTAAGTGCGAGCCTTGTGGTACTCCAGAAGAAGGAAATATGGGATTTGAAAAGTGGCTATTAGTTTTTATAATTAAAGAGCGATTACGAATATAATCACATAACCAGGACAATAATGTACCACCTACCCTAATGTTTAGTAGTTTTCTAACTAAAAGTTCCCAATTGATCTTGTCAAATGCTTTACTTAAGTCGGTATATATTGAGTGAACTTGAAGAGATGACTCAAAGCTAGTAGTTATATAATTGTGGTAGAACAGAAGGTTAGTGACAGTAGATTTCCCCTTGGAAAACCCATGCTGATTCGGAATAATGAATGGTCTTAATATTGGTGTCATGTAATCAGTGATAAGGCTTTCGAAGATTTTTGGGATTGTGGAAAGAATACATATTGGGCGGTAGTTTTCAATATTACGTTTATCTCCTGATTTATGTATTGGAATAACGTAAGAAGACTTCCAGGCACTTGGAAAGCAGCCTATTGATAACGATTTATTAAAAATGAGCATAAGGGGCAAATGTAAACTGTTTGCACAGTTCTTGATGAAAATTGGTGGTATTCCGTCAGGCCCAGCGCTCTTGCTTGTCTCAATGGAATTGAGTTTTGTTAGGAGTGCTTCTGGCTCTATGTGATATTGATATAGATTAACAGTTGAGTTTATTTTAGGAGGTTCATATTGCGTTGGACAATTTACATAAACTCTCAAGAAGTTAGAGGCAAACATATCGGCAATGGCTGATTTAGTTGAGCTGCGTACGTCGTTGAAATACATACTTGATGGAAGAGAGCAATCTTTCCTAAGTGAATTTATAAAATTGAAAAAGTATTTGAGATTTTTAGGAATCTGAGACTCAATCTGACGAAGAAAGTTTTGATAATCTATTTTTAATAATACTTTACTTTGTGATCTTAAATATGAAAAGATGTTGTAATCTTGAAGACTTAGCGATATTTTGTAGTTCAAATGCGCAATTTTTTTCTCATAAATTATCTTACGTAGATCAGCTGAAAACCAGCTGGGAAAGCTGCAGTGATCGTTTACGCGAATCACTGGAACGAATTTTTCTATATGTTGATTTATGATGTTGTAAAATTTACTAACCATATCGTCAAGTGAGCTACTATCGAGCTCAGCAAGCCAGTTGATTTGCGATAAATTTGCACCTATAAGGTCATAATTGGTATTTTTGAAATTAAAAACGTAACTATATTCTGATTGCCGTCGACCCCCATCAAAGTGTGGAATTTCAACTTTAACATCAAGAGCAGGGTGAAAATTATCTAAGGAAGCAGCGGATTGTCACATCTCGTAACGAGCACACGTTCGCAAGAAGAGAAAATTAAGTCTAGACATTTATGACATGTATTAAAAATTGAATTGTGTTGATAAAAGTTCAGAAATGAGAAGTCTTCAACTACATGCGAAGATTTGTCGCAGCTGCTAGTCCAATATTTAAAGTCCCAGTTAACATCTGGCAAGCTGTAAACTCCAGTAATGACATAATTTCCTTTCGGATGTAGTTGTGAAATCCGTAAGACATCATCAGTGTGCTTCTTATAATTATCAGAATCTGAATCGGGTGGTAAATATACGGTGGAGACAATAACTTTCGTTGAGAATAGGTAAATGATTACAAATAGTTGTTCAATATCCTGATTATAACAAGGAATAAGCTCTGATGAAACATTTTTGTGTACAGCAATTAAAACGCCCCCTCCTTTTCCTTTAGTTGAAGTAAGGCTGTCGCTATCCCGTCTGTAGGTGACAAAGTTAGAAAATCCTAGCTCTGCTGAGGCTACATGAGGCTTTAGCCACGATTCCGTAAATATAACAACATCATATTCTGTCAAATTGATTAAAGTACGTAAAGTGTCGAGTTTTGTCGTAAGACCTCTGACATTTTGATAGCACATGGTTAATGATGGTTTTTTGGCGCTGTATTCACTATTTTTGGAGTTCCATTAATGTGTTTGATGGTGGCAGATGGATAAGATTTCTTTATGTCCGCAAGCTCGGCACGCAGTTTGTTCCAGTATTCCCGTTGCCGTAGCGTCCTATCTTGGACTATATTGATATTTTTGGATTTTAAAGCGTCGATAACTGTGTGTTTTCCGCGCAGTATATTTAAAGCCGTATCACAACTCGCCGTGACTATTTTCATCGGTCTTATGACCCCCAACTTAGGTTTACCGAGTCGAGAAACTATAAGATCAGATTTGGCAAGTGAAATTGGGTCTAGTGTTTTATTGATCAGATCAACTGCATAGTCAGAATCATTTGGAGATTCTGGTATACCATGTACTATCACATTAGCCAATCGGCGTCGTCTATCCTCCATTTTCGTCAATACATCTTCCATATTTAGCTGCACTGGTTGATCAGATTTAAGTATCTTAATTTCCTCCTTCAGTACATCGACTTCTTCTCTGAGTTTACTCACCAACTCAAAGAGATTCTCCCACTGTGTCTCTTTTTTAGTGCAATGAGTACATAAGAATATCATCTTGCTGTTCGGTGTCTTCAAAGGTAAAATGGCTGTTCTTGTTAATTGAGTACACGTAGAGTGTTGTGGTCGAGTACATTTATTGTATATAAGATGGTCATCAGAGGCTCTCAGATCCTTCGTGTATGAAGAGCACATATTCATATTTATCAAAGACATTACCTTTGTCGCAATAGGTGAATGTGGTTAGATAACGTCTACTGTATTTATTTTGATAAAGCTCGAAATAGTGTTTTAGTGAAGACAACAACCAGTAATGAAAACCTGGTAAGATGTGTCTTAGTTGAGCCAACAACCGAACAACTATTAACAACTATTAACTTTATCTCTGGTAACAATTTCTCTGGTAACAAAATATATATATATATATATATATATATATATATATATATATATATATATATATATATATATATATATATATATATATATATATATATATATATATATATATCTATATATATATATATATATATATATATATATATATATATATATATATATATATATCTATATATATATATATATATATATATATATATATATATATATATATATATATATATATATGTATATATATTTAATATAATTTATTTACCAAACCAGGCAACAGACATAAACAATTCAATATAACAACATAACAACATCATACATTTTTACTAATGTTCGAAGAACATTAGTATTAAACTCGTTTCGCCGAAAATTCATATTTCTTTTTTTATACATATATATATATATAAATATATATATACATATATATATATATATATATATATATATATATATATATATATATATATATATATATATATTTATTTATATATATATATATATATATATATATATATATATATATATATATATATATATATATATATATATCTATAATATAAAAATGAATCGCAAAATGTGTTGGTAAGTGCATAACTCAACAACGCCTGGACCAATTTGGCCAATTCTTTTTTTTAAATGTTCGTTGAAGTTCAAAGATGGTTTTTACGGCGAGAAAAATTCGAATAATTGCCGGAAAACCCCTAAAAACAGCCCTTTTCTTTTTCCCATACAAACGTTTGCTAACTAAAACGAGCTTTATTGCTATTGTATAAAGTTCATATTGAATTACAAGCAGTCACTGTTGTTTAAACAATGTAGGTATGTTCCTAACGTCAAAGAGTCAATTTGCACAAACAAAAAAGAAAACGAAATCGAATAGTTCAATTTGGTCGGTTTCGCGATATTATTTCATTTGTTTTACTTTAAAATGCATCAGTTTTCAAGTCATTACATCAGTCAAACAAAAACAGCGTTACCAAAAGTGTTTTATTATTTTAATTTTTTCATATCCCTATTTTAAATACGGCTTGAAGAATTTGACTCCAAGTCATATCAAATAAAAAAAAAAGTTGAAACAACAACAAAACGTCAATTTCAGTGGGTTTTTTTCTTGGATTTTCAGTTACCTCCTACTCTAATGAGCTAATGAGTTTGCTTTTGTCAACTGATACACCTAACATATTCGTACCTATATAGTGTTTTGTGCAGTGTTTATTTACCTATGATCGCTAATTATTGCATGTGACAAAATAATCTATAATTTAGATATGCCTCCTATTAGACGAAGCAATTTAGGTAGAAGAACCCGAAATGCTACAAACCAAGCTAATTACCGATCTAATCATGCTGCACAAGAACGTAACGGACGAAATGAACGTGAAAGAATTCGGATATCACAAACGCGTGAAGCGCGAGCGCGACATTCAACTAATAATCGCGCAAGTTTGAATCGAGCTGCTTTCAGGTACGATGTGTCAATTGACTACAGTAACTACCGATGTGTTGTTATTGGTTCGATGAACTCGGTTTGCTCACATTGTAAGGCATTGAAATATAAAAACGAAGCTAATGGATTGTGTTGCGCAAATGGTAAAGTGAAATTGATACCATTGAAACCACCACCAGAGCCATTGTACTCATTGGTTTCAGGAATAGGAACAGATTCCATACACTTTTTGACAAATATCCAACAATATAACAATTGCTTTCAAATGACTTCATTTGGGTATACAAATGTAGTACGGGAAAATGTTATGCCAACTTTCAAGGTATGCATTATAGCAGTTAATCATAATTATTTTAGCGAACAATATGTTCTGTCTCCTAAGTTAAGATGTGTCACTAATCATAATCATCACTTAGTCATCATATTATTTGGTGATTCATTTTTAGCAACACTTTTATTATTTTGAAACACAATATAATTATTTGATGATAGATATTAGTTACAACTAATTAGGAGACAGGTATAATTTTTAAGAAAAAATATATATTTAAGTTTGATTATTGACAATCCATAAATTTATAACCCACATTGATTATTTATTTTATAATATAGTGTTTGGTGCAAAAATAATATATTTTTTTTAATTTACAGATACAAGGCCAAATATATCATAGAGCCGGTTCACTGTCACCAGTGTCAGATGGCAACTACAAATTCCTGCAAATTTATTTTATGGGCAATTCAGCACAAGAAATTAATATGCGTTGTGCACATAACAATTTAGTAAAGAGGTCTATTGTAGAACAATTACAAACTTTATTTCATGAACACAATCAATTGGTTATATTGTTTAAAACTGCCCTGGATCTGATGCCATCAGATAATCACAAAATTGTAATCAGAGCTGATAAAACACCTGCAGGTCAACATGCAAGACGTTTTAATGCACCAACTATTGATGAAGCTGCTATCGTTGTAGTTGGAGAAAACTGGAAATCCCGTGATATTGTTTTACATCGTCGGAATGATCAATTACAACGTATAAAGGAAACACACCGCTCATATGATGCACTGCAATATCCCATTATATTTTGGCAAGGTGAAGATGGCTGTGATTTCTCAACAAAAAAGATAAATCCCATTACAGGTAATTAAAATATTAGTTTAGCTATGGCGATAATATCTTAGTAACTATATTATGTATTTTAATTTTATATTTCAATTTCAACAATGTTATTAAAACAAAATCTATTTACAGGTTCTGAAACGAACAAAAAAGTCAGTTCAATGAACTATTATTCATACCGCCTAATGATTCGGGAAAACGAAGACAATCACATATTCAAATGTCGGCGATTATATCACAAATATATTGTTGACATGTATGTCAAAATTGAAACGGAGAGATTAACATTCATCAGGTTGAATCAGACCAAACTCCGATCTGAAGAGTATATTCACCTTCGAGATGCGATTAATACTGATGGAAATGCACAGAATGTTGGTCGGATGACTATTCTTCCAGCAACATATATCGGAAGCCCTCGACATATGCATGAATATGCTCAAGATGCCATGTCGTATGTTCGTCATTATGGTACAGCAGATTTGTTCAGCACATTTACATGCAGTCCACAATGGATAGAAATCAAGCAGGAGTTATTCCCTGGGCAATCACCCATTGATCGTCATGATATAACAGCAAGAGTCTTTAGACAAAAATTGAAATCTTTAATGGATTTCATCGTAAAACATTATGTGTTTGGTAAGACACGCTGCTGGATGTATTCTGTGGAGTGGCAGAAACGAGGATTGCCACAAGCACACATTTTGATTTGGTTGGTTGAAAAGATAAGGCCAAATGAAGTTGATGCAGTGATATCAGCAGAAATCCCTAATGTACAAGTAGATCCTGAATTGCATGAGGTAGTTATCAAAAATATGATACATGGTCCCTGTGGAACTCTTAATCCAAATTCACCATGTATGATAGATGGTAAATGTTCAAAACGATATCCACGGACATTAATCTCGGAAACAATTACTGGTAATGACGGTTATCCACTGTATCGTCGATGATCGACAGCAGACAATGGAAGATCAACAATTGTCAAATTAAATCAACAAGATATTGAAATAGATAATCGTTGGATTGTCCCATATTCACCCATTTTATCAAAGACCTTCAAAGCACACATCAACGTAGAATCTTGCCATTCAGTGAAATCTATTAAATACATTTGCAAATATGTAACCAAAGGGAGTGATATGGCTGTGATTGGAATTGGTGGAGAGAATTCCAATGATGAAGTTACACAATACCAAATGAGCCGCTATGTTAGTAGTAATGAAGCAGTATGGCGAATATTTTCTTTTCCTATTCATGAGAGACACCCTTCTGTTGTTCACTTAGCTGTGCATTTAGAAAATGGACAAAGAGTGTATTTTACAGCACAGAACGCAGTACAAAGAGCTGCTCAGCCACCATCTACTACATTAACCAGTTTTTTTGAGACATGCCAAAACGATGATTTTGCACAAACATTGCTATATTCTGAAATGCCAAAATATTATACTTGGAATCAATCCTCAAGGAGATTTATAAGACGGAAACAAGGGAAACAAGCTCAAGGATACCCAGATGTGTATTCCACCGATGCCATTGGTCGAATTTATTCAGTACATCCAAGCAATGATGAATGTTTTTATTTACGACTGCTATTAGTCAATGTACGTGGCCCAACATCATTCCAACATTTACGAACTGTTGATGGTGAATTGTGTGGATCTTACAGGGAAGCCTGTCAACGTTTGCAATTGCTAGAAAATGACGCTCATTGGGATCAAACTCTTAATGATGCTGTAATATCATCACACGCTCATCAAATACGAACATTGTTTTCTATAATCATATCTACATGCTTCCCATCAAACCCAATTGATTTGTGGATCAAGTACAAAGATAATATGTGTGATGATATTTTGTATCAAATACGAAATAGAATGGGAAATCCAAATATACAAATCAGTGAAGAAATTTACAACGAAGCATTGATTTCAATTGAGGACATGTGCTTGATGATGTCAAACAAACTATTAATTCAATTAGGCCTGGCCGCGCCCAATCGTCCAATGCATGATGCTTTTAACCAAGAGTTGAATCGCGAAAAAATGTATGATCTCAACACTTTACAAGAATTAATTCAAACGAATCTTCCACTGTTGAATGAACAACAGAAATATGTATTTGAAAATCTTATGAAAGTAATAAATGATGAAACTGGAGGGATCTACTTCTTAGATGCACCTGCTGGTACAGGAAAAACTTTTTTGATTTCATTAATATTAGCAACGATTCGCTCACAAAATAAAATTGCACTTGCACTCGCTTCGTCGGGAATCGCAGCAACTTTGCTTGAAGGTGGTCGAACAGCCCATTCAGCATTAAAATTGCCATTAAATATGCAAAGCAATGAAACTCCGACCAGCAACATTTCTAAGAACTCTGCAATGGCAAAGGTCTTGCAGCAATGTAAATTAATTATTTGGGATGAATGCACGATGGCACATAAAAAATCTTTGGAGGCTTTAGACAGAACATTAAAAGATATACGGAGCAATCATAACCAATTTGGTGGTGCAATGATTTTATTAGCAGGAGATTTTCGTCAAACATTGCCAGTGATTCCACGATCAACACCAGCTGATGAACTCAATGCATGTCTAAAGTCCTCCAATTTGTGGAAACATGTCAAAGTACTTCATTTAAGCAAGAATATGCGTGTCGAGTTACAAAATGACCAATCTGGAAACATATTCTCTAAACAACTCATTGACATTTCGGCAAATTTCCTATAGACATGTTGACTGGCTGCATTAACATTCCTCAAAGTTTTTGTCAGTCAACTTGATCAAAAGATGAAATTATTCAGAAGTTGTTTCCAGATGTTTCTCAAAATTACAGAAACCATGATTGGTTGAGCGAACGAGCTATATTGGCTGCAAAAAACATAGATGTAAATGAATTAAATTTAAAAAAAAACTCTAGCGCACCTGAACCGCTAGTAACACTAATGTTCGAAGAACAGTAGAAGAATCGTGCAGGTTTTGAGTGCATATTCCACCACATGTGCTGCTTATTACGGCCAAACTGTTTCAAATGCCACGTTTTACTTTCGTCTTAAGAATGCATTATAACTCATATGGTAGAAGGTTTCAGATATTACCACTGGCATGAATTTCAACGTTTATGAGAGCAAAACACGGGTTAATTATATTCGTTATCAGTTGCTTATTTCACATAATTTTGAAAGCAGCATCTCATATAACATCAATGAAGAAAATGCTCAGTGCCTGCAGCACTGTAACTGAAGTTGGTGTTTGGGGCTGCGATCCGAAAAATTTGCAGAACTTTGCGCATTGTAACATCGGTTATTTATTTTCATTGTAAATGTTTCCGGTATGTCTACTAACTGTAAGCATTTATTGATACAAAAGTAGCACAACCGACTCGTGCTGGCAACCTTTCGCCAGTATCAAAGCCAAGAATATATCAAATCTGCTTCACGTTGTTTAATTACATTCGAAGTTATAGGAGTATAAAGAAATTTAGGGTTACCTGCAGCGAGTTTTTTCAAACGATCGAAAGCTTAATATTTGCTGTTTATTGTCACTACAATATCATTACCATTTGAAAATTCTACGATAAAACCGCTTAATAAAGATATTGCAATTAAACACAAAACCAACAATAGCTGGCAACCCTATCGTGGCTTTTCAACCAAATTTGGCCTGAATAATGTTTATGACAGGTTTCATTAATTGAATGAAATTCGTATTGATTTCATGACTGCACTGGAAGTTATAGGGCAAAAAGTTTTATTTTCCTGAGCAAATTTTCAAAACCAAAGACACAAAAATTACCATAGCTGGCAGCATCAATCGAATTTTTCAACCAAATTTCTATCAAACAGAGTTAAGAGTAAGGTTCAGCTACTGTGTCAATTTCATGAACATTTGGTTACTAATTCACATTTCATAGGGCAAAAAGCAGTTTTTTTTCTTTGTAATTTTTCAAGATGGCACCACTGGCACAGACTTGCCCACAATTCAAAATCGCTTCTATCAAATCTGGTCTTACTTAAGTCCAATGTATTCTGCGAATTTTAGCTGTATCTGATTATTGGTTCGTGAGTTTCCGTGAACAAAAGTTTTTGATGCTAAAAATATAGGTTAACTGGGAGAGGGTTACCGTTCTTGTCCGACATGAAATTTCCAAAGTTTTATTTTGAACGTGTAGATAAAACATAAGATTTATATACAGATTGGTTTTATTGTAAGAAACTTACATTTTTTTGAATATTCGATGGTTTGAATGTTTTCACTTCCAAATTTTTTTTTTTCAAAATGAAGACACCAAAATTATCATAGCTGGCAGCTCCAACCGAATTTTTCGAGTAACTTTCTACCAAACATGGCTTAAAATAAGATCCAGCAATTCTGTGAGTTTCGTCAAAATCGAACGATTCAATCAGAATTTATGGGGCTAAAAACAGTTATCTTTTTTAGTGGTTTTTCAAGATGGCACCACTGGCATAGAATCGCCCGCATTTCAAAATCACTTCTATCAGACCTGGTCCTATTTAAAGCAAATACATTCTGTGAATTTCAAATAATTCTGCTCATCGGATCGTGAGTTTCCGTGAACAGAAGTTTTTGATGCTAAAAATATAGGTAAATTGGGCAAGGGTTACCAAGCGTGCCCGTTATACCATATCTTTTTTTTTTTTTGGTTATGTAAACAAAGCACAAGATTTACATATGAGTGGCTTTTTTTTGAAGAAACGGCATTTTTTCAAGAGAGACGATGATTTGGAGGTTTTCACTTTCAGTGCCTGCCCTAGCTACAGAGTTGCCAGCACGCTCATTAAAAGCTACACAAATCTACAACTAAATAATATCAATATGTCCTGAAAATTTTGTAATGATTGAATAGCTCTGTCAAAAGTTATCGAAATTTAAAAATTTTCAAATTTTCCCGTCCTCTTTTTAGGCACCCAGCGCACACATAGGGTTAAAAAATTCCAAAACATTATCCGATTCATATGTAAAACACGTTAGAAATTTATTTTATTAACTTAATTTTTGCGAAAATCATTTGTGCACGAAATAATAGGTATATTAAAAATATCACTTAAATGGCCGCCGGCGCCAAAAGGTTAACAATAACTGACATTTAAAGAGACCTGGACCTATTCTGCATATACACCAATGTATCCTGAAAGTTTCAGCTCAATCGGATGGCGCGTTCCCGAGATTATCTCACTGAAATTTTTTGATGATATATATATATATATATATATATATATATATATATATATATATATATATATATATATATATATATATATATAATATATATATATATATATATATATATATATATATATATATATATATATATATATATGGAAATATGAATTTTTAGCCGAATCGATTTTAATACTAATGTTCTTCGAACATTAGTAACAAGAACAAATTACAGGCGAATCGAGGATATATAAATCAGTTGATTCGGCTACTAACCAAAAATGATGTAGTGAACTATCCACCAGAATTTTTAAACTCGCTGGATTTGCCAGGATTGCCACCTCACAATCTTCAATTAAAGGTTGGATCGGTAGTTATAATGTTGCGAAATATCAACCAAACGCGTCCTCTGCAACGGCACACGGTTAGCGATAAAAAAAATTACTAAACAACGTGATAGAAGCAACTATACTAAAAGGAAAGTATAAAGGAGAAGACGTACTCATACCGCGCATCCCAATGATTCCGAGTTATGTGCCGTTTGACTTTAAACGACTACAGTTTCCAGTTCGGCTTGCTTTTGCTATGACCATAAACAAGTCCCAGGGGCAATCATTAAGTGTTTGTGGTATTAATCTGGAAAACCCATGTTTCTCACATGGTCAATTGTATGTTGCCTGTTCCCGTGTTGGAAAACCATCAGATTTGTTTGTCTATGCGCCAGATAATCAAACAAAAAGCATCGTATATCACAAAGCACTACAATGAAAATAAAACTGATTTTTGTTAATAATTATGATTCATATGATTAACAATAAAGAGATTACTTATTTTTAAATGCTTATATATGTTTTATTTAATTATATTTCTTATTCACAACGTTCTATCACCAGGGTGGCGGTTCTGTTCAGGAGAATTTTTCGCCCCGACTATAAAATATGTAGGAACAAAAAAATGACACATTACAAATCATTTTGACAGGCTATAT
>OX376373.1:111145042-111175042 GCA_947369275.1 Nemotelus nigrinus
ACGCAACTATAGGTTAGTCTTAAAGCTTTTTTCCCAAAACAACAATAAATTTCTGGATTCAGTCTTAAACCCATAAATCGCTCGTCTTTTTTCCATTTTTGTGTCAGCAATTAAACTTATTTCATTTAATTTGTTTCATTGTGTGTGTTTTAAGATTACTCTTTCACTTTGCTTTTACATAACCTCATACCTATAGATCTTACATTAATTCATTTAATTTGATTCATTGTGTGTTTTAAGATTACTTCACTTTCATTTTTCATTTCATTTCATTTCTCATTTGTATTTACTTCTTCACATTTTCTTTAAACATGGAATATAAATAAATATTTTAATCATGGAAAGATCCCCGCTCTCGCGCACAAGTGTTCCTACTTTTGCGAGTTGCGAGCAATAAAATAAACATATGTTACTTATTTTTTGTAAAACAAATAGCTGCAATACAGAAATAAATAAATAAATAAATAAAAAATAAATATTAAACAAAGTTTAGAGTAAGTTGGAAATGTTTTTGCGGGATGATTAAAACTGAACAACTTTTTATTAACATTAAAAATTTAAATCTATATTGAAAATTCTATTTTGACAAAGTGGTTTCGAAAGTATGCACAGCTTCTCATCAGACACCAGCACACAGTGCATACTTGACTGGCATGACCACTTGCAGGTGGAAATCATTACATTTTTATTTGTGCTAGTTGTGACAAATTTTAACATCTCCGACTTATATCCATGGATATAATTTTACTTAGTAAAGGTAATTGAATTTGATCACGGTTCCCTTCTTGTCTATAAATCAGCATAGACAACGTATATCATTTCTACAGCATCGAAGCCGAGCATATTGAAACGGGAAACTTCGATCGTTTTGCGGAATCAGCCTCCGAAAGCAGAATCAAATTGGAAATGTTTTTGCGGGATGATTCACTTTCAGTGCCTGCCCTAGATACAGGGTTGCCAGCACGCTTATTAAAAGCTACATAAACCAACAACTAAATAAAACCAATATGTCCTGAAAATTTCGTATCGATTGAATAGCTTTATCAAAAGTTATCGCAATTTAAAAATTTTAAAATTTTCGCGTTCTCTTTTTAGGCACATGGGGTAAAAAAAATCCAAAGCATTATCCGATTCACATGTAAAACACGTTCGAAATTGATTTCGTCAACTTTATTTTTGCAAAATTTATTTGTGAACGGAATAATAGGTGTATTAAAAATATCACTAAAATGGCCGCCGTGAAATACAGTGAAATACAAAAGATAAGTTGATCAAAGTACGAGCTTGTTGTGGTAACCTTATTGTTGCTTCATTGGAAATGTGTTGCCAGCACTGAACATTTTCATCATCTATGTTTTAGTTGGGATTTGTTGCTTTGGATAAGGAATGGTTGATATGATACTACAAAAAGTGTGTAACGTCTTTCCACATTTTTTTGTCACTCAAAGACAATTTCTTTGAAAATCAGTTCTGAAGCGGTTCTGATGCCCTAGACTTTTTACTAATTTTCGAAGAAAATAAGTATTAAACTCGTTTCGCAGAAAATTCATAATTCTTTAATTCTTTAATTCTTTATATATATATATATATATATATATATATATATATATATATATATATATATATATATATATATATATATATATATATATATATATATATATATATGAAGTGAATTGTATATATATATATATATATATATATATATATATATATATATATATATATATATATATATATATATATATATATATATATATATATATATATGTATGTATACATATATCTTTATATATATAAATATGTATGAATTCGCCGTTACAAAAAAGTCGAAACTTAGTTGTGCCGACGACAAATTGTATGAACAACAAAGTGAACACTTAGTTGTCCTGGTTATACTACAAAAAAATTCAAAAATTGATTTGTGCTGAACTTTTGAACGATATCATCAGTTCTGACTTTATTTTCAATCACAGCCTTCTTTTATAATACATAAAATGCTTACATTATTAAATTTGCAATAATACGGAAATTTAGATACATTTTGTTGACATAACAAAGTGGTCGATTTTACTCAGATACAATTTTACCAAGTTGATTGACTTCAGAGTGCTGAGTTTACAAAATTGCAGCGTTAGCATAATACAATTAATTGAACTTTAAAACTTGGGACCGATCGGCAAGATATCATATGATATAAATGCTGTATTAGCAATACAGACAAGAAATTACATGCACGTGTTATGAATTTGTTGTACAGATATTTTGTATCTACATTTAAATTGCATGTACGTATGTAAAAATATATTTGGGAAATAAACAATAGGTAAGTATAATATGTACGTATCGGTATAGATATTTAAGGGGGGATATACATGTAAAATAGAAAAAAAATTGCTAATTTCAGATTGACTTAAAATATATATATATTGTTTATTCGGAAAATATTTAATATTAAATCCTTAAAGTACATGTCTTATAGTAAATGAAAATATGTTTTCAATAATTTTTCAACATAAAATGGAGCCGATGCGAGCAAATGAAAAAAACACATCAAAAACAGCCTCGTACAACTTAAGGGGTTAGTCCACTGTTAAACTGCTCAAAATGAACTTTTTTTTTAAACAGCTACCAACAAAAAACTATTCAAGATATCGATTTGAAATTTTACATACATCTTTATTAAAGCTAGGAGCAAACATTTTCATTAGAAAAAATTGTTAGAAATCAAAATGGCGGCCGCCCCAATGGATCGCCGCAGCACCGCCGAAAAAAAAAAGCAAATTGCGCCTCGTAAATTCCTGGACAAAATAAGCGTCTGTGAGCAAACTACTAAAAAGATTTCATTAGTTTTGAGTATAAAAGACTGCACGGGCCTAAATTTAGAAAAAAAAAAATTTTTTTGACGATCTGGGAAACATTTTATTGATTAAAAAAATTTTTTTTATTAAGTTTTTTGATTCAAAAGTATACCACATTTTTTTTAATCGCTTTAGGGCTCTAATGTTAGGCCCGTGCAGTCCTTTATACTCAATACTAATGAAATATTTTTGATAATTTGTTCACAGATGCTTATTTTGTCCAGAAATTTACGAGGCGCAATTTGCTTTTTTTTTTCGGCGGTGCTGCGGCGATCCATTGGGGCGGCCGCCATTTTGTTTTCTAATATTTTTTTCCAATGAAAATGTTAACTCTTAACTTCAATAAAGATGCATGTAAAATTTCAAATCGATATCTTAAATAGTTTTTTTTTGTAGCTGTTTAAAAAAAAAGTTCATTTGGAGCAGTTTAACAGTGGACTAACCCCTTAACACCTTTTCCGGGGAACTTGCAACGTTCAGAGAAAAAAAAATATGCTAATGAGATCTATAATTCATGGGTGAACCAATAAAATTAAGAAAAAACTCTAGCGCACCTGAACCGCTAGAAAACTAATTTTCGAAGAAATTGTCTTTGAGTGACAAAAAAATGTGGAAAGACGTAATACACTTTTTTGTAGAGTCATATCAACCATTCCTTGTTCAAAGCAACAGAACTCAACTATAACACAAATGATGAAAATGTTCAGTGCTGGCAACATTTTCCCAACGAAGCAGCAATAAGTTAACCTTCACAAGCTCATCCTTAAATCAACTTATCCTTTGAATTTTGTTCTCATCGGAGGATTTCATCGAAAGCTTCAGCGGTGAAACGTTGTTTGAGGCTACCATCCGAAAAATGTTCGAAACTCGGAAAATTTAAAAATTGGTTTCTTAGTTTTATTGCAAATGTTTTGCATATGTGTATGTAATTTGAAGCATCTGTTGATGCAATAGTTACGAAAGTGGCTAATGCTGGTTACCCTGTGTCAGCAGCAAAGCAAAATATATACCAAATCTGCTTGACGTTAAGTTAAACCCAACCAGTAAATTTCGTTTCGATTGAATCACTGCGCTAGAAGTTATACGGGTGAAAAAATTTTTAGGGTTATCACCCTCAAAACTTTTCAAATTTTTAAAGCGTTAATATTTGTTGTTAATTTTCATTGCAGGATTGTTCCCATTTGCAAATCTAATGACATACTCGCGCAGTAAAGAAATTCTAAAAAATTACAAAAATGGTCATAGCTGGCAGCCCTTTCACGATTTTTGTACGAAATTCCTATGACATTTGGTTCGCATCAAATGTTTTTTACTGCATAAATTTCATTTTGATATCATGACTGCACCGGAAGTTATAGGGAAAAAAGCTTTATTTTGCTGAGCAAATTTGCAAGATTTAGGAGACAAAAATTACCATAGCTGGGAACCCTATTCTAATTTTTCAGCCAAATTTTCACCAAATGTTACCTTAAGTAAGATCCAAATATTGTGTGAATTTTGTTTAAATCTGATGGCTGAATCGGAAGTCATAGGCCAAAAAGCTGTTTTTTTTCTCAGTGATTCTTCAAGATGGCACCACTGCCACAGGGTTGCCCGCATTTCAAAATCATTTCTATCAGACCTGGTCCTAGTTAATACCAACATGTCCTGTAAATTTCATGATGATCGGATAATCCGGTCGCCAGTTCTCGTGAAGAGAACTTTCGAGTGCTGATAATAGAGGTAATTTAGTGATGGGTTGCCGTTCTTGCGCAAATCGGAATTTTAAAAATTTCAAATTGGCATGATGCACAAACTTTAAAATTTATGAATGATTTGAATTTTTCGTCAAAAATCAAAAAATTTTCAGGAGGTTCAATGCTTTGAAGGATTTTGTTTCAAGAGCCTGCCGCAGCTACAGGGTTGCCCGCACTACCTTGGAAATCCATGTGTATTAAACTTTAGTCAACATCAATACGCACAGCAAATTTCACGATGATCCAAGGTTTTTGTCAGAAGTAATGACAAATCAAAATTTGAAAAAAATCCTTGCCTACTTTTAGGCACGCTGCACCCACACACGGCTCAAAATTTCCAATTCTTTACCATAAGCAAGCTTAAAACATAATAAGTTTTCATTCCCAATACTTTTTTTGAACAAAAATTCACGCTGCTTGGAAATATAGGAGTACCTCAAAATTCACTAAAACGCTCGCCGCCGCCAAAAGGTTTAGGATATCTGAATTTCAGCAAGTTGTGGACCTACCTACTAAATACATCTACGTTCTCCGACAGTTTCAGCTCAATCGAATCGGCCACTCCAGAGATTATCTCCCTTAATCATTTTGATGATATATATATATATATATATATATATATATAAGAAATATGAATTTTCGGCGAAACGAGTTTAATACTACTTTTCTTCGAAAATTAGTAAAAAATATTAAATTTTTACATTAATTTTAGATTAAACATAAAAATCGATTATTTTTAAAAAAAATCACACTTTAAACATTAATAAACAAATTATTTTTCTGAAATTACAATAATATTTAAGTTCAACGAGGAGATAATACTCTTTTGTAGATGTGGTATAAATTTGAGCCGGATCGATTCAATATTTTTTGAGATATCTTGTACGGCAGTTGAAAAAGTACTCCTTTGAGAAAAACGCGTTTAAAGTTTTAAAGCTCCACCGACCTGGGGGACGCCGCGCTGCCTTTAACTGACTATAACTCGAGAACTAAGACGAATATTGCGTCAAAACTTTTTTTTTGTATATATTAAGAGCATTTCAAACATTTTGATGTAATAAAAAAAATCGATTTTTTTTTAACCAGTATTACAAGTATTTCCCCCCTTAAGTGGATATACAGCATGAGTTTAGGCAAGTATGTACGTAGATATTTTACAACATTCCGCCCACCAAGAACAAGCGTTCTTAAGTTGCACATTCTGATGACTCCAGTGGCTGAACTTGGGGCTCTGATGTGTGCTTCTAGTTGACCTTTCTTAGCTGATTCGGTTGTATGATTTGCAGTGTCTGGGACCGGTTACATCTGGTTTAAAAATGTATAAAACTGTTGCTTGAGTTTCGATTTGTTTCGTTCATGGTGTGCAATGCCTTTAACAATAATTTTCCTTGCTGTTGGGTAGTCCGAATTATTTGTTTCTGGTTAGAAGATAAATTTTCAATGTTCTTGTAAGCCTCGTCATTAACGCCGAAGAGAGACGTAAGCACTGTTCCAAGTATTCCTCGTTTAGATCTTCCATTGATAAATTTTAACGTTTGCATTTTGTGTTGAACTTGGTTAATCGATTCGGCAAGATGTGAACACAATTCTAAGCAATGCACTTCACTGGTCAAAGCTGCTTGATCTTTGCACAATTTTGTCATCCTATCATTTACAAAGTCAAGTTTTTCCTTATCTCGGCCAACCTGATTCCAAGAGCTTTGCAGGTCTATTCTTAAAGTCCCATGTTGCATTTGAGCAAGACCAATCTGCTCGATATAAAGACCACTTGATACCTTGGCAGTTGAAATTCTGCACATTGCTGACGGAGTGCAGCAAAGTAAGACACATAAAGCATAAAAAATCGACGAAAACTTCACTCCTCTGGCATGCCTGGGTTGTATTCCGTTGGCTGGGGCTTGATCGTTTGGTGGCTCTTGACTAGTTGTTGAACCAATAGCTGTCTGTTTCTCTTCTGTTGTCTCTTCTGTGTCTAGAATAGGTAGCGCGCATAGCTTTGTTATGGGTCTTTTCATAAAAGAGCCATTCATCTTCACTGTAACTACTCGAACCAAGTTGTCTTCTCCGGGATGTACATCAAAAATGCGTGCAAGAGGCCATTTTGTAGGCCTCTTGCACGCATTTTCTCTCATTTTTCACCAGCACTAATAGGCCTTTGTTAAAATTTTGCTGCACCGTTAGCCATTTTGGTCGTACTTGTAGTCTTTGCAGATACTCTGCTTGCCACCGTTTCCAAAAATTGTGAACTATAGTACGAGGTATTTCCCACTTCCGATGTAGATTCTGCTCGCATGGTTCAGGTTCAGGTACAGCAAACATTGATCGTCCGATAATGAAGTGTCCTGGTGTCAATGGTTCTTTGTCGTTAGGATCATTGCTTAGCGGAGTGAGTGGTCGACTGTTTAGACAAGTTTCGATTTGAGCTAAAATCGTATACATTTCTTCAACGTTCAATATATGCTCTCCAATGGTTTTGACTAAATGTCGTTTTACGGACTTTACTCCTGCCTCCCAGAGGCCTCCAAAGTGTGGACTACTAGGAGGTATAAAGTTCCAGATAATTTGATTGCAAGATAAAAGTGCTTGAACCTCGCTTGTCATCTTGTTGAAATTTTGTTTCAATTCTCTGTCCGCTCCTACAAAGTTCGTTCCATTATTAGTGAAAAGTTCGTTGCACTTTTCTTGCCTTGCTGTGAATCTTTTGATTGCTGCAATGCAAGTTTTAGACTTTAGGTCACTCACGAGCTCAAGATGCATGGCTTTTGTCGCAAGGCATATGAAAATAGCCAAATATGCTTTTATACTTTTTGCTCCCCGTCCGCTTGACCATTTTACTCGTACTGGACCAGCAAAGTCTAGCCCAGTATTGCAAAATGCATGACTAGGTGTTACGCGTTCATATGGTAGTGTTCCCATAAGTTGAGTTCGGGTTTTCGCGGTAGTTTTGAAGCAGGGTATAAATTTGTGAATTATTGACTTGACCAGATTTTGCATATTTATAATTCAGTATTCGAGTCGAATTGTTGTCATCGTTAGCTGTAATCCTCCATGCAGAGTGTTAGTATAAACATCTTGCACAATCAATCTTGCTAAGTGGCAATGTGGATGGATCATCACGGGGTGTTTTGAGGACTGCTTCAATTTTGATTTTTGAAGTCTTCCGCCCACCCTGATCACTCCCTCTGTGTCCAGATAGGGATTCAATTGCAGGCAATTTGATTTCTTTGGAAGCGGTTTTTGTTGCATGAGGCACTTAATTTCTTCCGAAAAATATTTTCTCTGCGACAGCTTAATGCAAATTGTTTTTGCCTTGCGGATTTCATCGACAGCCAAGAATTTTTTGTCTTGCCTTTGAATAACTCTTCTGCATCGAGCTACAACATTCAGTAGTCGTTGGAGAGATGAAAATCTCTGAATAATGTCATAATAATCTTCGTTGTCATCGCTATTCGTTGTGGTAAGTAACCGGGATCCAATTGGGTTGCTTGAGTCTTTTGTGCTGCTTGGTGGAGCGTTATACTCCTTCATCTCAGGATCGTCTTCCGGCATACATATTAGGACCTTTGCCTCTCGCGGTAAAGCTTGGTCTCCTGTTTTCTCGCGATGCATGGTAAAGTTGATATGGTGTGCTCGAATTCTCACAGCACCGTTCCACCAAATATCATGATTTTCCAATTGTGATGGTGTAATGCCTCTTGTTGCACAATCTGCAGGATTATCTGCCGGTTTCTGCAGGATTATCTACATTTGAAGACGCTTGTATGCGGCTCACCCTATTGGCAACGTACGTTCCTCACTGTGATGGATGTTTATTTATCCATGCCAGCACGTCTGTCGAATCAGTCCAAAAGTGTATGCGAGTATCATCACTAGGCTTGATTGCTGTTCTGACATGGTTCATCAGTTTCGTTAGTAGTACTGCGCTAGAAAGTTCCAGGCGTGGTATTGTTTGGATTTGCACTGGAACCACTTTGGTTTTTGCAATGAGTAAACGAACTACAGGTTGTTCATTTGTTGTGCAGACCCTTACATACACTGCTGCTGCCATTGCTTGTTTGGATGCATCACAAAATTCATGCAACTCGATATTCTTAAGAGGTTTGTTGCCCATCCAGCGAGGGATTCTTATGTTTTGCAGATTAAAAATGGAGTTTTTGTAGCTTTTCCATTTGGACTGGATTGTATTAGGTAACCTGTCATCCCAATTCAGTTTTTCCATTCACAGCTTTTGCATCATAATTTTTCCCGTAATTATAACTGGCTGTATCCAGCCGAGTGGGTCAAATAGTTTGGACACTTGAGATACAATTAATCTTTTAGTATCCGTGTCTTTTTGGCACATGCCTTCTGCAAAAGAAAACCTAAAATCATATTGTGATGGATTCCAGTGGAGGCCAAGTGTTTTTGTTGTTTCTGGCGTATGAAATTGAACCAACGCTTGTCCATGATTCAACGAATGTCCCATGTGCTCCCGAACTAATTTACTACTGGAATCCCAGTTGCGCAGGTGAAATTCACCGGTTGCTAGTAGCTTCAAAAGCCTTTCTTGCAATTCAATTGCCTCAAGCTCTGAATACGTTCCTGTTATTGAGTCGTCCACATAAAAATCATTACGTACATAGGTACTTAACAGCATCGGGAAATCTTGCCTGCTCATCGTCTGCCAATCGATGAAGAGTGCGAATTGCTTGAAATGGCGCACTCGCTGTTCCAAAGTTTACCGTTTTTAACCTATAATGGTGAATTATATCCATTTTGGTTGGTCTCCACACGATTCGTTGATAGTCTCTATCCATCGGATGGACAACAATTTGTCTATACATCTTTTCGATATCGGCTATAATAACCACTGGATATAATCTCCACCGGAGTAGTATGTCAGCAAGTTTATCTTGAATGGTTGGCTCTACCAACAGCAGATCATTCAGCAAATGCCCGGATGCAGTTTTTGCTGATGCTTTGAATATAATACGTACCTTGGTTGAGGAACTGGAATCTTTCACCACACAATGGTGTGACATATAGTAGCCTGGACCTTCTCTTGATGGTGAGATTTCTTCCACTTGATTTAAATCGAGGTATTCCTGTAAGCACTTGTTGTATTCCTCATACAGCTGATCATTCTGCAGAAGTCTGCGCTCCATCGCTCCATATTTAACAATTGCCTCCTTTTCGTTGTTCGCAATGTATTTGGCAGGATTGTTCTTAAATGGTAGTCGCACCATGTAACTACCGTATTTGCCTCTTGTAGTGTAACGATTATAATGCTCCTCAGCTTGTTCTTCTTCTGGTGTCAAGATTTGACGGTCATTGCAATCTTCTTGCTCCCAAAACTTTGTCAGTATGTTGTTTAGCTCGGTGGTGCTAACTAAACTCACTGTGTACCCATTTTCTGCGTTTGAACTAACTATTGGCCCAGAGAGAATCCAGCCTAGCTTCGTCTGCTGGTATGTTGGTTTTCCTTGCATCAGCTCAGTTTCTAGAAGAGTCCCATACAGGTCTGCACCAATTAACATGTCAATCGTGCCAGCTTCGTTGAAATGGGGATCAGCAAGGTCTTTTTTCCAAATCTTTAATTTTTGGCTAACCGCAATCGTTTTGGCCGGTATTAACTTCGTGATTTGACCTGATATGATCATCACATCCGCCACAATGAATTTATTGTTCCATTTCTCTTTCAGCTCAATTGTGATTCTGCTTCTTGGTCTAATTGTAGAGTCACCAAGGCCGTGGATAACGAAGTCGCATGGCTTTCTTTTTAGCCCTAACTTCTGTGCAGCTCGTTCAGTTATAATTGATCGCTGAGCACCTTGATCAAGCAATGCATGTACAGTACTCAAGCTTGCGGCTTGGTTTTTTACTTGAACTAACACCGTGGCCATAAAATGTTTGCTGTGCTTGCGTTTGAATGATTTAATGCAACCGAATTTCCATCTGTGCCCAAATGATTCACTGCAATTGTATTTTTCGCAATAGTTCTTCGTTCAACTTCGTCCTTCACATCACTAGCACTTGCTTTGCCCGTGTTTCCGGTTCCGTCATTATCGTGTCACCAGCCGCCTTGGAAAACGCTGATAAACCTTGCCGCAATATGATTTCGTACTCGTCAAACAGCTTTTCTGCAGACAAGTATGCTTCAAGATAATCCTTCTTCGAGTCATCATCGTCAGCAAATGCTTCTTGGGTTGCAAAATGTTCCACTTCGCATGCTGCCCACTTCATATCTATCGGTATAGATATTTAAGTGAATATACTGCATGAGTTTAGGCAAGTATGTACGTAGATATTTTATAACATATATATATATATATATATATATATATATATATATATATATATATATATATATATATATATATATATATATATATATATATATATATATATAAATATATATATATATATATATATATATATATATATATATTTATATATATATATATAAATATATATATATATATATATATATATATATATATATATATATATATATTGATACATATATATATATATATATATATATATATATATATATATATATATATATTGTAGGGTGAACACACTAACATTAGTTCAGTTTTTTGCCGCTATCTGCACATTGGCGTTCGCATCAGAAGGACAACACACAGTCACTCACGCGACGCTTGAATACTTACATCGTTCAAACATTTTGTTATCTTGTTATATATGTGTTATTAATAAATATGTTACCCGTGAACTTAGTGTTTTAGTAATTATAGACAAAAACTATATTTGGTGACCCTGACGTGATCGGGTATAGTGCGATTATTAATAATACGGAAAGACAGTGCAGTTCATAAAGGCATTATCGAATAGAGTGGATCAAATTCAGTGTCTGTCGAACAGCAAAAATGGCTACCGGTTTTGACGCCACGCTTAGCGCGGGTGACGCAGGACTAGACGTCACAGTGAATCCTTTTACCGCAAGTGCGAAAGTGAAAACTGAAGAGCCCCTTGCGCATGTAGACGCTGACGCGAAAGTGAAATTGCCGCCATTTTGGGCATGGAGACCCACGCTTTGGTTTCGGCAAATTGAACTTCAATTTCGCTACAACAAAGTAATTTCCGACGAGGCAAAATTTAGTGTGGTGATGATGTGCTAAGAGTCATCAATTCTAGATACGGTCGCGGACATTGCCGAAAACCCTCCGGAGTGCGATATGTACGACACGCTTAAACAAGCGTTGATCGCGCGATACGCGGATTCAAAAGAACAAAATCTTACGAAAGTGTTGACGGGAATGAAGCTGGGTGATAACAAACCGTCTCAGCTATATCGGGAAATGCGAGTGCTAGCGGCAGAACAGCTCCCTGAAGAAGCCCTCAGGACACTATGGCTACGACGCTTGCCATCATGCACGCGAGTTACGTCCAACTGACCTCAACTACAACCTACAGTCAGCACATCCGTGCACATGCTCCAAATAATATCGATCTGTTCAATTGAGGTCAAGTAACTAGAGTCAGCATTTCTTTCTGCACATGCCGGAAAAATCACCTGTAAAGGTGCATTCTAAATCCATACACATGTTTGCATATCAGCATAATTGTAAATTAGTATTCCATACACATGTTTGCATATCAGCATAATTGTAAATTAATATAAGTTCTATCAATGTAGAGTAAGCCAGTCTGTTGTTGTCAATCACCGAGAATTAATTATAAAATTGTTTTTAAATTGAAATCTTCTCTTTTTTTTTCTACTTCGTTCGGACCATCTACATAACTGGCGCAGTCGGTAGGATACAGAGCAACAACGGACTTCTACCACTGCAGCTGAGCACTGCCAGGCTGATAGACAGACACAGTAATTTCGTACATGTTATACGACTAAAATCATACGAACAAACCATAGACGCCATACAACAATCACTTAACTGACACTTAACGTACACATACTAGACGACACACTTACCAAAACAAGGCTGAAACTGATCGAACTGCAATCGAAATTAAAAAAACTTTTACCTAATACTAGAAATAAACGTAGCCTAATAAATGGAATAGGAATCATATTTAACATAAAAACTCCCATTTTCCACAAGAATCATTATTCGTTCTTCCACTTAATCCCAATTCCTACAAGAACTTAACGAAAAATAATAACTAAACCTTACGTTATCCTGAACCGAAATGATATTCAACACTACGAGGAGAAATGCCCCGAGATCGAAAAAGTTTTCTACTGCCCCAAACCATCTCGAGGAAATGGAGAAAACAAGAAAACTTCCAACTGCGTTAGTAACCTGGTGCAGAATAAACCGGCTGATTGCGAACTCACAGATGGAGACGAAAAAACCGAAATTTTTCAACCAGAAGACAACTACATCCTCCTCATCAACAGTCCAGAGATACCCGTCAACTCTTCCTGTCCGTTCGCTCCAAAGAACATATCAGGGACTCTACTTATCCACTTTGAGAACTGCAGCATACAACTGAACGAAGTTATTTACGAAGGTCAACCGAAAAATTTTTGAGAGGACATCACCATACACATAACTACCTTTAACAAAATAAACTTCATAAATAAAAATAATTTCACCCTCAAACCATTACAAGAATACAATTTTGAGAATCAGACAACTATCGAAATTCTTCAACAAAACACCAACGAGAACATACACTCACTTTTATGCTATTGGCTAATCAAGGATTTGTGATTTTCATCATTGCAACATACATCATCTACAGATTCCGGAACTATACCTTCAGTGTTAAACCTTCCGCTCAAGCAACAGAAACTACAAGGGTGCAGTTTCAGTTCCCAGCGCTTCATTCCAAGGGGGGCAGAGTTACGTCCAACTGATCTCAACTACAACCTACATTTAGCACATCCGTGCACATGCTCCAAATAATATCGATCTGTTCAATTGAGGTCAAGTAACTAGAGTCAGCATTTCTTTCTGCATATGCCGGAGACAATCACCTAAATCCATACACATGCAACCTAAATCCATACACATGTTTGCATATCATCATAATTGTAAATTAATATTCCATACACATGTTTGCATATCAGCATAATTGTAAATTAATATAAGTTCGATCAATGTAGAGTAAGCCAGTCTGTTGTTGTCAATCACCGAGAATTAATAATAAAATTGTCTTTAAATTGAAATCTTCTCTTTTTTTCTACTTCGTTCGGACCATCGACATAACTCGCGCGCCATTTTGAGTGTATCCTACCATGTGTATATTAACGCCCTGGTAGAGATTCGCAGAATTTAATTTCAGCTGTAACAAACTAGGTAGGTGAAAGCAATTTAGTAGAGAATAGATTAAACAGAATCGAATCGATTCTATCCAAGTTGGACTTGACGAATAATTTACCCAGATCTCGTTCGAGATCACGAAATCGATCTCGGTCAAGAAATCGATCGAAAAGCTGTTCTAAGGAAGAACTGTGCTACTTCCACAAAAAGTTTGGTGACGCTGCACGTAAATGTAGAAAGTACTGTGCGAAGTACATTTCGCATTTAATCTAAATGCGTCGTCATCCAGTGGTGCTATGGTTGCTATGGTATAACAACACCGACTCATGATACGAGATCGAGGCAGTGAGACTTTATTTCTGATAGATTCAGGGGCAGGAGTGTCAGTGTTACCGCGTAGAACAAGCAAAAAACTGACTCCCTGTGAGTTCAAACTGCACGCTGCAAATGGCACCACTATAAAATCTTACGGTGAAAAACTAATCAATGTTGACTTTGGTCTACCGAGTAAGTTTAGTTCGCTTGGTATTTTCTTATAGCAGATGTATCAAGAGCGATAATAGGAGCTGACTTTTTATCCAACTTTAACCTTTTAATTCACATTCGTAAGAAACAGCTCATAGATGGAAACACGTTGTTATTTGCCTCAGCCAATGCGTGCAACGAGCCAAAGCAAGCTATAGCAACAGTGGAAGATAATGTTTTTCAGAAAATATTATCTGAAACACCATCTATTACCAAATCGTCAAATTTTTCAAACCCCAAACACCACTCTGTAACTCATCGAATCCTAACGAAAGGCCCAATAATTGCCGAACGTGCACGCCATCTCTCTCCTAAAAAATACGCCATTGCTAAAAAGGAATTTGAATATATGGTATCAATGGGTATATGCAGACCATCGAGCAGCCTATGGGCAAGTCATCGTACCAAAAAAATCAGGATCTTGGAGACCTTGTGGTGATTATCGCCGATTAAATTCAATAACAATCCATGATTAATATCCAGTTCCAAATGTCCAAGATTTTGCACATATTTTGTACGGCATAAATGTTTTTACGATTCTGGATCTAGAAAGAGCTATCATCAAGTTCCAGTCCAAGAAGAGGACATTCCAAAAACAGCTGTAACTACACCATTCGGCTTGTTTGAATTTTGCCGCATGACATTTGGACTGTGCAATGCTGCGCAAACTTTTCAAAGATCTCTGGACACAGTCTCGCGTGGACTTCCATTTTGTTTTGTCTATCTAGACGATATTTTGATGGCTTCAAAGAACATGGAAGAGAAAAAACAGCATCTGAGACAGCTTTTGAAACGTTTGGACGAACATGGGCTCAAAATCAACCCCAGCAAATGCATTTTAGCTCCAAATGAAATTGATTATCAAGGCTACCAAATAAGCAATAAAGGTACAAGGCCTTTACCTGATCGAGTTACAGCAATACAAAATTTCAAACAACCACAAACAATCTTAGAGCTACGTAGATTTCTGGAAATTCTCAGGCGTTTTATAAACAATGCAGCTGCAGTACTTATGCCTCTAAACGCTATGGTGACAGATTCACGCAAGTGAGACAAAAGACCTGTACCTTGGACAACTGTTTCTCAACAGGCATTTGAAAAGAGCAAGCAACTTATTGCAAAAGCAACTTATTGCCCAAAAACCGGCGCACCACTCAGATTGTATGCGGATGCATCAGATGTTGCTAAAGGTTCAGTGCTTGAGCAATTTTAAAACAACGCATGGAAACCATTAGGATTCTTTTAAAGAAATTAAATGACGCTCAATTGAAATATAGCACTTATGATCGGGACCTGTTGGCAATATACGAAAGTATAAAATATTTTCGTTTTCTGTTGGAAGGACAAAATTTTATAATTATGACCGATCATAAACCTTTCACATATGCGTTCAATCAGCGATCCGATAAATCTTCACCTAGGCAAAGTCGTCAGCTTGAATTCATTGGGCAATTTTCAACACGGATTGTCCACATTGATGGAGCCCAAAATATCGTTGCAGACGCTCTGTCAAAACCAGAGAGTGTTGAAGAGATTGCCGCAATAATAACAGCAACAGAAATCGCTAAATCGCAACGTACCGATCATGAATTGCAGCTACTTCTGGAATCTACAAATACTAGTCTTCGATTTCAACCAATCGTTGTAACAAACGATTTAAAAATGTACTGCGATACTTCGACACAAAAGTATGGAAAGACGTAATACACTGTTTTGTAGAATCATATCAACCATTCCTTATCCAAAGCAACAAAACTCAACTATAACACAAATTATGAAAATGTTCAGTGCTGGCAACGCTTTCCCAATGAAGCAGCAATAAGTTTACCATGACAAGCTCATACTCAAATCAACTTATCCTTTGAATTTCGTTCTCATCAGAGGATTTCATCGAAAGTTTTAGCGGTTAAACATTGTTTGAGGCTGCCATCCGAAAAAATGCTCAAAACTCATAAAATTTAAAAATTGGTTTCTTATTTTTATCGCAAATGCTTTGCATATGAGAACATAATTTAAAGCATCTGTTGGTGCAATATTTACGAAAATGGCTAATGCTGGCTACCCTGTGTCAGCAGCAAAACAAAAATATACCAAATCTGCTTCACGTTAAGTTAAACCCAACCAGTAAATTTTGTTTCGATTGAATCACTGCGCTGGAAGGTATACGGGTGAAAAGAGTTTTAGGGCTAGCACCCTCAAAACTTTTCAAATTTTTAAAACGTTAATATTTGTTGCTAATTTTCATTGCAGGATCATTCTCAAATGCAAATCTAATGACATAATCGCTCAGTAAAGAAATTTCACAAAATTACAAAAATGAATTTCCTAGAACATTTACTTCACATTTAGGTCCATTTTTTGCTTGAACTTCGTTTTGATTTCCACACTGGACCGGAAGTTATAGGGAAAAAAGCTTTATTTTGCTGAGCAAATTCGCAAGATTTATGAGACAAAAATCACCACAGCTGCCAGCCCTATACTAATTTTAGAACCAAATTTTCAATAAATGTTACATAAAGTAACATCCAACTACTGTGTAAACTTTGTCCAAATCTGATGGCTGAATCGGAATTATAGGCCAAAAACCGTGTTTTTTTTTCTCAGTGATTTTTCAAGATGGTACCACTGCCACAGGATTGCGCGCATTTCAAAATCACTTCTACCAGACTTGGTCCTATCTAATACCAACATGTCCTGTAAATTTCATTACGATCGAATAATTCGGACGTCAGTTCTCGTGAACAGAACTTTCGAGTGCTGAAAAAAGAGGTAATTTGGTTGCCGTTCTTGTGCAAATCGGAATTTTGAAAATTTTATCTTGACATGAAGGACAAAGGATAAAATTTATCAAAAATTTGAAATTTTTGTCAAAAATCAAAAATTTTTCAGGAAGGTCAATGATTTGAAAGATTTTTTTTCAGCAGCCTGACACAGCTACAGGATTACCCGTTTTATGTTGAAAATGTATATGTGCTAAATTTTGGTGAACATCATTATGGTCTGTAATTTTTACGATGATCCATTGTTTTTCTTACAAGTAATGACAAATCAAAATTTGAAAAAAAATCCTTGCCTAGTTTTAGGCACCCTGCACCCACACACGGCTCAAAATTTCCAATTCTTTATCATAAACAAGCTAAGAATATAATTAGTTTTCATTCCCAATACTTTTTTTAACAAAAAATTACACTGCTTGGAAATATAGGAGTACCTCAAAATTCACTTAAACGCTCGCCGCCGCCAAAAGGTTTAGGATATCTGAGTTTGGACCTACCTACTATATACATCTACGTTCTCCGAAAATTTCAGCTCAATCGGATCGGCCACTCCAGAGATTATCTCCCTGAATCATTTTGCTGATATATATATATATATATATATATATATATATATATATATATATATATATATATATATATATATATATATATATATATATATATATATATATATATATATATATATATATATATATATATATATATATATATATATATATATATATATATATATATATATGTATATATATAGAAATATGAATTTTCGGCGAAACGAGTTTAATTCAAATGTTCTTCGAACATTAGTAAAAATTTGTTTGGCCTGAAATGGGAAAAGATATATCCAACTGTGCATACAATGTCAACGATCGAAAATACATCGACACGTTAAGAACAAACCACAACAATTTTCAAAAGTGGATGGTCGATTTCGGCACGTACATATAGATATCGTAGGGCCACTACCACCGTCAAACGGATTTATATATTTGCTAACGATTGTTGATCAATTTTCACGTTGGCCAGAAGCTATTCCGATCCGAGACATGACAACCGAAACAATAGCTACAACACTTTATAAAGAATGGATATCGCAATTTGGTGTTCCTGAAACTATCACTACGAACAGAGGATCTCAGTTCAAATCATCTCTCTTCGATTCTCTGATGAAGCTGATTGGGTCGAAACGCACAAGAACTTGAGCCTACCACCCACCATCTAACGGCATGGTTGAACGTTTTCACCGATCGTTAAAGGTAGCACTCATGTGTCACGAAACGCATCATTGGACGGAAAGTTCTTTTGGGATTGCGGACGGCAATTAAAGAAGACTTAGGATTTTCGCCGGCGGAAATATTGTTCGGTGTTCAGCTGTGCTTACCAGGCGAATTCTTCGAGGACAATTCTAGCACAGTAGATCCACATGCGTTCGTAGCTATGTTCAGACATGACATCCAACAACTTCGAGCCACGCCTGTCGAGCACCATCGCAAGGATTCACATTTTATCTTCAAAAATCTACAAACATGTTCGCATGTATTTTTGAGGCAGGATGTTCGAAAATCTTTGCGATATTCGTATACGGGTCCGCATGAAGTTCTGGAACGCTTAAACGATGCTGTTTACAAAATACGAATTGGAGACAAACATGTTACTGTTTCTACGGAGCGTTTGAAGCCGGGATATACGACGAATTCGCAAATGGAAAGTGAGCATACTACAACCACGCAAACCAATCGCTCAGCTCACAGTCAATTCCGTGGGATCCTAAGAACGTATTCTGGCCCCAAATCAAAACGTAACGTGACGTTTCAGCAACCATAAACGTCACTCGGAGGGGAATGATGTAGGGTGAACACACTTACATTAGTTCAGTTGTTTGCCGCTATCTGGAAATTGGCGTTCGCATCAGAAGGACAACACAACACTCACGCGACGCTCGAGTACTTACATCGTCCATACATTTTGTTATCTTGTTACATATGTGTTATTACTAAATATAATACCCGTGAACTTAGTGTTTTAGTAATTATGATATATTTATATATATATATATATATATATATATATATATATATATATATATATATATATATATATATATATATATATATATATATATCAGCCAAATGATTAAGGGGGATAATCTCTGGAGTGGCCGATCCGATTGAGCTGAAATTTTCGGAGAACGTAGACGTATATAGTAGGTAGGTCCATGAAGTGCTAAAGTTCCGATGTTCAAAACATTTTGGAGGTGGCGAGCGTTTCAGTGAATTTCGAAGTACTTCTACATTTCCAAGCAGTGTAAAGTGTTGTTAAAAAAAATGTTTAAAAATGAAAACTAATTATATTTTAAGCGTGCTTATGATAAAGATTTGGAAATTTTGAGCCGTGTGTGGGTGCAGCGTGCCTAAAAGTAGGCAACGATTTTTTTTCAAATTTCGATTTGTCATTACTTCTGGCAAAAACATTGGATCATCGTGGAATTTGCAGAGCGTATTGATGTTGACCATATTTAAAACACACATGGATTTTCAAGAAAGTTCCGGTAGCCCTGTAGCAAAGGCAGGCTCCTCAAAAAAAAATCCTTCATATCATTGACCCTTCTGAAAAATTTTTGATTTCGACAAAAAATTCATATCATTGATAAATTTTGACCTTTGTCCATCATTTCAAATTCAAATTTTATAAATTCCGATTTGCACAAGAACGGCAACCCATCACCAAATTACCTCTATTTTCAGCACTCGAAAGTTCTGTTCACGAGAATGACGACAGGATTTTCCGATCATAATGAAATGTACAGGACATATTTGTTTGAGCTAGGACCAGGTCTGATAGAAGGGATTTTGAAATACGGGCAATTTTGCCGCAGTGGTACCATCTAGAAAAATCACTGTGAAAACAAACCGGTTTTTGGCCAATAGCTTCCGATTCAGCCACCACATTTCAACGAAATTCTCACAGCATTTCGATCTTATTTTGAGCAAAATTTGGTTAGATTTGGCTGAAAAATTAAAATAGAGTTGCCAGCTATGGTAATTTTTGTCTCCTAAATCTTGCAAATTTGCTCAGGAAAATGAAGCTTTTTTCCCTATATTTTCCAGTCCAGTGTAGAAATCAAAACGAAGTTCATGTAGTAAATGGACTTTAATGTGGACCAAATGTCGTAGGAATTTTGAATAAAAATCAAGAAAGGGCTGCCGGCTATGACAATTTTTGTAATTTTATGGAATTTCTTTATTGAGCGATTATGTCATTAGATTTGCAAATGGGAATGATCCTGCAATGAAAAGGAACAACAAATATTAACGCTTTATAAATTTGAAGTGTTGAGGATGGTAACCCTTAAGTTCTTTTTACCCGTATAACTTCCAGCGCAGTGATTCAATCGAAACGAAACTTACTGGTTGGGTTTAATTTAACGTGAAGCAGATTTGGTATATATTTTGCTTTGCTGCTGACCCAGGGTAACCAGCATTAGCCATTTTCGTAAATATTGCACCATCAGATGCTTCAAACAACGTACTCATATGCAAAGTATTTGCAATAAAAATTAAAAACCAATTTTTTAATTTTCCGAGTTTTGAACATTTTTCGGATGGCAGCCTCAAACAACGTTTAACCGCTGAAACTTTCGATGAAATCCTCCGATGAGAACGAAATTCAAAGGATTAGTTCATTTAAGTATGAGCTTGTTATGGAAAACTCATTGTTGCTTCGTTGGGAAAGTGTTGCCAGCACTGAACATTTTCATCATTTGTTTTATTGTTGAGTTTTGTTGCTTTCGATAAGGAATGGTTTGTATGAATCTACAAAAAAGTGTATTACGTCTTTCCACATTTTTTTGTCACTCAAAGACAATTTCTTCGAAAATTTGTTTTCTAGCGGTTCTGATGCGCTAGACTTTTTTACTCTTTTTATTATTTGCCATGCCCCTTGTTATCGCTAGTAGTTTACGCTTTGCGTTTTCATCAATAAGTATTACCTTCAAGGAGTTAGAATCCAATTCGATTCTTGACAAGGCGTCAGCATTCATATTCATGCTGCCTTTTTTGCATAATATTGTGAAACCATAATCAAATAAGTTAGTTCTAATTCTGGTGAGTTTTGATGAAGGATTCTTGTGAGTGAACAAAGATACAAGCGGTCTATGACCTGTAACGACTAGGAACTTCCTTCATAAGAGATAAGGTCTGAATGAGTTTATACCCCAATGTATAGCTAGAAGTTCTGTTTTTTAAACTGGTTTGTTAATGTCGTGTTTAGCTAGTGACTTGTTTTTATTTGAAACATGTAAATCATGTCTGATTTCACCTTGAGATAATACAGCGCCTAAGGCCTCATTAGATGCATCAAAAATCAAAACGAATGGTTTTGTGAAATTTGAGTACTGCAGAATGGGTGGCTCTTTCAGTTTACTTTTGAGAATTTCATATGTTTTTTGACATTCTTCGGTCTATTCAAATGTTACGTTTTTCTTCAACAGAGAGCTAAACTCTTGGCGATTGTGGCGTAATTCGGGATAAAATGCCTTTAGTAATTGCAGAATGCAACGAATTTGTGTACTTCATCCGCATGTTCTGAAACCGGGTGGTTTTTGATCGTTTCAAATTTTGATGGGTTAGTTTTAATACCTTCACTGGTTATGAAATGACCTAAATACACTACTTCTGATTTCAAGCAGTGACACTTACTAGGGTTCAATTTCAAACTGTGCCGTCTGATTCTCTGTAACACTTTGAGAAGATTGTCATTATGATGCTTGATACTGCATCCAAAAACTATGACGTCATCTACGTATAAAAATGCTTCATGGCTCAAGCCACTCAAAGCTACTATTAACATTCGTTGGAAGCTGTTGGATGATATCTTTAATCCAAATGGTAGCCTTTTAAATTGATAGTGACCATCACTAGTGGTTGCAAGTACGACGCAAAAGGAAAACTGCAGAAGGAGGGATCCTTCTAGAAATTGCGCGGACGAATGATGGAATGGAATTGCTTGACTCGATCCGGGCTGCCGCAGATGGCCAGAGGGCCGTGAAGCTTGTGACTCCTAGAGTCAAGATCGAGCTTCTCGACCTCAATTGCCTCACAGTCAGCGAGGAGGTGACATCGGCCATCAATCGCGAGGCTGGAGAGGAAGGAGCCGGTGAGGTGAAAACCACACTATTCCTCCCTAACACAAGGGAATAGAGGAGAGCTGTGGTGGAGCTGGATGAGGCACCAGCATCCAAAATCCTCAAGTATAGTCGAGTCCAGGTGGGAATGATTAGCCCCCGAGTACGAAGGTGTGCTGAGGTGACACGCTGCTACCGGTGCATAGGCTACGACCACACAAGACGTAGCTGCAAGGGCCCTGACTGGAGTTTCAGCTGCTGGAAATGTGGACAGGTTGGCCACCAGGCAGCAGACTGCTCTGCGCAGGCTCAGTGTATATTATGCACTGAAAGGCATGATGCAAACGGTGCCAAGCATTTAATGGGATCAAATGCATGTCGATGTTTTAAAGACGCACTTGATGCCAAGACAAAGCAGGGGAGGATATGAGAGTCCTCCAAGGCAACCTACAGGGCTGTAAAGCTGCAGACGGCCTCCTCACGCAGCAAGTCTGCAAGCATAGGTCTCAGATCGTACTGATTAGCGAACCTTATAGGGGGAGGCATTCGTGCATTTGGCTGGCAGGTGTCACGGGGTACGGGGCGATTTGGATCGCTGACGGGCAGAGGGCCCGTATCGGCGGCCGCGGCTCAGGAAATGGTCACGTGTGGGTGACATCCAGAAAAATCACCTTTGTGGGCTGCTACTT
This sequence comes from Nemotelus nigrinus, assembly GCA_947369275.1. Lineage (NCBI taxonomy): Eukaryota > Metazoa > Arthropoda > Insecta > Diptera > Stratiomyidae > Nemotelus > Nemotelus nigrinus. The sequence continues at coordinate 111,167,986 of OX376373.1, forward strand.
ATTCCCGAACGACTCAATGCAGGAGTTCGGAGACAAGCTCAGCTCACTGGAGGTCTCTCTCCGTGGCATCGCCGGCAACGTCATCGTAGGGGGTTGATTTCAATGCAAGGGCGTTGGAGTGGGGCATGCCCCCCGAAAACATTCGCGGGCGGCGCATAGCCAAGATGGCATCGATGCTGGGTTTGCTCAATTTGAATACGGGTTCAACACCAACATTCAGAAGGCCCTGATTTGGTGAATCTATTCCCGATGTTACCATGGCATCGGAGAGACCTGCTGCACTCGTCAGCAAGTCGTCTGTAGCTACCGCACAGTCTCAGAAGAGGCTGTGATGGTGGTATCGGGAGTAATCCCGATCGACCCACTAGCGCGAGAACGCAAAGAAGGGTACCTCTTTCGCTCAGAGCTGTGTAGAACTGAGGCTCTGACGCACGCACGAACCTTTACTACAACAACGTTGGAGAGTAAGTACTACAGGACGCTGGACGGCTAAGCTAATTGGTCGCATTGAGCCTTGGCTTAACCGGAGCCACGGAGAAGTAAACTGTTACCTTTGTCAATTCTTGATAGGGCACGGTTACTTCAGGAAATATCTGAACAGCATGGGCAAGGTGGTCACACCATACTGCTGGTACTGTGTGACTAAGCTCGATGGTGCTCAGCACACATTATTTATGTGCAGTCGCTTCGTAAGTTTGAGGCGCGCCATTGAGTCCACAATTGGCCTGGCAACGCCTGAGACGATCGTGGAAGCAATGCTGCAAAATGAGGAGAGCTGGCACGCAGTTTCAACACATGGTGAGAAAGTGCTGCTCATAAAGCGGGAGGAGGTTTGCTTTACCGACCCATGGACTGTGGTAGTTTCTGAAGTCTGTGGTTACTGGTGGGTGATTCAGCACGACCGGGTCGAAGCAGTGGCTTGTAGTGAGTCAAACCTCACAAACTCCGAGGTGATAGGTCACCCGGGGATCGGGCTAGCAGATTTTTTTTTGCCATCCACACTAGGGAAAAAAATGGAGAATGCGATTGCGGGCCTATATTCTTTCTCAAGTTCAATACCTAGCCTATCTAGAACGTCATCCAATCAAGTCAAAAAATAACTTGTCATGGACGATTTTGTCATTTAGTCTACAAAAATTTACTACAAGACGCCACTTAGCTTTGCCGTCTATATTCTTCTTCGGTACAACCAGGAAAGGTGAGTTATATGGGCTTGTCGATGGTTCAATAATATCATTGTCTTTTAAGTTCCTGACCTGTTGCAAGATTTCTTCGTTTTGCGCCTGCGGTAGCCTGTAGTAAAAAGCTTGTGCCTGTGGCTAGTGATTTTTTTATTTCATTGTAAATGTTTCCGGTATGAATACTAACTTTAAGCATTTATTGATAAACAAATAACACTACTGACTTGTGCTGGCAACCTTTCGCCAGTATCAAAGCCAAAAATATATCACATCGACTTCACGTTGAAATCAACTTACCCAATGAATTTCGTCTCGATCCGATGACTGCATTCGAAGTTATAGGAGTATAAAGAAATTAAAGGTAACCAACCGCAAAATTTTTCAAACAATCGAAAACTTCATATTTGCTGTTTATTGTCACTTCAACATAATTACCATTTGAAAATCTTACGAAAAAATCGCTTAATAGAGATATTCAAATACACGTAAAACCAAGAATAGCTGGCAACCCTAATGTGGCTTTTCAACCAGATTTAGTTTGAATAATGCCTATAAAAGGTTGCATTAATTGTATGAAATTCGTATTGATTTCATGACTTCACTGGAAGTTATAGTCCAACAAGCTTTATTTTCCTGAGGAAATGTTCAAAACGAAAGATACAAAAATTATCATAGCTGGCAGCACCAATCGAATTTTGCAACCAAATTTCTACCAAACACGGTTTAGAGTTAGATTCAACTGAATCAGAGTTCATAACCAAAAAGCAGTTTTTTTGTATTTGTAATTTTTCAAGCTGACACCACTGGCACAGAGTTGCCCACAATTCAAAATCGCTTCTATCAGACCATAATTGGTTCGTGAGTGTTCGTGAACAGAAGTTTTTGATGCTAAAAATATAGGTAAATTGGGAGAGGGTTATCATTCTTGTCCGACCTGAAATTCCAAAGTTTAACTTTAAATGTGTAGACAAAGCATAAGATTTGTATGCAAGTTAGTTTTTATTGTAAGAAATGGACAGTTTTTAGGAAATTCGATGGATTGAATGTTTTCATTTTCAGTGCCTGCTGTAGCTACAGGGTTACCAGCACGTTCCAAGCAAGTGTGCAACTTAATAACATCAACATGTCCTGTAAGTTTCATAATGATTTATTAATGAAATAAAAAGTTATCACAATTCACAAATTTTCAAATTTTCCCAATCTCATTTTAGGCGCCTAGCGCACACATTGGGTTAAAAATTTCAAAACTTTTATCATATTCACATTTAAAACACGTTCAGAATTTATTTTATAAGCATTCTTTTTGCAAAAGTTATTTGTTGACACAAATATAGGTATATTTAAAATATCACTAAAATGGCCGCCTGCGCCAAAGGGTTAAAAATTATTAACTTTTTGACATATACACCGATGTGTCCTAAAAATTTCAGTTGAATCGGATGGCGCGTTCCTGAGATTTTGCACTGAAATTGTTTGATGACATATATGTATATATATAGAAATATGAATTTTTGGCCAAAGTGATTTTAATACTAATGTTCTTCTTCGAACATAAGTAAAAACTTGCGGGCGTAAGCAAATGTATCTTATGTTCGTACATACCCATTTAGCTAGAGACTTGCCGGTCGGTGCGAGAAGAAAAGAAGATAAAACGTACATGGTTTGGCTTAAGTATCCAATTTTATTTATTGCTCCTTTATAAGCATTCTCCATATGTCATGTCGTACAATATTTAATATTGAAACTGCAGAAGTTAATGTTAACAACATATATGTATCTATATTTATAAAGATTATTTCTCAATATAAAAAACATAAATTTTCAAAATTTCTAGGTTATTTTAATGAACACCATTCAAAACAACTATCTATCATCCCAAAATTGACAACTCAACTCTAGAAAAAAAATAATTGACAAATTTTTTATAAACATTTTTTTCTTAACCTACTTTGTTTTTGAATTTTGATGTGTTGTGTTTCATGTCAAGTAGTGTGGTGAGTTGTGGAATGTAAGTGAGATACGTGTAGGTGTTTGTGTATCCACAATACTCCCCTGCCAGCGTTTTACGCGTTATCGCGAGGCGTAGGAGAGTGGCACCTTTGTGGTTCGCCCAGCCAGAGAGACGTACGGAGCGAATGTAACTTTCCTCGCTGGTCTCTTTTCGGGAGCTGGAGGCAGTAACGGTGCAGTCGAGGTTGCTGATGTTTGTTGGTTTCTGGAAGAATTGTCAACAGGTTCCGTAGAGGATGACGAGTAACAAGGCTTGAGCCTGTTAATGGAAACATTGACGGATTTGTTTCTGATTTCCAGAGTGTAATAATTAATATGTCTGGCTAGGACTTTGAAAGGACCGTCGTACGGTGGAATGAGTGGTGGACGAACAGAATCGACTCTGACGAAGACGTGTGAGCAAGAGTCGAGTTGCTTGAAGATAAATATCTTCGGTGTTGTGTGATGTTTAGCATCAACCGGTCGAAGTTTTGCCATTGTAGCCGTAAGTTCGTTGGCAAAGTCTGTTTGGCTGATCTTCCTAGGATTTTCTTGAAGAAAATCTCTAGGAAGACGCAGGTTTTCTCCGTACAGGAGTTGTGCCGATGATGCTGTGAATTCTTCTCGGATTAGAGATCGTAATCCAAGAAGAATTAGTGGAAGTGTTCTAGTCCAGGACGCATCGTTGTGAGCCATGATAGCCGATTTTAGAGTACGATGCCATCTTTCTAAGAAACCGTTGGCCTGAGGGTGATACGCTGTGGTACGATTGCGTTCGAAGCCCAAGAGTCGACCAAGCTCAGCATGGAGCGCTGACTCGAATTGTCTGTCCTGGTCGGTGACAATGTATTGGGGAACTCCAAATCTAGCAATCCAGGTGCTTAATAAAGCAGTAGCACAGTCATTGGCAGTAATGCTGGCTAAAGGAATTGCTTCAGGCCAACGTGAAAACGGTCGATTATGGTGAGACAGTATGTGTATCCCTGCGAGTATGTTAGGGGACCAACTATGTCGATGTGAATGACCTTAAAACGTTCGGAGACCGTAGGAAAGGTCGATACAGGTTTGCTCACAATATCTGGCTATCTTGCATTTTTGACAAGATAGACATTCTCGGGCCCAAGTGGCAATGTCCTTGTTCATCGAAGGCCAGAAGAATTTAGTTGCAATTTGCTTTCTTGTAGCACGAATACCAGGGTGAGCGATATTATGTTCTGAGTTGAAAACCTGTTTCCTGAACGTGTGAGGAATATAAGGTCGTATGGTTGGGCCAGACACTTCACAAAAAATGTCGACGTTGGTGCCAAAGATTGGTTGCTTCTTTAAAACAAATTTAGAGTCCTTTAGAATCTTCTGAAACTCTGCGTCCGATGCTTGGGACGAGGCGATTGCGGCAAAGTCAAGAGTACTGGGAAGAATGATTTCTTCTAGACGAGAAAGTGCGTCAGCAACAACGTTGTTGCAACCAGAGACATGCCGAATGTCAGAAGTGAACTCACTTATATAACTTAGATGTCTAAATTGACGTGGTGTGGCCTTTTCTGGCTTTTGTTTAAAAGCAAAAGTCAGTGGTTTGTGGTCGGTGTATAGAGTGAACCTTTGGGCTTCCAGAAAGTATCGGAAATAACGAATGCCCTGATAAGCCGCTAAGAGTTCGCGGTCGTATGCACTATACTTTCTTTGTGCGTCGCTTAATTTGGCCGAGTAAAAACCAAGGGGTTGCCAAGAGCCTTGACATTTTTGCTGCAGAGCAGCCCCGATGGCGGAATCGGAAGCGTCTACGAATAGACCAAGCTCGGCGTTTGAGTCCGGAAAGGACAATAGAGTGGCTTCTGTTAAACCAGTCTTGACTTGGTCGAAAGCTTTGCTAGCTTCTTTTGACCAGTCGATTGTCTTAGCACCATCTTTCTTAGAGCCACAAAGATAGGCGTTGAGTGGTTGCTGCATCTCAGCTGTGTGAGGAAGAAAGCGACGATAGAAATTGACCATCCCCAAAAATCTTCTTAGGTCTTTAACCGTCTTGGGGAGTTTAGCTGTTGATATTGCCTCAACCCGATCTGGGGAGGGCTTAATGCCTTTTGGCGAAACCTCATGACCTAAGAATTTAATTGAATGTCGAAGGAAATGGCATTTCTCCATGTTGATAATAAGACCATGGTCCGCTAATCTTTTGAAAATTTGTTCTAAGTGAACAAGATGCTCTTCTTCGGAAGTCGAAGCTATCAAAATGTCGTCGAGGTAAATAAAACAGAATTTTAATCCGTGTAGGACTTCATGGATGAAGCGTTGGAACGATTGTGCCGCATTGCAAAGTCCGAAAGTCATTCGGGTGAACTCAAAGAGTCCGAAAGGTGTGCAGATGGCGGTCTTTGGAATATCGTTCGGCTCGACTGGAATTTGATGGTAGGCCTTAGTCAGGTCTATGGTGGAAAAGATATTTTTGCCATGTAATTCATGACAGAAGTCTTGAATAATGGGGATCGGATATCTATCCGGGACGGTTATGGCGTTAAGGCGTCTGTAATCGCCGCAAGGACGCCATTCCCCATTAGCCTTGCATACCATGTGTAGCGGAGAAGACCAGCTGCTGTCTGAGGGGCGGCAAATTCCCTGCTGTAGCAGGAAATCGAATTCTTTCTTAGCCGCCGCGAGCTTATCTGGTGCAAGTCGACGTGGTCTCGATACTATTGGAGGGCCTGTGATCAAAATGTGATGTGTCACCTTGTGTTTACAGGGTTGTGAAAACCCTGTGTTGACCGTGATGGCATGGTATTTGTTGAGAAGGGCATGTATCCGTGGATCTGAGGTTTGCTCAAACAAAACACTTAGTTTTGGACACTTGTATGATGTGAATGTGCCTTTCGATGAAAGCGAAGTAAGAGGATCCACAAGGATAGCATTTGCCAAGTCGACGACTAGCCCATAGTGGCAGAGGAAGTCTGCGCCTAAAATGGGTCTAGAGACATCGGCAATGATAAAATCCCATGAAAACTCACGACGGAGTCCCAGGTCTAGTTTGATTACCTTTCGTCCATAGGTATTGATGGTCGACTGGTTTGCCGCGGCAAGTCGCATACCAGAAGGTGGAAGTTTTCCGGTAGTAGGTGCTGGAAGCACCGAAATATCTGCGCCTGTGTCAATCAAGTAGTGTCGTTTAGACAAGTTGTCATGAATTATTAGACGACGGCTAGGTGACAAGTCGCGTTTTCTTACCGTCTGAAGAGAACTGCGACTTAGTTTTTTGGTTCAGATGAACCAGCCTTGAAGGCGCATGGAGAGATGCATTTTAGAGCCTTGGAGCCGAATTTGTAGTGGTACCAACAAATACCAGTCCCTCCTGACTGGCTTCGGCGACGTGGCTGCGAGCGAGATCTCCCTTGGGACCTCGAACGCGATCGTAGTTGTTGGTGGACGAACCTCGTGAGAGCAGCAACCTGCTGTGTCAAAGTGGCCACCTCTGACTGCTGGGGGGAAACGGTGACTGAGCTTACTTGTGGCGTGACAAAAACTTCAGCAATTTTGTCTGCCGTTTCCGCCAACTTGTTCAGGCTGGCCTCCGGAGAGCAGGCTAAAATAGCCTGTCTGCTCCGGAAGCCGCTGCAGCCAGAGAGTCCTCAAAAGGTCGTCCCCAACCGCGGAACCTCCCAACTGCTTCATATCACGAAGCAGCTGGGAAGGTTGTCTATCGCCTAGTGTAAGATTCCCCAAGAGGTGCTTCAGCTTTGACGAATCGCTGGCTGAAAGCCGCGATATAAGCGCCCTCTTGAGGATCTCGTAAGGCGTGTCAGGGTCCGGGCTCGCAACCACGTCCCTGACCACCTTCAGCTCCGCCGAACCCAGCGAGGAGATTACGTAGTGGTATTTGGTCTCGGAGCTCTTGATACCAG
>OX376373.1:111180042-111275059 GCA_947369275.1 Nemotelus nigrinus
GGAACCCCTGGAATGGAGACTTGAAGATGACGTGGCCAAGGTGATTCTTAAACGGATCACCAAGGAACTCCTCAGGTTTGCCATGTCAACGGAAGAAGGGTCACCTCACTTTGAAAGCTGTAACATTGTTCGCGGCCACATTGCGCTGACCTGTAGTGACGTCTTCTCGACGGAATGGCTTCGGTCTACCGCCCTGAAGATTTCTGCAGAACATCCAGGTTTGGACGTTGTGGAAGAGACATCCGTGCCTACGCTAATTACAGTGAAGGTGGCGGTGCCCCACTCGAACGCTTCGGAGGCTCTGTCTCTGTTAAAAAGACAGAACCCCGATCTGAAAGTTTCAGGCTGGAGATTATTCCAGGCTGTTAGACTAACTAACCAATTTAATTTATTTAATTTAATTTATTTATTTAATTATTGTCTAAATAAACAGATACAAATCCAATTAAAGATTAGACAAGGAATAAACTTATATGTAAAAAGAAAAGAGACTATAAATTAAAACTAAGCAAAGTATAATGAGGCGGTGAAATTTAATCATAATTCAACACAGATATGACATTAAAAATTCAAAGAGTTACTTTATATCATACGATAAAACGCATCCTCTTAACATAGTTGTAAAAATGCGTAACGAAGGCGGAAGAAGACGAATATTCAAAGAATTATGTTGCCTAGGCAAGCGTAAAAGAGGAGAGTAAAAATATGAATGAGTACGAGCAAATGGTACGTTGAGGATAAATGAAGACCTGGTAGAATGTACCGGGTCACGAACAGAAAACTGTGCTCTAGGGATATAAGTAATAGAACCAGTAATCATTTTATATAGGAGACATTCGTCAAAATACACTCTGCATGAAATAAAGGTAGGGATTTCAAGGATAGAAAGACGCATACTATACTCACAGTAGGGAATACGGAACTTGAGGAATAGTGAGCGAGTAAATTTACGTTGTACAGACTCAACAGCATCAATTAAGAAACGATAATGAGGACACCAAATTTGACAACAATATTCGAGGACACTACGCACGAAGGAGATGTACAGGCGTACACACGAGGAAATATCATTCAAGGGTCTGGACGCTCTTAGAATGAAGCCGCACAAGCGCGAGGCCTTGGATGTGACACGCAAAATGTGGACATCAAATTTTAATTTAGTGTCAAACACAACACCAAGGTCCATGAAATTATCAATTGGATGGAGGGAAGAGCCAAGGATAGAATAGGGAAACGTGATCCGGGATAATTTACATGTGAAGGACATCTGGAAACATTTAGCAACGTTAAGAGAAATACAGTTGACAGAGCACCAGTTACCCAGAGCAGATGGGTCATCCTGCAGCTGGGAGCAGTCATCCACTGACTCAACCACCCTGAAAATTTTCAGATCATCAGCGTACAAGAGACACGGGGAGCTGAAGACAGAAGGAAGATCATTAATAAACAGGAGGAAAAGGAGAGGACCAAGAATTGACCCTTGCGGGACACCACAAGTAGGATAAAAGGGGGAAGAAGAACAAGACTGAAACGTTACAAAACAAGCACGATCACGAAGGTATGAGGAAAACCAGCAACGGAGCGGACCCGAATTATTGAAACCATCAAGCTTTGAAAGGAGGATTGCGTGGTTCACGGAGTCAAAAGCCTTGGCAAAGTCTGTATATAATACATCCACTTGCTTTTGCTGGTCGATAGCGGAGGCAACAGTATTGGTGAACGAAAGAAGGTTGGAAACTGTTGACCTACCTTTGACGAAACCATGTTGCTCAGAAGCGAGAAGAGGTTCAATTAGAGGGTAAACCCTGTTGTAAACAACTTTTTCGAGAAGCTTACTGAAGCAAGATAGAAGTGATATGGGACGATAATTGGAGACGCAGGATGAATTTCCGGTTTTAAGAATGGGATAAATATTTGCTGACTTCCAGGAAGAAGGAAACGTACAGGAAGCAATACTAAGGTTAAAGAGGACAGATAAAGGAACACACAAGGATGATGACAATGACTTTGCAAATATGTTAGGTAAGCCGTCGGGTCCGCAGCTGGTGCAACTATCCAATCTGCGGAGCCTGAGTTAACTGGTGCAGCTAAGTTAGTGCTTGTGCTGGGTATCGATCGGGAGTCCACGGATCAAGTACGGGCCAACAACGGGTTGATTCACTTCGGTCTGAAGAGGATCACCTTGAAAGTTGGAGCGGAGAAGGTGACTGAGGGAAGCCGAAGTGCGAGTGGTCCAAGCAAATCTGCACCACAGTAGAGGAGCGACGGCCAATCTGCTTCGGCATCTCAGTCGGGGGCACGCTGACATCGCACTGATACAGGAGCCGCTTCTGTACAAGAATGTGGCTTGTGGATTCGGCACCAGCCTCAGTGTGTTCCAGCTAAAAGGAAGGGACAAGACAAGGACTTGTATTGTCGCCAAAAAAGAGGTGAAAGCAATCTTGATTCCGCAGCTTTGTGATGGGGATACAACCTCAGTGTGTGTGGAGTGGGGGATCGCTGGTAGCGACCCGAAGCGGTGCCTGTTGTCGGCGGTCTATCTACCATACGACATGGATCCCATCACGCCTGGACTGAGAAGATTGGCAGTAGCGGCTATGACAACGGATGCTATTATCGGCTGTGACGCAAATGCTCACCACGAAATATGGGGAAGCACCAACATAAACGAGAGAGGTAGGTGTTTGCTAGAATTTCTAACGTCAACCAACCTCAACATCCTCTACATAGGTATCAAACCTACATTTATAACTAGGAACAGGGCTGAGGTAATTGATATTACCCTGGCAACTCCAAGCATAATGGAAAGTGTCCACAGCTGGCAGGTTTATAGCCTGCCATCGCTCTCGGACCACCAGTGGCTATGCTGGAATATAGGTTGTTCTGTTATCTCACCTAAAAAGTACGGAACCCGAGAACAGCACAATGGGAGGTTTACTCAAGGAAAACAAATAGACACCTCAGAGCACTAGACGATCTGGAACTGACGAGTCCAGGACGGCTTAACGAGCAGGTGAACAGATTAACGGGAATCTTAGTGTCAGATTTCAAAGACGTGTGTCCGGAAAAGCCCGTAAGGAAGAACGCTACCTTGTTGTGGAATGGCGAACCCACAGAGGCTAGAGTTCGCACACGAAGGGCGTTTAACACCGCAAGGCGTTCCGGAAACGTGGCTGACTGGGATCGTTACAAGCAAGAGCTGTCACTTTTCAAAAAGAAGATTAGACAAGCCAAGCGCGACTCATGGAGGAAATTCTGTGAGAACATTGAAGGAGGCACAGAGGCTGCCAGAATCAGGAAGGTCCTAAGCGTAACCCCCGGTGCACCTACGCTTTTGTGAAGGGAAAACGGGGATTGGGTGGAGGACCCGAAAGAGTGCCAGGACTTGCTACTGGAAACTCTTTTTCCAGAATCAGCCTGCGTGACACCGCGTAGTGACGTACTTCAAGGAACCCACCGGGCGTCTGAGCGGCTGATCAAGGAAGTAGTGGGCGACGTCAAGATTGATTGGGCTATTGGCACATTCCGACCTGAAAAAGCTACAGGGATTGATGAGATATCACCTATCATGCTTCAAAAAGCAGATAAGGCCATCATTCCCATTCTGCAGCGTATTTTTACCACATGCCTCCGCCTCGGGGTAGTACCCGAGCAATGGACAAAAGCTAGAGTGGTCTTCATTCCGAAAACTGGTAGGTTGAATCATCATTACGTGAAGGACTTTAGACCAATCAGCTTAACATCGTTTCTGCTCAAAACACTAGAGAGGCTTGTTGATCTGCACATCAAAAGCTCGATTGATGTCGTGAGACTCTGTGTTGATCAACACGCGTATCTAGCGGGCAGATCAGTACATACGGCGTTACACAAAGTTGTCGGTACAATAGAAAAATCCTTACGGCAGAAGGAATTCACGTTGGCAGCCTTCTTAGACATTGAGGGGGCCTTCAATAATGTCACTGTCGCGAGTATTATTGATGCCTTGGTTCGATATGGAGTGGATAAAACCCTGGCGACCTGGGCATCTGACTTGCTCAAGAGCAGGCGGATTGAGGCTACCTTTTTGGAGGCCAAAGCAAAAAGAACAGTCGGTACCGGAACACCACAAGGAGGGATTATATCTCCCCTTTTCTGGATCCTGACAGTCAACGAAATACTGGAGAAGTTAAGGGCCAGTGGCTTTGAGGTAGTGGCGTATGCCGATGACATTGTGGTACTTGTGAGGGGTGCGTTCCCACAAACTTTGTCAGACCTTATGCAATCGGCGCTGGACCATATTCAAATCTGGGCCAGAAAAGTCGGTCTTAGGGCAAACCCGACAAAAACCGAACTTATGCTCTTCACAAAGAGACACAGAGTACCGGCCATTGCAACGCCTAGCCTCAACGGAATAACATTGGAGCTTGCTGATAGTGTTAAATATTTGGGCCTTATACTAGACAGGAAGCTGAACTGGGGGGTAAACGTGAAGCACAGAATTCGTAAGGCCCGCGCAGCACTTTTCGCTTGCCCCTCCCTACTTCAATACCTGGGGTCTTAAACCTAGGGCAGCCTATTACATATTCACATGTGTAGTCAGGCCAATTTTGGTGTATGGAGCGGTCGTGTGATGGAAAGCAGCGGAGAGTAAAACTAATATCAAGGAGCTAACAACACTGCAAAGATTAGTTTGCATATGTATTACGGGCACTTTAAGAACCGCCCCAATGGCTGGGTTGGAAATGATTTTTGGACTCATGCCCCTAGATCGATTCATCTTTAGAAGCGCAAGCTTAGCGGCGATACGCGCTAAAAGTTCTGGCATGTGGAACGATTCAGATCAGTGGGGCCACAGCGGTATTCTTAAGAATGCCGCAAAAGATTTGGACTCGTTGCAGAAGACACGGACCACATGAGCAAAATAATACATCTTGGCAGGAATTTCCAGGTCAAGATACCTGCAAGAACAGACTGGAAGAATCAGGAAGCTACCACCGATAGGGGTGCCTGGATTTACACGGACGGGTCAAAGACGGACACAGGAGTTGGCTCGGGTGTATTTTCTACGGATTTGAGCCTTAACCTGTGGTGTAGACTGTGGGACCATGCTACCGTCTTTCAGTCTGAATTACATGCTATACGCATGGCCGTTGAGTACATTAGTGGAATATCAACCAGACCAATGACCATTTGCGTCGACAGTAGGGCAGCCATTCTCGCTCTTGCGTCTTACAGATGTTCTTCAAAAACTGTTTACGCTTGCAGAGTGGCTCTCAATGAAAAGGCAAGGCATATTCCTATCCGGATTATGTGGGTGCCAGGGCATAGTCGGGTCATAGGCAACGAAAAAGCTGATGAATTGGCGAGGAAAGGTTCAGGAGCTAGCAACTGCCCCTGCATCACTGTACCTCGGTCAATCGCAGACGCCACAAACAAACCTGATGCCGCCATATGGGCCAAACTAAAGTCCGAATGGGAAAACTGGCTAGACTGCGGGGTGGCCAGGACATAATGGCCATCACCTGATCCAAGCAAAAGCAGGAAACTGCTCAAGCTCAGCAGGAACTGCTTGAGAACCACGGTCGGCTTGCTCACAGGGCACTGCCTTACCGCATCTCATGCGAAGAAAATGGGACTGACATCCAGCAGTTTATGCAAGAGGTGTGAGATGGAAGAGGACACCATCGAGCATACTCTCTGCGATTGTCCGGCCCTAAATAATAAACGCCTCAAAATTTTTGGTGCATACCACTTTCAAGGGTTAGCAGAGGTCGCCGGTACCGTCACGCTGAGTCAGCTGATTCAGTTTTGCGAAATGGTCACTTGGCCGCTCTAAAAAGCCAGCGGAGGGTGGCAAATGGGCCCAAACTGGTGGCCTAATGCAAGCCGCGTTTGCCGGCAGCCCTCTTTACTAACCTAACCTAACCTATATTTTTAGCATCAAAAACTTCTGTTCACGGGAACTCACGAACCAATAATCACATACAGCTGACATTACCAGAATGCATTGGACTTAAATACGACCAGATCTGACAGAAGCGATTTTGAATTGTGGGCAACACTGTGCCAGTGGTGCCATCTTGAAAAATTACAAAGAAAAAAAACTGCTTTTTGCCCTATGAAATGTGAATTAGTTGAAATTGACACAGTAGCTGAACCTTACTCTTATCACTGTTTGGTGGAAATTTGGTTGAAAAATTTGATTGTTGCTGCCAGCTATGATAATTTTTGTGTCTTTGGTTTTGAAAATTCGCTCAGGAAAATAAAACTTTTTGCCCTATAACTTCCAGTGCAGTCATGAAATCAATACGAATTTCATACAATTAATGGAACCTATTATAAACATTATTTAGGCCAAATTTGGTTGAAAAGCCACGATAGGGTTGCCAGCTATTGTTGGTTTTGTGTTTAATTGCAATATCTTTATTAAGCGGTTTTATCGTAGAATTTTCAAATGGTAATGATAGTGTAGTGACAATAAACAGCAAATATTAACTTTTCGATTATTTGAAAAAACTCGCTGCAGGTAACCCTAAATTTCTTTATACTCCTATAACTTCGAATGTAATTTAACAACGTGAAGCAGATGTGATATATTCTTGGCTTTGATAGTGGCAGAAGGTTGCCAATACGAGTCGGTTGTGCTACTTTTGTATCAATACATGCTGACAGTTAGTATTCATACCGGAAACTTTTACAATGAAAATTAATAACCAATGTTTCAATTCCCAAAGTTCTGCATCGCAACTCTGTGCCAGTGGTGCCGTCTTGAAAAATTACAAAGAAAAAAAACTGCTTTTTGCCCTATGAAATGTGAATTAGTTGAAATTGACACAGTAGCTGAACCTTACTCTAATCACTGTTTGGTGGAAATTTGGTTGAAAAATTTGATTGGTGCTGCCAGCTATGATAATTTTTGTGTCTTTGGTTTTGAAAATTCGCTCAGAAAAATAAAACTTTTTGCCCTATAACTTCCAGTGCAGTCATGAAATCAATACGAATTTCATACAATTAATGGAACCTATTATAAACATTATTCAGGCCAAATTTGGTTGAAGAGCCACGATAGGGTTGCCAGCTATTGTTGGTTTTGTGTTTAATTGCAATATCTTTATTAAGCGGTTTTATCGTAGAATTTTCAAATGGTAATGATAGTGTAGTGACAATAAACAGCAAATATTAAGTTTTCGATTATTTGAAAAAACTCGCTGCAGGTAACCCTAAATTTCTTTATACTCCTATAACTTCGAATGTAATTTAACAACGTGAAGCAGATGTGATATATTCTTGGCTTTGATAGTGGCAGAAGGTTGTCTCTGGAGTGGCCGATTCGATTGAGCTGAAATTTTCGGAGAACGTAGATGTATATAGTAGGTAGGTCCACGACTTTCTCAAATTCAGATATTCTAAACCTTTTGGCGGCGGCAAGCGTTTTAGTGAATTTTGATGTACTCCTATATTTTCAAGCAGTGAAAAGTTTTGCTAAAGAAAAGTATTGGGAATGAAAAGTAATTATGTTCTAAGCTCGTTTATGATAAAAAGTTGGAAATTGTGAGTCGTGTGTGGGTGCAGGGTGCCTAAAAGTAGGCAAAGATTTTTTTTCAAATTTTGATTTGTCATTACTTGTAAGAAAAACAATGGATCATCGTGAAATTTCCAGAGCGTATTAATGTTGACTAAAATTTAGCACATGTGGATTTTTAGGACAGTGCGGGTAACTCTGTAGCTACGGCAGGCTCCTGAATAAAAAAACTTCAAATCATTGACCTTCCTGAAAATTTTTTGATTTTTGACAAAAAAATCAGATCACTGATAAATTTCAACCTTTATCCATCATATCACATTAAAATGTTCAAAATTCCGATTTGCACAAGAACGGCAACCCATCACCAAATTACCTCTATTTTCAGCACTCGAAAGTTCTGTTCACGAGAACTGACGACCGGATTATCCGATCATAATGAAATTTACAGGACATGTTGGTATTAGCTAGGACCAGGTCTGATAGAAGTGATTTTGAAATGCGGGCAACCCTGTGCCAGTGGTACCATCTTGAAAAATCACCCAGAAAAAAAAAACGGTTTTTGGCCTATTACTTCCGATTCAGCCATCAGATTTTGACAAGATTCATCCAATACTTGGATCTTATTTTATGTAACGTTTGATGAAAATTTGGCTGAAAAATTAGAATAGAGTTGCCAGCTATGGTGATTTTTGTCTCCTAAAACTTGCAAATTTGCTCAGCAAAATAAAGCTTATTTCCCTATAACTTCCGGTCCAGTGTAAAAATCAAAACGAAGTTCACGCAGCAAATGGACTTTAATGTAAACCAAATGTCATAGAAATTGCGTACCAAAATCATGAAAGAGCTGCCAGCTATGACCATTTTTGTAATGTTGTTTAATTTCTTTACTGAGCGATTATGTCATTAGATTTCCAAATGGAAATGATCCTGCAATGAAAATTAACAACAAATATTAACGCTTTGAAAATTTGATAAATTTTGAGGGTGGTAACCCTAAAATTTTTTTCACCCGTATAACTTCCAGCGCAGTGATTCAATCGAAACGAAATTTACTGGTTGGGTTTAACTTAGCGTGAAGCAGAATTGGTATGTATTATGCTTTGCTGTTGATACAGGCTAACCAGCATTAGCCATTTACGTAAATATTGCACCAACAGATGCTTCAAACAACGTTCTCATATGCAAAGCATTTGCAATAAAAAATAAGGAATTCTTTTTTAAATTTTTCGAGTTTTGAACATTTTTCGGATGGCAGCCTCAAACAACGTTTAACCGCTGAAACCTTCGAACGAAATTCAAAGCATACGTTGATTTGAGTATGAGCTTGTTATGGTAAACTTATTGCTGCTTCGTTCGGAAAGTGTTGCCCGCACTGAATTATTTGTGTTATAGTTGAGTTTTGTTGCTTTGGATAAGGAATGGTTGATATGATTCCTGCGAAGAGAACGAAATTCAAAGGTTACGTTGATTTGAGTATGAGCTTGTTATGGTAAACTTATTGCTGCTTCATTCAGAAAGTGTTGCCAGCACTGAATTATATGTGTTATAGTTGAGTTTTGTTGCTTTGGATAAGGAATGATTGATATGATTCTAAAAAACAGTGTATTACGTCTTTCCACACTTTTTTGTCACTCAAAGACAATTTCTTCGAAAATTAGTTTTCTAGCGGTTCAGGTGCGCTAGAGTTTTTTTTTATATTTATCCAGGAATTATGATGAGAAGGAAAACCTAGCCATTTGACAAAAACACGATTTCTCTTTCTTCTTATAATTTTCTCAACAAGGTATGCATCAGGGTGTTTCACTGTAGTTAACTCAGGTTTGTAGAACCCTCCTTGTATCAGATTTCCTAGATAGTTTTCCAAAGAGTATGTTCGTGGTTGTGTTTTTCTTACATCTTTTATTAAAAAAATTTCAGTGGACCAGTTTGGTGTGTAGCCTTTTTCAAATATGTGTTTATGTTTACTTTACGTACAAAGTCACCTTATTTGAATCTAGGTTTTGACATAACCTTAACTGTTCTATAAATATCTGAAAGTATTTGAACTTCATTGGTCGCATTCACGTCAATTAGACGCATCTTAATAGCACGGTGTTTAGTTCTATTATACTGATCAACTAGTTTCGATACTAGGCTGATCTAGTGGTTGTGTCCATCCGTGCTGACTTTTTCCCACATTGTCCCTTCTAGAGATCGATTGAAGCGCTCAACAATCGATGCTTTCAAAACATTAAATGTTGAATAGTGGTTGATTTCATACTTTTTCGTAAGATGGTGAAGTATTTTATTGAAAAACTCCTTCCCGTCATCAGTTTTCAGATTTCTGGGGACACGCCTTCGTTTGAGAATTATTTCCATTGCCTTCGTCACTTCATTACCGCTTTTATTTTTGACTGGTAGTGCCCAAACGTACTTAGAAAAAGCGTCAATTATTGTGAGAATAAATTTGTAGCCTCGATTCAGTGATGAATATGCACTCATATCAATTAAATCTGCCTGTCATAAATCATCGATACCTCTGATGGTGAAACGACGCCGTTTAAAATTTGTACGAGCAGGTATGCCTAATTCGTTAACAATTTGTCTTCTACTCATATTGATAAAATGTAGAAATATAAGCCGCTTACGTGTTTTTATGTTAAAAATTAATGAAAAAATGGTGCAATTTATTCATCCATTTACAAGGATGGTAGTCAAATGGCAGCATATGCCACGGGGGTGTCATCGGGTGTTGGTTACCGAAGAAGTGGTTGAAATCCCGAGAAATGCCTGCTGGAAACAACATCTACAGCTCTGCTACTGAATCCTACCTTCGACCTCCCCGAAGATGTGATTTTACAATTTCACATCGGGTGGCTACCGGGAGCCTTCATGACATTTCAGATCATGAATGTTGCCAACGAAAGAGGGTGAGGTCAAGTTTCCCACGCCTTAAATCGGGAACATTAACCAGACTGGCCCTCCAGGTTGAAAGTTGGGTAATGGGCCAATAACCCGTTCCCGTAAAACTTGACTTATTCAGAAACCTGATACTTCGCCTCAGATACTTGGATTGGATCAACGGAAATGACCACGCAAACGAAATATGGACTATTGTATTGGAACCTGGAACGTGCGAACGCTGTACAGACCGGGGGCCATCAAAGCCTTCCTGGAACAGGTCACTCACTATAAAATCAACATTCTCGCTGTCCAGGAAACGAAACTGTTTGGTCCCGATATTATGGACATGAGATCGTACACAATCTTCAAAAGCGGGAAGTCATCGGGAAGTCACGAATTTGGAGTGGCCTTCATCGTGGACAAAAAAATGAAACCGCTAATAATCGACTTCAAGCCTGTCAATGAAAGATTGTGTGCGATCCGCATTCGTGCAAAGTTTTTTAAAATTTGGCTCATTAACGTTCATGACCCTACTGAAGATAAGGATGAGGCAGTGAAAGATAATTTTTATAACCTTCTGGAAAGGCCATATGATTCTCTGCCATCAAATGATGTGAAAATCCTGCTGGGCGACTTCAACGCAAAGGAAAAGGAGGAAACACACCGCGGAACCACCAGCCAATTTAGTCTTCACGACCGATGCAACGATAATGGACAACGACTTGTCAAGTTTGCGAGTAGCAGAAATCTCGTCGTAAGCTCCACGTGTTTCCCGCATCGTGACATCCATTAAAGAACATGGGCATCCCCCGATGGCCACACCTTTAATCAGATTGATCATATTCTGATTCAGAAAAGGTGGGCCTCCAGTATTTTAGATGTGCGAACCTTCCGTGGAGCCAACTGGAACTCCGACCACTACTTAGTGAAGACTCGATATCGATGTCGAATATCACTGTCGTATGAAGGCAGAGCAAGTTCAAGACGCAAGTTCAATGTCGATAAGCTTTGAAACAAGACGATCGAAGCCGAATATAGATCTGCTCTGGAAATGGAACTAGCTTCTACGCCTAATACTACGTCTATCAACGATGTTTGGACTACTATCAAAAGCGCAGTGAACATAGCAGCCGAAAAAGTAGTGGGATATACAGCCGGCCAACGCAGAAATAAATGGATTGATGAGGAATGTCAAGCCGCGTTGGATGAAAAGAATGCGGCCTACAAAATCCACATTGAACGACCGACTAGAGCCAAGAAAGAAAAATATGACGATCTTCGGAGAGTAGCTAATAGAATAATTAGACGTAAGAAACGAAAGCATTTTGACACCATGCTGAATAACATGAATGACAACTTTATGGCTAACAACACTTGACAAGCGTACAAAGTAGTGAAGCACTTAAAACAAGGCTTTAAACCACGAACTAGCCTATGTAGGGCTGCCGATGGAAGCATCATAAGTGGCTCAGAACAGGTGAAGGAAAGATGGGCGTCCTATTTCCATCAACTACTGAACGGAAATGTCCCCGCACCCGACAAATCGCCATTAATAATTGGCTCATATCCTGACAGTGCCTCATCTCACCCTCCTACATTAGATGAAGTCTGACAGGCCATGGATTGCTTGAAACCCAACAAAGCACCGGGCATCGATGGTATCCCCGCGGAGCTCCTGAAGACAGGCGGGATTTCCGTTTTAAGGGCAATCCATGGATTGGTTACAGGCATCTGGCAACAAGAAACGATGCCGGATGAGTGGCGAAAAAGCGTTATATGTCCCATTCACAAGGAAGGAGATAAACTACTATCCGAAAACTACAGGGGAATATCACTACTTTGTACGTCGTACAAGCTCTTGACAAAAATTTTAGAGTTAAGGATTTCCCATCACGCTGAGAAAATTCTTGGGTAATATCAAAATGGTTTCAGACCTGGAAGATCGACAACTGACCAAATATTTACGGTCAAACAAATTTCGGAAAAATGCTGGGAATTCAACATTGATGTGCATCAAATATTCGTCGACTTCATACAAGCGTACGACAGCATCAACCGAACTGCATTATATAACATCATGCTGCAGTTCGGAATCCCAGCAAAGTTGGTACGACTGGTGAAAATGACCATGACCGACTCCACGTCACAAGTGCTGATTCAGAATAATATGACCGACTCGTTTTCGACGAATACAGGGCTAAAACAAGGGGATGGATTAGCTCCGGTACTCTTTAACTTAGCGCTTTAGTTCGTCATCAGAAAAATCCCCGTTGACACGAGAGGAACTCTATTATTTAAGTCGACACAGCTAGTAGCTTACGCTGTCAACATTATGTCACGTTCGTTCAACGACGCCAAGGAAGTATTTGTAGCTCTAGACAAAACCGCCAAGGAAGTTGGTCTGCAAATTAACGAACAAAAAACTAAAGTTATGACTCAATCAAGGAAAAGGACGCCAATGAGACAAAACATAACGATAGGGGACTATAACCTTGAAAACGTAGACAACTTCGTGTACCTAGGGACGAACCCCTCGAAAGATGGGAATGAGATTGACGAAATCAAACGACGGATTCAATTAGCCAATAAGACATTCTTTTCGGTGCTTCCCACTTTAAAATCTCGATGCGTACACAGGAATACGAAGCTTCACATCTACAAAACAATTATTAGACCTGTGCTATGCTACGGAAGCGAAACCTGGACACTGACCCAGGCGTCTGAAAAAGCATTGAATACGTTCGAGAGAAGGGTATTGCTAAGGATCCTCGGTCCAATACGGGAAGAAGATGGATGGCGAATCAGATACAACAACGAGTTGTATACCATATATAACGACCCGGAAGTCTCTACCGTCATACGACTCCAAAAACTACAATGGGCTGGCCACGTCGAACAAATGAGCGACAATCGAATCCCCAAACGATCTCTCAAGGGGCGAATGAGTGGAGCCAGGCCAGTCGGTAAGCCACGCAAGCGCTGGGAGGATTCTATAGATGCTGACAGTCAGTGTCAATTTTGGGAGCACCGAACTGGAGGACGCGGCCACTGAACCGAGACGAATGGAGGCGAAGTATTAAGGAGGCTAAGGCTCGATTCGGGCTGTAGCACCCCGACGAATTTACAAGGATGTTTGCCGGACCATCTAGGTGCGGAAAGACGAGTTTTATAGAGACACTTCTTAGAAACGACACTATGATACAACCGCATGTGAAGAAGGTTATATGGTGTAATGCTGAAACTCAAGCCGTTCCAGCAAAAGTAGGTTTTAAGAATATCGAATATTTAAGCACGATTTCCGAGGAGTTTGTGAATAATGCGAATTTTTTTGGGCGATATGATGTTAAATGCGTTTTCAAGACAAGTTTGCAAACTTTCTACCAAATGATCACATCATAGGAATTTTTCGGTTATATTAATTACACAAAATGTATATCATCAGGGAAAATTTTGGTGTGACATATCATTGAACTGTAAATATCTGGTATACTTCAAGAACCCGCGGGATAAAAATCAATTTCATTATCTTGCCAAACAGGTTTATCCTGAAAATAGCAAGGAGCTTGTGAGAATATATGAAGATATTACTCAGGCACCACACAGCTATTTATTAATTGACCTGACTCAGAATACAAACGATATACTACGTTTTCGTACTGATTTATTTAACAAAAAACTTTGTTACGTGTTATTGTTCAAAGGATAGTTTAAAACAAGAGAATGGTGTCACCAATGAAGCGATTATAAGACAATTTTTTATACGTTTTTATACGTGCTTAGACATGCTCGACTGGGTTTGAGAAACGCTATGCTTAAGAATGCCGACACAGAGGTAATTAAAACACTTTGCGAAATCACCTTGAATACGCTGAATGAAAACCACAGACCTCGCGGAAAGTTATATAACCGTATCTGTATATATAAAAAGTGAATGCGTAAGCTAGTCGATGCTAAACCATCAGTTCCGTGACAGCAAAAAGTATTAATTCAAATTCAAATTCAAATTCACTTTATTTCATGTTGGTATTAGGTACATTTCATTAGAATATCTTAGGTTAGAGATATAGACTATTCTTGTCTTTACAACTATAATTCATATTTTCAGCAGTTGCTACAGTATATGTGGAATCCAACTAGTAGAATTATTTACAAGGAAAAGTAGACAAAAACCTTGTATTTGACTAACTTAAAGCTACTTATACCTACCTTACTCTAGACTTAAACTCCACTTAACTCTAATGGTAAGCTCAAACTTATAAGTTTTAGCTAATATATTATAGAAAAGCTAGATATCCCTCAGGATTGATACAATAAGAGGGTTGTCGCAATTGCCACATTTAGTTAGAAAACTACGTTTCTGCTTTTCTGCTAGTTGTTCGATTGTTCTGATGTTAGTTATTCTATGAAGACGTTTTGTCGAAAAGTAGAAGGGTTTATTAAGCATCATTTTTAGGGTTTTGTTTTGATATGTTTGGAGTTTGGCTTTGTGACACTTAGCACACGAGCCCCAAACAGGTGCTCCATATAGTATGATAGGCTGTAAGACTTGCTTATAGATCATAATCTTATTTGGGATTGAGAGCTTTGAATTGCGATTAATAAGTGGGTACAGTGAATGACAGCACTTCATTACTTTTGATTGGATATTATTGGTGTGATTTTTGAATGTTAGTTTTTTATCAAGAGTTATACCAAGATACGAAATTTCGTCTTTCCATTCTACTGCTTGGCCAAGTAAATTTAATTGTTGAGAAGGGAGATATCGTCTCTTTCTTCTTTTCGAGAAATAAATTGCTTTGGTTTTGTCTGCGTTGATTTTTATTTTCCATCTGTAAAAGTACTGGTATAACTGCTCGAACTGTCTCTCTAGATTTAGAGTTATTATCGAAGGGTCTACTCCAGAGAAGTAAAAACAAGTGTCATCTGCAAAACAGGCCATATTGCAATCAGATCCCACAGGTATATCCGCTGTGTAGATATTAAAGAGGATAGGGCTTAAGCAAGACCCTTGAGGGACTCCGGCAACTAGTGGGCGTCGAGATGAGTAGACACCATTCGCTTTAACTGTAAACTTACGATCACTTAGGAAAGATTGTATTATCTTCGTAAGATACAATGGAAATTCCATCAATGATAATTTGTAAAGGAGACCTTCATGCCAAATATTGTCAAACGCTTTTTCTATATCTAAGATGATCATACCTGTAGATTTCTTTGCAGCAAATGATTTTTCTAAGTCTTTAGTTACCCTAAATAGCTGATGGTTAGTGGAGTATCCCTCCCTGAATCCAAATTGGAATGACGGCAGTAGGTTGCTACTTTGAGTAAAATAGTTGATGCGTTTTAAGATAATTTTTTCAAAGATTTTACCCAGCGAGCATAACAGACTAACCGGTCTATAGCTGCTTGGTTTGTTTGGATTTTTACCAGGTTTATGAATCGGTATGATTGTGGCATCTTTCCAAGCCGTCGGAAAGTAAGAAATTTGAAGACACGCATTATAAATGAAATTCAGTTGAACCGTCGCTTTCGTTGGTAACCTTTTCAGCACTTTATTCGATACTTCATCTATGCCGGGTGCTTTCTTATGCTTTAAGCTCCGAATAATCCCAGTAATTTCTCTTGGTTTGCAAAGGGCATTGGCGGGAAGCGTGGATCTTGCAGATAAGAAATCGATAGCCTCTTGTACGGTAGTCTTTGTAACGTGGTTGCTCATGCTGGCTGTTATTCGATGATTTGCCTCGAATGTGTCCGCTAACAAATTTGCTTTCTCTTCCTCAGAGTACACGACCTTGTCATTACTGTCTAGAAGATAGATGATCTGATTCCGGCGACCTCTTCGGAAGAATTTATTGAGTCTCCAAACCTGTTGAGAGCCACGTTCCAGGCTGTTTAAGAATTTATTCCATCGCCTATTGCGCAGCCTGATAATCTGTTTCTGAATATTTTTTGTCAAAAGATTGATCATAGGCTTTAATTCAGGATTTCTGTTCCGCTGCCAAGTGCGCCTCATTGCATTTCGGAGTTGAATAAATCGACGTATATTGTCACTGAGCACCACTGAGTGGTTTGAGGGATTTATTTTTGGTGTGCTAAACTCCACAGCATCTTTGATGATTTGTGTGAACTGGGCGATGAGTGTATCGATCTGTTGGCGGTTTACTATTTGCGACAGGTTCTGTCCACCAAGAGAAATATTCGAATTGATGAAGCTTCTAAAGTCGCACCAATTGGCCTGCTTGTAGCAATAAATTTCTGGTGGTGACCGATTTACATAAGCTGTTTGCAAGTCTATGATTAGGCATACTGGTAAATGCGGAGAGGGGAGCGCCTGAAGAGTAAATGGAGATTCCACATGCAGGATACCATCACTAATGGCAAAGTCAAGTACCGATCCCGTGCCTCTCGGAGAATAGAATGTCGGATCGGCTGTGGAGTGAACAGAAAGGTTTCTTTCATGGACGTAATCGTATAACAGTCGCCCACTGGCATTAGATGCTATGCAATTCCAATGCCTATGACGAGCATTGAAATCGCCACACAATAGATATCTCCGGTTTTTTGCCGTGAATAGGTCAAGATCTGCCTTGAACAACTTTAATTTCTCTCTAGACATCCTCGTTCCAGGAAAATAACAGACGTAGATTTTTAAGTTTGAATTTTCGATTGTGACACCTAGCGATTCAATAACTTTTGTGCCTGGACTGGCCAAAAGTTTATGGCTAATTGTATTGCGAATGGCAATCGCGGCACCACCTCCGGTTCGTTAATCGTTCGTTGTGACGATGATATGCTTTGTCTGGTCACAGCACTGTACGATCTTCTCGTTTGCTGCTGTGTCACTATCGGATTATTTGAATTCGGAAGCACAGGAAACTCGTTTTCGATGTTACGCAGTGAAAAATATTCGTTTGTTCTATTTGCAGGGTTTTTTAAATTTTTCATTGCCAGTGATTGTTTTATTTGAATATACTCTGCTCTTTTCGCACACTGAGTATCATTTGATGGGTGGGCTTTAGAGCAATTGGAACATTTTATTTTGTCGCGATCATGCTCCCCTAGTGGGCATTCAGAAAAATGATGATCTCCACTACAGATCATGCAACGTGTTGGGAGGTGACAATGGGAGGAGCCATGTCCGAACATTTGGCAATTACGGCATTGAGTGACATTCTTCCGCTTGTTTGCATAAAAGTTCCATCTGACTACGGTATGCAAAATTGTTCTGATTGTGCGTAAATTACCTATTTTGGTTCCCTTCTCCATATAGAGTAGATAGTGGGTATTTTCACGCGTTCGGGATTCCGTCTCGAATTTTTTAACATCGTAGCACTTGATTTTGTACTCGGTTGCAAGCAGGTTTTTGAGTGCTTCCGTGGTCATGTCATGCAGTCCTGAAAGCACTATCTTGACTGGGCGACGATCGGGTCTTTGATGCGAAAAGTAATTCACTTTCTTGGCACTGAGGTGTTTAATTATTGTTTCGAAATCGTCGATAGATTTGAGAAATAGCCGCCTGCCGATCGACATTAATTTAATCTCGTAATTTTTAATTTTTAAGTGGTCCATCATGGCAATGATAGACTCTCTGGATAGATCGGTGAAAGTAATGGGAGGTGTTTTTACTTTGCTGGTTTACTGGTCATTCATAGAGCTTTGGTCTTTGTCTGGGAGGTCTGCTAACGGCAGGAACTGGTTTCGCGAAGTAAGTGTCGCCGCTCGATCTATTCTAGGCATTTTGAAGTACTCCCTTAGGAGAGACTTAGCCGGGGAATCTTCCCGGCTACGTTTATTACTGTCCAGGGACAACTTTTAGGCACTTATAGACACTAAATTAACTTTAAGAGCAACGCAAGTATGAAGTTTGTAGGTAAAACTAACTAATTGGGAAAATTGAAACTATCGCTATGAATTTCACTACTGCCGAACGCGCCAGAGGAAAGTATTTGTGCATAGGGCAACAGCCAGTGCCAAACTGAAAAGTATTAATTCAACAAGGCGGATTTTCACCCATACTGCTGAGAAATGAACTCTCAGGGGTGATTGGTTAACTAATTGAGAAATATGTATAGGAACAGTAATCTGGATAAAATGCTTCTTCTGTCTCCTGAAGTATATGCAAATTTGAAAAACACTATTGAAAGTTCTAATGACCAGAGCTTGTTCGATAAGGCCATGAATAAGATATTGAAAAGTAAAAAATTCCGATAAAGACAAATGGTATCATTATCGAAACGAACTTATAAAATTTTTAAACACACGTCGTAGAAGTTAAGGATTTCTAGAATGAAAAACTCAATTGCTTTCATCGAGCAAGCATGTACGCAAGCAACGAAAAAGCTAGCAAGACAACACGACACAAACTAAATGTTTTTTTAGGGATACGAAGCCTACGCAAACTACACCTGTACGAGTGGAAAAATTGTTTGAGTCATTAGATGAAATCACACATCCAAGAAATGTATTATCGGCTGCAGCTAAGCGTAAGGAGTAGCAAACAGTCTGAAGCTACCATCCAAATTTACTAAAACTTCAAGTGAAAAGATTATAGGATAATAACTTGTGATGACGGAATAACACAATGCACAGTACCTGCTGATTTGAGCCTTGATGAAGAAGAAGACGTTCAAGGTGAGATAGACAATATTCATGATGAGGGTTCTAATGTCTTTAAAATGGAGAAAGAATATGAAGAAGATTCTGAAAGTACTGCGGACGTCGAAATGCAGGAACTGCCTAGTCACTCTATATTAAGAGGGTTGGATCCTAATCAATACACGTCTGATCATCCCGTCAGAAAACTTCCTGTTCGGCAGAGTGAGAGATTAAAAGAAAAAAAACCCTATCGCACCTGAGCCGCTAGAAACACTAATATTCGAAGAACTGTAGAAGAATCGTGCAGGTTTTGAGTGCATATTTCACTACATGAGCTGCTTTTTACGGCCAAACTGTTTCAAATGCCACGTTTTACTTTGGTCTCAAGAATGCATTATAGCTCATATGGTAGAAAGTTTCAGATATTACGACTGGCATGAATTTCAACGTTTATGAGAGCAAAACACAGGTTAATTATATTCGTTATCAGTTGCTTATTTCACAAAATTTTGAAAGCAGCCTCTCATATAACATCAATGAAGAAAATGCTCAGTGCCTGCAGCACTGTAACTGAAGTTGGTGTTTGGGGCTGCGATCCGAAAAATCCGAAAAATACTACCGACTCGTGCTGGCAACCTTTCGCCAGTATCAAAGCCAAGAATATATAACATCTGCTTCACGTTGTTATATTACATTCGAAGTTATAGGAGTATAAAGAAATTTAAGGTTACCTGCAGCGAGTTTTTTCAAATAATCGAAAGCTTAATATTTCCTGTTTGTTGTCACTACAATATCATTACCATTTGAAAATTCTACGATAAAACTGCCTAATAAAGATATTGCAATTAAACACAAAACCAACAATAGCTTGCAACCCATTGGTGGCTTTTCAATCAAATTTGGCCTGGATAATGTTTTTAATGGGTTCCATTAATTGTATGAAATTCGTATTGATTTCATGACTGCACTGGAAGTTATAGGGCAAAAAGTTTTATTTTCCTGAGCGAATTTTCAAAACCAAAGACACAAAAATTATCAAAGCTGGCAGCACCAACCGAATTTTTGAACGAAATTTCTACCAAACGTGGTTTCATGTAAGGTCCAGCTACTGTATGTTCGTGAAAATCGAACGATCCAATCAGAATTTATAGGGCTAAAAGCAGTTATCTTTTTTAGTGATTTTTCAAGATGGCAGGGTTACCAAGCGTGCCCATTATACCATATCAAATTTTTTTTTTGTCTATGTAAACAAAGCACAAGATTTACATATGAGTGGCTTTTTTATGAAGAAGTTTCATTTTTTCAAGAGAGACAATGATTTAAAGGTTTTCACTTTCAGTGCCTGCCCTAGCTACAGGGTTGCCAGCACTCTCATTAAAAGCCACATAATTCTACAACTAAATAATACCAATATGTCCTGAAAACTTCTAAATGATTGAATAGCTCTATCAAAAGTTATCACAATTTAAAAATTTTCAAGTTTTCCCGTTCTCTTTTTAGGCACCCAGCGCACACAATAAAAAAATTAAAACTTTTGGGTTAAAAAATTCCAAAACATTATCCGATTCACATGTAGAACACGTTTGAAATTAATTTCGTCAACTTTAATTTTGCGAAAATCATTTGTGTACGGAATAATAGGTATATTAAAAATATCACTAAAATGGCCGCCGGTGCCAAAGGGTTAAAGATTATTAACTTTTTGTGAGACCTGGCACTATTTTGCATATGCACCAATGTGTTCTAAACATAATAGTTCAATCGGATGGCGCGTTCCTGAGATTTTTTTACTAAAATTTTTTTATGATATATACATATATATATATATATATATATATATATATATATATATATATATATATATATATATGTATATATATATGTATATATATATATATATATATATATATATATATATATATATATATATATATATATATATATATATATATATATATATATATATATATATATATACACATATATATATATATATATATATATATATATATATATATATATATATATATATATATATATATATATATATATATATATATATATATATATATATATATATATATATATATATAGAAATATGAATTTGTGGCCAAACTGATTTTAATACTAATGTTCTTCTTCCAACATTAGTAAAAAGTGCGTATTTCAAGTGTACTCGACCTGGCTTGAGAAAGAATTTGAAATGCCTGTAACAGTAACAGATGATAAATTCTATTTGTGCCTTTTAAGTAACAGTTCATTGGAAATTTACCCTGAAAACGCATTATCATCTTTTGAGCACATACTTCCTGCTTCTTGCAAACTTGGTAGTGGTTGGTGTGTAATAATGACGAAGATTATGTTTCCAAAACGAAAAATTGAAGAGCCTATAGAAACCAGCATTATTTCTAAGCGTTTTTAATACAGTATCGGAGAAGAAGAAACTATTAAACATGATGAAAAGAATTCGACGTACCGTCAAAGCGGAACCTCCTTAAATCGAATCTTCAGATATAATTGTTAAAGTATTGTCATTAAAAAAACATAATTTAAAAACATAATAAAGTAAGGGCACGGACAAGTCGGAGCGACGAGAGCGTCGAGTCGAGCAGTGCGCCGAAACGGTTCATATATTTCCATGCCAAAGCAGTGACCAAATATATGAACCGTTTCGGCGCGCTGCTTGACTCGACGCTCTCGTCGCTCCGACTTGTCTGTACCCTTACGTAAAAATGCAACGAGAAAAATGTAATAGCTTTTCAACATAGCATCATCATTTTTCACTGCAATCAGACCTGATTACTACAACTATTACTAGACAGAGATCAAGGAGCAAATTAACATACGCATTGAAGATGATCGCGATGACAAAGTTATCCGTGATATAAGTGGTTCCGAGGGAACAGGGGAATTTCGGATACACATATATCAAGTGGAGAAAGTTGCCGAGAGAGCTTATTTGACATTAAAGAACAAGTTTGACTCATTTTGAGACTTATTCGATAGCATAATTGGTCAGATTCCGAGGGTAATGAGGAAACATTCCGAAATATTGCGAATGATTGATGATTATATTTATCCGGCACATCGTTAAAAAAGCCTAGCGCACCAGAACCGCTAGAAAACTAATTTTCGAAGAATATCTTTGAGGGATTTAAAAATGTATGAAGAAGTTATACACTTCTTTCTAGTCTCATATCAACCATTTCTTACTCAAAGGAACAAATATCATTTTCTGATAGCATTTCCTATAACACAAATGATGAATATGTTCAGTGCTAGCAACATTTGTCCAACACAGCAGCAATAGATCTACCATAACATGCTCGTGCTTAATCAACCTATCCTTCCAATTTCGTTTTTATCCAAGGATGTCATCGAAAGTTTCAGCGATTTAAATATGTCTGGGGTTGCCATCCGAAAAATTTTCGAAACTCGGAAAATTTAAATATTGGTTGCTTATTTTATTGTAAATGCTTTGCTTATGAATACAAAATGAAAACATCAGTTGGTGCAATATTTACGAAATTGTTTGATGCTGGCAATCATGTGCGAGCACCATAGCTGCTTCGCGTTGTGCTAATACCACCCTGTGAATTTCGTTTCGATTGAATGACTGCGTTGAAAGTTATGGGAGTGAATAACATTTTAGGGTTATCACCCTCAAACTTTTTAAATTTTCGAAACCTACATATTTGTTGTTAGTTGTCATTGCAGGATCATTCCCACTTGAAAATTTAATGACAACATCGCTCGATAATGATATGTCAATAAATTACGAAATTTATCATAGCTGGCAACCCTTTCGCGGTTTTTCAACAAAATTCCTACAGAACTAGAAACGTTATAAGATCCACTTGCAATATGAATTTCGTTTTGATTTCGTTACTGCATCGGAAATTATGGGGAAAAAGCCTTTATTTTCCTGAGCAAATCTACAATATTTAGGAGACAAAAATTGTCATAGCTGGCGTACCTATGCTAATTTTTTAACCAAATTTTTATGAAATCTATTTAAGAATAAGGTTCGCCTACTGCGTGTTAAAATCTGGTGGCTAGTTCGGAAGCTACTTTTATTTCTCAGCGATTTTTCCAAATGGCACCACTGCCACAGTGTTGCCCATATTTCAAAATCACTTTTTTCAGACCTGGTCCTAGTTAATACCAACATGTCCGATGGTCAGTTCCATGAACAGAACTTTTGAGTGCTGAAAATAGAGGTAATTTGGTGATGGGTTGCCGTTCTTGTGCAAATCGGAATTTTAAAAATTTCAATTTGACATGATACACATAGGCTAAAGTTTGTCAATGATTTGAAATTTTTGTCAAAAATCAAAAATTTTTGAGGAGGGTTAATGATTTGAAGGATTTTTTTTCAGGAGATTGCCGCAGCCAAAGGGTTACCCGCACTATCTTGGAAATCCATGTGTGTTAAATTTTAAGTAACATCAATACGCTCTGCAAATTTCACGGTGATCCAATGATTTTGTCAGAAGTAATGACAAATCAAAATTTGAAAAAAATCCTTTCCTACTTTTAGGCATGCTGCATCCACACACGGCTCAAAATTTCCAATTTTTTATCATAGACAAGCTTAAAACATAATAAGTTTTCATACGCATTACTTTTTTTGAACAAAAATTTACACTGCTTGGAAATATAGGAGTACCGCAAAATTCACTATAACGCTCGCAGCCGCTAAAAAGTTTAAGATATCTGAATTATAGCAAGTCATAGACCTTTTTGTTATATACATCTACGTCCTTCAAAAATATCAGCTCAATCGGATCGACCACTCCAGAGATTATCTCCCTTAATCATTTTGCTGATATATATATATATATATATATATATATATATATATATATATATATATATATATATATATATATATATATATATATATATATATATATATATATATATATATATATATATGTATATATATATATATATATATATATATATATATATATATATATATATATATATATATATATATATATATATATAGATATATACATATATATATATATATATATATATATATATATATATATATATATATATATATATATATATATATATATATATATATATATATATTTATGTATATATATGTTAAGAAATATGAATTTTTGGCGAAACGAGTTGAATATTAATTTCCTTCGAAAATTAGTAAAAACGAGGAAGGGATAAAGAGGCGGGGGTTAAATTTACCTCTCACACGTTCCATTTAAAAGATTATGGTGTGAAAATTTACGTGGGGTTGCCAGTACCATCTCCGATCAAAATCACATATTTTGTGGCACTCTGGATGAGCGGAATAGAGTCTGCAGACGAAGATTTACCAGGGAGAATTGGCACTTCCGATGTAACAGTATACCAGCTACGAAGACAATTATTTAATCGCATTGGTCTATCTTTTCGTCAGTCCATAAGTGTTGCTGCAAAAGAATCCGGCACCGGTATTACCTGATGAATGGATTAAAACTGATTCAGACATAATTTTAAACGTTCCATATAAAAAGCCTGATCGAACAACGGACACAACACCGGTCCCAATTAGAGTGACCAAAACTGAATATAGCTGGCTTATTCATTGACGCATTTTTAAAGACACCTGTTGATAAACGTGATCCAGAGTTGATTGACGCCTCAATAAAAGAATCTTTCGATAAGTCCAAACTTCTTGATAGTTTAAGTCGATTGAAAAAAGTTTCCATGAACTTGATAGAAGAATCCGTCGGAATACACCATTCAAAACTGAAGAAGATTGCAGACAAGCTGATTTAATTCACATTTACACAGACATAATTAAGTCTAGAATATTCACTGATAAATTGGTGCGAAATCTTCGTACGATTCTTTTGCAAGATTGTGACAAAATTTTCAGATTCAAACATGTAGAGTACTGTGCTGTGGAAAAAACTTTTATCGAAAGCATTTCTATTAAAGTCACAGATCAACAAGGTGAACCAGTAGACTTTGAACCAAGTTTTACGCCCACATATATAATGCTTCACTTCAAACGTCGGTAAGAAAAAGTATAAAAATTCACATACGCTGAAGTAAGCGGTATAGTGTTAATAATCAATACCGATGATAACGACATGAACTCGCACTACACACGCTATTATTTGGTCCAAAGTGGTGGATATTTATCAGATATTGGGGACCTATATCGAGCCCCAATTATCTATCAGCGCGGTAGAGGTATAGGAAGTTTTTTCAGTGGCCTATTACGTTATCTAAAACCTTTGGCTGCGTCAAGTGTAAAAGCTATAAAACGACAAGCGATCAAGACCGGAAAGGCTATTATACAGGAAGTTGGTAATAAACCTCTTAAAGATCTCTTAAGAGAACATGAACAAACTGCCGCACAGAAGCTAGCTCAGAAAGGTATTAAAAACTTTTTGATAAGATGGATGGTGCAAGTAATCGAATGGCTATAAAAAGAGCTAACCTGTTTACAAAAATTTCAATTCAAGTCTTCTCCTAAGCAACGTAAAGCTGGTGAATTGAAAAAAACTGTAAAAAGAGCGTCACGTAAAAAGAATAAAATGGTGAAAAGTAAACGAAAAGTTATCAAGAAGTGTGTCTTGGACATATTTGATAAGTTATTAACATGTCCTCCTACAAAGAATGCATTAAATTCAAATAAGACATTTTCTCTACATCACCAATTCAAAGCAACATTTAAAAAACCGAATAAGTTGCATACAAGCCCATAGCTACATTGGATAACTCATCTGTACTGGAATTCATTTTTCTCGGCCATGGTGATACGTATCGTGATTTACCTAGCATATATCTACGTTTCAAAGTGCAGATGGTTAAAGTAAAGGATGGCAAAGAGGTGTTATTTAAAGGGATTGAAGTAATTAAGAGTGCTGATGGTAGAGAAGTCGCAGCTGATCCAAATGGCGTCGCAAATAATTTGATGCACTCGCATTTTAAACAATGTATAGTTCAGTTGAATGGGAAGAATATAGCTCAAACAGACTACAACTACCAGTACAGGGTATACATTGAAAATCTATTGAGTTACGGGAATGATGCAGCAACAACACATCTCGAATCGGTTGGATAGATGGAAATGATTGAAGGCGATGGCCCAAAGTCTGAGAATAAAGGTTTTCTTAGTAGATCAGCGTTATAAGATTATTAGTAATGTCATCGAGCTAATGGGCAAGATCCATAGCGACATATTTAACCAAGAAAAACTATTGATTAACGGGGTAAACTTGCGTGTAATATTATCTTTAGAGAAACCAGATTTCTACCTGTACTCGAAAGATGATAAATTCTCACCTCGAATTTAAATACTGGAAGTAACAATGTACAGGAATCATGTTGGCGTCAATCCTAATATTCTTCTGGCGCATGAAACAGTAATGCAACGTAAAAATGCAGTATACCCGTACAAACGCGCTGAAGTGAAAACATCCACGTTTCCTACAAATGCATTCAGACTATCGCAGGACAATGTAGTGGTTGGTCAATTGCCGAACTTGCTCATTTTCAGGATGGTAGACAACGACGCCTATGCCGGAAAACGTACTTAAAATCCATATAACTTCAAACACAATAGCATCACGAGATTTAATTTGTCAGTTGATGGCATACAAGTACCAAATCAACCAAAAGAATTTGATTATTAAAAAGAAAAACCACTGAGCACCCGAGGGTAATTGAGTCTTTTCAAGGGTACTGGTATCAATTATTTCGTTAAAGGCCATCAGATATCCAAACAATTCTTCGACAATCGTTGCTTTTTGTTAGCATTTGACTTGACAGCAGATAATTCATACGAATCAACTTGTGGCAGTTTATTGAATCAAGGTGTGGTGAGAATCGAGGGAAGATATATAGAGGCATAAAAGAATAGTCTGACGTGCTTTGTATACGCAAATTACTGTTGTGATTGATCATGGAAACTAACACGTCAAAACATGAATGACGCTAGCGAAGCGGCGCGGCGCGGCGAGTAGCGCAACTAATAACAGCTGTTTAGCGACAATTAATGTAACCATTAAGAAACAGCATTAATGTAACCACTAAGTATTAAAAACACCCGATCCATATAGAATAAGTATAACTGTAAATATTTTAGCTATATAAGTAGGAGTCGAGCGTGAATAAAGCAGTCTGATTACAGGAGCCATATCAGTTAGGCACTACAGACTTCAGAAATTGAAACCAAGTGTTTTATTTCTTTCCTTCATCGTTATACCAGGAATCTTTTGCAAAGCGGGGGCTTGTTCGCCAAGCATAAGACAAGAGGTATACAACTCGTGAACAATATTTGATAATCCTTTGCATGACGATTTTGCCATCATAGAGAGAGAGAAACCAAATTGACGTACGATCCGGACATTTTCTTAAAGCCAGAAGAAGAATACCTGCAGATGAGCAGAAAACAAGGAGGACTACCGGCGGAAGGAGGACCACAGTTTCGAGAGCACTTCAACCTCATAAAGGCCAGAAAAGAAGAGGGGAAGCTAACAGCGATCCCGAAGGTAGACATCCCAAAAAGAAAGAAGTACTGAGAAGACTGCGTACTGAGAAGACTGCGAGCATCGCTAAGAAGAATTGCCACCGACACAGACAACCCTTCACCATGGGAGCGACAGATGGAGCTTTATCAGCAGATTGAACACATCGAAGCCCAGCTCAACAACAAAATAAAAATTAAATTAGAAAAAAAATGAATGAATTCAATTCAAAATTTATTGTAAAAAAAGAGAGCAAATAGAATAAAAATTAACATAAACATTAATCAAATAAAATATTTCAATCAATAAAAGAGTAAATATATGGTCCATGGTATATTGTAGATAGAAGAATACATCGAAAGCATATCAAATATAATAATTAATTTAAAGAAAACCCCCCATAGGGTATACAAACCTGAAAGTATACTAGAAAAATTAAATCTCATAGAGGAGTGTTATCAAAAGGTTCTAAATCCAGACAGTAGTGAAGACCTATTAAGGATATTTCTTCAAAAGCATTCAGAGGCAAAAAGAATCCTAGAAGAAAAATTGGAGAGTACCCAGAACGGAAAAATGAGTAACTTCAACATAGAACTCGCACTGAAAAACATCCCAGTCTTTAATGGAAACCCAAAACAATTGGAAGCATTCCTTACAATAATGAGTTTGCTAAACGAAAACCTCAACGAAGATGGAAAAAAAACTTTTTAGATTTTACAAGAAGTGTAAAACTAGGAGCGAGTGTCAAGACGCAACTTTGCAACATAGAAATAAACAATTATAAGGAACTGGAAAAAGTACTAAAAAATAGATACAAGCATAGAAAAAGTCAACAACAAATACACACTCAATTACCCCAGCTACAGCAACGTGGAACAATAGAGAAATATAGCGAAGAGATAGCAGAACTTATGAACGAGCTAACAGCCATCCAAATAAACACATTAGGACAGAGCCCATCACCAGCTGAGAAAGCAGCAATACAAACATCAAACGACTCATACGCTCTAACCATTTTCAAAAATGGGTTAAACGAAACGACCAAACCCACTATCTTTGCAACTCAACCCAAAAGATTCCTGGAAGCAATACAAATAGCGACAGACGTGGAATCAAGCTGTGGAACAGCAGAAAACGTCAAATATATAAGAAATTCAACTAATAGACACATAAATTATAGAGTAAACAATAATATTTATCGAAACAACGAACATTATCACCGAAATAATGATAGAAATTACAACCATAACTATAGTAGAAGCTACAGCCAAAACAAATATGGAAATAATTTCCAGCCAAGAAACTACGAATTACAGTAAAATTACAGTAAATTACAGAGAATTACAGTAAAAACAACAATAGAAACAATTACAACCCTAGACACAGAGAACCATTTCAGGCCAATAACTATAGTAGAAATAACAATAGAAATAACTTCAGAAAATTCGAGACGAGTAATCAGAGCCACAGACAAACCCAGCACTCAAACGGTGGAAACAACAAAGGAATTAATAGAAATTACTCTGAGAACAACAGGCAACAAAGAATAAATTTGGTGCAGGGAAACTTAACAACCTCGGAGGCCAGCGACTGCGAACAATAAATGTTGACCCCGGGACCAACACAAAAAGAATATACTTATTAAAGAAGCAGATGGAAAATGATGCCTCGATATATTTTGCGAAAACTTACAAAAATACTTAAAATTACTAGTAGACACGGGAGCAGATATATCACTTTGCAAACAGAATAAAATTCCAAAAGATAAATATATAACTGGAGACAAACGATGCCATTTTTCTGGGATAACTACACAAGAGATTGAATCGATAGGCACGACCAATTTAGACTTAAAAATTGGAAAAAAAATGTACGCTTCCCATTCCAGATAGTAGAACCCAATTTCTCCATCTTAACGGACGGAATACTAGGGAGAGACTTTCTCGAACAAAACTTAGCAAAAAATAGACTATGAAACGTTTATTATAACCGTCAATATCGATTAAGGAGAGCATATTTTACCAATTTCAACGAACTCTCAAATGAATAAATAAACGATACCCGCAAGGTGTGAATATATTTGATGGGCCCATATTCGTTAACCAGGTGGATGTTACGGATTTTTACGGACGAGGAGCTGAACAGCGCGGTGTCCAGGATGAAGAACCGGAAGGCCCCAGGGCCTGACGGAGTGCCGGTCGATGCACTTAAAGTCGTGGCGGAGAGTCAACCGCGTCTATTATTGGATTTGTATAATTCATGCTTAGTCGCGGGGGAAGGGTTACTAAAGCCGCGATTGCTGTCAGCTGTGAGATCAGCCGGTGATCATTCTTGCAGGCAGCACGGCTTCCAGAAGGGTCATTCAACAATCGATGCCATCTCAGAGGTTGTTGGAGCTGTAGCAAGAGCGGAAGAGGCATGTTACCGGGCCAGACCGGTCGTCTTGCTGGTAACGCTCGACGTGCAAAACGCCTTCAACTCGGCGAGGTGGACGGACATCCTTCGGGCCCTTGAAAGGAGGTTCCGTATTCCTGGCTACTTGCTGGCCATGATGCGGGACTACCTCAGGGACCGATGGTTGCTCTATGACACTGAGGACGGAGTCAGAAGGAGGCCTGTAACCTCAGGTGCGGCAAAGGGGTCAATCTTAGGACCTGACCTCTGGAACATCATGTACGATGATCTGCTGCGCCTGGAAATGCCTGCGGATGTGTTCCTGGTAGGTTACGCTGATGACGTCGGAGCTGTAATCGCTTCTAGATCTGCCGATTTCGCTCAACTTAGACTTAACCAAGTTATGAGAAGGGTGGATCGGTGGATGACTGAGCACGGCCTCCAGCTGGCAGTCTCAAAGACAGAGATTGTCATGGTGACGAAGCGGAGGATACCAACTGTCATACCCATGACGGTTGGCTCCCTCGGGGTCCAGACCAGCAAGTCGGTCAGGTATCTGGGAGTGACACTGGACACCAAGCTGACGTATTGCGATCATATCCGCAGGGCATGTGACAGGGCTCTGGTAGTCGTCACTTCGCTGAGTAGGCTAATGGCCATCGTTTGCGGACCCAGTGAGACGAGACCGAGACTGCTGCTGGTGACGACCAATTCCATCTTGCTATATCGCGCCGAAATTTGGGGAGATGCGCTTCGAACTAAGAAGTTCCGGAAGCGCATTGTCAGTGTCCAGCGCACGGGTGCCCTGCGAATCGCGTGTAGCTACCGCACGGTCTCAGAAGAGGCTGTGATAGTTGTATCGGGAGGAATCCCGATCGATCTGCTAGCGCGAGAACGCAAGGAAGGGTACCTCTTTCGCTCAGAGCTGGACAGAACTGAGGCTTTGACGCACGCGCGTACACTGACCCTCCAACTTTGGCAACAACGCTGGAGTGAAAGTGATACAGGACGCTGGACGGCTAAGCTAATTGGTCTTAGTGAGCCTTGGCTTAACCGGAGCCACGGAGAGAGACCTGAACAGAATGGGTAAGGTGGTCACACCGTACTGCTGGTACACTGGTACTGCTGGTACATTCTTTATGTGCAGTCGCTTCGTAAGTTTGAGGCGCACCATTGAGTCCACGATCGGCCTCGTAGCGCCTGAGACGATCGTGGATGCAATGCTGCGAAACGAGGAGAACTGGCGCGCAGTCTCAACGTACGTTGAGAAAGTGCTGCGTATAAAGCGGGAGGAGGGTTGCCTTACCGACCCATAAGCTGTGGTAGTTCTTGAAGTCCGTGGTTACCAATGGGTGAGTCAGCACGACCGGGTTGAAGCAGTGCTTAGGCGGGTCCCAACTCGGAACTTCGTGGGCTTCGTGGGCTTCATGGTCCTTTTTTTTAGTGAGTCAAACCTCACATACCCCGTGGTGATAGGTTACCCGGGGATCTGGTATGCAGATTTTTTTTTGCCATCTACACTAGAGGGAAAAAAAGGTGTGAATATATACACCCAATCAATATTAACATTACAGAAGACAGTGTTATCCGCAATAAAGAGATCACTCAAGGAGTTTATAAAGCCAGCTTAATAATTCCAGCAAAAGGCATGAAACATGTAAAAATATTAAACACAAGCAAAGAGGCCATCAACATAAAAAACCTTAAAATAGAAACGGAACCATTGAGCCAATATACAATCAATAAAATCAAGAATTTAGCGTGCAAAAATGATGGCAATGAACGACTTCATAACCTGTTAAAGCATATCGACATTAATCATCTAAACGTGCAAGACCAAAAACCACTATTAGAAATAATCAGAAAATTTCAGCATATCTTTCACTTAGAAAATGAACCACTTACTGCAAATAATTTCTATAAGCAAAGTATACACGTCACAGATAAAACACCGACGTACGTTAAAAACTATAGACTGCCATACAAACATATTGAAGAAATAAGCAAGCAAGTGGACAAGTTGCAAAATGATAACATTATTGAGAACTCAACCAGCCCGTACAACTCGCCTTTACTTCTGACACCAAAGAAGAGTGAGTCAGGTACAACACAGTGGAGATTAGTAGTAGATTTTAGGACACTGAATAAAAAGATCGTTAATGACAAATTCCCACTTACAAGATTAGAAGATGTATTGGATCCACTTGGAAGAGCGCGATATTTTTCCACGTTAGACATGACAAGATCCTTTCATCAAATCGAGCTTAAAAAGAATCAGGACCATTAACAGCGTTTTCAACAAACAAAGGACACTATCAATTCAAACGACTATCTTTTGGCCTATCTATATCGTCAAACAGCTTTCAACGTATGCTAACATTAGCTTTGAGTGGATTAGATTCAGCAGCATTTCTATACGTTGACGACATAATCGTCTTTGGTTGCAGCCTCGCACATCACAACAAAATCTTGATAGAAAAAAAATAAAAGTATAACCTCAAGCTCAACCCAGAAAAATGTAATTTCCTACGAAGCGAAGTAGTGTACTTGGGGCACCTAATTACAAAAGTAAATTAGTAAAACACGAGTTGAACAAACTAATAATCGAGAAAGAACTATTAGTAATACACTGGGTAATAAATTTTTTTAAACCTTACTTATTCGGGAACAGGGTTGCCAGGTCTTCTGGCTTAAATTACCGTACAAATGTTCAAAAATTACCGGATTTTCACGTTGTTACCGTACACCATTACTTTGTATTTGTGTAAAACTCAATACTTGACTTTTTAATAGAACATTAATTTTCTCCATGAATATGATTCTTTTATTCGCTAATTATAATATTGTTTTATTGGGGGCCATGTTTATCATTTTGCAACTTTTGAGCAAGAAGCACTGAAAGAAAAATCTTGGTAAAATCAACAATTTTCCTTAGTTGTTTTTGCGTCAACTACGGGATATAGTTAAAACAACCATAAAAAAATAGTTGATTACTTTTATGCACCATGACGCGTGGTTGATAAACAACGTCCGTGGTACAAAAAAAGTAAGTAACCACAAACAATGGTATTCCAACAATATACATAGAACAAAATAGTAAATGACTATAGTATGTAGTGTGGAATTATGTTTGTTGAATTTAACAATTGTAGAATGGATCGCTTACTATGAAAATTGTTGATAAAATGAATGAATGAAAAAAAAAGACGTAAGACACTTTTTTGTAGAGTCATATCAACCATTCCTTGTTCAAAGCAACAGAACTCAACTATAACACAAATGATGAAAATGTTCAGTGCTGGCAACATTTTCATAACGAAGCAGCAATAAGTTAACCTTCACAAGCTCATACTTAAATCAACTTATCCTTTGAATTTCGTTCTCATCGGAGGATTTCATCGAAAGCTTCAGCGGTTAAACGTTGTTTGAGGCTGCCATCCGAAAAATGTTCAAAACTCGGAAAATTTAATAATTGGTTTCTTAATTTTATTGCAAATGTTTTGCATATGTGTGTGTAATTTGAAGCATCTGTTGATGCAATAGTTACGAAAGTGGCAAATGCTGGTTACCCTGTGTCAGCACCAAAGCAAAATATATTCCAAATCTGCTTCACGTTAAGTTAAACCCAACCAGTAAATTTCGTTTCGATTGAATCACTGCGCTAGAAGTTATACGGGTGAAAAAAATTTTAGGGTTACCACCCTCAAAACTTTTCAAATTTTTAAAGCGTTAATATTTGTTGTTAATTTTCATTGCAGGATCGTTCCCATTTGCAAATCTAATGACATAATCGCGCCGTAAAGAAATTCTAAAAAATTACAAAAATGGTCATAGCTGGCAACCCTTTCACGGTTTTGGTACGAAATTCCTGTGTTATTTGGCTCACATTAAAATCTTTTTACTACATAAATTTCATTTTGATATCATGACTGCACCGGAAGTTATAGGAAAAAAAGCTTTATTTTGCTGAGCAAATTTGCAAGATTTAGGAGACAAAAATTACCATAGCTGGCAACCCTATTCTAATTTTTCAGCCAAATTTTCACCAAATGTTACCTTAAGTAAGAACCAAATATAGTGTGAATTTTGTTTAAATATGATGCCTGAATCGGAAGTTATAGGCCAAAAAGCTGTTTTTTTTCTCAGTGATTTTTCAAGATGGCACCACTTCCACAGGGTTGCCTGCATTTCGAAATCATTCCTATCAGACCTGGTCCTAGTTAATACCAACATGTCCTGTAAATTTCATTATGATCGGATTATCCGATCGTCAGTTCTCGTGAACAGAACTTTCGAGTGCTGAAAATAGAGGTAATTTAGTGATGGGTTACCGTTCTTGCGCAAATCGGAATTGCAAAAACTTTAAATTGATATGATGCACAAACGTTAAAATTTATCAATGATATGAATTTTTTGTCAAAACTAAAAAAAATTTCAGGAGGTTCAATGATTTGAAGGATTTTTTTTCAAGAGCCTGCCGCAGCTACAGGGTTGCCCGCACTACCTTGGAAATTCATGTGTATTAAATTTTAGTCAACATCAATACGCTCAGCAAATTTCACGATGATCCAATGTTTCGGTCAGATGTAATGACAAATCAAAATTTGAAAAAAAATCCTTGCCTACTTTTAGGCACGCTGCACCCACATACGGCTCAAAATTTCCAATTCTTTACCATAAACAAGCTAAGGACATAATAAGATTTCATTCCCAATACTTTTTTTGAACAAAAATTCACGCTGCTTGGAAATATAGGAGTACCTCAAAATTCACTAAAACGCTCGCCGCCGCCAAAAGGTTTAGGATATCTGAATTTCAGCAAGTTGTGGACCTACCTACTAAATACATCTACGTACTCCGAAAGTTTCAACTCAATCGAATTGGCCACTCCAGAGATTATCTCCCTTAATCATTTTGATGATATATATATAAAGAAATATGAATTTTCGGCGAAACGAGTTTAATACTACTTTTCTTCGAAAATTAGTAAAAATGAATTTGGCTGGTGCCTTGGTTGCATTGACAGCGACATTGTCGCTGCATTGAGATTTACCAAATTCGCGGCATTCACGCCTCCCCCTGTGGCGCCGCTGCCGCAATGCCGCTGTTATGTGTTGATGCTGTCAACTGCATAAAAAGCGTCATACAATGTAATATAAAGGTTTCACAGCATAACATGAATATGAATTATATCGAACAGCAAACCGAGCACAATTTTGCCATGTAGCATATTAAACTTCTATGATAGAATAGGAGTATGAGTATGAGGAGTATGGAAAATCAACAGTTTTCCTTAGTTGTTTTTTCATCAACTAGGGCTATAGTTAAAACAACCATAAGAAAATGGTTGTTTACTTTTATGCACCATGACGCGTGGTTGATAACAAAAAAAATTTCATTCGGAGCATGAAAAACGTCCAAATGTTGAAACCATTCTACTTTGCGTAGAATAATTCCAAAGACGTTGCTCACTGAATTACGTTTGTTGAAATCAACTTTTGCAAAGTAGTTAAAGTACCATAAAAACTGTTGATAATTCAAAACGTTGAAGTTTTGAGTGAATTGATGACTATTTTTCTAGTGATCAACTATTTTTCGTGGTTATGAAAAAATTAAAACAGTTGATTTCATGAACGTTGCGATATTTTTTGTATAACCAGAGCCAACTACTTTTATATCGTTAAATTAACTATATTAACCTAGTAAAAATAACTATTTTCCGTAGTTCGTTTAACGATTTTGAATGAATCGTTGCAATACTATTAAAAATAATTGAACCAACCAAGAGTTTTTCTTTCAGTGAGGAAATAGAACGCGGCTACAAAAATAGTCTAGCTTTTTGGTCGAAATACAAAATCAAAATAATGATTGAGAGAAAAAAGGTGAGTTTTCAGTCAAAAACTATAATTTATTCATGGAACTATTTTATAATTAACAAAATTTGTTAATATGATATTAATATTGTTGCATTCAGCGTTTCTAAATTCATTTTATTTCTATTTTTCGTTTTTATTTCAAATTAATCAAATTAAGTTTCGAAAAAATCCTTTCACAATCAGCGTTTGAATGAGGCAACGCTCATTTGGACAGGACAACAAATTCTTGTTTTCCAGCTTCATCTATAATGTTACCCAAATTATAATAAAAGCAACAAATATCATCGTCAATCGGCAATCGTGGGAAAATTGAAAGTTTTCTCAACTCAACATATATTCCTTTACATATTCTGGGACAAAGTATTAAATATTTTAACGAAGGGTATTCGTCTGTTTTTGAGGCGTCTACTGCCAGCTTCGGCTTTAAAATATGCATTACAGCCAAAAGTGGGTTACAAAAACCACATTGCTTTTTCATTTGTACGCAAGTAATCTTATAAATTTGGGAGCAATTCCAGATAAAACTTTGTTTCTAATGTTTGAAGTCGGCTACTAAATGCTTATCTTTAAAATGCCGCAAATACTCTTCCACACAATGAGGGAGGTAAGTTTTGTCTAAGTGGAGAAATTTTTCGTTCATAGAAGGATCTATATCTTCATCTTTTACAGAGTTAGTAAAAGTTGAAAATATAAATCTAAGTAGTATCAAAAACCAAACCAGCACTATATCTCTGTTGAAACCTTTGAAGATTAAATAAAATTTTTAGAAGAATAAGCAGACGGTATGTGTTCGTTACAGCTGTAAGCAAAGTGAGGCACAATTCGTGGCAAATTCTAAAATGCTAAGGGTGCAACTACACGAAGTGTACGAAACTGCAAGTGCGTAACATTTTCGAAATAAATTTATGGGGTTGCTTGGTAAACTATTTAGTAGAATTTTCAAGAAGATCAGGTAGCAGAAGTTGGCACAAACATATGTACATAAAATCAACCATACATAGAAAAAGCCAAAATTACTGTACGGTAATAGTTTAATACCTTTAACCTTACGGTGCTTGAAATTACTGTACAAATACGGTTATTACCGTACACCTGGCAGCCCTGTTCGGGAATAAGTTTAAGGTCGTCACAGACCACAGACCTCTTATATCCCTATTCACACATAAAAATCCGTCGTCAATAATGACACGCATTAGAATAGATTTATGCGACTAAGACTTTGACATAGTTTATCGACAGGGTAAAGTCAATGTCAACGCAGATGCACTATCACGCATCAAAATAAATTCGGACATGCTAAAAGACATGATACCCAAACAAAAAAATACTAACAACGAGAAAATGCTAATAGTTACGAGAAACATGGCAAGAGATACCACAAACCCCAATCAACACACAAAAACCAAACAAATAGAA
Organism: Nemotelus nigrinus; assembly: GCA_947369275.1. Lineage (NCBI taxonomy): Eukaryota > Metazoa > Arthropoda > Insecta > Diptera > Stratiomyidae > Nemotelus > Nemotelus nigrinus. The sequence goes on from OX376373.1 coordinate 111,217,209, forward strand.
CAAAATAATAAGCAACTTTACATATGGGACAGCGATTCAACAGCTGACACAAAAAATTTAATCAATTTAAAATTCGAAATAGGAAATACCCCAAAAGTTATAATCGAACATAAAAAATCAAACTTAGATGCAGCGATAATCCATCAAAATTAGTTTTGCTATTGGAGAAACTGACATCAGAAGCAAATAAGAACAATATAACAAAGATAAGTCTAAGTGAAACAGATGATATATTAAAAATACGATGCAAAGAAGAATTCAAGAACATGTTCAATAAGTTGTAACAGAAATTAAAAACACGAAACAAGGGTACATTAAAGATTATAATATTCAAACCCCCAAAAAGAATAATAGACAAAATTATACAATACAAATTGATAAATAATTACCATACAAACCCAATAGGAGGTCACCTGGGCGTCAGAAAAACATTACTAAAACTTAAACAAAAATATATATGGAAAGATATGAACAAAATGATAAAAACATACGTTAGAAACTGTAAAAGTTGTACAAGTAACAAACAAACAAGACATATAAAAGAAAAACAAACTATAACAAATACACCAACAGACACATTTGAAACCATCGTCATAGACACAGTGGGACCTCTCAGAGTATCTAACAATTATAGATACATCCTTACAATGCAATGCGAGTTATCGAAATACGTCATTGCACACCCAATAAAAGCAAAAGATGCTGAGACGATTGCAAAAACATTAATAGAACAATTAGTACTGAAACACGGTCTTTTTAAACATTAAAATCAGACAGAGGGACTGAATTCACTAATGAGCTTATGACAAATATATGCAAAATGCTAAAAATACAACAAATTTTCTCGACGCCATATCACCACGAAACACTCGGAACAGTGGAACGTAACCACAGAGTACTGAATGAGTACTTATTAAATTTCACTAAAGATTACGAATGGGATATATGGATCCCGTATTATACATTTGCATATAATACTACCCCACACGTAGACACAGAATACTCTCCGTATGAGCTCGTATATGGAAGACTACCCCATTTACCAGATAATTTACTAGAAAACAAGAAACCAATAAATAACATAGGCAACTACGTCGACGAATTAAACACCAGACTAAGACACAGCATTAGTTTAGCACGAAGTATAATTGAAAAAGTATAATTAAAGAGAAAGACAAAAGTAGATAATAAAATATATCCATCAAACTTTAAAGAAGGAGATTTTGTTTTAGTGAGAAATATAAATAGAAAGAAATTACAAAATACATACAATGGACCTTATAAAGTTTCAAAACCCTAGCGCATCAGAACCGCTAGAAATACTAATGTTCGAAGAACAGTAGAGGATTTGTGCAGATTTTAAGTGTATTGTTATATATTGTTGTTATACTGTTTTTATTGTCTTATATATTATATATTGTACGTATTGTCATATATATTGTAATATATTGTATATTCGCGATGTGAATACTTAATGCAAGCATTTATTGGTACCAAAATAACAAAAACACCTCCTGCTAGTCAACCTGCTCTGCGAATTTCGTGTTGATCCGATCACTGCATTGGAAGTAAAAGGGATACAAAGAAATTAAGGGTTACCATTCGCAAGAGCTTTCAAATTTTATAGATCTTAGTAGTTGGTTTTATTTAAATCTATCTTAGAGTAAGGTTCACCTGCTGCGTGAATTTTATTAAAATCTGGTGGCTTTATCGGAAGCAATAGGCCAAAAACCAGTTTTTTTTCTCAGTGATTTTTCCAAATGGCACCACTACCACAGTATTGCCCGTATTTAAAAATCGCTTCTATCAGACCTGGTCCTAGTTAATGCCAACATGTTCTGTAAATTTTATATTGATCGCATTATCCGATTGTCAGTTCTCGTGAACAGAAGTTTTGGGTGCTGAAAATAGAGGTAATTTGATCACGGGTTGCCGTTTTTGTTTACCGCGGAATTTTTGAAATTTTTATTTGACTTGGTGGACAAAAGTCAAAATTTATCAATAAATTGAATTTATTTTCAAAAATAAAAAATTTTTCAGGAGGCTCGATGATTTGAAGGATTTGTTTTCAGGAGCCTGCTGTAGCTACAGAGTTGCCCGCACAGTCTTGAAAGTTTTGAAAATTCTAGCTTACATCAATACGCTGTGCAAATTTCACGACGATCCATTGAAGAAGCCAGAAGTTATGACAAACCGAAATTTGAAAAAAAATCCTTGCCTACTTTTAGGCACTCAGCGCCTACACCTGGCTCAAAATTTTCAATTATTTATCATAGACAAACTACAAACATATTAAGTTTTCATTCCTAGTACTTGTTTTTAACACAAATTTACACTGCTTGGAAATATAGGTGTACCTGAAAATTCACTTAAATGCCCGCCGCCGCCAAAAGGTTTAAGATATCTAAATTCTAGTCATGGACCTACTTGTTATATACATTTATGTTCTCCAAAAGTTTCAGCTCAATCGGATCGGCCACTCCAGAGATTATCTCACTTAACCATTTTGCTGATATATATATATATATATATATATATATATATATATATATATATATATATATATATATATATATATATATATATATATATATATATATATATATATATATATATATATATATATATATATATATATATATATATATATATATATATATATATATATGACGAATTTTCGGCGAAGCGATTTTAATACTAATGTTCTTCGAACATTAGTAAAAAGACATGGTGTCAATTCTGAATTACTAGTTAAGGGAAAATGTAAAGCATATCATAATTATTTGTTGAAACCATATACACCACAAACACAGTAAATCATGTACAAAAAAAAAAAAAACACATGTAAGAATTTTATTATTTCAAAAACATTATTATTAAATCACAAAATTCACAAAAGTATGTACTAAAATTTTTTATAAAACATAAAACAAAAAGAAATAGTTTTGCACTTATAAGCACATACACGCAAGAAATAAGAAAAACAGAAACAACAAAATATTCAAATATAAAAATGAATTCGATGAATTTTTATAAATTTTAGTTAAAAACACAAAAGAAATATCATTAAAATACCACAAATATGAAAATATCATGCAAAAATAAAACTAGAATTATATTGCAACACTTGCGAACAATTTTCGTAAATAAAACAAACATATATATGAATTGAAGTAAAAATATGTCTAGGTTTACACTAAATTATAGCATAAACACATAGTGTTAAGACGAAAAATTTTCTTTCTCTACAGAGAAGAAAAATTTTTCTACCCAAAGGGAGAGGATGTTGTGATTGATCGCGGAAACTAAAACGTCAAAACACGAATGACGCAAGCGACGCGGCGCGGCAAGTAGCGCAACTAATAACAGCTGTTTAGCGACAATTAATGTAACCATTAAGAAACAGCATTAATGTAACCATTAAGTATTAAAAACACCCGATCCATATAGTATAAGTATAACTGTAAATATTTTAGCTATATAAGTAGGAGTCGAGCGAGAATAAAGCAGTCTGATTACAGGAGCCATATCAGTTAGGCAATACAGACTTCAGAAATTGAAACCAAGTGTTTTATTTCTTTCCTTCATCGCTATACCAGGAATCTTTTGCAAAGCGGCGACTTGTTCGCCAAGCATAAGACGAGAGGTATACAACTCGTGAACAATATTTGATAATCCTTTACAGTACGATACGAATATTGAAATCGATAAAAATCGAAACGTTTACTCGAGTCTATAAAAAAGTATATAAAGAGGTTCAACACTTCTGTATTTATTATTTATCTGAGCATTGGCTAGAGATAACTAAAGTACCATGACTCATTGTCTAGTAAATACCGAGTATTTTTCAGAAAGGCACTTTCCCTTCTTAAAAAAAATTGCATTTGCAGGTTTTATTTCACCAGATAAAGTGTATACAAAGGAGATCGTTTACAAATATCCTACATGAGCAGTTAGCACTACAGATCATACTGGTGTGTCTGTAAACTTTGAACTTAAGCGTCTGGATGAGGATCTTATAAAAACCCTCGCAAAGTTTTCAAATATATTTGTAAATGGAGAACCAACAAAGGAATTTCTTCAGAGTTACGTTACGCCTCGTAGTCGGATCATTGACGTTGAAGCAATCACCTTTAAAGAACAGGAATGAACACGATCGAACTTGGTAGTTCTTTAAAGCGAAATCATGTTACTAAAAGATTTTTCAAGGGCGTTTTTCCGTGCGATCACTAACCCAATCAAATAAAGAAACATGCTTGTATTATTGCGAATACAGATCGAGCTCATTAAAGTGGAACGCATTGGGTGGCCTTTTACATCCCTCGAAAAGGACCTATCGAGTACTTTGACTTTTTCGGTAAATATCCTACTAACAAGTACTTCAAAAGATTTCTTTAGCTTAATGGTAAAGTTATTGCGAATAATAAGCAGAGACTACAGAGTGCGTTCTCAACCACATGCGGACAGTATTGTGGTGTTTTTCTTTATTTTCGCTGCAGTGGCAGGAGCTTCAAAACATTTCTGAACCGGTTCTCCTCTACAGATTATAATTTCAATGATGGTGAAATAGTTGATTTATTCCGAAAAATTTATTTAAAGACCTCTTTGCGAAATGGTGGGGAGTATTTCAATCAGATCTGTAGACAGGAAATCAGAGATATAAAAGCAAGGTGATCAAGCCATCGAAACCATAGTTGTGTCTTTTACACTTTAAAAGGATGTCGTCAGTTGCTGAAAAGTCCGCTAATAAGCAAACACAAACCCCTAAACGAGCCGGTCGCGTTGTTCAGAAAAAGAAAAAAGTTGTGAAATCCCCCCAAGTCGCACCTTCTAGCAACTTTGAGAACATCATATCAAGCTGCAAGGAGAAGAAGTCAAGAACGAAAACGATTCCCAAATCACAAGTTCCGTGCAATGAAGACGCCTTACTGAACTACACGTACTATCTGGATGGATGCCATAACCGTAGGGTCACACTCGGATTTGAACCGCAGACATTTCAGGCGAAGGTAATCTTCCACTACCATGGACGTTTCCCACTGGCAATTGACTACAGTCAATGGATTTCTCTCTACAATTACCTCAACGATTTGAAGACTTCAGCAGGCGTTGAATATCCGGAAAATCAATTGGGTCTTTTAAAACGGTATCAGATTCCTGTAGGTGGTGGCAACATAACACTCAAACATCTGGAGCTATTCAAGCTGTTCGACATGATCGAATTTTTACTAATGTTCGAAGAACATTAGTATTAAAATCGATTCGGCCAAAAATTCATATTTCCATATATATATATATATATATATATATATATATATATATATATATATATATATATATATATATATATATATATATATATATATATATATATATATATATATATATATATATATATATATATATATATATATATATATATATATATATATATATATATATATATATATATATATATATATATATATATATATATATATACAGGGTGTTTGGTACTAAATGAACACTATTTTAAGGAGGCGTTCTTTGACATATTTTGAGTAAAAAATCGTTGAACAGGATGGTCCGGATTTCAAAACCTACGGAGTTACAGGGTGTTCAAAAAAACTTGTTCGGACCGGTACCCTGACTCACTTGAATCGTTATATCTTGAAAACTAATTATCACAACTCAAAGTTTTATACCGCGTTTATTATACAATTTAATTACCTTTTATTTAATGTACTGCACTTGATTGCGCTCTTACCGAGTTTCGAGATATTTTCTTCGAAACACAAAATTTTTTAATTTTAACCCCGGAAATTCTGTGTTCCAGGTCGTTTTCCTTAGAAAACCTCATTATAATGTGCCACTTTCATTTAAATATTTTGATAAGCCATATTACTGGCTACAAAAATTGCATACAATCCAAAGACTTAGATTCTACCATTTCGCAAGTATTAAGCGAAAATAAATATCGCTTAAAAACTAAATATGTCATAAAACGGTCCTCCTTGAAAAAACAAAGTTTAATATGCTAGTCGTACTAAAGTAATTTAGTACCCATTTATTGCTAATTAAAGTATCAATAAACTTAGCTATATTTTAATTTGTTTCAACATAATTGATGCACCTACCTAGATGTGACAGGTAAAAGCATGTCCAGTTCTTCGCCTTTATTAGTGGGATACTTAAAAAATTGAAAACGCATAAAAACAGAACCACTTTCAAATTCTTGTAAGCTTCAGTGCATTACTCGAACAACAAGATCTAAATAAAATTTACGAAAATACATGGAAAATGCCTCGCCACACTAACGAAGATTATGGATATATTTTGTACGTCTATAGGGAGTGCCGGGGAAATTCAGCAGCGGCGCAATCTTTATATCATCAGAGATACCCCCATCGACGGATTCCTGGAAGGAGAGTGTTTCAACAACTTTACGCAAGGATTCGGAAAACGGGTAACGTCAGAACGAGCCGAGTAAACGCAAATCCTACAACTGCAACCGCTGTACGGACCGAAGAAGAAATATTACATGCAGTTTAATCTGACCCATCAACCAGTATTCGACGCTTAGCGTTACGGTTTAACGTGTCTAGCTGGAACGTTTGGAGTATTTTGAAAGCAGCCCGTCTACATCCTTACCATCACACACCAGTTCAGCAGCTCCTACTCATCGATTTGCCCAAAAGGATGGAATTCTGCAATTGGCTCCTTGAGAGACAATAAGACGACGAAAACTTTGTCAACAGCTTTCTTTGGACGGATGAGTCTTTATTAACGAGGGACGGTATCACAAACTTCCACAATTTACACACGTGGGCTGAGAACAATCCAAACACTGCAAGAACGTCATCATTTCAGCATAGATTCAGCGTAAATTTATGGGCAGGAGTGATTGGCAATAATTTGATTGGGCCTTTTAGGCTCCCGCCTACCCTAAAAAGTACCAGCTACTTGCATTTTTTAACACATGATCTGCAGGACTTATTGAAAGATATTCCTCTGCAACGATTGGTTTCCATGTTTTACCAACACGATGGTGCTCCAGCTCATTACGGCCGACTAGTCATAGATGGGTTGAATTCGAACTATCCCAATCGCTGGATCGGTAGAAAAGGACCAGTACACTGGCCTGCGAGGTCTCTTGATCTTACTGTAATGGATTTTTTTGTATGGGGACGGATGAAGGACCTTGTGTACGCAATGGAAGTATCCACTTTGGAAGAACTAAATACCAGGATCGATGATGAAGTGAGGCAACAGCTGAGAGACATGAATATGAAAAGAACGCTTGCCAAACGAGCTTTGGCATGTATTCAAAATGAAGATGGCAATTTTGAACACTTACTGTAGATTAAAAATTTTGAAATAAAGCATAAAAACCATTATTAAATACTTTCAGTTCAAGAAAAAAGTGTAGATCGACAACGAGGGCCACTTTATGGCATATTTAGTTTTTCAGCAATATTCATTTTCGCTTAATACTTGTGAAATGGTAGAATCTAAGTCATTGGACTGTATGCAACTTTTGTAGCCAGTAATATGGCTTATCAAAATATTTAAATGAAAGTGGCACATTATAATGAGGTTTTCTAAGGAAAACGACCTGGAACACAGAATTTTCGGGGTTAAAATTAAAAAATTTTGTGTTTCGAAGAAAATATCTCAAAACTCGGTAAAAGCGCAATCAAGTGCAATACATTAAATAAAAGGTAATTAAATTATATAATAAACGCGGTATAAAACTTTGAGTTGTGATAATTAGTTTTCAAGATATAACGATTCAAGTGAGTCAGGGTACCGGTCCGAACAAGTTTTTTTGAACACCCTGTAACTCCGTAGGTTTTGAAATCCGGACCATCCTGCACAACGATTTTTTACTCAAAATATGTCAAAGAACGCCTCCTTAAAATAGTGTTCATTTAGTACCAAACACCCTGTATATATATATATATATCATCAAAAAATTTCAGTGAGATAATCTCGGGAACGCGCCATCCGATTGAGCTGAAACTTTCAGGATACTATGGTGTACATGCAGAATAGGTCCAGGTCTCTTTAAATGTCAGTTATTGTTAACCTTTTGGCGCCGGCGGCCATTTAAGTGGTATTTTTAATATACCTATTATTTCGTGCACAAATAATTTTCGCAAAAATAAAGTTAACGAAATAAATTTTTAACGTGTTTTACATATGAATCGGATAATGCTTTGGAATTTTTTAACCCAATGTGTGCGCTGGGTGCCTAAAAAGAGGACGGGAAAATTTGAAAATTTTTAAATTGCGATAACTTTTGACAGAGCTATTCAATCATTACGAAATTTTCAGAACATATTGGTATTATTTAGTTGTAGATTTGTGTAGCTTTTAATGAACGTGCTGGCAACTCTGTAGCTAGGGCAGGCACTGAAAGTGAAAACCTCCAAATCATCGTCTCTGTTGAAAAAATGCCGCTTCTTCAAAAAAAAGCCACTCATATGTAAATCTTGTGCTTTGTTTACATAACCAAAAAAAAAAAAAAGATATGGTATAACGGGCACGCCTGGTAACCCTTGCCCAATTAACCTATATTTTTAGCATCAAAAACTTCTGTTCACGGAAACTCACGATTCGATGAGCAGAATTATTTGAAATTCACAGAATGTATTGGTCTTAGACAGGACCAGGTCTGATAGAAGTGATTTTGAAATGCGGGTGATTCTGTGCCAGTGGTGCCATCTTGAAAAACCACTAAAAATGATAGCTGTTTTTAGCCCTATAAATTCTGATTGAATCGTTCGATTTTGACGAAATTCACACAATTGCTGGACCTTACTTTAAGCCACGTTTGGTAGAAATTTGGTTCAAAAATTCGGTTGGAGCTGCCAGCTATGATAATTTTGGTGTCTTCATTTTGAAAAAAAAAATTTGGAAGTGAAAACATTCAAACCATCGAATATTCAAAAAAAGGTCCGTTTCTTACAATAAAACCAATCTGTATATAAATCTTATGTTTTATCTACACGTTCAAAATAAAACTTTGGAAATTTCATGTCAGACAAGAACGGTAACCCTCTCCCAGTTAACCTATATTTTAAGCATCAAAAACTTCTGTTCACGGAAACTCACGAACCAATTACCAGGTATAGCTGAAATTTACAGAATGCATTGGACTTAAGTAAGACTAGATTTGATAGAAGTGATTTTGAATTGTGGGCAACTCTGTGCCAGTGGTGCCATCTTGAAAAGTTACAAAGAAAAAAAAACTGCTTTTTGCCCTATGAAATGTGAATAGGTTACCGGATTTTCATGAAATTGACACAGTAGCTAAACCTAACTCTAATCTCTGTTTGGTGGAAATTTGGTTCAAAAGTTTGATTGGTGCTGCCAGCTATGGTAATTTTTGTGTCTTTGGTTTTGAAAAATCGCTCACGAAAATAAAACTTTTTGCACTATAACTTCCAGTGCAGTCATGAAATCAATACGAATTTCATACAATTAATGAAACCTGTCATAAACGTTATTCAGGCCAAATTTGGTTGAAAAGCCATGATAGGGTTGCCAGCTATTGTTGGTTTTGTTTTTAATTGCAATATCTTTATTAAGCGGTTTTATCGTAGAATTTTCAAATGTTATGATATTGTAGTGACAATAAACAGCAAATATTAAGCTTTCAATCATTTGAAAAAACTCGCTGCAGGTAACCCTAAATTTTTTTATACTCCTATAACTTCGAATGTAATTAAACAACGTGAAGCAGATTTGATACATTCTTGGCTTTGATACTGGCGAAAGGTTGCCAGCACGAGTCGGTTGTGCTACTTTTGTATCAATAAATGCTTACAGTTAGTATACATACCGGAAACATTTACAATGAAAATAAATAACCGATGTTACAATTCGCAAAGTTCTACAAATTTTTCGGATCGCAGCCCCAAACACCAACTTCAGTTACAGTGCTGCAGGCACTGAGCATTTTCTTCAATGATGTTATATGAGATGCTGCTTTCAAAATTATATGAAATAAGCAACTGATAACGAATATAAATAACCCGTGTTTTGCTCTCATAAACGTTGAAATTCATGCCAGTGGTAATATCTGAAACCTTCCACCATATGAGTTATAATGCATTCTTGAGACGAAAGTAAAACGTGGCATTTGAAACAGTTTGGCCGTAATAAGCAGCACATGTGGTGGAATATGCACTCAAAACCTGCACGATTCTTCTATTGTTCTTCGAACATAAGTGTTTCTAGCGGTTCAGGTGCGCTAGAGTTTTTTAACATTGTCATGCACCACAACAACCTGGCCTTGGAATATGTGAAGGAATATTACGAGCAGTTATGTAATAGATGCAGGGAGAATGATTTATTGAAGCTGAAAAACGAGGACTTTTTTATACCATCTCGTATGTCTCATATGCATTTTAATTATTCTAGGCTTTTTTATGAATTTCCAATACTGTGTAGTGGTAACTTTCTTTTTGATGTAATGAAAGAAATTGGCGCAATAAGAAAATAAATATGTTTTTATTTCAATAATATTTAGTATTAAATACATATAAAGGTTTATACATTTTTGTATTGCACACCTGGTAATTGCATGCGTATCGTGAATATTGCAGAACGTTTTGAAATTTCTAAGTTCACTCAACTTGGGTGTTTGCTTCTCAATAATGTTGGCTCCCGGTACATATTTCCTTATAAACTCCTCCTTCACAACGCCTTTCATGTAAATGGTACAGTCATTGAACCTTTCCAGAATCTCCGGTAGCAGGCTGTTACTAACAACACCATCACTCCAACGTAATCCGTTTATTTTCTCCACATCAAATTCGGTTTATTTTCGTGCTCGTACAGATAATTCCTGGTACTGATAAGGAGTTGCAAAGTGGTAAAATACTGGTTGTATTGAGTCAAATGAAACCATGGTAAGTTCTTTCACAAAATATTGTCCATTGTTAACACAAACAAACTGGATGTCGAAAACAAACTCAGACATGTTAGATAAAGGAGTGAGTCTTACGAAATAAGAAAACCTTTTACATTTGTAGACTATTTATGTATATTATTACAAAGCGTTTGATATGATCGAATGATTTTTATTTTATATTAACTGTACATGCTTCGCATTTACTTACATTTTACAGGACTTTAACTATTTAATTTAATTTTTCTGCAACCGTACGGATAAAAAAGGTAATCCCCAGTTACAATACGCTTATCAAATGTAAACTGTATATTTTTCATTTCAACTGCCGAAGTTACAGTTCCTGGTTGTTTACGTTTAATCTTTTTTTCATTTTTTGTACATATATTGTCGTTTTCATTACTAATCACCACAGACTTTAAACTTTCAAAGTGAACACGCTTACTATTTTCAAAATTAAGTGATATTCCCTTACATTTACCAGCATATTCAGGTTCTCTAGATGTCTCAACTTTAAGTCCGTATGTTTTTGGACCTGGACCTACGAATTCCGAAACAAAAGCTTTCTCACTAAAGGGTTCAAGGTCGCCTGTTAACTCCCGTAGCATACTGGAGATGGTTAACGGGATAGGATTTTCTTTATTGTCTACAAATATCAAGCTATCAGTATCACAATAGAGAATTGATTCCCCAACTTTTTCTTATACATTATAAAGTTTAAGTCTTGCAAAGGCTGTTGTGTAAGCTCCAATGGGTAAATTACCATGTTGTAAAGTGTTAAGGTTTTCTTCCACATATTTCCATGTGATCCACATTGCGTTAAAGCTAACTGGAAATAAAGAGCAGATTTCTATACCGGGAGATTGAATAAAGTCGGAAAAATCTTAGAAGTTGCTACAAATTTTAGTATAAGTCCGATCTTCCCTTTGAGCAAATTTACCCCATAATGAATTTAAACAAGTGTTAGCTACATTACGTCCACCAAAGTTCTTTTGCATTTGTGCCCTTTCCAAAACAATGTCTTTTTGCATCTTGCAAGACTGTAGAAAATTATTTTTTTCCTCTTCAGAAGAATGCAGTACCCCCCAACCACTGGTCTCTTGTTTTATTTTTAAGAATGTGTTAAACTATTCTGCAAATAACCCGCCAGTTTTTGCCTTACATTATGGAAAATACAGTTTTTTCTCAGTTTTGACCGGTAGTACTGGTAAAAATAAGTATGTTGGAGGAATAGTCATACACTTTATGAAGCCATGCCTTGAAATTATTTGAGAGATTGCAACCGTTATTTTTCCAAACCGTCTTCTTACCCTACATCCCTGACTGGGATGTTAGGGTAGTAGCTTCGGGCGCCTCTGTTCACGGAAAAAGAGGTGGGTTGAGCGCCACTCACTTTCTTCGACCTGAAACCACTAAAGGCACCGTCACTCTAAAGCGAGAAATGGGCGACGTGCATACACCTTGATTCACTACTCTCTCGGAATTAACTCGATACGTTAAAAAAAAAAATATTTTTGTACTACATTCGTTATTACCACTATCGTTACTCTTTAATGTCACTTCAAACAAATCTAACACAATCTCAAAGTTGTTGTTAGGCGGCCACGGTCCTAGTTAACACTAATTTTACTTAATACTAAAGAAACAAATATAAAAAAAATTTTAAAAATATAAACCTGATTAAGATCCCTCGCTGGGGCCCTGGTGACTTCGTCGCCGATAATCGAATCTGCTGACTTTCGTTATTTTCCTTCGCTGGCACTTACGTTCGTAGCCGGCCTCACTCTACCTGTCCAAAGTCTCTTTCTTTTATCAACAATATTCCCTCGCCGTCGCTATCGCGCCTTCGAGATATTTCTTCCCCGGTGTCTTCGCCTCCTTCCAGAAATAAAGATCGTCCTCAATCACTTCCTCACGTCGACATGAAAATCAAAAATTTATAAGTTGGATTTTTCTCTAAGCGCACTGCTAACGTCTGCCTTCGTACCTGGTACCGATATAATAGAAAGAAAGGCTTTCACTTTTTCTTTGACGTAGCGCAATTTTCAAAATTATCGGGACTTCCCTGACCCGCTTAGTCTATTTACCCCGTTACTGTTCCACACGCGTCGAGTTCCCATTTTCACCTCACGTTCCACCCATTTGGGACAACTCGATTTCCCCTGCTCGATCATCCGTCATCTATGACATATCAATCGTGACATTTCGAATTGTCAAATTTCAAGTTGTATAGTAACAGGTAAAATTATTATATTAACGTTATTTTCGCCCTGGAAAATCTACCCATTGGGTAAGTAAAACACTTGTTATTTTGTGTGAATACATCTCATGCTATCCGAAGTGCTGCGCGTATGACGTCTATTCCGCAATATTGCCGACGGTGGTGAGTGCGCTTCCCTCGACTATTTGCAGTATTTTTCGATTGGTTCGCCGCACGTCGATCAATCATCCCATTCTATCTGGATGTCTCTCGAACTGATTTTCAAGTCATTTACCCAGTCGCTTTTATGTTGCCCTAGTTCCAATAGTGCATTCACTGCTTATCATATCTGGGTCAGATGTTGGCCCCGGTCAGGAGGTGCCAACCCCAGCAACTAAAATTGTGCAATGCCCCGCGAGTTCGTACGTTCAAATTGAAGTGTCGCATTAGATATGTAACTACCTCTGAGCCGCCTATTCCAATGTTTGTTTGCTCGCAATTCTAATCGTGTACAGCACCTTTAGTGATACGTCTTCAGTATCGCAGGTGTCTTTGGGTTTTAGTTGTTGTGTCTCGACTCTTGATACTACGAATCACCTAGATGACACTGTCGTAATCGTCATGAGTCGTGATGAAGTGATAAATGTCTAGTCGTAGATCGCGTTGTGTATAGGTTGTTCCATTGCTTAGTTGCATGAAAATTTCGCGTCCTAAACGACTATCCTATTGCTTGTGCTTGATGCATGTACACAATATTGTAAACTTACCTAAGAGATACGACAGACTTAAGAGAGCTAAATCCTTGGTGGTTGGCCTGGCATCCGTAGGTCAGTGGAGGTTTTTCTGTTTTTTACTAATATTCGAAGAACAATAGTATTAAACTCGTTTCGCCGAAAATTCATATTTCTTATATATGTATATATATATATATATAAATATATATATATATATATATATATATATATATATATATATATATATATATATATATATATATATATATATATTTATTTATATATATATATATATATATATATATATATATATATATATATATATATATATATATATATATATATAGGGGAATGTCGTCAGGGTCGGGCCACTGTCTAGGTTGGGCCACGGCTATTTCTCGTATATGACACGTGCTGCCATCGGTGGCATAGTGGGGAAGTATTATTTTCGATGACAGCAAACTTGTCAGAGCATTGCTTGTCACGAAGAATGTTTGTTAAAGTTTTGTGCCTTCTTCTTGTTTTCGGTATCCCAAAAAGTTTTGTAATAACCGTTAAAAAAAAAACTTCAAACTTGGACAAAAACGATGTCTCCGCCAAAGTAAGTATATATTTCCATTATGTGGTAAGCCATTAACAAGTTCTCCAAGGGAAAATTTTATTTCCCAACCTGTTCACATGTAGTGTTTCGCGATTGGAAAAAAATTCTTGTTGTCTACTACTTGTCACTCGTATAGTCAGGGTTGGGTCGCATCATTTGTTTTTTCAATCAGTCTCGAGCCGGCTTTTTGCACGGTAGAAAACTTAAATCATTCATGAATTAAAATGATCAAAAATAATTAATAATCGTTAATAGAATGATGAGTAGTTTGAAATTTAAAGAAAAAATTAAAAAACCAAAAATACAACAGAACAAAAATCATAACACTAAAATAACAGTCATAGAATAAAAATAAAAATAATAACAATAAAGATTATTAACTAAATGACATTAGTAATAAAAATATTAATTCAAAGTTGAATATTGCTTGCTTTCAGAACTTCTCGCAGTAAGCGAACTTCTAAAAGAGGCAATTTTAATGTGGAGGATGTTTCTCGGGCTATCAAGTCTGTAATGTTGGAAAATGAATCCGTAAGAGCTGCTGCAGGGCGGTACAATGTGCCACGCTCAACTTTGACGCGATATATAGAAAAAGTGTCAAACAAATACAGCGACTTTTCTACAGTCTCCGACAAGAATTTGCAGGAAACCATCCAACAAATTGGTTCATATGCTGCATGTGCCGTGAAACAAGTAAGTATAACGCGATAAAAAAAAAGTATGGAGAGTAAATTACTTATTCGGTATTGTTCTTAGGTCTTTTCTGTCGACCAAGAAAAGGCGCTCGTCAGCTTTTCAAAAAAATCCAGTGACCATTACTATGGTCTCAATATCACGGAATTGAGAGAGCTGGCATACCAATTTGCTAAAAAAATACAAATTCCATATCCGTCGAAGTGGGATGAAGACAAAATGAGTGGACGTGATTGGTACTACGGGTTTATGTGGCGTCACCAGGAACTTTCGTTGCGCACTCCAGAACAGACAACCTTACATCGTGTAAAATCGTTTGCCAAAGAAAATGTGCAGGTGTTTTTTCGCAATCTAGATGCAGTTTTGTCTGAGTATCCATTTCAGGCGGCAGAAATTTGGAATATGGATGAAACCGGATTTTCGACGGTTCCGACCAAGATTGGAAAAGTTATTTCGATGCGAGGCATGAGAAGAGTGAAGCAAATTTCGGCTTAAGAACGGGGATCAATGATCACAATGGCTTTGGCGGTTAATGCTGAAGGAAACTTTATCCCACCATTTTTCCCGTTCGCTACAAAAAAAAAGCAGTTTACATTTCTCGAAAACGCATCCCCTGGGGCGATTGGTTTTGCAAACGGATCAGGTTGGATGCAACAAGCGGAATTTATTCAATACAGTTTAGTTTTTTAGTTGTTAGTTTTTTGTCGAAAAGACCAAGGCCTCGAAGCAATCGCCGAAATTATTACTGTTGAAAAATCATTCCTCTCACCTTTCTGTCGAAGCTTTGGATTATTCTGCTGAATATGGTGCCACAATTCTCTCATTTCCCCCACACTGCAGCCATCGCTTGCAACCTTTGGATGTTTCAATTTATGGTCCCGTCAAAGCCTACTACAAATCCCAATGTTATGCATGGCAGAAAAACCACGCTGGTAAAATTCTGGAAATCAGACATATCCCAGGTTTTGTCCGATCCACATTGGACTTTGCACTTATACCTCGGAACGTGAAAGCTGGATTTCTTGCCACGGGGATTCACCCATACAATCCTGACATTTTCCTGGATTCTGACTTTATTCCAGCTGTGTATAGTGGAGAATATGAGCGAGCTGTTCTGGAAGCCGAAGTTACCAAAGGAGATTTGCAGCGCCGTATTACAGTTTTGGATACCCCCAGAGTTAGCACGAACGAGAAATCAGCAAGCTCTACTGGCACGCACGAAGAAATGGCAAATTCTTCTTTCCCTTCGACGTCTTCGTCTCATGAGCCCACCCTATCGACAATTTTGTCATTGGTTGGACCTCTGCAAGAGACAACGCCAGCGGTTAAATCTAACCGAGGACGCCGCCCGATGAAAAGCACCGTTCTAACTTCCCCAGAGAGCCGTGAAAAGTTGCGTGAAAAGCAACAAAAGCGCGACGCCTTGAAGACGCCCAAGAAACGTCCAATATCGGGCGCGAGAAAAGCAGACACAAAAACACCTGCTAAACGAGGTTGCTCACCGAAAAACACCATACAACAACCCTTTTCGGATGATGATGTAGATCGAGACTTTTGTATTATTTGTTTAAAAGCGATGCCTTTGAAACTCAATCGCAACAATTGCATCCCGTGCATTGAATGTAAGAGAGACGTGCATTTGAAGTGCGCTAAACTCTCAAAAAGTTATTTTATATGCCAAAATTGCGATTCTGATTAAAGTTCTAAATCAAATGTATCATGGAAATCATGTGGGATTGAAAAATAAGCAATAAAAAAATCCATATTTGTTCATTAAAAACTATTGTAGTACATGAATCAAAGAATACTAAGATTACGCTGATCGCCGTACGAAAATGAATTTTTGTGCGCACCTACGTCACACGTGACATGAATGGCTATTAATCGTTCGAACATAAATACGTCGATAATTAACGATTGTGTTACACGTTTTAAATATACGCAAAAGATAATTGCGGCGGAGAACTAAATATTATAAAAACGCTTTCATAAAACTAAACCCACTTATTCAAAGAGTTTGTCACGTGTGACGTAATGAAACAGAATTCCAATATGGCCGACCTGCGCAATGCGTAATCTTTTTACTTGATTCATGATTGTAGTACATATTTTGTCGATATTCACTAGTGGCCCAACCTAAACTGCAATGGCCCAACCTAGACAACTTTTTTTTTCTTCGTTTTTTCACTAACTTTTTTTTCATGATACGCAACAATTTGCCCTAATTACAAGTTTATTACAACTGTCCAAACTTTTAAATAAGACATATAGGGCCCATACACGACGCATGCATGCATGCACAGTACATTGATTGTGCAGTATTGCGCCTGCCCTACACGATTCATGCAAAACTGTGCAGTTTTAAAAGAACTTGAAGTGGGTAAGATGTACACTGGACAAAAACTTCTAAAATTTGAGCTTGAATGCACAATATTTAACATACACCTCTCATGCAAGCATGCGCAGTCGAGAAAATATCAAAAAGTTTTGTAATCATACAGTCAGCATGTGCATTCAGTCAATCATTGCCATACACGTTCAATCCGCATGTGCAGTCACGCGATTGTGCATGCATGCATGCGTCGTGTATGGGCCCTAATAAACATTGCGAATATTCGAATACAAACAAAACATGCAGGGGAAAGATAAAAAGTGGCCCAACCTTGACGACATTCCCCTATATATATATCAGCAAAATGATTAAGGGAGACAATCTCTGGAGTGGCCGATCCGATTGAGCTGAAATTTTCGGAAAACGTAGATGTGTATAATAGGTAGGTCCATGACTTTCTTAAATTCAGATTTTTAGCTTTTGGCGGCGGCGAGCGTTTTAGTGAATTTTGGGGTACTCCTATATATCCAAGCAGTGTACATTTTTGTTAAAGAGAAGTATTCGGAATGAAAACGAATTATGCTTTAAGCTTGTAAATGATAAGGAATTGGAAATTTTGAGCCGTGTTTGGGTGCAGGAATTTTTTTCAAATTTTGATTTGTCATTACTTGTAAGAAAAACAATGGATAATCGTAGAAATTACAGAGCGTATTGATGTTGACTAAGATTTAGCACATATAGATTTTCAACAAAAAGCGGGTAACCTTGTAGCTGTGGCAGGCTGCTGAAAAAATATCTTTCAAATCATTGACTTTCCTGAAAAATTTTCGTTTTTTGACAAAAATTCCTAATTTTTGATACATTTTATCCTTTGTCCTTCATGTCAAGATAAAATTTTCAAAATTCCGATTTGCACAAGAACGGCAACCCATCACCAAATAACCTCTATTTTCAGCACTCGAAAATTCTGTTCACGAGAACTGACGACCGGATTATCCGATCATAATGATTTTTACAGGACATGTTGGTATTAGCTAAAACCAGGTCAGATAGAAGTGATTTTGAAATGCGGGCAATCCTGTGGCAGTGGTACCATCTTGAACAATCACTGAGAAAAAAAACCGGTTTTTGGCCTATAACTTCGGATTCAGCCATCAGATTTTAACAATATTTTACTACTTTATGTAACATTTGGTGAAAATTTGGTTGAACAATTAGTATCGGGATGGCAGCTGTGGTGAGTTTCGTTTCATCAATCTTGCAAATTTGCTAAGCAAAATTAAGCTTTTTTCCCTATATTTTCCGGTCTAGTGTAGAAATTAAAACAAAGTTCATGCAGTAAATGGACCTTAATGTGAAATAAATATCGTAGGAATTTCTTTTAAAAATCATGAGAGGGCTGCCAGCTAATACCATTTATGTAATTTTGTGAAATTTCTTTACTGAGCGACTATGTCATTAAATTTGCAATTGAGAATGATCCTGCAATGAAAATTAACAACAAATATTAACGTTTTAAAAATTTGAAAAGTTTTGAGGGTGGTAACCCTAAAATTCTTTTTACCCGTATACCTTCCAGCGCAGTGATTCAATCGAAACGAAATTTACTGGTTGGGTTTAACTTAACGTGAAGCAGATTTGGTATATTTTTGTTTTGCTGCTGACACAGGGTAGCCAGCATTAGGCATTTTCGTAGATATCGCACCAACAGATGCTTCAAATTATGTTCTCATATGCAAAGCATTTCCGATAAAGATAAGAAACCAATTTTTAAATTTTCCGAGTTTTGAGCATTTTTCGGATGGCAGCCTCAAACAACGTTTAACCGCTTAAAGGATAAGTTGATTTAAGTATGAGCTTGTTAAGGCAAACTTATTGCGGCTTCATTGGGACGGTCCGTCACCTTGTCGTGGTGAGGGGGCTCAAGGCAGTGGCTCACCAAGCCAGATGCGTTGCTGCCTTGCTAAGCGGACCTAGGGGAAGGTGACCCCGAATATAAAACCAAACATGGACGAGTTTATAGGAGAAAAAGTTACGGTACAGGGAGTCGGATGCCCAGTACCGGCGGCCGTCAGGGGTGAGCGAGCAGGCCCCGGGTCGTCATTATCCATCGACTGCAATGCTATGGAGGTTGACCACTTGGCCACCGTAGCAGATCCAATGACAAGTGGCCCCACACAACTCTCAGAGGCGGTGGAATCGGTAGCGGACCCTTTTAGGAGGAGCTCTAAGCTACAACGATCCCCACCTCGAACAACAACCAATCTAGGAGCTAGCACCTCCGCTGGCCGCCATTCAAGCCGCGCGAAGCTAATGCGCTCGGGTGCCAGAGTACTCGTAGACTCGGGCTCGGAGAGCATGGTTTCGACCGCAGCGGAGGAGGAGCTCCTCAAATCGCCTGAGCGAGGCAAAGGTGCTGGTCCCCATAAGAGGAACAGGCCCAAGCCGAGCAAAGAGGGCGAAAAAGCCCTGGCGGAGTATAAATCGGCACTGCGCATTGTCGACAGGCTCAGCGACAAACCAACCCTTTCCGCGGAGGAGAAGGAACGGCTAAGCTGGGCTCGGACGGCGGTGGCAAAGGGCCGGGAGCACTTCGCTGGGAAAGAAAAGTTAGTGCTCAAGGGCTCTGCTTTCCATAACAAAGTGGAGCAGAGTCTGTCTAAAAGGCTAGCTGACAAAAGGCTAGCAGAAAAAAGGCAGAGATCGACCGAGGACGAAAAACCGGCGCCCAAGAGGCCAAAGAACGTTTCCAGCCGGCAAGGAGACCAACAACCCTCCAGCTCCAATCCGAAAAAAGCAATGAAGGCCAGCGATGTGGCAAAACAGCACCTCATCGTGGCTCTTATTGATCGTAGCAATCCTTTGGGTCAATTGTCGCTTGAGAAGTGGAAGACCGTAGAGTCAGGCCTGCTCAACGCGATGATTGACCGGATGGAGAAGCATCCTGAGCTGGCTATGCCTTCGTTTGACGGGGCAGGCTGGTTCAGGGGTGTAAAAATTATTAAGTGCAACGACGAGCTCACGTTGCGCTGGTGCACAGCTGTAGTCCCGGAGCTACCGGGTCTATGGGAAGGAGCTCGACTTGAGATCGTGGACAGAAGGAACATCCCAACACTACCTAGAGCGAAGGTAACAATACCGCGGGTAGTGGAACCGGAAGTGGCCCTGAAGCTACTGCAAAGGCAGAATCCGGATGTTCCAACTCTAGATTGGAAGATCCTGGACGTAAAAAAGCCAACAGAACAAGACGGGGGGCAGGTCTACATTCTCCAAATTAATAAGGAGGCTGACGACCTGCTCTATCCACGTTTTGGTAAAATGGCTTGGGGCGTAGGTAGTGTATATCTGCGCCTGAAGAAACGCCACTCGAAGGACGGTAACATCAATACCCTGGAGGTCGGCGAGATCGAAAGGGACCTTGGCACGGTGAACCTGCAAGACACAACGGCCGAGCCCCAAAAGGACGAGGCGCAGGCTAAGGAGGATGCCACGGCCAGCACTGAAACTACTACAGATAAACCTACACCGCAGTAAGGTGGCCTCAGCCGAGTTACTACTGACGCTCGAGGAAGGTAAGTTTGACGTGGCGCTGGTCCAGGAACCTTGGATCTCTGTAAAGGGCCGGGTTGCTGGACTGGGGTCAAAGCTTTTCAATCTTTTCTTCCCCACCACAGTAGCAACAACAAGAACAGCTGTGTTGGTGAGGAAGAATTTTCATGCTTATCTTCTATCTAATTTCAGTACGGACGATATGACGGTGGTAGCATGCGAGGGGGATGATGAGGGGCATGTACTCCTTGTATCCGCCTACATGGCTCACGACAGAGCTGCTCCGCCGGAGGAGGTTGTTAAACTCACCGCGGAGACACTCAAGAGGAAGAAATTGCTGCTCGTGGGGGCGGATGCGAACGCGCACCACACAGTATGGGGCAGCAAGGATATTAACGATAGAGGTGAGTCTCTACTCAGTTTTATAATTAACCATAATCTAGTCGTAGCAAACCGAGGAAATGCCCCTACCTTTAGGGGACCTTGTAGTGAAAACGTGCTAGATATAACGCTGCACAATGACTCAAACGAGCAGTTAATAGAGAATTGGAGGGTCCTTGAAGGCCCATCATTTTCTGACGACTGCTACATCAGTTATTCTTTAAAATTCAATGTAGCTCGTAATTACCGACCGTTTCGCAATCCCAGGAATACCAACTGGCTAAACTTCGAACGGGAGGTGACTAACGGCTTAGGCCCTCCTCCGAGGATTGGCAGCGCAGCTGACTTGGAGGCCGCGGTTAACGTACCCACGAGTAAACTCGTTAAAGCTTTTGCACGGTCCTGTCCCCAAGTCCGCCCGAGGCGCAAACCCAAGCCACCCTGGTGGAACAGGGACCTGGGTTGTCGCAGACGGCAGGTTCGTGAACTGTTCAAGTTAGCCAAAGCAGCTGACTGCAGGGAATGCTGGGACGAATACAAAGACGTTCTTAAGCTTTATAAATCAGAAATTAGGAAAGCCAAATGGAGCTCTTGGAAAGAGCTGTGCGGTAGGATCGAGACCACATCGGAAACGACGAGACTTAAAAATCTGCTGGCTAAACGCCCTGTCACGCCTAGCCTGGTATGTAAGCCGGACGGGGAGTGGACAAGCAACGGCTCGGAAACGCTGAGGGTCCTCGTAGACACTCACTTCCCGGGCTGTTTGAATGAATCCTCCCCCTTCACCGGTCAACAGGCGTCCGATCTACATGACACAGAAGGCATTGATGAAGTTGTCACCAAGCCGAGGCTTGTCTGGGCAATTGGCACCTTCAAGCCCTTCAAGTCCCCTGGTCCGGATGGGTTCCTACCGGCCATGCTCCAAAAATCAGGTGCGCTCACCGTTCCTTGGCTCACACAAATCTACAAAGGCTGTCTAGCACTAAGCCACGTGCCTGCAGCCTGGAGGAACGCTAAGGTTGTATTTATACCCAAGGCAGGTAAAGTCAATCATGCTTACCCGAAGGACTACAGGCCAATTAGCCTGACTTCCTTCCTCCTTAAAGTCCTCGAAAGATTACTAGATCTCCACATCAAGGAAAGACTTGGATCTCAAACTCTATCGAGAGCCCAAAACGCGTACATGAAAGGGAAATCCGTTGAAACGGCTCTCCATAGAGTAGTCCTTGAAATAGAAAAGGCACTCAACTATAAAGAATACGCTCTGGGAGCCTTTCTAGACATTGAGGGCGCTTTCAATAATGTGCACACAAGAGCCATTATGGAGAGCCTCCACGCAACTAACACCCACCCCGCTGTTCGCAGCTGGATAAGCAATATGCTTAAACAAAGGCATATAACGGCTGAGTGGGCGGGGTCACAAATCACCAGGCAGGTTCATAGAGGTACACCGCAGGGAGGAGTTCTATCCCCTCTCTTGTGGAACCTGGTCATAAATACAATTTTGGACAAGTTGGAGCGCAAAGGACTTACGGTTGTGGCCTATGCCGATGACATTGCTATTTTAGTCTCAGGCAAGTTTCCGCACTCCCTCGGCCAGCTCATCGAGTATGCTCTGGGGCTGGTTGAGGAATGGGCAAACACCGTGGGCCTCGGCATCAACTCCAATAAAACTGATCTCGTGCTTTTCACTAGGAAGTACAAAATCCCTGAATTGGCCCCAATCAGGTTGAGCGGCGCCAGGTTAAGTCTCAAGTCACAAACTAAGTACTTGGGTCTTGTTCTGGACAGCAAGCTCACCTGGAAGACGAATTTAGAGGAGAGAGTTAAGCGGGCAAGCAATGCGATTTACGCCAGCAAGAGAGTACTGGGTAAAACGTGGGGCTTAAGCCCTGCTTTAACGCATTGGATTTATATGGCGATAGCCAGACCTATACTGGCCTACGGATGCTTGGTCTGGTGGCCAGCTGTAAATAAGGCTACCTTTGCCAGCATGATGAATAGAGTTCAGCGGTTGGCGGCTCTATGTACCACAGGTGCCTTAGCCTCGACTCCTTCGTCTGCACTAAACGTCCTGCTTCATCTGCCTCCGCTTGATTTCTTCGTTAAGGGCGCAGCTGCAAAAGCTGCTGTCAAGCTTAGGGAATCGGGACACTTCGAGTCACGATCCTTCGGTCACAGCAGTATTGAGCGGGGGTACGCAGGTAGCACCGACTACTTGGTCCCCACTCTGTGCTTCGAGCGGGGATATCAAGCGATTGTGGGGGATGGGCTGGAGTGGAATCAGCAAAGGGGCGCAGCAGCTCTTAGCATCTACACTGACGGCTCTAAAACGGCTGCCGGAGTGGGTGCTGCAACATGTTCTGCAGATGCAACTATTGAAGCAGCTTTCAGGCTTCCTAACCACTGTAGTATTTTTCAGGCGGAGGTTTTTGCGATACGTAAAGCCGCAGACCTAGCACACGCCAGAGATACCACAAGTGAGGAAATCAACATCTTTACAGACAGTCAAGCAGCGGTCAAAGCTCTGATGTCTTACACATACAAATCGAAGTGTGTACTGGACTGTATTCAGGCCCTGAACAGACTGGACAACCACAGTAGAGTCCGAATTTTCTGGGTTCCTGGTCACAAGGGCATTGAAGGAAATGAGAAGGCGGATGCACTAGCCAAGCACGGAGCTAGCCTTCCCCTGTCAGGATCGGTTGACATTTTAACTCCAATCCAAACGATCAAATACTCTATCGACTCCAATATGATGCAAGGTGCGATGCGCAGATGGCGTGCAACTCAGACCTGCAAGCAAACCAAAATCATGTGGGGGTCATACAATCACGCAGCGACCAAGTTCCTGCTCGATTTAACGCGGACTGAGTGCAGGCGGCTGGTCGGTGTCATAACTGGCCACTGTCTTGTAGCAGCTCATGCCATGAAAATGGGGCTCCTAACCAGCGACACCTGTAGGAAGTGTCAAGAGCCGGGAGTCCCCGAAACAGTCCAACACCTTCTGTGCCACTGCCCGGCACTGGGGAAAACCAGGCAACGCTGCTTCGGTGAGCCCTGGCTGGTGGATCTATCACATGTGGCGGAGCAGAGGCTGAAGGACATACTGCAGTTCGCAAAAAAGTCCGGGGCCTTCGATGGCCGTTTGGACTGAACTTTCTCCGGGTCCATTTATCTGGTATCGCTACGGACCAAATGGGTCTATGTGTGGCCATGTGCCAGCCAGTTGAACCTAACCTTCATTGGGAAAGTGTTGCCAGCACTAAACATTTGCATTATTTGTGTTATAGTTGAGTTTTGTTGCTTTCAATAAGGAATGGTTAATATGATTCTACAAAACAGTGTATTACGTCTTTCCACACTTTTTTGTCACTCAAAGACAATTTCTTCGAAAATTAGTTTTCTAGCGGTTCAGGTGCGCTAGAGTTTTTTTTACATTAATACTTGCCCATATATTTGAAACATGACCGACCGTAACACCCCCCTCGCCTCAGAGAATTTCGTTGGAATTCTCGGCCTTTACCCGTCTTTCTTGTGATTCTTAACTTCCGATACGCGGATTCATTCTCCATTTCACGCTCGCGCATAAAGCCCGTTACCGTACCGTCCGACCGATATACCCGACTGTAAAACTACTTGAATTCTGGATAAATTCTCAACTACTAGGTTGTTCAACCTCTATCTCAACCTTACGTTCATTCACACAACTTCCACAAACATATGTAACTGTTTCTTCCAGTATTTTTCTTCTAAATGACTGTGTGTTTCGTGACGTCCTTTTGTAAGGTGAAGGAGCCCATATTCTTGTTAGTTAAGAATCTAACACCCCTCGAACTCGTTTTTAGGGTGACCCTCTGGCGGTCTGCCAAACATGCCGAGCCAATAACCAAGAAGCAGATTTGGGAAACACACACCGACTGGTACCTGGACGTACCTTAGAAGCCCAGAACGCTAACACACCAACTATTCGCTGAAGACCCCAAAACTAATGGTGGAAATGGACGATGGACAGGAAACTTACGGTATTGCTTTAATCTTTACCTGCATGCTCATACATGACTATTATTAATGTCTTTAATCATAAATTATGCCAATAACTCATTGGCACCATCTGCACCATTTTATCAACCAGATCACGCCATATAAGTCACTAAATTCTATCTGTTGACCATGATCATGCACACTCACGCGCTACACTTAGCCTCCCGTACCCTTCACCACACACTATCTTCTTCACTATCTAAAAAAAAACTGCTATAAATAGGCTCAACAAGCTTCAAAGGATGGCCTGCCTGCTGATTACAGGAGCAATGAGCTCCACTCCAACAGCAGGAAGGGAAGCCCTTCTAAACCTTGAACCGCTGCACCTCAAAATTCAGGAGGAAGCAGCGAAACAAGCCGTTAGCCTACAACAGGCCTACAAGTATGAATCAGGGGACCTTATAGGCCACCTAAAAAACTTGGAGGATGTCAGGCCCATAATGGAAATGTTAAACCTCAGCGACCAAACAAAAACTGAGGCAGCATTCAAGAAGTGGTTCAAGGTCACAATTCCATCAAAGGACAAACCTTCCTCGTACAAAGGAGCGCAAATGTGGTATTCGGATGGTTCAAAGATGGATTGTGTAGTAGGAGCACGGA
This sequence comes from Nemotelus nigrinus, assembly GCA_947369275.1. Lineage (NCBI taxonomy): Eukaryota > Metazoa > Arthropoda > Insecta > Diptera > Stratiomyidae > Nemotelus > Nemotelus nigrinus. The sequence continues at coordinate 111,243,240 of OX376373.1, forward strand.
TTGTAGGTCCCAAGTGCAAAATGCATTTCCCTCTCCCAAAGGAAGCCACGATCTTTCAAGCAGAACTATCTACCATACTAAGAGCCTCACAAACAATAAACTAAAGGAAAACTAAAAGGGTCAGAATTAAGATCCTATCGGATAGTCAAGTGGCTCTCATGGCTATAGATCGCGATCAAATAAATTCGGCTATTCTCCTAGAGGTGAGAAAGGCCCTAAATAAAATAGGAGCACAGAACAGCCTCGAGTTGATATGGATCCCCGGCCATGAGGGGCATTGAGAAAACGAGGAAGCTGATACCCGAGCCAAAAAAGGAGCGAAAATGCTCTTTATAGGTCCTTCATAGGTCAAAGCAGATACGGAAAAGGAAATTAAAACATGGAGCAAGAAGAAGATCGAAGACTACTGGCTTATATATATATATATATATATATATATATATATATATATATATATATATATATATATATATATATATATATATATATATATATATATATATATATATATATATATATATATATATATATATATATATATATATATATATATATATATATATATATATATATATATATAAATAAATTAGTAGCATCATAACGTCAGACGTGCGTGAAGTAGTCTCCGTCGGAATTAAATTAAATTTCCGTATACTTTTAAACCATAATCAATTATATTGTTTATTTATCTGTGTATTTATTCTGTGCCGACGCGCTGATTTTATGTGTGGTGCTAACGTGGGTGCCTTCTTTCTTGGCAATAGAATTTTTACCCTTCTTCTTTTCCCTGTGAGGAACCAGTTAGAAAAAAAGGTCGCGTAACGTCGCGTCGTCCTCTAAATCTCGTCAACAGTAAAACTCTGAGGGGTCGACCCGGTTTTCTTTTGTACCTTGGACAATTCAGTAAAGGTCCTTTAGTTTATTTCTTTTAGCATATTTCCCTTTTTCATGTTCCTCATAAGTGAAAGTGTATAAACCAAATCAACTATAACGGAAAGTGCGAACAAAGAAGTAAATTTCACATATGTTAACAGAACATTTGTTTTAGTAATTAATCCTACTTCTAAATTTGGTTTTTATGTTTTTATGTTATTTTATCAACAATAAAATCCAACTGGTCGTAGCTCAGTGCCATTGTTGCAACCTCTTGACCACTAGAGTGCGAGTTCGATTCCACGTTAGTACTTCAGCTTTTTGTAAGTTTCAACTTATTGGGAAAAATAAATCGCTTTGATATCAAGTAATAACAATTTAAATTATAACATAGCACTTTCAATTTGAAACAATTTGAAACAATTATAAATCAAATACATATGCAATATAATAAACACACATAACATTTTTTATTTTATTTTTTTATTTTATTTATTTACCAAACAAGGCAACATGCATTAACAATTCAATATAACAACACAACAACAAAATACATATTTTTTTTTCCAACACATTAGAAAACAAAATACATCACAACTTTTTTTTCAGTTACTTTACTTTACTTTAATATATTTTATTTTGATTTAAGCTAAATTGATGGGCAAATTAAGTGGGATTAGGATGTTGATAGGGTCTTTAATAAGTTTGTTCTAAAAGTGTGTTTAGAGATCCCCGAAGCGTAGTTGCTGCTTATAGAGTTGAAAATTCTACAGCACCTATTTATGGGCTCGTTATATGCATAGGTAGTGTGGTGATTGACCTCCTTGAGCAGAGTTGCATACCTAGTGCGTCTTGGTTGGTCATTGAAAATAATTTTGTTGGAGAGAGCTTCAACATTGACTGCACCACTTATAATATCCAAGGTTAGGCATGCGCTTAACAGTGTTCTTCTAGAAGAGAGAGGCATTAAATTAAGAAGGTTCAGTCTGGTTTTGTAAGAAGGAAGATGTCGGAAATCTTTTAGATCATAGAGGTCCCTCAAAGCGAAAAGTAAAAACTGTTTCTGAACAGATTCTACTCTATCACTATGTAGCTCAAAAACTGGGTTCCATATTACGCAGGCATACTCCAATAGAGGACGCACCAGAGTGATATATAATGACTTGGTAACCCATATATTCTTGAACTCTTTAGCACGTCTCTTAATGAATCCGAGCTGTTTATTAGCCCTGGCAAGGATTTTGTCATAGTGGAGATTGAACCGCATCTTGTTGTCCAACACTACCCCGAGATCTATAATATGATCAACCCTATCCAATATGGTGTTGTTAAGGCAGTAAGAATACTTTTTGATCGTATTCTTACGAGAAAAGCTTATTACATGGCACTTGTTAATATTAAGATTCAAATTATTCACATTGCACCAATGTTCGAGAGATTGAAGCTTGGATTGTAGAAGAATTGCGTCAGATTGCGTGTTTACGCTGTGGTAGATTTTTAAGTCGTCTGCATAAAAGAGATGGGGTATACCAAGCAATGTCTCAGAAAGGTCAGAAATGAAGATGTTAAAAAGCAGGGGACCTAGATGATTGCCTTGCGGTACTCCAGAAGATGCGAAAACTCTTTTAGATAAGTGGCCCTGGAATTTAACAAGCTGAGTTCGATCGCGAAGATAAGACTGGAGCCAATCAAGAAGAGACCCTGATATACCAAAGTTGCGAAGCTTGTATATTAGAGTTTGATGGTCAACCCGGTCGAAAGCTTTACTAAAGTCCGTATAGACTGCGTCAATTTGACTTCCTTTTTCCATTTCACAGAGTACATCAGATACCAGGATCATGAGGTTGGTAGAAGTCGATCTACCCTTACGAAAACCATGTTGTTGCTCATTTAGAAAAGGGTCGATTATGCGAGTAAGTTTTTCACAAACTAACTTCTCAAAAAGTTTGGGGATAACAGATAGAATAGCAATCCCCCGATAGTTATCGACTGATCGTTTATCACCACTTTTGAAAATAGGCGTAAGGTATGAAGATTTCCAGAAAGATGGAAAAACACCTAGGGAGAGAGATTTATTGAAAATCATGTGCAAAGGTGTGATCAATTGGTCCGCAAACTGCACGACGAAGAAAGGAGAAACCAAATCAGGGCCTGGTCCTTTGCCGATCTTTAGTTCGTGAATAGCTTCAATAATAGCCTCTTGTGTAAGAATAAACCCGGCGATAAGAGGTCTCGCGGTGATTCTTTCAGACATAGTAGAAGTGGAGGTTATTGGCGAGCAAAAAGAATTTTGAAAGTGATCAGCAAAAAAGTTACAAATGGCTTGTGGGCAGGAAGAAACCATGTTACCACGGGACATCGAACAGGGATAGCCGGTTGATTTACGTTTCAAGTTAACGAAATCATAAAACTTCCTGGGATCACTAATGATTTTTTCCCCCATTGAGTTAACATAGAACTCATACGCTTCGCGAGATTTGATGAGAAATCCTTTGGATAGCTGATCGTATAATCTGATTAGACCCTCATTGAGCAAGTTTTCATTTTTAATTGCTTTATATAATTTATTTCTACGGTTTCTGAGACGCCTTAAATTATTGTCGAGCCAAGGCTCTGAGAGTTTGTTTTTTTTCTTCAGCTTCGGTACGAATAAGTGAATGGCATTGAAAATTATTTTATAAAAGGAAGACACTAATTCATCTAAATCTAATAACGAAAGAGAAATTGTCCAGTCTACTGTGTCCAAATAGTTTCTAATGCTTAAGTAGTCAGCATTTTGAAAATCATATACAATTTCATTATTGTACGATTGGGTGAAAGAAATATTTGTAGCGGAAAGCTCAACTGTAAAAGCGGAGTGATGGAGAGTGTTTGAGAAAAGATTCTCGGCGTCAATAGTTGGGCTAACCACCACTTCGTCATAAAAGTTAGTAAAAATAAGATCTAACCAATTGCCATTTTGGTTAGGGATAGGAATTATTTGCTGTAAATCGTTGCCATAGAACGTACTTATGAGGTTGAAGTCAATGGAGTCAGAAAGGTTGATTGGAAGGAGGCGGTCATCATTATCGTCGAGAACGAAACTGATTTTTGGACGGTTGAAGTCCCCCAGAATAATTATTTTGTCATCGTCGTGTAAGGAAGCTGTTACTGAAGATTTCAAGTCACAAACGTCCATGTAAGTAGTTTCATCAGATTGAGGTGGGATATAAACGATACCAATATAGAGGTAATGCTTGTCGAATAAGACTCTGACGAATTTGTGTTCAAACAATTTGTAAGAACTGGTCACAACAAGTTCACTTGAAAGGATATTGCGAATCGCAATAAGAACACCGCCTCCTCTTGAAACTCCAGTATGAAGGTAGTCGCGATCGGTTCTATAGATGGTCCAATCAGTGTCAAGAATTTCTTCGTTTATATGTGAGTTTCAGTGATCGTTAGTATATTAAAATGGCAAGATTTAGCGTCAAGAAAAAGCTTGTTTAATTTACTTCTCATACCACCGCAATTGTGGTAGAGAAATCTTGGGCCAATAGAAGGAACTTTGTTGTTAGGAGTAATATTTCTTCTGGTCGTCGCGTGATTTTTGTAACAGAGAAATATGTTTGGAATTGACATAGGAGCGGTAAGTCAGAAGATCTCGTTTGACTTGCTCCAGAGACATTCCAAGTTCTTCATGGTAGCGATTGAAGATAATTCTTAAAGATTCAAGGTCAGTGGGAAGACCCTCTAGCTGAATCATAGCTTTGAGCTTAGTCTTCGTTTTCCCATCAAAACACGTGGTTTCATGTGCATCATGGGTGTATGCAAGGAAAAGACGGACATTGTCGTAGATCTTATGATCTCTGAAACGAGACAAGAGGTATCTGCTCTCTAGATCATCTTTAGAGGTTGCAGTCAGCTTTGCGACAGGTGGCACAAGTGGTTCGAGGTATTTGGGTGAAGATGGTCGACCAACAGAGGTTTTTGGCATAATGATTGCTCCAGATTGAGATGGTATCAGATCCTCGCCACGAACGAAATTAGAATATATTGATTTCGACACGGCTTCAGTAGGTTTTAATTGCATAGGAGCAGTATTGGGCGCGGGATCGGTTGCATCGAGAGATTCTGTTGAATGTGAACTGCTGGAGGGCTGACTTTCTTGTGAATTAGTAGGGGGCGAGGACTTAGTTTTACTGCTTGAAGTGAATTTACCCGAAAACGCGTGGGAAGTGGGAGGCTCTTGTGACGTGGAAAGAGATGTGGGTGAAGTTAAAGAAGGGATATTTTGTTTTGCAATTTTAGGCAAGTTAGGAAGAGGTAAGGATTGAGGAAGTAAAGGAGGCATAGAGAAATTACCTAAATATGTATTCTTATTTTTATTTCGTTGATTTGGTTGTAAAGCTGGTTTTTGACGTCCGGAGGAGACTCGTTTCTTGGTTCTTTCAATCCATGGGCTGAACTTCATTCCTTTCCACGTAAAACAGTTTTGTCCAACGCGCTCGTGGTTGCAAAATATCCAAGCATATTGAGCTGGTACCGATAGTTTGAAGCAAGTATATGATTTTTGCTTGTTTCCACGTAAACGGGCTGGTAATTCTTTGCATATACAATTTTCCATTTTTAACCCTTTCTTCAACGCCTTAGAAAGCCAAGCCTCGTCGGCGAAAATAGGAGCACCTTTAACAAAAAAACTTGTTGGGGAAACGTCTGGTATGTTTCACTTTTCGTTCTTTCATAATTTTCGCTGCTACTATTGTAGGATTTTTGAAAATTTTCAATCCTCTGGATCCTGTTGTCCCACTCTTCACGAGACCACGTAGTGCCAAATTTAAGAATAGGACGCTCCGGCGCTTTCGAAACTGTTGGTGTTGAGGTACTGTTTGATGAGGTTAACTGCTGCACTGTAGGGTAGTAAGTTTCCGGTTGAGCTGAGTTGGGAGCTTCTTTCTCAAATGGAAGTTCGGCAAGCTTGTTGAACTTGTTGGAAAGGTAGTTGTAGCCGCTGTCGAGGGTATCTAATTTTTCACAAATTTTTGTCAGAATTTCGACCACGATATCATTGTCTTTATTTAGAATTGTATCGTGTTTCCTGGGCGAAGAAGGATCTACACAGCCTTTCATCTGATTAGAGATAATCGTCGTCAATTTTCTATCGAGTGTCGATATTGCCTTTTCGATACTCTGCTTGTTGTGGAAATTCGTGACTGTGTGCACTAGCCCATCAAAACAACTTGCCATTTCCGTAAAGTTCTCGGCAGTAGCTTTCGATTGTGCTAACTGTTTGGCTATGATGTCATCTTTATCCGCATTGATGCTAACAATACGACTGCTGATGTTGTCGAACATGCATCTTAGTAAGCCTCTGGTGTCTTGGCAGTCAGAGCATATAAAATGGTCGTAGAGGTAGTTAGAAAACCAATCTCTTGGCGCATCCATACATGATCCATGCAGTTTGCGCTGACAGAAACCCTTGCAGATAACCGACTTTGATTTGTTATCGTTAGCGGTGCAATTTTCCAAACAGCATTTGTAATTCATAGTTGCGGTTTGCACAACTCACTAGTCAGTTAGTGTAAATGATTGTGTAAATGAAAAATATACGAGTATGAGTAAGTGTTAGCACAGCGCTCGTCGGTTGGTGAATTAGTTCAATAAATTTTAATAGTATAGTAGATATTTAATTTATAAAAAGTTAATTTTTTTTACATACGTTTGCACAAATCACTAGTGTGTTTCATAAAAACAAAAACAAGATCATTACGCGAATATGTGTAAAAGTTGGGTCACTAAATTGGGTCACTATCACATGCACAAAATGGCAAGAAATGTGATGACTTAGTATTTATAGGCACGAACAATAAATTAACAATCGGTACACTAAAGTGTTATTTTGATGGATATGCACAATTTTATTTAATTTTAAATTCTTTAATTGGGTCACTGGTATCACTTGCACACACAAAACGGGCAGCAGTAAGAAATATGATAACACGTCCGCTTGCTTCGACGACCAAAAATTATTGAATGTTTTTTTTTATTTTTAATAATTAATTATTGAATTTAATTAATTTTACTGGGCGAGCTATTGAAAAGTTAAATTGACATTATAATCCCATAACTTATCAGTTTTGGTAGCAACGTTACATTAGCAACCGCTTAGCGATCTGACGATCAAATCCACACGACGATCGAATCCACACGGCGCCGAATTTTAGCCCGCATTTTTGATAAAATATATATATATATATATATATATATATATATATATATATATATATATATATATATATATATATATATATATATATATATATATATATATATATATATATATATATATATATATATATATATATATATATATATATATATATATATATATATATATATATATATATTCCACTTACCTACCAACCAATTGGTTTATGTCTATGATACCAAGTCTAAATAATTGCATACTTTCGGGCGCTTATCATATTGGATACTTCTGAGCATCGAATCGACAAATTCATTAATTAATTATGAGCTTCAAGTGCAGCCTCGAAAATTGCTTTACCTTCGACAACACGATGACATTCGTGATATGCAAAGCTTTCTGCAATAGGAAGTTGCACGGTGCCTGCATGGGTGCTTCCAAAGATTGGTTCCACCCGTATCTCGAGAGTCATTTTATCTGCACAGATTGCCCAAATATTGAAAGACTCTTAAAATTATGTACGACAACTTAATTATCTATATTGGGGCACCTAATTCGGAAAAAAACAATATCATATCCAAGCAACTTGCACAAGCGCGAGCAAATGAAGAATTCCTGTCGGAAATATCAAATCATTTCGATGGTCTGGCGTCTACCTTTTCTAAATCGAACAGTATTAGCCACGGAAAGTCTTTTGATGTGCTTGGGAAGAAAATGGATACTCTAATTGATAAAATGCGTTCCATTGCATCGAATTTGTCCACTTTCAATAACGCTAATGATACTTGCCAAGCAAACAACAAAGGTACGCTTGTAAATTTTGAACAATTTTCACGAACGTTAAAAATGCAAACTGACAGACTCACAGACGCTTTTTCTGAGCAACAACTAAAATTAGCTGATATCAGCTGAAAATTGGAGGATTTAGACCGTCATTGCAAAACCTCAAGAAATGATGCAGACGAAGATTTATTAGCGAACGAGATAACACTCCATCAGGAGCTCCTTAACATAACGTTGGAAATAAACAATAACACAAAGGCTATGAATACGAGGATGCAGGACAAAGCAACATCGCCTATAAGGAATCAATCTGAGGGTACAATTCCATCTACTCAGCAAAAATTTTCAAACCTCAACGGTGAAACACCAATTTACAAGTTCGGTGCTTTTTGGTCCCAAAACGATTGGCAGAATCGTCTACAACAACAAAAAACTCTAGCGCACCTGAACCGCTAGAAACACTAATGTTCGAAGAACAGTAGAAGAATCGTGCAGGTTTTGAGTGCATATTCCACCACATGTGCTGCTTATTACGGCCAAACTGTTTCAAATGCCACGTTTTACTTTCGTCTTAAGAATGCATTATAACTCATATGGTGCAAGGTTTCAGATATTACCACTGGCATGAATTTCAACGTTTATGAGAGCAAAACACGGGTTAATTATATTCGTTATCAGTTGCTTATTTCACATAATTTTGAAAGCAGCAGCTCATATAACATCAATGAAGAAAATGCTCAGTGCCTGCAGCACTGTAACTGAAGTTGGTGTTTGGGGCTGCGATCCGAAAAATTTGCAGAACTTTGCGAATTGTAACATCGGTTATTTATTTTCATTGTAAATGTTTCCGGTATGTATACTAACTGTAAGCATTTATTGATACAAAAGTAGCACAACCGACTCGTGCTGGCAACCTTTCGCCAGTATCAAATCCAAGAATATATCAAATCTGCTTCACGTTGTTTAATTACATTCGAAGTTATAGGAGTATAAAGAAATTTAGGGTTACCTGCAGCGAGTTTTTTCAAATGATCGAAAGCTTAATATTTGCTGTTTATTGTCACTACAATATCATTACCATTTGAAAATTCTACGATAAAACCGCTTAATAAAGATATTGCAATTAAACACAAAACCAACAATAGCTGGCAACCCTATCGTGTCTTTTCAACCAAATTTGGCCTGAATCATGTTTATGACAGGTTTCATTAATTGTATGAAATTCGTATTGATTTCATGACTGCACTGGAAGTTATAGTACAAAAAGTTTTATTTTCCTGAGCGAATTTTCAAAACCAAAGACACAAAAATTACCATAGCAGGTAGCACCAATCAAATTTTTCAACCAAATTTCCACCAAACAGAGATTAGAGTTAGGTTTAGCTTCTGTGTCAATTTCATGAAAATCTGGTAACTTATTCACATTTCATAGGGCAAAAAGCAGTTTTTTTTCTTTGTAATTTTTCAAGATGGCACCACTGGCACAGAGTTGCCCACAATTCAAAATCGCTTCTATCAAATCTGGTCTTACTTAAGTCCAATGCATTCTGTAAATTTTAGCTGTATCTGATTATTGGTTCGTGAGTTTCCGTGAACAGAAGTTTTTGATGCTAAAAATATAGGTTAACTGGGAGAGGGTTACCGTTCTTGTCCGACATGAAATTTCCAAAGTTTTATTTTGAACGTGTAGATAAAACATAAGATTTATATACAGATTGGTTTTATTGTAAGAAACGGACATTTTTTTGAATATTCGATGGTTTGAATGTTTTTACTTCCAAATTTTTTTTTTCAAAATGAAGACACCAAAATTATCATAGCTGGCAGCTCCAATCGAATTTTTCGACCAAATTTCTACCAAACGTGGCTTAAAGTAAGGTCCAGCAATTGTGTAAGTTTCGTCAAAATCGAACGATTCAATCAGAATTTATAGGGCTAAAAACAGTTATCTTTTTTAGTGGTTTTTCAAGATGGCACCACTGGCACAGAATTGCCCGCATTTCAAAATCACTTCTATCAGACCTGGTCCTATTTAAGGCCAATACATTCTGTGAATTTCAAATAATTCTGCTCATCGGATCGTGAGTTTCCGTGAACAGAAGTTTTTGATGCTAAAAATATAGGTAAATTGGGCAAGGGTTACCAGGCGTGCCCGTTATACCATATCTTTTTTTTTTTTTTGGTTATGTAAACAAAGCACAAGATTTACATATGAAAGGCTTATTTTTGAAGAAACTGCATTTTTTCAAGAGAGACGATGATTTGGAGGTTTTCACTTTCAGTGCCTGCCCTAGCTACAGAGTTGCCAGCACGCTCATTAAAAGCCACATAAATCTACAACTAAATAATATCAATATGTCCTGAAAATTTGGTAATGATTGAATAGCTCTGTCAAAAGTTATCGAAATTTAAAAATTTTCAAATTTTCCCGTCCTCTTTTTAGGCACCCAGCGCACACATAGGGTTAAAATATTCCAAAGCATTATCCGATTCATATGTAAAACACGTTAGAAATTTATTTTATTAATTTTATTTTTGCGAAAATCATTTGTGCACGAAATAATAGGTATATTAAAAATATCACTTAAATGCCCGCCGGCGCGAAAAGGTTTACAATAACTGACATTTAAAGAGACCTGGACCTATTCTGCATATACACCAATGTATCCTGAAAGTTTCAGCTCAATCGAATGGCGCGTTCCCGAGATTATCTCACTGAAATTTTTTGTACATATATATATATATATATAAAGAAATATGAATTTTTGGCCGAATCGATTTTAATACTAATGTTCTTCGAACATTAGTAAAAATACCAACGATATTCTTCACAATAAGAGCACGTCTTCCAAATTAACGACTTCAGTAAACAAAAGTGCATTCTTTGTGAAAGGGATTCTTTATTCTGCTGACGACAAATGGTTGGGAAAGATTCTCGAAGCGTGAAAATCCGACTACGAAATGAAATTTTTATCCCAGCGTAAACATATATCCTCAAGACGGTGTAAGGTCTTCATCCCATCAAAATATGCCTGGCTTTTTACTTGCTTGAGTGGAAAAAACAGCTCCATCAATTGGAAAGAAGTGACACTCAGCCCCTGGAGAAACATCACCGACAAAACTAGGTATAAGAAAAAACAAAAAAATTGTAAGAAAAAATTGTATCCCTAGTCACACCTTTACCCAATTTCCTTCCACCCATAAAACTTGCTCATCACGTACTCAGTGCAAATTTTCAATGACAACAAATAATTCTTCCTTATCTGACTGTTCTAATGCTTTAACTCATAATAATAGTAATGCAGTGATACCCGCAGCAGTTAACACGGCATCTTCTCCCTGAAGCTGATGTAACAACGTTTTTAATAAACACTCCTCCAAGGTTTCCAGTCTGGCCGCCGTAAACTTAGCTCCTTCTACGAGCAATATAAATTATTCTTCTAATGGTAGTAATATGACATCTGAATCTCTTCGAAGATCAGGCAACCCTTTGAGGTATTTTTCCTAACCGATCTCAGAAAAGACTCAAACTTTTTTACCACAATTGTGGTGGTATGAGAGGCAAACTAAGTAAATTATTGTAATGGACAACTAAAAATCGAAACGTCAAATGTCAAGCGAACAATGCCAGCCATCTTTTTTTGCTCACCATTAATAGCAGCGACAACTGACCACCAAGCGGTCAAGACGAACAACAATTAAATAATTAATTATTTTTGAATTTAAAACCGATCCATACACTAAAGCGATTTGCATGAAATGTATGATATATATAGGAGAAGAATGATACAATAAAGGGAGTCTGACTTGGTAAGCAATCTCGAATAAGCGACCAATGAGACGCTTACAAGGAAATACAAATATATTTTATTTTATTTATCCTTGTATAAATTCACTTCTGAGCTAATGCTAAAGGGGAAGCTAAATTCGCCTCGCAGAAGCGACAAGTGAATTTAAAAATCGTAGATTTGAACAAATGAACTTAAAAATCGTAGATTTGAACGAGTGAACTGAAAAATCGTAGATTTGAAGACGAAAATAAATTCAGTCCTTGCTCTGACCAAGGAACAGAAAGTGAGCCATCCTGTTCCGTACTTTTCATGGCGATCCTGCCTTCTAAAGAATTAGGTCTACCGAAAGTTGGTGGACCACAACCAAGGATTCATATAGAAATCCTAGTAGCCAGAAAACATGAAGCGCTGAGGACGGCAATACCAAAACTTGATACGAAAAGGAAAAAACGCGGCGGCAGCCTTATCTAACTGAGGAAAAAGATTGCAGCCCTAAAGCGCATTGCGACGGACGTCGATAACCCTCCAGTATAGGAAAATCAAATCGAGATTAACCATCGAATTGATGATCTAATGAAGCAAATCAAACACCGCGACACAGAAACAACAAGCAATCCGACAGTAACAGAAGATCACCAACCACACACATCAAGATCGAGTACGACACAAAAAACACACGACAACCGACAAATAAAGGAAATACAGGAAAAGATAGCAGCGCTGAAACGACTGGCTTTAAGGCTGGTACTGAGAGTTCACGTGAAATTTTGACATGTCTCCATTATCTGGTCATTCTTTCGAGCGAAAATTTTGGCAATGGAGAAAAGCAGAGACAATGCTCATTTCTGACAGATAAAATGTCAAGAATTTCACTTTTCGATCGATTTTCTTATTGGAAAGACATTTGCACTGCTCCATTTTCAAATTGAAACACCAAATGTAACTTTTTCGCTCGAAAGAATGAACTGCACAAACTAAATTGGCGTGAAATGATTGGAGAAATGTTTCAGTGCCATCTACGTTTTCAACGCGAAAGCAACTTCAAAGCAACTTTTCATGCTAAGAACACAGTATCAAACTTGCTTATTTTCAAGCTAAATTTTCGCCGAAACAGATTTCACGTGAAATTTTGTATGAAAATTTCACGTGAAATCGAACTCAGTACTATGCTTTAGACGAGAACAATCCACCACCTTGGGAAATCCAACAGCAAATGTACGACCGGATGGAACAACTGCGAACGCAAATACAACAAATGATACAATAACTCGATGAACTAAATGTAAATCAAAATGAATTAGAACTTATAATAATGTACTACATGAATTTAATACACAGTTCAAAAATTAAAAACACAAAACACATGTTTTCCTACTTAGAAAACTTTTGATATAAGCACTAAGTTCTTTCAATTTTGACAGTTGCACTTTATTGCACTTGGCGTCACAAGCGACTTATAAATGGAAGAAAATATTAACATTCTTACGAAAATAATAGTCAACTTAAAGAAAACCCCCAATAGAACTTACAGAAGAGATTATATCCAGGAAAAATTAGATATAATAGAAGAATTCCAAAAAAAGCAATTAACACAGACAGTAGTCCAGAATTACTAGAAACTTTGATAAAAAAATATAAAGAGGCAAAAGAACTACTATTAAAAAAAACTCTAGCGCACCTGAACCGCTAGAAAACTAATTTTCGAAGAAATTGTCTTTGAGTGACAAAAAACTGTGGAAAGACGTAATACACTTTTCTGCAGAATCATATCCACCATTCCTTATCCAAAGCAACTAAACTATAACACAAATGATGAAAATGTTCAGTGCTAGCAACACTTTCCCAACGAAGCAGCAATAAGTTAACCATAACAAGCTCATACTCAAAACAACGTATCCTTTGAATTTCGTTCTCATCGCAGGATTTCATCGAAAGTTTCAGCGGTTAAACGTTGTTTGAGGCTGCCATCCGAAAAATGTTCAAAACTCGAAAAATTTAAAAATGGATTCCTTATTTTTATTGCAAATGCTTTGCATATGAGAACGTTGTTTGAAGCATCTGTTGGTGCAATATTTACGGTAATGGCTAATGCTGGTTAGCCTGTGTCAACACCATACCAAATCTGCTTCACGTTAAGTTAAACCCAACCCGTAAATTTCGTTTCGATTGAATCACTGCGCTGGAAGTTATACGGGTGAAAAGAACTTTAAGGTTACCACCCTCAAAACTTTTCAAGTTTTTAAAGCCTTTATATTTGTTGTTAATTTTCATTGCAGGATCATTTCCATTTGCAAATCTAATGACATAATCGCTCAGTAAAGAAATTCCAAAAAATTACAAAAATTGTCATAGCAAGCAGACCTTTCATGATTTTGGTACGAAATTACTATGACATTTGGTTCACATTAAAGTCCATTTACTGCGTGAACTTCGTTCTGATTTCTACACTAGACCGGAAATTATTGGGAAAAAAGCTTTATTTTGCTGAGCAAATTTGCAAGATTTATGAGACAAACATCACCATAGCTGGCAACTCTATTCTAACTTTTCAGCCAAATTTTCATCAAATGTTAAATAGAGAAATATCCAAGTATTGTCAAAATCTGATGGCTGAGTCGGAAGTTATAGGCCAAAAAGCTGTTTTTTTCTCAGTGATTTTTCAAGATGATACCACTGCCACAGGGTTGCCCGCATTTCAAAATCACTTCTATCAGACCTGGTCCTAGCTAACACCAACATGTATTGTGAATTTTATTATGATCGGATAATTCGGTCGTCAGTTCTCGTGAACAGAACTTTCGAGTGCTGACAATAGAGGTAATCTGGTGATGGGTTGCCGTTCTTGTGCAAATCGAAATTTTGAAAATTTTAATTTCACATGATGAACAAAGGTTAAAATTTATCAGGGATCTGATTTTTTTGTCAAAAATCAAAAATTTTCCAGGAAGGTCAATGATTTGAAGGTTTTTTTTCAGGAGCCTACCGTAGCTACAGGGTTACCCACACTATCTTGAAAATCCACGTGTGCTAAATTTTAGTCAACAGTAACACGCTCTGCAAATTTCACGATGATCCATTGTTTTTCTTAAAAGTAATGACAAATCACAATTTGAAAAAAAATCCTTGCCTACTTTTAGGCACCCTGCACCCACACACGGCTCAAAATTTTCAATTCTTTATCATAGACAAGCTTAGAACATAATAAGTTTTCATTTCCAATACTTTTCTTTACTAAAAATTTACATTGCTTGAAAATATAGGAGTACCTCAAAATTCACTAAAACGCTCGCCGCCGCCAAGAAGTTTAGGATATCTGAATTTGAGAAACCTTTTATATACATCTACGTTCTCCGAAAATTTCAGCTCAATCGGATCGGCCACTCCAGAGATTATCTCCCTTAATCATTTTGCTGATATATATAGATATATATATATATATATATATATATATATATATATATATATATATATATATATATATATATATATATATATATATATAATTATATATATATATATATATATATATATATATATATATATATATATATATATATATATATATATATATATATATATATATATATATATAAAGAAATATGAATTTTTGGCGAAACGAGTTTAATACTATTTTCTTCGAACATTAGTAAAAAGTAGAAAGTTCAGTAGACAGCAAAATGAGTAATTTCAATATTGAATTAGCGTTAAAATCCATACCAACCTTACGGGAAACCCCAAAGAACTAGAAGCATTTCTAACAATAGTTAGTCTTATCAACGAAAGTCTTAATGGTGATGGAAAAAAACAGTTTGTTGAATTTTACGAGAAATGTGAAATTCGGAACAGCAGTTAAAACTCAGCTCTTAAAATTAGATATATAAACACATGAAGAATTAGAAAAAATTCTCAGGAATAGATTAAAAAACAAAAAAAACTCTAGCGCACCTGAACCGCTAGAAACACTAATGTTCGAAGAACAGTAGAAGAATCGTGCAGGTTTTGAGTGCATATTCCACCACATGTGCTGCTTATTACGGCCAAACTGTTTCAAATGGCACGTTTTACTTTCGTCTTAAGAATGCATTATAACTCATATGGTGGAAGGTTTCAGATATTACCACTGGCATGAATTTCAACGTTTATGAGAGCAAAACAGGGGTTAATTATATTCGTTATCAGTTGCTTATTTCACAAAATTTTGAAAGCAGCATCTCATATAACATCAATGAAGAAAATGCTCAGTGCCTGCAGCACTGTAACTGAAGTTGGTGTTTGGAGCTGCGATCCGAAATATTTGCAGAACTTTGCGAATTGTAACATCGGTTATTTATTTTCATTGTAAATGTTTCCGGTATGTATACTAACTGTAAGCATTTATTGATACAAAAGTAGCACAACCGACTCGTGCTGGCAACCTTTCGCCAGTATCAAAGCCAAGAATATATCAAATCTGCTTCACGTTGTTTAATAACATTCGAAGTTATAGGAGTATAAAGAAATTTAGGGTTACCTGCAGCGAGTTTTTTCAAACGATCGAAAGCTTAATATTTGCTGTTTATTGTCACTACAATATCATTACCATTTGAAAATTCTACGATAAAACCGCTTAATAAAGATATTGCAATTAAACACAAAACCAACAATAGCTGGCAACCCTATCGTGGCTTTTCAACCAAATTTGGCCTGAATAATATTTATGACAGGTTTCATTAATTGTACGAAATTCGTATTGATTTCATGACTGCACTGGAAGTTATAGGGCAAAAAGTTTTATTTTCCTGAGCGAATTTTCAAAACCAAAGACACAAAAATTACCATAGCTGGCAGCACCAATCGAATTTTTCAACCAAATTTCTATGAAACAGAGTTAAGAGTAAGGTTCAGCTACTGTGTCAATTTCATGAAAATCTGGTAACTTATTCACATTTCATAGGGCAAAAAGCAGTTTTTTTTCTTTGTAATTTTTCAAGATGGCACCACTGGCACAGACTTGCCCACAATTCAAAATCGCTTCTATCAAATCTGGTCTTACTTAAGTCCAATGTATTCTGCGAATTTTAGCTGTATCTGATTATTGGTTCGTGAGTTTCCGTGAACAAAAGTTTTTGATGCTAAAAATATAGGTTAACTGGGAGAGGGTTACCGTTCTTGTCCGACATGAAATTTCCAAAGTTTTATTTTGAACGTGTAGATAAAACATAAGATTTATATACAGATTGGTTTTATTGTAAGAAACGGACATTTTTTTTTGAATATTCGATGGTTTGAATGTTTTCACTTCCACATTTTTTTTTTCAAAATGAAGACACCAAAATTATCATAGCTGGCAGCTCCAACCGAATTTTTCGACTAAATTTCTACTAAACGTGGCTTAAAATAAGATCCAGCAATTGTGTGAGTTTCGTCAAAATCGAACGATTCAATCAGAGTTTATGGGGCTAAAAACAGTTATCTTTTTTAGTGGTTTTTCAAGATGGCACCACTGGCATAGAATCGCCCGCATTTCAAAATTACTCCTATCAGACCTGGTCCTATTTAAGACCAATACAGTCTGCACATTTCAATTAATTCTGCTCATCGGATCGTGAGTTTCCGTGAACAGAAGTTTTTGATGCTTAAAATATAGGTAAATTGGGCAAGGGTTACCAGGCGTGCCCGTTATACCATTTTTTTTTTTTTTTTTTGGTTATGTAAACAAAGCACAAGATTTACATATGAGTGGCTTTTTTTTGAAGAAACGGCATTTTTTCAAGAGAGACGATGATTTGGAGGTTTTTACTTTCAGTGCCTGACCTTGCTACAGAGTTGCCAGCACGATCATTAAAAGCTACACAAATCTACAACTAAATAATATCAATATGTCCTGAAAATTATGTAATGATTGAATAGCTCTGTCAAAAGTTATCGAAATTTAAAAATTTTCAAATTTTCCCGTCCTCTTTTTAGGCACCCAGCGCACACATAGGGTTAAAAAATTCCAAAGCATTATCCGATTCATATGTAAAACACGTTAGAAATTTATTTCGTTAACTTAATTTTTGCGAAAATCATTTGTGCACGAAATAATAGGTATATTAAAAATATCACTTAAATGGCCGCCGGCGCCAAAAGGTTAACAATAACTGACATTTAAAGAGACCTGGACCTATTCTGCATATACACCAATGTATCCTGAAAGTTTCAGCTCAATCGGATTGCGCGTTCCCGAGATTATCTCACTGAAATTTTTTGATGATATATATATATATATATAGAAATATGAATTTTTGGCCGAATCGATTTTAATACTAATGTTCTTCGAACATTAGTAAAAAGTCCACAGCAACTTCATACTCAGTTAGCACAATTAAGTCAACGCGGAGCGGATGAAAAGTTCGGCGAAAAACTATCTGAGCTCATTAATGAACTAAGTGAAATTCAGATTAGTAGCTTAGGTCAGAACCCATCTCTCGCAGAAAAATGCGCAATACAGAAGTCAAATGACTCATATGCATTAACTATTTTCAAAAATGGGTTAAGTGAACCCCTCAAGCCGACTATTTTTGCGGCTCAACCCAAAACATTTATCGAAGCAATTCAGATAGCAACCGAGTTTGAATCGGGTAAAAATATAACAGAAAACTTTATGTACGTGAATAGAAGAAATAATACAAACCAGCAATTGAATTATAACAATAGAAATAAACCAAATAATTATAATAACACTTATAGGAATAATAACTATAGCCAAAGCTATGTTAATAATAACAGAGGTAATAATAGAGATAGCAATCGGAATAATAGGAATAATTTTAGCACAAGAAATAATGTACTAAACCATAACAACAACCAGAGCAACAATTACAGAAATAACTATAGATATGGTTACAACCCCAGATATGAAGAAACAAACCATAGAAATAATTACAATAACAGATATCATGAAGCAAACAGAAATACATATCAACCCCCCAACACAAATAATAGAAACAACAGGGGCACAAACAGGAACTACGGAAGTAACAGACAGAACAGAATAAACATGTTGCAGGGAAACGCAATCGGCCCGGAGGCCAGCAGCAACGAATAATAAAAGTTGACCTCGGGATACAGGAAGAAAAAAATTACCTACTAAACACACAATTAAAAATCTACGTAACGTTATATTGCGAGAAGTCAAGAAAAAATTTGAAGCTACTGATAGATACAGGAGCCGATATATCAAAATGTAAATAAATGCAATTTCAGAAAACGAAAATAAAGAAGAAGATAAACCATGCAAATTCCTTGGCATAACATACCAGGAAATATATTCAATAGGTACGGCTAATCTATACTTAAGGGACTACTATCCTGTAGAATGGTGAAAATAGTACATTTTTAAATCTTTTTTTTTCAATGAATTTATTATTCTTTTCAATGAATTTATTATTGTATCAAATTAAGAATACATCGAAGTTTACAAAAAAAAATTTTTTTTCTTTTTTTTCGTTTTCTACATTTTAATAGATGGCGCTCGAAGTTGGGTAGTTTAAAAAAACATGACTCCATGGCGGACAGTTAATCTCCGAAACGGCTAGTCTGAAACAAAAAAATCAAAATGCATGCTAAAAAGGAAGGTATTTCACAAGACAATTTACCACATTTAGTAAAAAATCGGTAAAAAAAAAATTGCGGACATTTGAAAAAAAAAGTTAAAAAAAGTGACTTTTTTTCAGCTTATTTGTTCTTTAAAATTTTTTCTTAGATATTTTTCTACAACTTTCTGGTAAATTGTCTTGCAGCGGACTCTAACAAACAAAACAAACTCAGGTTTATGTAAATCGGTTCAGCCAATCCCGAGATTAACTGTCCGCCATTTCAAAAAATGTTGTTTTGAGAAAAACGCGTTTAAAGATTTTTTATACTATAATAATCTGAATATTATAAAAAAATGTTTGTTTAACGCTTACAAATAATCAATCAGCAATTCCTGGACCATACAAAAGTATTCCAGAGTCTATAAATTCCTGCTCTTCTTCCTACTGCAGTTGTTTTCTTTGCAAGCGGGCTTCCTTGCTCGCTGCAGTAGCCGCTTTCTCCGCCATTTGCATCCTTTCTTCATCTTTTTCATATTTGTTTTAGTTTCTTTATAATTGTTTTAGTAAATTTCACATCGTTGTTGCACTCTTTACATTTTAACATACTGGCCAACGTAGAAAAAACGAGGGAAAAGGACAAAATACAATAAGAAAAACCATCTTCGAGTTTAATATCAAAATCACTTGTCGACAATTTATTCGCAGAGGCACTCACAAACGATGTATTTTGTTCATCCATGTGTTGATTGCCTTGAAATTGTCGAGTTGTTCTTGCCTGTTTTGCTTTTTTTGCTTTAGTAGTTTCGCTACATTTTTTATACGAACTCATTTTTACATAAATCGTAACGCACGTGGGTTAAGAGAAATAAAACTGAAATACAATTTACATCCATGAATACATGTCTACTTGTATATATATACACACACACACTCATATATATATATATATATATATATATATATATATATATATATATATATATATATATATATATATATATATATATATATATATATATATATATATATATATATATATAAATATATATATATATATATATATATATATATATATATATATATATATATATATATATATATATATATATATATATATATATATATATATATATATATTTATATATATATATATATATATATATATATATATATATATATATATATATATATATATATATATATATATATATATATATATATATATATATATACATACATATATACATATATGTATATATATACATATATATATATGAATGATATTTGATCAAAGAAAGTAAACATCTGTCGAAGAGCGCCAACGTCTATGAGCACCTGCGATTAAAACTGCTATAACTTCCGCGTTTTTTCGAATTTCTTCTTAAAAATTTAGAAGGTCATTTTTGAAGGTGTAGAAAATCGGAAAATGTAAAAAAAAATTAAATTGATTTTTCCAAAATTCTACAGGATAGTTGTTGATAAATAGATTATAAGTTAATTGATATTTTGAATCAAATAAATTGTATCGATACTAATTAAGTTCAACCCTGCATATGTTATTTCCATAAATTTATAAATTGATGATGATTGATAAAATTGATGAGTAAGTTTATTCATACTAGCAGAAATAAAATTGAAAATGTGCATATTGCAGAATCAGCAATTTGAGGTGAATACACTTGCTTGTACTTTGGTCTATGCAGAAAACAATAATTGTATTTTGAACATGTACTTTTACCAACTAAGCAATAATTACTGATCGAAATTTAGTACTTAAGCAATGAACAGCTTTGGTTCATTCTCTTTCAATCAATAAAGCTGCGATTATTCAGGTAATCTGTTGTTTTATTGATGTTACTATAATTTTAGGATTATAGTAATTTACGTCAATTAATTTTAAGATTAATTGAACATTTGGTCCTTCGAACCGGATTCTTGGTTCTTGTACATTATTCAGAGTTTCGAGCGATTTATACGAAGATGCCAGCGGACATGGCCCAGAAGTTTAACCCAACAGCAGTGGAAAAGCAGAAATTTAATATCGACGAAGTGCATCGATTCGTGCGGAATTTTAAGAAGGATTCTTCCGGAAGGCATTCGAAGAAATATTTTCAATGCAAGATTCAGTCATTGGAGGCAAAGTGGGCAAAGTGTGAAGAGCTGCATCATGAAGTCATGGCGATTAAGGGGGACAATTCGACTCTGTTGGAAGATTACGTCAGCGCTTATGAAGAGGCAGAACGTTTGGTCGAGGAGTACATGGTGATGTTCCATGAACATGTGGTGGAGTATGACGACGTGTGCAGACAAGGTGAGCAAACTACTGCACTTCAGCCGTTAAATCATGAGCAGAGTCCTGTTTCAAATGAGGGAGCAGTACCTCTAGAGCGGATTAAAATCCCCAAATTCAATGGGGACTTGAAGAATTGGAATTCGTTCCAGGACATTTTTAATGTGATGGTGCATCGTAGCGGAAATCTCGGGCCAGTCCAGAAAATGCAGTATTTGAAAGCGTCATTGGTTGGAGACGCAGAGCAGGTGATCAAGCACCTGAATATCACTGAGGCTAATTATGAGGAAGCATGGTCATTAGTTGTTAAACGGTTCAACAATCCCAGAGCCATTGCTAACGGCCTCATGGGGTTATTATGGTCCATCAAGCCATGTGGGCAACCCAGCGCATCATCAATAAAAGAGATACTCAACAAAACGAACGAGGTTTTGTGCAGTATTAAGACAACAGGGCAGAATATGGCAGATATATTATTGGTATATATGCTACAACAAAAACTTGATGTCGAGTCTGGCATCCAATGGCAGAGTTCAATTGGGGCGTCAATTGAAGTTCCGACGGTTGAGCAGTTTCTCGAGTTCTTGTCCAGGCGTCTTGCAGTACTAGAGGCGATACAAAACAAGGAAATTAAGAAGACTGCCAAAGTCAATGCACTTACAGCCACATCGGTACCAAGGGTTAAGACTCTTGCAAAGTGCTCAATATGCAAAGGGGAGCATAAGCCGTTTGCATGCAGAAAATTTACGGACGCCAGTGTTAACAAAAGACGCGAACTGATCAAACAAGCACGTTTATGCTTTAACTGCTTGAGTAGTCAGCATGTGGCTGCAGCGTGCCCATCTACGTCTCGATGCAAAAAATGTAATGGTAAGCATTACACTGCACTTCATCTAGACAACGAGACCAAGGAAAATACAGACACAGAAACAGCACAACAGCAAATCCAGCATGTGTCATCTTTCAAGACTTTGTCACCGAGCACAAGGAAGGTTGTACTTTTGGCAACCGCCATAGTATGGACAAAGGATAGTCTGGGCAATTACGTTCCACTAAGAGCATTAGTTGATCAAGGCTCACAGAAATCGTTTATAACGGAGTCTGCAGCACAAGCTTTGAGAATTCAAAGGCTTCAAAGTAATATTAAAATATATGGAATCAGTGAGACTCCAATCAAGACAAAGGGCTTCTTGACAGTAAGTTGCAAGCAAAAGTGGTTATCTCAGGACATAAGGTTCAACTTGCATGTTTTACCCAGATTAACGACATGTTTACCACAGAGTAAACTCCGAGACTTGAACCTCGGGATGGAAAATGAAGCACTGGCAGACCCCAGTTACAACATACCTGCAAAAATTGATATATTGCTCGGTGGAGATGCATATGGTGGAATTATTTTAAACGGCCTCAAAAAAGTTAGTAAAGGACAGTTGTTGCTTCAGAAAACATGCTTGGGTTGGATAATATCTGGACCTACAAATGTAGAAAATAAGGATGACGATGAATTTAGTCTGGTCACTCTTGAAGAATTGGATACAACTTTAAAACGGTTTTGGGAACAGGAAGAGTTGACACCAATGAATCCTATGTCAGAAGAAGAGAGGGAATCGGAACGACATTTTTCGTTGACTACAAAGCGTGACATGACGTCGGGAAGGTATATAGTGCGCCTGCCCTTTAAACTGGAGTCTTCTCCAGCAACTGAACTACGCTCTTCGATGACAGCAGCCATCAAAAGTTTCCAAAGAATGGAAAATCGGCTATTAAAGGACGAGTGCTTAAAAGCAGAATATAATGACTTTCTGCAGAACTATTTGGAATTAGGGCACATGGAGGAGGTCCCGTCTAATTTAGTGTACAAGGAGCCATCGTATTACCTTCCTCATCATGCCGTAATCAAGCCTTCGAGCACAACGACGAAGGTCAGAGTGGTCTTTAATGCGTCTTTTAAGACTAATTCCGGAAAATCGTTAAATGATTTGTTGATGGTTGGCCCAACAATCCAAGACAATATATTTGATATACTTCTACGGTGGAGAACACATGCAGTAGTAATTACAGGAGTAATTACAGGAGATATAGAAAAGATGTTCCGCCAGATCACAGTTAATACAGCGGAAACCGATTTTCAGCGTATCGTGTGGAGACCCAAAGTTCCTGGTCCAATCAAACACTATCGCTTGAAAACGGTAACGTATGGTACAGCAAGCGCTCCATTCTAAGCAGTGCGAGTGCTTCATCAGTTGGCTGACGATGAGAAATTTAAGCATCCAACTGCATGCGAAGTTATAAAGAAAGACTTTTACGTCGATGATTTGATGACTGGTACAGCGGATACAGCTAGTGCTATAGCTTTGCTGAGTGAAATAAAATCCTGTTTGGCAGCCGGCAAAATGAATATTCGGAAATGGGCTTCCAATCGAGACGAGGTGATTGAGAGCGTTTCTTTGGAAGATAGAGCTGCGGTTGGTCCAATTAGCATCAACATGGAGTCATTTGTTAAAACACTCGGTTTATTGTGGCATCCGAAGGATGATATTTTCTCCTTTAAAGTAGACATGTCCCACGTTAAACAGGATTTGACGACTAAAAGAAACGTTGCATCAACAATTGCAAGACTGTATGACCCACTGGGATGGCTACAACCAGCAATCATCCAAGGCAAGAAAATTTTGCAACAGCTATGGGTACAAGGAGTGGATTGGGATGAAAACATTCCGAATAATATGATGACAGATTGGTTGCAATTCACAAATCAGTGTCAAGCGCTAGAGAGGTTGAGAATTCCAAGGTATCTGGGAACTACGGCGTCAGATCAGTTTGAAATCCATGGATTCTGTGACGCTTCAAACACTGCTTATGCAGCTGTTGTATATTTGCGTGTGGTATCAGTGTTTCGAGATGTTCGGGTTTCCTTGTTTACAGCCAAATCAAAGGTCGCTCCATTGAAAGTGCAATCTATTCCTAGACTGGAGCTGTGTGGAGCAGTGCTCTTAAGTAATTTGATTGCAGGAATTAAGAGGGTCATGAAATTCGGAAATGAAATACCAACCTTTTACTGGACCGACTCAACAACAGTACTGGCTTACATAAATGGACTGCCGATCAGATGGAAAACTTATGTGGCGAACCGTGTTAGTGAAATTCAAACACTTAGCAAGCCTTCTGAGTGGCATCACATAGAATCACAGTACAATCCTGCTGACTGCGCATCGCGAGGTATACCGCCCAATGAATTAATCAATCATCCCTTATGGTGGTCAGGTCCTCAGTGGCTATCAGAGCCATCAATCACATACAAGTCAAGAGCAGAAACTGAAAGGGCAGATTTAGAGCGGCGGGAAACAAGCGTTCACTTAGCTACTGAAAATTTAGAGGATAACATTCTAAGTCGATTTTCGAGCTATACTCGTTTAATACGAGTTGTAGCGTATTGCCTTCGTATGAGAGCCAAGGATTCTCGACGCACATTTCTTACTACAGAAGAATTGAGGCAAGCAACTTTAACTTGCATTCGAATATCTCAACAATCGTCATATAGAAATGAAATTAGAGCACTGCGTTCAAAAGGGTTTATTGATTTCGCATCCAATATCGTCCCGTTGAATCCATTACTTGATTCTGAGGGTATCCTCAGGGTGGGCGGAAGAGTGGAAAATGCTAACTTACCGTATGATAACAAGCATCAGATACTCATTAGCCCAGACTGTCATTTCGCAAAGTTGATTGTGGAACGGTTTCATCAGCAAACACTGCACGGAGGACAGCAGTTAGTGATTTCAACGATTCGCACAAAGTACTGGATACCACAAGTGCAAAAGTTAGTTAAAAGCTGTATACACAAGTGCATAAAATGCTTTAGGTGCAATGCCCAGACGCAAAAGCAATTAATGGGAAACCTGCTGAAGGAAAGAGTTACACCGAGCGGGGCTTTTTTGAACTGCGGTTTGGATTTTGCTGGACCTATAACTTTGAAATGGTATGCTGGTCGTGGTGCCAAGAGCATGAAATCATATATTGCTTTGTTCGTGTGCCTAGTAACAAAGGCTATTCATCTCGAAGTTGTCAGCGATCTGACATCAAAGGCATGTATTGCGGCAATAAAACGATTTGTTGCAAGACGTGGATTGTGTAGGAATATCTACAGTGACTGCGGGACTAATTTCATCGGAGCAAGTAAGGAGCTCAAGGAACAATTTGCTAAGGTACGTCTAGAAACTGAAGCCTACTTAGCAAATGATGAAATAAAATGACATTTCAACCCTGCTCGAAGCCCCCACTTTGGAGGTCTGTGGGAAGCTGGTATAAAATCCGTGAAACTGCATCTAGTCAAAACCATAGGGAACACACTGCTCAATATGGAAGAAATGTACACCGTTTTGACGCAAATTGAGGCAGCTTTAAACAGTCGTCCTTTGAGTCCTGTAAGCGATGATATTAATGATGAAGCAGCACTGACACCTGGACACTTTTTGATTGGTAGAAATTTGACAGCAATACCAACTGAAGTACCAATAGGAGACGTCAACCTATTGAAGAAATGGAAGCTGACGCAGAAAATAGTAGTAAATTTTTGGAAACAGTGGAGTCGCGAATATTTGTCAAGACTTCAAAATAGACCTAAGTGGATGAGAAAACTAACAAATGTCAAGAGGGGACAACTTGTTTTAGTAAAATATGAGAACTATCCTCCCACTAACTGGCCACTCGCGAGAATAATTGATGTACATCCGGGTGATGACGGATTGGTACGTGTAGCTACTGTAAAACTCAGAGGTAATCTTACGAAACGTGCTGTTGCCAAACTATGCCCCCTTCCCGTTGACACCACTTCGGAGGATGAACATGGCAATCACAATGACAGCCGGACGAGCGAAGAAAGCCAGGCAAATGATTCGAGCACGGAAGGCACAGCTGCTGACAGTCATCCTATTCGGCGAACAATGCCAATTTCATATGCAGGGCTCGCACTGTTCTTATGCATCGCATGTCTTAAACCGTTTACACAGGCGCTACAAACGTCCAAAGGAATTGATCAGGATAGCATCCAAGCAAACTCAAGCCTGACCTATTTAAAGGGTGGTCTAGTGATAGAAAATTTAGGACAAGCTTATTTAAGCAAAGGGACCCTGCAACTAAAACTTGTAATGAAATTGAGTGACATAAGGAGGGACGAAGATAACATCAATGACGTATTAAACAACATCACTAGACTTTGTAAGGCAGGATCTGCTATAACCGAAGAGATAGACTGCAAGGATTTAATAGACCACTTAGTATCTTATGTGAACGAGATTAAAGACAAAATCAGCACGCTATATTTCATGCGAACTCGACAAAAGCGTGGCGCATTGGGAAATATTCTCACTGCAGTTTTTTGGGGTAAACGACGAAGTTTATAAGGACATTGAGACACTGACTACCAACCAACAAAATTTAAGGAACATGCTAGAAAGGGGAAACAAATTGATGTTGCGAGCTACTCACGTGTGGAACAAAACCAATTCTCATGTGGATATTAATTTGAAGCATTTCAATGAAAGACTCAATACCGTCATATCCCGAATTAATGAGTATAACAGCTGGTACAAAGCAACAGATCACAAAAGATCAATCTTCAGTTCCTGGGAACCTACCAACGAGCGCTCAGTTACTTGCAAAGCATATTCAACAAATACTCATCAATTCTGGAATCAGTCTACAATACGAAAGATATTTTGAATATAGTTCCCACAAGAACTGTTAGATCCACCATCCATGCAACAGAAAGTATTTTACCACCTTCTATGAAAGTCTTACATACAGGTATATCTCTCAAATCACTGAAAGTACAACATGAAGCAGAAACATTAAACATCATTGGATTCCTCCCTATAGTCGATATTCATAAACTTGATCTGTTCAAAGCTTCAGCCATACCTCACTTAATTAGCAATCGAACCTATATAGTTCAAGATGCCACGACCAATATTCTGGGAGTAAGTTTTGATCAAGAAGTTTATTTGGAGCTCAATGAATCTCAATTTGACGATTCTATTATGATTAATGAAACCAGCTTCGTAATCAACTCCAATATGCTATATCATATAAAGAACAAACCAAACTGTCTGATTAAGGAAATATTCAATACCTTCGACGGAGAATTCTGCTCAAAGCGTATCTTCACCTCTAATTCTTCAAACATACTTTGGAAGCAGCTATATGCCCGCAACAAATGGTTATTTGTCACTGCCAAGCCAATACCAGCACATCTTATCTGCAACGGAAACTGAGAAGAGGTCGTTTTAAATGGAACAGGCATGTTAAACTTAAAACCAGAGTATGTCTTCATATCGGCACAATATACACTATCCACCGATAGACAAGAGTTCGCCAATATCGCATGTTTGATTACGAAGCCGATGCAAATAGCTCCAAACATAAATGTATCAGCAGACCCGGAAATTCAACTGAACGAGATTTTAAAACCATCCGAGTCATTCGCGACTTTAATCAATCAAGCTGAGGACATACAACAGTCTACAGATGAATTAATTTGGGCTCTAATACGCAACCACCATTCGATTGCGGCAACTTCAATTACAATGTCAACACTCCTAATCATGGTCCTCATATGCAGATATCTTTACCGCAACAGATTCAAATGCAAGACCACGCAGCAGCACACTACACCTCGATGGTTTGATTCTAACACCGCCGAAACTGCACCGAAACAGCAATCCAAGGAGTAGTAAGAACACTAGGTTCTTGGTGGGCGGAATGTTGATAAATAGAGTATAAGTTAATTGATATTTTCAATCAAATAAATTGTATCGATACTAATTAAGTTCAACCCTGCATATGTTATTTCCATAAATTTATAAATTGATGATGATTGATAAAATTGATGAGTAAGTTTATTCATACTAGCAGAAATAAAATTGAAAATGTGCATATTGCAGAATCAGCAATTTGAGGTGAATACACTTGCTTGTACTTTGGCCTATGCAGAAAACAATAATTGTATTTTGAACATGTACTTTTACCAACTAAGCAATAATTACTGATCGAAATTTAGTACTTAAGCAATGAACAGCTTTGGTTCATTCTCTTTCAATCAATAAAGCTGCGATTATTCAGGTAATCTGTTGTTTTATTGATGTTACTATAATTTTAGGATTATAGTAATTTACGTCAATTAATTTTAGGATTAATTGAACAATAGTAGTCCCTTAAGCATTGGCGAAAAAACATATACGCTTCCCCTTCCAAATTGTAGAACCTAATTTTCCCATCGTTACGGACGGAATACTTGGAAGAGACTTTCTTGTACATAAACTTGCAAAAATTGACTACGAAACCTATACGATAACGATTAATGTCGACAATGAAGAGTATACAATGCCGATCAGTACAAATTGCGAAACACATAAGTTAACGATACCCGCACGGTGTGAATACATATGCCCAATCGACTTTACCATCGAAGAAGTCAGTGTGATAATTAATAAAGAAATCACACCGGGAGTCTACATAGGTAGTACAATAATACCAGCAGAAGGCATTAAACATATAAAACTACTTAGCACTAACGAAGAGAACATTGTAATTAAAAACTTTAAAATAGAAACAGAACCATAACCAAGATACAAAGCACATAAAAACAATTCTTCAGTGAATAAAGACATCAGAGATAAGCAAAGATTGAAAGATTTAATAAAACATATCAACATAAACTACTTGAACTCAGAGGACAAAAAATCGATACTAAGAATTATTCAACATTATCAGCATATCTTTCACTTAGAGCACGACCCCCTTACAGCAAATAATTTTTATAAACAAAAAATTCAAGTCACAGATAACGCTCCAGCATATATCAAAAACTATAGATTGCCCCATACACACATTGATGAAATAAATAAACAAGTAAATCAATTACTAAATTATAACATTATCGAAAACTCCACGAGCCCATACAACTCACCATTACTTTTGACACCAAAGAAAAGTGAGTCAGGCCTAACAAAATGGAGACTTGTAATGGATTTCAGAGCACTCAACAAAAAAATTGTAAATGATAAGTTTCCATCACAGATATAAGAGAGAACGGATTAGAAATCAACCGAGAGAAATGTGCTAATTTTCGACTTTTTGTTTACTGGTGTGAGAATGAGGTACTGGTGTGTGCCCTACACAGTTCATATGGTAACAAAAGCACGAGCGATCGCCATTTTGAACGTCGTTTGACATTTCTTTCTCCGAACCGGCGAATGGAGATTAAAATGGTTTTTGTTAATGAAATTCATTATGATTTCACACAAAAACTATACGAAATTGTTGCCAAAGGTTTATTTTACTCACCCGAAATACGATATCTCCTACGAAGCACTTCGGTAGCTACTTTTGCAGCCTGGAACGCGGCACTTAATTATCGCACTATTTTATAACTTTTTACCACTAATTTACTCACGAAGCCGACACAAAGGATTGCGCACAAACGTAAATGTACGTTTCCACCGAATTCGCCGAAAAATTTCCAAATTTAAATTGAAAAATTTTGACTGAAAGCCAATGCTCTCAGTCCCCGACACAAATCAAACTGACCTTGACGTTTCTTTCCGTGTTGCCCGTTGCACGCTTCTACGCCGATCTGGTATTCCCAGCATTAAGACACAGCATTAAGGATTTTCGGGTGTGAGTGCAGTAGAAAGGGGCGCACTGAGCGGCATTTTTGTGAGAGAGCAGTGTTGTGCGTGTATTAAAAAAGGCACACTCACGTATGGGTACACGGATAGCAATTTCGTATCCATACTCTTTCATATCTATGGTTTCCATTAACAAGATTAGAAAATGTCTTAGACAGGCTACGGAGAGCGAGATACTTCTCCACCTTGGACATGACAAGCTCCTTTTACCAGATCGAATTGACAAAGGAATCAAGACCATTAACAGCCTATTTGACAAATAAAGGACATTACCAGTTCAAACGATTACCTTTCGGTCTAACAATTTCATCAAACAGCTTCCAACGTATGCTAACAGTCGCCTTAAGTGGATTAGACTCAGCAGCATTTTTAAATGTCGATGACATAATTGTCTTTGGTTGCAGCCTCGCACGACATAATAGCAATCTCATAAAAATATTTGATAGGCTAGACAAATACAACCTCAAACTCAACCCTGAAAAATGCAATTTTTTGAGAAGTGAAGTGGTGTATTTGGGACACTCAATCACAAAAGACGGAGTCCATACAGACCCTGCAAAATTTAATACAACTAGAAACTATCCAGTACCTTTAAACGCAAAGTCCGAAGATTCGTTGCATTCCGGAATTACTACCGCTGATTTATCCCAGACTTCGCCAAAACCCCAAAATGCCTGAACGATTTGTTAAAAAAGAATACAAAATTCTTATGGACGCAAAATGTCAATCAACTGTTGAAATACTGAAGAATAAGCTGATGAATGCACCAATATTACAGTACCCAGATTTCAATAAACCATTAATTGTCACAACAGATGCATCAGACTTTGCATTAGGTGCAGTACTATCACAAGGCAAAATAGGGCACGATCTACCCATTTCTTATGCAAGTATATTCTTAAAAAAATATGAATTAAACAAACCGATAATCGAAAAGGAATTATTGGCGATAAATTTTTTCAGACCCTATTTATTTGGGAAAAAATTTACAGTCATTACAGACCACAAGTCACTAATATCATTATTTACACATAAAAACCCATCATCAAAGATGACACGCATAAGACTAGATTTATGCGATTACGAATTCGATATAATATATCGAGAGGGCAAAATGAATGTTAATGCTGATGCATTATCACGCATCAAATTAAATTCAGACACGTTAAAAGACATGATACCTAAGCAGAGAAATATTACCGAAGAAAAGAAGGTATACCCCTTACAAAAAATATGGTAAAAAACTTAGAATACACTAAAAAAGCAATAACAAGAAAAATAACCAAACCAAACCCAATGGCCAAAGAAAACTATATATGGAACAGCGGCTCCCCAGCTGATATAAAATATTTAACGAAATTAAAATTCGAAATGGGAAAAATCCCAAAAATCATAATTGAAAACAATCAGATCCTAGTTAGATGCAGCGATAATCCATCGGAATTAGTTTTGACATTGGAGAAACTGTCATCACAATCAACTAGAAGAAGTGTAACGAGAATATACATAGAAGAAAATGATGAAATATATAAAATGATAAATAAGGAAAAATTTAAAACAAAAATTTAACCAACTACAAATGAGTATTCTAACAAACAATAAAGAACCCCTAAGAATAATAATATGCAAACCACCGAAACGAATAACCGATAG
>OX376373.1:111275259-111311718 GCA_947369275.1 Nemotelus nigrinus
ATGTGGTATGTTTGGCTGAATATTTATTTAAAAATTAAAAAAAAAACTATATTTTCGAGTCGATTAATCTCACTTACAAAAACTATCCTCACTATACTATATTGTAGGATGATATTTATAGTAGTAATTACATAAATAAATAAAAGCAATATTTTATGAATAAATTTATTACATACCGTATATATTAGTTACAAAAAGATTAAAAATTATATATTATTATTATTTTAAAATGAATTTTTTATCCTCATTGCTTGTTCTCCATTAGGTAAGTTGTATATATGGATGGGAGGTTTCCGTATATCTTCTAAATTGTTAATCAAAAAATTATTCTCTTCGCCTGAAATAATATATCCTAATATTTGACTTTTAAAACAAATTTTCAATGCTTGTCCAAGCAAAAAAATAGAATTCTCTGATTGAATAATTTCAATAATTTTATAAATCTGTATCTTAGAATCATTTTCGGCTACAAAACAATATTCTTTTTTATATTTAGTTCCACAAAAAGTTACAATATCTATTGAAACACAATTACATTCAAAATCAATTCTGGATACATTTAAGGCTTTGATCAAAGAAAAATGTGGACTATCAGAAAGCGATCTCGATGAAGATAAAACTTGATAGATCTCATTTTTAAAATCCAATATATTAAACGCGAATTCATATAAATATTTAAAGGAAAGTGAAATAGGAACATTGATCCTTGAAGACATGTTACGAAGGTACTTTTTGAAAATCTGATGTTTCGATTCAAAGCGGAAACACCAGAGGTCCTTTACTGGACCAGAATTACGGATAGCTGTAACGTAATGAGTTAAGAAGTGATGTTTTGGCTTCAATGTATCGTGATAAAGTTCAATATAACTTCTGTGATGATTTGAAATTAGAACTTCAAGTTTAACCAGAGTTTGATCATCGAAATCATCACTTAATAATATATCAACAATGATTAGAAAGTTTAGGAAGAATAACCATGTTACATCGTCCTCGGGAACTAAATCACCAATTATGAGTGGTAAAAAATGTAGAAAAGTCCACATTTCGCGGGCATTCATTTTAAATTTTTTGTTAGTAGAAATGGTTAGTAGAAATAGGAGGAGACATGTTTCCGATTTCACTTTCATTATAATTAAATCCTTGCTTTCATGAATTCAAAGTCTGTAAATCAAAGTATTTTTTAGCGAGCAAACTATTAATTACGTGGCATAAATTATAGTGAGCGATACCGTCGAAAATGTCATGCATAACATCTACCGCCCAGTTGTTTACCACATGAAAGCAAGATACAGAATTGAAGACCGAGTTCTCAACTATTCCGAATTTCCCGATAGAATTTGTATAATTTTCTATAGTTCTTATAGTGGTAGTGTCTTCTACTAACATGGACTGACTTTGACTACTTGGCAAGGTACAAAGTCTACAGTAGTATTGCGAACTGAATGATTTTACAAAACCCAATATACTATTTTGCCCCAAATTGTCTCCTAACAAAAGACCCAATTTAAATTTAACAATATTTTCGCCTGAATTGCATTTTATTTTAATTCCTTCATCTTGGAGGATATTGATCTCAGCAATTAAGGATCTAAGACAATTTTCGTTTCCTTTACTTTTAATGTCGTTTGAAAGAAGTATACCAGCCAAGAAAATATGTTCCAGCTTAGATTTAAAGTGAAGTGGAGCTGTTGGAAAGGAATAATAAAAAATAAAGAGGCTAGATTGATGAGATATTTAATATTTAATGTATGAGTTTGATGACTGCAATCTGCTTTCAAACTGAAAAATTATTGGCATATTGGCCTAAGGGGTCATTAATTTGAAAATCGTCGGAATATAAAAAAAAGGCATGGTAATTTCACTCTCTGACTCATTTTCATAGCTTTACCATAGGGCAGCATTGACAAAGTTGGAAATTTTTGAATTTTGTCGGAATAAGCATAAATTTTCATAATACATTTCGAAAATTCCATTAATTTCAAAATATTTCCGAAACTGAAAAATTATTGGCAATATACACCCTTTTAACTCATGCGGAGCTAAAGTGTTTTGATAATTTGTTCTTACCTTTCTTATAGTATTATCAAGAAAAATAATTTTAGGGTCGCTTTCTTTAAGTAGATTTTTAAGTTTATATTCCGTCTCGCAGTTCGGAAAAGGATTTCGGCAAAACAATATAACTTCGTCAAGTTTTTCGGAAATATTGGAGTTAAAGCAGTTCTTAAGAGATTCTTAATATTCTGCAATGTTAGCTGTTATTATGTTTTTAACATCCTCTTTTATCTCCTCTACATTTTTTCTCGTAAAATTATTTTTTTTAAAAATATTTTAGACAAAAATAAATGGTATTTTTTTTAATATCAGGTAAGTTTGGCAATGGCAAATTTAATGTCATTTCATTATTGTTCTCAAGGTTAGATAATGTTTCCTCTTCATGGCTAAGTGATTGCGAGAAATTACATGGATAAACTGAAATTTGACTTGTTGGACAGAAAGACTGATTTAATTCTTCGTTAATTGTATGATTACGCATATGTCTTGTGAACGACTTGTAAGTACTAAATTTTTGCCTGCAGGTTAAGTTTCCACATTCATATTCACAAAAACGATGTAATAAATGGAACTTTCTTAAATGGGAAAATAATAACTGGAGCTCATTAAATGAGCGTTTACAAATAAAGCAGTAATTCATTTTTAAAATATGATTTAAAAATTACTCATAAGCCTAATATCATTTAAAATAGCCAAGAGTTTTGAATTTTGATGATCACATTCGAGTACGATATCTTAGAAAAATCTTTGCACAAATGTCCAAACAAGTATTGAATCTTTAGTATATTCTAAATTAAATATGTGCATAATCTTGTAACAAATATCTAATGCCTTCAAGAAAGAAGGCAGCTTATAAATGTTATTATTGGAAAAAATGTAATACTCGCTTTAAGAAAAATGATCAGTTCCTACTACAAAAATAAAAGGTTGAATGGTTGTCTTCTGCGAATAATTAAAATCGACATTTTTGCGGATTTCCACTTCAACATCATTACTTGAATGAATCAAGTACATAGATGATTTCTGGGAGCTTTTTATCGAGCTTTTGATAACTTTTCGCTTTCTTGTTTTATTATCGATTATAAATTGACGTGATATTGGTGGTATTAAGGCATGAAGCAAAAGGAAAATTACTGCAATGCGAGAACCTAAAAAGGAATTTATAGATATTTTACTAAAATCATATGAAAAGTGAAACCTACTTTCATCTATTTTAATATTATGGTCATATTGATTTAGGTATTGCTCTATGCTTTCTAGGTCTTTGATGTTACTTTTAAAATAATCCCATATAATTGAAGAAAACTTTTCCCACCGGACTATTAGCAAATCTTCTTTTCCGGGATACCAAATTTTAAAGTCTATGTCAATCTGTTAAAGAAAAAATCATCAATATCATTAAAAAAAAAATACAAACAGCATGTATTTGCTATTACCAATTTATAACCAAAAGATTTTGTGTACAGAGGCCATTTCTTAAGTATCTCCGAAGATGGAGTATTCTTGTCTGATATAAGCTGTTTCCTATAATATGATGTAGTGCCGGTAAAAATGATAAGACACCCTATGTTTTTCAAGAAATCGTAAAATAACAAAACAATCCCAGGAAGCTGTGTATGTATCTGAGATTGCCGCACCACATTACGTTAACCTGGGTAATTAGCCGGGGATTTTTCGAATAACATACGGAGTAATTAAAGAAAGTTGAATTTCAGGTAGGTAAAAAAGATAAGACAGCAAGGAAAAACTATTCTTTTTTTTTCGGGTGTGAACGTTTGTCCTGTAAAGAATACGAAAAGTATTTAAAGAATTGGATTTGAATATTTTAAGGTGAGTTTTTACTAGTTTTGTGTTGTGGGCTCGTGACAATGGGTAGAGCAAAGCGGTTGACTGCCGAAGAAAGGAACATCATAAATAAATTACACGGCGAAGGAGAATCCATAAATGAAATTGCTCGAATTGTAATGCGAAGCAGATGTGCGGTCCGCAACTTTATTCGGAATCCAGAAAATTATGGCAAGAAGAAGTCAAAAGGGCGGCCAAGAGCAGTAAGTCCTCGGTCCGAACGAAGGATTATTCGATTAGCCTCTAATTCTACACTCACCGCACGACAAATCGCGGCAAAAACGGGTGTTGAAACGAACATCAGAAATGTTCGAAACATTATCGCGCGAGCAAAGTATCTGAAACGCCGTAAATTGCAAAAAAAACCGCCTCTCACCGAACAGCACAAAAGGGCCAGACTGGCATTTGCTGAAAGCCACTTGCGTTGGAAGAAAAAATGGCGTCGTGTTATTTTTACAGACGAAAATAAATTTAATTTGGTTTTAGTTATTATTTCCACGACATAAGGAAAGAAACGAGAGTTTTGAGCAAGAGACAGCATGGTGGCGGAAGTGTAATGGTTTGGGTTGCTATAAGATGCAACGGACGGTCAAACATTCGGTTTTTAACTGGAAAAATAAACAGCTTACGATATGTGGAAATGCTTCGTGAGGAGTTTGACAATAATTTGGCAGAAATCGCGGATCAACCGTTTATTTTTCAGCAAGATAATGCTGCAATTCACAATGCAAACGTTGTTAAACAGTATTTTCAACAGCAACAAATTGATGTTCTCGATTTCCCAGCAAGGTCTCCAGAACTAAATATAATCGAAAATTGTTGGGGTCAACTGACCCGAATCGTTTACGCTGAATCGAAACAATTTCAAGACACAAAGGAATTAGAAAAAGCTATTACCTCTGCATGGGCCCAAATTTCGAGAAAATATGTTCGAAAATTATATAAAAGTCTACCAAAAAGAATTATAGAAATTATAAAAAAGAAAGAAAGCTCAATAAAATATTGAAATATTACAAATAGTTGCGTTTCATTACTTTAATATTATTTTAATATGGCACAAATGTAATGTGTCTTATCTTTTTTACCTGCCTGAAATTCAACTTTCTTTCATTACTCCGTATGTTATACGAAAAATCTCCGGCTAATTACCCAGGTTAACGTAATGTGGTGCGGCAATCTCAGATACATACACAGCTTCCTGGGATTATTTTGTTATTTTACGATTTCTTGAAAAACATGGGGTGTCTTATCATTTTTACCGGCACTGTAAGCTCCCACTTTTGAAAAATGACGTTTTCTGCATAAATATTATTTTTTAGCAATATTTTTTCATTCCTCATTTCAGGATTTGGGGTAGAAGTTTGACCTATAGGAATTTATATAGTTTAATTTTGAATAAACGTAAATACTAAAAATCGTACTTTTTCCTGGTGAAGTTGTTGTTCGGGGATTTTTTTGTTTTTTATTATTGATTAGTCCTTCCGACCTTAAATAAGTCAATACGTTGTGGTACTTGCCATAAAGGTATCCACCAGGTCTACTATTCTTCTTGTATATATAATATGCACTCTAAAAGTATTTAAAATTATATTTTTTTTCAAGGATTAGATATTTGGTAAAGTAATACTTCTGTTTCTGTCGGAAAAATGGATACGATTTGTTCTGCGATGTTTTTACAAACTTGCGGCTTTAGTTTAATTTCCTTTTCATATGCCGCATGGTGAACTATTGTATTTACCAAAATATGACGGTGATTGTCTTTCAAATTGTTATTAATTTTGTAATACTTAAGTACACTTTAGGATTTGGGACAATTATTTAAAACTTCATTAACTTTAATAACCTAAAAGCAGATATAATATTAAACGAACTAGTTAGAAAATATTATGCTACAATATTGATAATTGTGCAATATAATATGAAGGACTTACATTTGAAGTACAAGATTCGGGAGGAGATGTATTATTTTCCATTACCTCCATGAAACTTGAGGTTGGAGACGGCCTAGTGTTAGAAGAACTCGGAGTCTCTGAGTTTACAAATTCTTTAAAAAAGTGTTCGAAACGAACTTTCGCACCAAGATCATGATCATTTGGGAATAGTTGATCAATGTGTTTTTCATTTAGCCATTTAAAACTTTCAAAATCAATATTACACTCTAATAGAGTGAAAAACTCATTGAAAGGAAATTCTTTGGTATCAAAAATACTTACCTTTAAATCAATCAAAATATTCAGAGAGTCCCCAATTATTGGGTAGGGCGTAAACTTGGATATATTTATCGTTTGGTAACGAAATAATTCTCTGTACGTTTATATAACTTTCGGAGTCTGATAAATTTTCTACACTCATATCATTTGAAGTCATCTCTACATCGTAAGACTATCACTGTCTGAAATAAAACTTTTCTCTGAATTTTCCATAAATTAATTTTGTTTCAGGTTTACTACATTATTTCTTATCTGCTGTTACTGAAAGGATGAAAAAGCACAAAATCAAACTTATTTTCACAACTGTAATTTATAATATAATCAATTTATAAGTAATGCACTTCCAAACTACACGCAATTCCCGAGAATCGGAGGCAAAATGAAACACGCGTCCGTTCATGTTTGGTGAAGCATACACATAATCACAAAGAAACTATGATGAGAGTGCTGTCATGTATTAATGAAAATTTCTTAGACTTGAAAAGTATAATTCATTAATTTCAAGATACTTTCCTAGATTTCATTAAATTTCCTTCCAGCTCTTCTTATTTTCTAAGTAAAGTGAGCATTAATCAAAAAACATTTCATGTTTGTAATTTAATATCGTTCATAAATTTAATGAAATAATTTCATTACTTTGAAGTACTATATTTTTTATGAAAGAAGAACAAATACATTCGGGCTATGAACTTTTTGTTTAAAATATAGAATAATATACTTAAATATTCGAAGATATTTATGTTTTTGGCTTTATAAATGCTTACTTTGACTCATGACTAAGTTGACATTTAAATCTTATGAAAATTTATTTAAGCAAATCTTATATTTCATAATTAAAACAAACAATTCTTTAGATTAAGTAAATTTTAGAAGAAGTATTTTCTTTAATTACACAACATTTATTTTTCTGAGTGTACAAACATTGTTTTTTAAATCCATATGGTATGGAACTGTTGTCTTCCAGAAATTTGCGTTTGTCGGCTGTAGGTTCATATTTTTTAGCTTTGGGGACAGTAATAACTTCTCTGGATTCAGTACGATGAATGTTTTGAGACAGGATGTGTATAGGCTTATCTTTTCCAGGATTCAATATCATATTTTTTATTGCATCAAAGTTAACAGATTTGGATGTTTCAAAATTTAAACGGATACCTTTTACCTTATATACGGTTTTGATGGAGTTGTCCTTTGTGCAAAAAATCTGATATGCATAATGTTTTGGTCCGCCACTCAAAAATTCAGTTATGTAACTACCCAAACCGTAACACTCCAGCTCATCAGTTATATCGCCTAAAAACTCTCCTGTTGGCGGATCATATTCGCCATACTATGACACTGATTCTGTCATATATATTCTGCTAATATATATGACAGAATCAGTGTCATAGTATAACACCCGCTCACCAAGTTGCTCCAGATAGCTATATAATTTCAACCGGGCCTGTGAAGTAGTATATGCTGCTATACAAACATTAACAGTTGAAAGAGTATCGGCAGCTTCCTCCTTGTAACACCAATTGACGACCAGAGTTTCTTCATTGACTGGGAGTAGATGATATACTTCAATTGCAGGGTTGGTTAACAGAGCATAGAGTTCCGCTGGACTATTTATTATGTTTGTCTTTGGTTGATTTTCGCGCTGACCAAATTTCCCCCAAAAGGAGTTTAGTATAAGTTTGGCTAGTGATCTTAACCCCGGGTTACTTCTAATTTGATCAAACTCCAGCTTTATTCCCTCGTTCTTAAGAAAATCTTGAACATATTTTTCTTTTTCATCTTTCGAAACGCATTTACTAGGCCAATCCGATGCTTGTTGTTTCATTTGAATAAACTTATTCATCATTTCTGTAAACAAGCCACCAGAGCGTGTTAATTTGTCATATTGCTCAATTTCGTAGTTCCATATCTCATACGTCTCTACTAATTTATATCCCTTACATAGTGCCATCTTGACTTCATCAGTTACCCATGTTCCTATCAAAACCCTATCATCCTCCGAATGTAGGCACTGTTGGCTTTGATTTCTTTCTTCCCCGCAGGTACGACATAATGTAAACATAAGTTTGTTATTTTGTTTGACGGGGAGAACGGGATGGTGTAAATCTTGTGGAGGTAATATTTTGCATTTAATTAAGCCTTCGGCTTTTTCAAAATTTATTTCAGAGCAGTCAAATTTTCCAACATACAATTTAGGGTGCTTAATCGGAAATTTACCATTTTTGCAAACCCACGGATACAGCGAGCAAACATCGATTTACTTTATCTTCTCTCCTGGTTTGCATTTAAAATACATGAAGGCATTTCCTGTACGCCCTCCATAGAAGGCATCACGGGGATTCAATGGTGTGTTTACCAGGAGAGGATGGTTTTTCAAAAAGTTCATTTCACTGTTCATCTTCAAAAGCCTATCGAATTCACATTCCTACATTTCAATTACTTCGTACCCGTGTGCGCGTAGACGTTCAGTTTTTGCTACTGTTCCTTCATATCGCTGATTTAAGGTATCCATGGGGTCATCGTGCAAAGGGCGATCCCGAGCATGAGTTAAGCATACAAGATGTCCATGATAATAACAGCCATGAAATTCTAATACCTGATTGGTTTCAGGGCAAAAACCATCTACTTTAACGCCATTTATAACTGCTTCTCTTTGCTTAGCTGAATGTAAAACTTTTATTTGACGTTGATTTTTTGATTGACGATATACACCTCGATAGCCGTTTCTGGGAATGATAGCAATTGTGTCAGGTTCGAGAAAATTTCGTCTAAAAACTAAATTACACGCTGATGCTATTGTTGTGGCTTCTATAAACGGATCCACACTGCATTCATGTATCATCATTTTCCTGAATTTCAGACATGCTTCTGTTAAAATTTCATCATCGCTAGTGCAATATTCAAGTAAATCCCGCTGCATATCAAACTCATCGCTTTTGTGGTCCTCGTACCATTTGAGAAATACTTGGCGTTCTTCAATTTTCATGGTATCTGGGGCATAATTCTCTTTCCCTGGGAGTGGGCCAATGTAGTTTTCATTTTGCACGGTGTTAAATAGGTGAGGGAAATAGCCCTTTTTATAAACAGGCGATAAATCAAAAGCTTTCGGTAATTGAGAGAGAGCCATAGGGAAATAGTTCAACGAGTCTATGAATTTTATATTGTCCACTTGCATCATAATGATTTTTGTACCACGCATTATTAAGTTCGGCTTTAAATCAGTTTTTTTCAAATAAATACTTTAATACAAATTGGTGGTCAAATGCTTGTCCGTTATGTGCGATTACAACCACCTTTTTAAATTTCTTCCGAACATCCATTAAATTCTTCATAAAGTTATCAATTACATTTTCTTTGTAATAATATAGTCTGTATCCGCATTTTTGACAAAAATTTAGACTTTTTTCTTCAAGGCATAAATCACAACGTTTAGCAAAGACACATAGATTTGGCTCATGTTTTTTAATTTCTCCTATTGATTTTTTATCAAAAAATTGTTCTCCTAGTTTTTCTTCTTGTCATGTTTCTAAATCATAGAAAACGAAAAGAGTATCTTCGTCCGATATTTTTCGATAATCGTTTTGAATGAAGCACAAGTGTTCTTGTTGCACATGCTTATTGCATACTTTGCAGAACACTTCGTTACAGATATGGGATCTGCTAGCGCGATAAGTTTTTAAGCATTCCATACATCGTTTGATTTCACTGCAAACACTATTTTTCCCTAATGACGTAGGATTGATGTGGTTTTGGTAGCAATACTGCCCTCTAAAGCTACGATTACAATCTTCGCAAAAAGTTTTTGATCCAATTTTAGGGCACTCTGGAGATTGTTGACAACATGGGCAGCTTCCCCCACCTCTGTGATAATTCTTATTGCTATAAGGAACATGACAATTCTCACAATAGTAACTGCAGAAAAATGCTGCTGTCAGAGAGATAATAACATTATAGTGTCCGTCATGGTATAGTAAATTTAAATGTTTTCCCTCTGTGACTCCTTCAAACATGACATCTCGCCCATTACTTCCATATCGATACACTATGATTTTGTAGTTTTTCAGTTGGCTTTGAAACTGTTGTAACTCTAAAATACCAAAACTTTCAATAGGTATAATAATTTTTGATCTGTCCAAAAGCTCAGCAGCCTGCTTCGTCTGCATTTTTCCAATATCTCTTCCAACTTTTCTATAATCAGGATTTTTATCGAGCACCACTAGTGCTCGTGGCAAACATAGATTATCCTTATTGTCTATCGTCACTATACCTCTTCTTAAAGCACACTCTTCCGAAAACGTGTTATATTTTCGAGCTCGATTACTTCCTTTACCTTTGGGTAAATGAACTGATGTGATTTGTAGGCAAAATGTATCGGTGTTCAAGCCCTCACAATTACTCTGAAATATTTTTGAAATTCATCCCCACACATCTTCCATAAAAACCGCAGATGCGGGTCTAAATTTCATCCATCCGGGTCCTCTTTCTTTGAAACTATCCCCGCAAAAAGTTATCCCTATCATGTCATCTGGATCAACTCCCTCAGTAGAGTATTTGATTATGTCTTCAAAGGCATCTTTTATCCACGATTACTTCATCAGTATTTTTCGGTGGTGCAGGTATGTTGAACTCTATTCGTCGACCTTTCAGATTAAAATGTTTCACGTGCACTAAGAACTCTTTGTTAATAAAGAACTTCGACATTTTCGCGGA
The DNA here is from genome assembly GCA_947369275.1 of Nemotelus nigrinus. Taxonomy (NCBI): domain Eukaryota; kingdom Metazoa; phylum Arthropoda; class Insecta; order Diptera; family Stratiomyidae; genus Nemotelus; species Nemotelus nigrinus. The sequence goes on from OX376373.1 coordinate 111,286,074, forward strand.
GCTAGGTGATTCGACTGATTGCTGCAACTTTCGATTCAATAATGACTAGTCTTGATCATGTTGCTGTATTTATAGTAAATTTCGTGAGTGATCGATATTTTATCATATAATGTCCATGAGTTAATGAAATCCAAGCATTCATTAAAAATCAATTTAAGAGAAATTAATGTTAAAATTTCATTTTGTTTTTGTTTTGTTTTATATTCTAAAAACGAAGATACGAAAACTTAAAATATAAGCATATATATATATATATATATATATATATATATATATATATATATATATATATATATATATATATATATATATATATATATATATATATATATATATATATATATATATATATATATATATATATATACATATATATATATATATATATATATATATATATATATATATATATATATATATATTTATATATATATATATATATATATATATATATATATAAATATATATATATATATATATATATATATATATATATATATATATATATATATATATATACACGCAAATTGCACCGGAGTGCCACAAATGCTATTTGCATTACTTGCATCTAATGTTACTCATGAATAAAAATAAAATATTGCCAAACTTAAAGCTAAGAATCGCAAAACTATTACAATTCTTTACAGTCTAATTTTCAGTTTCCAATCAAAAGATAAATATTGTTTCATTAATTTTCTCTAAATACCAAATGAACTCCTGAATTAAATTCGCTTCGATATTTTAAGTGGCACCCCTGTGTGGAATTTTGTAATACTTATATCTGAAGAAAATAAAAATGAACCAATAATGTTCATAAAATGCAAAACTAATCAAAATATTATTTTCTAAATTTATAATCAAATGTACTGACTCATCATTATATCTTGCATTGAAACCAAAAAAGAGCCAGGTGCTAGAATCACGAAAAGTGCATTCCAGACACATCATTGTCGCATTAACGAAAGAAATCGTACGATAGATACATTAAAGAAAACAATTTAAAGGGTAAGAGCACTAAATGGCCAATTTAACTGAATGTACACCATATTTAACGCAGTGAGATATAAACAAATAAATTGTAAAAACGTCATACGACATCCAAGGAAATTTTTATGATTTATTTTAACACTGATTTTACACCACATTCGGCCACCACTGCGTGGATTCGTGTTACAGTTAATGTGCTCGTATTACTTTCAAGGTACATACCCCTTTCGAAGAGACAAGTCTCTTCAGTCTACCTGAAAGGCGGAGGTATGAGTCCGGAGACCTGGAACTATGCCATCTACGCTCATAGTAATACTTTCCTCATTGTAACACACTTCCGAATAGCGAGTTAGTTGATTTCTTCAATTCCAATCTAGTTGGATATTAAAGAGTCTTCCTCTAACTACTTACGTATAAGTGTTAAATGAAAATCTTTCGATCCTACAAGGATTTGAACTCATGGTTTCATGAACGTAAAGGCAGACGCCTTACCAAATAAGCCATGAGTGCAATTGCAAATCTGGACTATTATATTTCGATACCAAATAATAAATAACAATTTATCTTAAACAGTTATTGGTTTGGTTCATTTTAAAATAAAAGATTTTTAAATGTTAAAAGATAGACTTGAAACACTACTTTTTATTAAAGCCATGAGCTGATGTATACATTTAGACAGAGTTTTATAACGGAACCATATGCACCTGCACATTTTTACTTACATGTCTCTTCTAAGCAATTTTTATTTCTGTCATAATTTATTTTAAAAATTAATTATTCTCTTCATTCTTTTCGAACGATTTGTTATATTCAATTAAAATTTATGTGCAAACAGCGTATGTTTGAGTTGAAGAATCATGCGTAATATATGTAGTTACGATTTGTATTTTCGACAAAGTAAATCAGCGATGTGATCTACGTTCATTGAGTATCAGGCTACCATAAAGCGAATTCTTGCATATGAAACTCTTTGTATCAATGAAACGGTGCCCTCTCATCGAACATACAAGTACAAAAAAAAAATTCGCATTTGCATTCACGGCAATCAGCTAACGTAGCTTAAATGAAATAAAAAAGATTGATGCATGTGTTGTTGCCATCTCTCAGCCGTTCTGTTGAATAATCGTGAGCTAGTATGTTTACTAACAAAATGCATTCATTCGCTTCATCATGTGGTCATCTTATAACCACAGCTAGAGTCCAAATTTGCAATTGCACTCATGGCTTATTGGGTAAGGCGTCTGCTTTGCGTTCATGAAACCATGAGTTCAATTCCTGTTGGGGTCGAAAGATTTTCATTTTAACACTTATACGTAAGTAGCTAGAGGAAGACTCTTTAATATCCAACTAGATTGGAATTGAAGAAATCAACTAGCTCGCTATTCGGAAGCGTGTTACAATGAGGAAAGTATTACTATGAGCGTAGATGGCATAGTTCCAGTTCTCCGGACCCATACCTCCGCCTTTCAGGTAGACTGAAGAGACTTGTCTCTTCGAAAGGGGTATGTACCTTGAAAGTAATACGAGCATGTTAACTGTAACACGAATCCACGCAGTGGTGGCCGAATGTGGTGTAAAATCAGTGTTAAAATAAATCATAAAAATTTCCTTGGATGTCGTATGACGTTTTTACAATTTATTTGTTTATATCTCACTGCGTTAAATATGGTGTACATTCAGTTAATTTGGCCAGTTAGTGCTCTTACCCTTTAAATTGTTTTCTTTAATGTATCTATCGTACGATTTCTTTCGTTAATGCGACAATGATGTGTCTGGAATGCACTTTTCGTGATTCTAGCACCTGGCTTTTTTTTGGTTTCAATGCAAGATATAATGATGAGTCAGTACATTTGATTATAAATTTAGAAAATAATATTTTGATTAGTTTTGCATTTTATGAACATTATTGGTTCATTTTTATTTTCTTCAGATATAAGTATTATAAAATTCCACACAGGGGTGCAACTTAAAATATCGAAGCGAATTTAATTCAGGAGTTCATCTGGTATTTAGAGAAAATTAATGAAACAATATTTATCTTTTGATTGGAAACGGAAAATTAGACTGTAAAGAATTGTAATAGTTTTGCGATTCTTAGCTTTAAGTTTGGCAATATTTTATTTTTATTCATGAGTAACATTAGATGCAAGTAATGCAAATAGCATTTGTGACACTCCGGTGCAATTTGCGTATATATATATATATATATATATATATATATATATATATATATATATATATATATATGTATATGTATATATATATATATATATATATATATATATATATATATATATATATATATATATATATATATATAAATATATATATATATATTTATATATATATATATATATATATATATATATATATATATAATATATATATATATATATATATATATATATATATATATATATATATATATATGCTTATATTTTAAGTTTTCGTATCTTCGTTTTTAGAATATAAAACAAAACAAAAACAAAATGAAATTTTAACATTAATTTCTCTTAAATTGATTTTTAATGACTGCTTGGATTTCATTAACTCATGGACATTATATGATAAAATATCGATCACTCACGAAATTTACTATAAATACAGCAACATGATCAAGACTAGTCATTATTGAATCGAAAGTTGCAGCAATCAGTCGAATCACCTAGCTCCACGAAAATGTCGAAGTTCTTTATTAACAAAGAGTTCTTAGTGCACGTGGAACGTTTTAATCTGAAAGGTCGACGAATAGAGTTCGACATACCTGCACCACCGAAAAATACTGATGAAGTATTGTGGATAAAAGATGCCGTTGAAGACATAATCAAATACTCTACTGATGGAGTTGATCTAGATTACATGATAGGGATAACTTTTTGCGGGGATAGTTTCAAAGAAAGAGGACCCGGATGGATGAAATTTAGACCCGCATCTGCGGTTTTTATGGAAGATGTGTGGGGATGAATTTCAAAAATATTTCAGAGTAATTGTGAGGGCTTGAACACCGATACATTTTGCCTACAAATCACATCAGTTCATTTACCCAAAGGTAAAGGAAGTAATCGAGCTCGAAAATATAACACGTTTTCGGAAGAGTGTGCTTTAAGAAGAGGTATAGTGACGATAGACAATAAGGATAATCTATGTTTTCCACGAGCACTAGTGGTGCTCGATAAAAATCCTGATTATAGAGAAGTTCGAAGAGATATTGGAAAAATGCAGACGAAGCAGGCTGCTGAGCTTTTGGACAGATCAAAAATTATTATACCTATTAAAGGTTTTGGTATTTTAAAGTTACAACAGTTTCAAAGCCAACTGAAAAACTACAAAATCATAGTGTATCGATATGGAAGTAATGGGCGAGATGTCATGTTTGAAGGAGTCACAGAGGGAAAACATTTAAATTTACTATACCATGACGGACACTATAATGTTATTATCTCTCTGACAGCAGCATTTTGCTGCAGTTACTATTGTGAGAATTGTCAGGTTTCTTATAGCAATAAGAATTATCACAGATGTGGGGGAAGCTGCCCATGTTGTCAACAATCTCTAGAGTGCCCTAAAATTGGATCAAAAACTTTTTGCGAAGATTGTTATCGTAGCTTTAGAGGGCAGTATTGCTACCAAAACCACATCAATCCTACGTCATTAAGGAAAAATAGTGTTTGCAGTGAAATCAAACGATGTATGGAATGCTTAAAAACTTATCGCGCTAGCAGATCCCATATCTGTAACGAAGTGTTCTGCAAAGTATGCAATAAGCATGTGCAACAAGAACACTTGTGCTTCATTCAAAAAGATTATCGAAAAATATCGGACGAAGATACTCTTTTCGTTTTTTATGATTTAGAAACATGACAAGAAGAAAAACTAGGAGAACAATTTTTTGATAAAAAATCAATAGGAGAAATTAAAAAACATGAGCCAAATCTATGTGTCTTTGCTGAACTTTGTGATTTAAAGAAAAAAGTCTAAATTTTTGTCAAAAATGCGGATACAGACTATATTATTACAAAGAAAATGTAATTGATAGCTTTATGAAGAATTTAATGGATGTTTGGAAGAAATTTAAAAAGGTGATTGTAATCGCACATAACGGACAAGCATTTGACCACCAATTTGTATTAAAGTATTTATTTGAAAAAAACTGATTTAAAGCCGAACTTAATAATGCGTGGTACAAAAATCATTATGATGCAAGTGGAAAAATCAAAAATTCATAGACTCGTTGAACTATTTCCCTATGGCTCTCTCTCAATTACCGAAAGCTTTTGATTTATCGCCTGTTTATAAAAAGGGCTATTTCCCTCACCTATTTAACACCGTGCAAAATGAAAACTACATTGGCCCACTCCCAGGGAAAGAGTATTATGCCCCAGATACCATGAAAATTGAAGAACGCCAAGTATTTCTCAAATGGTACGAGGACCACAAAAGCGATGAGTTTGATATGCAGCGGGATTTACTTGAATATTGCACTAGCGATGAAGAAATTTTAACAGAAGCATGTCTGAAATTCAGGAAAATGATGATACATGAATGCAGTATGGACCCGTTTATAGAAGCCACAACAATAGCATCAGCGTGTAATTTAGTTTTTAGACGAAATTTTCTCGAACCTGACACAATTGCTATCATTCCAAGAAACGGCTATCGAGGTGTAGATCGTCAATCAAAAAAGGCACTACAGTGGTTGATATGGGAAGAGAATCAACGTCAAATAAAAGTTTTACATTCAGCTAAGCAAAGAGAAGCAGTTATAAATGGCGTTAAAGCAGATGGTTTTTGCCCTGAAACCAATCAGGTATTAGAATTTCATGGCTGTTATTATCATGGACATCTTGTATGCTTAACTCATGCTCGCGATCGCCTTTTGGACGATGATACCTTAAATCAGCGATATGAAGGAACAGTAGCAAAAACTGAACGTCTACGCGCACACGGGTACGAAGTAATTGAAATGTGGGAATGTGAATTCGATAGGCTTTTGAAGATGAACAGTGAAATGAACTTTTTGAAAAACCATCCTCTCCTGGTAAACACACCATTGAATCCCCGTGATGCCTTCTATGGAGGGCGTACAGGAAATGCCTTCATGTATTACAAATGCAAACCAGGAGAGAAGATAAAGTATATCGATGTTTGCTCGCTGTATCCGTGGGTTTGCAAAAATGGTAAATTTCCGATTAAGCACCCTAAATTGTATGTTGGAAAATTTGACTGCTCTGAAATAAATTTTGAAAAAGCCGAAGGCTTAATTAAATGCAAAATATTACCTACACAAGATTTACACCATCCCGTTCTCCCCGTCAAACAAAATAATAAACTTATGTTTACATTATGTCGTACCTGCGGGGAAGAAAGAAATCAAAGCCAACAGTGCCTACATTCGGAGGATGATAGGGTTTTGATAGGAACATGGGTAACTGATGAAGTCAAGATGGCACTATGTAAGGGATATAAATTAGTAGAGACGTATGAGATATGGAACTACGAAATTGAGCAATATGACAAATTAACACGCTCTGGTGGCTTGTTTACAGAAATGATGAATAAGTTTATTCAAATGAAACAACAAGCATCGGATTGGCCTAGTAAATGCGTTTCGAAAGATGAAAAAGAAAAATATGTTCAAGATTTTCTTAAGAACGAGGGAATAAAGCTGGAGTTTGATCAAATTAAAAGTAACCCGGGGTTAAGATCACTAGCCAAACTTATACTAAACTCCTTTTGGGGGAAATTTGGTCAGCGCGAAAATCAACCAAAGACAAACATAATAAATAGTCCAGCGGAACTCTATGCTCTGTTAACCAACCCTGCAATTGAAGTATATCATCTACTCCCAGTCAATGAAGAAACTCTGGTCGTCAATTGGTGTTACAAGGAGGAAGCTGCCGATACTCTTTCAACTGTTAATGTTTGTATAGCAGCATATACTACTTCACAGGCCCGGTTGAAATTATATAGCTATCTGGAGCAACTTGGTGAGCGGGTGTTATACTATGACACTGATTCTGTCATATATATTAGCAGAATATATATGACAGAATCAGTGTTATTGTATGGCGAATATGATCAGAGTTTGTAGGCGATACGGCTGATGAGCTGGAGTGTTACGGTTTGGGTAGTTACATAACTGAATTTTTGAGTGGCGGACCAAAAAATTATGCATATCAGATTTTTTGCACAAAGGACAACTCCATCAAAACCGTATATAAGGTAAAAGGTATCCGTTTAAATTTTGAAACATCCAAATCTGTTAACTTTGATGCAATAAAAAATATGATATTGAATCCTGGAAACGATAAGCCTATACACATCCTGTCACAAAACATTCATCGTACTGAATCCAGAGAAGCTATTACTGTCCCCGAAGTTAAAAAATATGAACCTACAGCCGACAAACGCAAATTTCTGGAAGACAACAGTTCCATACCATATGGATTTAAAAAACAATATTTGTAGCTATAAAATATGTATTTTGTATTTTGCTTATAATCTCGAAATAAACTGTTTTGTCGTTTGTTCTGAAGTGGCTTTTTTAATTTTCACAAAGTTGAAACTGTTTTTAAAACCTTACATCAGGAAAAAAAATCCCCGCTTTCTATAGAAACATTCAAGTGTAGATACACAGATTCCAAGTATCAGAATCTGTTTTTTATTTTGGCTTAAGTTCGGTTTCGTTTACCGATTTTATAGAGTTAAAAATACCAAATCATAGAGAGACAATAACACATCAGTTTCAATAAAAACTCACACAAACATCTTTATAAATTGCACGCGCGTGCGTGCGCACAGTAACATTGAAACAATTTTTAATTAACCATGTACACATACCCGACATACATGTCTCATAGAAGAATGTCAGTAGCCGGCTTATATTAGATACAAGTTACACATAAATTTTTTCACAAAATTCACAAAAATTTTTAAAGGAATTCCATAAAAAGTATTTTCTTTTTAAATAAATATTCAGCCAAACATACCACATACATTCTAAATTTATCTATTTTTGAAGTACATACTTTCAAGAATAAAAACATCAGTGACAAACGTACGAATATCACATTATTTATGAATATGTACGTTTCGTACATCAGAACTCTAATTACAGATAAGATTTTCACGAAGATCGGGGATCAAAACAGAATGTAAAATAACTTTCAGTCATACATGCATATGTATATTAACATTCAGATCGTTTTGCTTTCGTCTTGCATCATTATACATTCATGTCCCATATGTCTTGAATATATAATTGCCAATGGGTATTGATATGTCCATGTGTATATGTATCCTCATATTCCGCATATTACTATTGGATAAGGCAGGTATATTTAGCAAGCGTTTCATATGCATCTACTGTTTCATGAACTCCTGGTAGATTTAATTTGAAATTTACTCTAGAGACTTGAGTAAAGCAACCGGTATTTCAAACTCAAACAACTCGCACGTGTAAATATTTAGCATTCAGATCATTTCGCCTCATTATACATGCCTTATATGTTTTGAATGCATGATCACCGATGAGTAGGTGATATGTCTACTTATATCTATATGTATATTCATATTCCACAAATTGCTAATGGATAAGGCAGCTATAGTTTGTATGCGTTTTGTTCTACTGCTTCATGAATGCCTGGTAGGTTAAATTCGATTAGTTAACATATTGTGTCCCCTTTACCAAAATAAGAATTTGGAGTCCCCGTGACGTCATCAGTATGCCAGTAGAGGCTCCCAGCGACATTACGAGCTTGAGACGAAAGAATACCTGAAAGTTCCCAAAGTCATCAAAATTTTCCCAGGCTCTAATTATCAAAGGTCATTGACCTCTTTTAACTTAACGATAAATAAACATGGGAATTCCCTATGACGTCACACGTCAGAAAAACCTGTTTGAAGGTCAGCTCAAGCTCATCAGAAAAAGTTCCCACGGTCATCAGCATTTTCCCAGGCTCAACCGCCATAATACCTACTTATGCTATGTCATGTTGGTTTCATGTGGTTATTGTCTTCCGATTTTTTTTATTTGAGTTTAGTTGTGAGTAAGATGAAAAAAAAGCTGGACACGAATTTAGCACAAAATATAAGCTGTTTATTATAATGCCAAAAAAAAATAACAAAGAAAAAATTTAAACGCAATAATTTAGTACTTTGTCGGATATCCTTGATTTTTGATGACAGCAGTGCATGTCCTCGGTAGGCTCTCGACCGAGCTCATACAACGTTCCCTGGGAATCACGTACCAAGCTTTTTGAATTTCGGTCCACAAATCGGCCATATTCTGAGGTTTTACTGTGTGAATATGCTCCTTGACATTGTTCCACAAATTCTCAATGGGATTGAGATCAGGTGATTGGGCTGGCCACTTTAGAATATCGATTCGGTTCTCTTCCAAGCATCTCTTCACTGTGCGCGAAATGTGTTTTGGGTCATTGTCATGCATAAAACACCATCTAAATGGCATGTTATCATCAGCAAATGGCATCATTGTGTTAACAATGATGTTTTTGTAAACATGCTGATCCATTCTAGTGTCAATTTTATGTATGAGGCTAACGCCGTACTAAGAGAAGGCAGTCCACACCATCACACTTCCACCGCCGAGCTTAACGGTCTTCAAAGTGTACTTTCGATGGTGCTGCATGTGCGAAGGACGCCATACGTACCGCTTACCGTCAGATCCAAACCGACAAAACTTTGACTCGTCACTTTGAAATTTTGAGCCTTGTATTGGTGCTGAGTACCTAAAAGTAGGCAAGGATTTTTTTTTACTAATGTTCGAAGAAGAACATTAGTATTAAAATCACTTTGGCCAAAAATTCATATTTCTATATATATATATATATATATATATATATATATATATATATATATATATATATATATATATATATATATCATCAAAAAATTTCAGTGAAAAAATCTCAGGAACGCGCCATCCGATTGAGCTGAAATTTTCAGGACACATTAATGTATATGCAGAATAGTGCCAGGTCTCACAAAAAGTTAATAATCTTTAACCCTTTGGCGCCGGCGTCCATTTTAGTGATTTGTTTAATATACCTTTTATTCCGTATACAAATAATTTTCGCAAAAATTAAGTTGACGACATAAATTTCGAACAAGTTTTACATGTGAATCGGATAACGTTTTGGAATTTTTTTGACCCCATGTGTGCGCTGGGTGCCTAAAAAGAGAACGGAAAAATTTGAAAATTTTTAAATTGCGATAACTTTTGACAGAGCTATTCAATCATTACATAATTTTCAGAACATGTTTGTTTTATTTAGTTGTAGATAAGTGAACGTTTTAATGAGCATGATGGCAACCCTGTAGCTAGGGCAGGCACTCTCTTGAAAAAATGTCGTTTCTTACAAAAAAAGGCACTCATATGTAAATTTTGTGCTTTGTTTACATAGACAAAAAATAAAGTTGATATGGTATAACGGGCCCGCCTGGTAACCCTTGCCCAATTTACCTATATTTTTAGCATCAAAAACTTCTGTTCACGGAAACTCACGATCCGACGAACAGAATTTATTGAAATTTACAGAATGTATTGGTCTTAAATAGGAGCAGGTCTGATAGAAGTGATTTTGAAATGCGGGTGATTCTGTGCCAGTGGTGCCATCTTGAAAAATCACTAAAAAAGATATCTGCTTTTAGCCCTATTAGTTCTGATTGAATCGTTCGATTTTGACGAAATTCGCACCGTAGCTGCACCTTACTTCAAACTACGTTTGGTAGAAATTTGGTTGAAAAATTCGGTTGGAGCTGCCAGCTATGATAATTTTGGGTGTTAAATTTGAAAAAATAAAAATTTTGAAGCGAAAACATTCAAACCATCGAATATCCTAAAAAATGTCCGTTTCTACAATACAATCAATCTGTATCCAAATCTTATGCTCAATCTACACAGTCAAAGTAAAACTTTGGAAAACTTTGGACAAGAACGGTAACCCTTTCTCAGTTAACCTATATTTTTAGCTTCAAAAACTTCTGTTCACGGGAACTCACGAATCAATAATCAGATAGAATAGAAATTTACAGAATGCATTGGACGTAAGTAGGGCCAGGTCTGATAGAAGCGATTTTGAATTGTAGGCAACTCTGTTCCAGTGGTGCCATCTTGAAAAATTACAAAGAAAAAAAAATGCTTTTTGCCCTATGAAATGTGAATAAGTTACCAGATTTTCATGAAATTGACACAGTAGCTGCACCCTACTCTAAACTCTGTTTGATAGAAATTTGGTTGAAAACTTCGATTGGTGCTGCCAGCTATGGTAATTTTTGTGTCTTTGGTTTTGAAAATTCGCTCAGGAAAATAAAACTTTTTGCCCTATAACTTCCAGTACAGTCATGAAATCAATACGAATTTCATACAATTACTGGAATCTATTATAAACATTATTCAAGCCAAATTTGGTTGAAAAGCAATGATAGGGTTGCCAGCTATTGTTGGTTTTGTGTTTGTTTGCAATATTTTTACTAAGCGGTTGATATTGTAGTGACAATAAACAGCAAATATTAAGCTTTCGATTATTTGAAAAAACTCGCTGCAGGTAACTCTAAATTTCTTTATACTCCCATAACTTCAAATGTTATATAACAACGTGAAGCAGATGTAATATATTCTTGGCTTTGATACTGGCGAAAGGTTGCCAGCACGAGTCGGTTGTGCTACTTTTGTATCAATAAATGCTTACAGTTAGTATTCATACCGGAAACATTCACAATGAAAATCAATAACCGATGTTTCAATTCCCAAAGCTCTGCAAATTTTTCGGATCGCAGCCCCAAACTCCAACTTCTGTTACAGTGCTGCAGGCACTGAGAATTTTCTTAATTGTTATTATATGACATGCTGCTTTCAAAATTTTGTGATATAAGCAACTGATAACGAATATAATTAACCCGTGTTTTGCTCTCATAAACGTTGAAATTCATGCCAGTGGTAATATCTGAAACCTTCTACCATATGAGTTATAATGCATTCTTGAGACAAAAGTAAAACGTGGCATTTGAAACAATTTGGCCGTAATAAGCAGCGCATGTGGTGGAATATGCACTCAAAATCTGCACGATTCTTCTACTGTTCTTCGAACATTAGTGTTTCTAGCGGTTCAGGTGCGCTAGAGTTTTTTAAATTTCGATTTGTCATAACTTCTAAGAAAAACAATAAATCATGGTGAAATTTTCAGAGTGTATTGATGTTGACTAGAATTTAACATACATGGACTTTCAAGACTGTGCAGACAGCTCTGTAGCTTAAGGCGACATAGCACCTTCAAATTAAAAAAAAAATGTTATTTTCAAAGGCTTGTTTTTAATTGAATAAAAAGACATATCTGAATGAAACTTTTTACACATACTTCATATGTCTTAGACTATATAAATAAAATTGTTAAATATGTTTTGTGGCCCCTTGTCGCCTGTTACAATTTTTTGAAAAATACACCAAAAAAACCTGGCGTGCATGATAACTGCCCTCAGAAAAGTCTGACAAAAAAAACAAAAACGAGGTTTCGACCAACATCAAAGCGGCCTTAGAATGAACTAAAAAAAACAAATTTGGTTGAAAAATAACAAAATGGCGGCGTTTTTTCGAAAATCGAGGTTTTTTTTCCCCAAAAATCGGCTATAACTAAAAAAGTTTAATGCCGATTTTTTCATCCGTAGTTCATTCTGAGCATTAACATGTGCAGATTAACGTGTTAAAATTTCAAAACGATTGGATAATATTGTTTTTCTTAATCATGCACGCCAACTTGAAAAACGTTGTTTCGAGAAAATCGCGTTTCAAGTTAAAATTCAATATTTTTTGCAATAAATCTTATCGAAAATTAATCTGCGATGCTTGGACCGTACATTACACCTTCTTCTTGCTCATACTCTTCCTCTTCTAAAGATTTTTGCTCCCTTCGAGCAGTTCTGGCCTCGTTAGATGCCTCAGTCGAGTGTTTTTCCGCCTGGTTAGTTCTTGCAGCATCTCTATGCTCTGCATGTTCCAGCGCACATTGGCCAATTGTAATTCCCATGACTTGCATTATTTTCAAGATAGCCATAAATCCTTCATTAAATGTACATACAGAAATATTTGCAGCCATATTTAGTACGTTTTTCCCACAAAAAGTATGTTTGGGGGCCGAATTCCAAACACAAGAATTATAGCTTTCGTTATTATTCTGCGTAAAACTGCCCAAGCAACGCTTTAATAAATCTTCTGATGATAAGTCATCATAAATAGGCTTTAAAATTTCTTGTACCTCATCATTTAAAGGTGGAGGATGCTTGAAATTGTTTAATGCATTATCACCCGCTGCCTCCGCCTTGCGCCAGTTACACCAAGTCGTTTCTCCAACAGGACAATAACAGTGTTGAGGGTTCTCATCAGTTGAAATTGTGTGGTAATATGCTGCCCAAATTTCCTTGCGCATATTTTCAACTGAATCAGGATTTCGTCGTATAGTTAGGCCATAATACGTGGCTAAATTTTTCATTAATTTTAGTGGCAGGTGAACTTTTTTCGGACCTTTTTTTGGAGATTCTACACTTTTTTTAGAAACATCTTTTACAGCTATTTTTTTGTTTTTTTTTCCAAGGCTAGCTTATTTTTTGCTTCTTTTAAAGGAGATGACTCACTTATCTTTGTCTACACTTTGGCTTGAGTCGATGTAGCGATATAGCGAAGTGAACGAAAATCATAGAAAAAATGATCTTGGGGCGCTTCGCTATATATACTCATAAAATTTTTTTGTTTTAGAATTTCAATTTTATATTATTAAAATCATGTTTTAAAACCTTCATTCTAACATATTCAATCAAAAAACAAAAATTAATTTTTTAAAAATTTGGAGGTGCTACGTTGCCTTAAAATTAGTATAGGGTCGCCAGCTATGGCAATTTTTGTCTCCTAAGTATTGTTAATTGGCTCAGGAAAATTAAAGTTTTTCCCTATAACTTCCGATGCAGTAAAGGAATCAAAACGAAATTCATGTGGTTTTTTGATTTTGTTGCATTCCTTATTTTGCAGGAATTTTGTTGAAAAATTGTGAAAGAGTTGCCAGCTATGATGAATTTCGTAATTTATTGACATTTCTTTATCGAGCGATGGTGTCATGAAAATTCCAAATGGGAATGATCCTGCGATGATAATTAACAACAAATATTTACGTTTCAAAAATTTAAAAGTTTGAACGCTGGTAACCCTAAAATTATATTTTCTCTACTCTATAACTTCCAGTGCAGCCATTCAATCGAAATGAGATTCATAGGGTGGGTTTAATACAACGTGAGGCAGCTATGGTGCTAGCACATGATTCCCAGCACCAGACAATTTCGTAAATATTGCACCAACAGATGTTTCCATCTTGTATTCATAAGCAAAGCATTTAAAATAAAATGAGCAACCGATATATAAATTTCCCGAGTTTTGGAAATTTTTCGGATGGCAACCCCAGACATAGTTTAATCGTTTAAACTCTCGATAATATTCTCGGTTGAAAACAAAATTCAAAGGATAGGTTCATTAAGCATGAGCATGTTATGGTAAATTTATTGCTGCTGTGTTGGACAAATGTTGCCAGCACTAAGCATTTTCATCATTAGTGTTATAGGAAATGCTGTCGGAAAATGATATTTGTTCCTTTGAGTAAGAAATGGTTGATATGATACGACAAAGAAGGGTATAACGTCTTTCCGCATTTTTAAATAGTAGTAGCTTCTTCGAAAATTAGTTTCCTAGCGGTTCTGTTGCGCTAGACTTTTTTAGGTTAATATTTTTTACTAAATATATTTAGCAAAATCTGGAAATGCTATTTCATTTAAGCATAAAACTTAATTATTTTCCGCCTCTGCAGAAAATCGAATAGCTTTTGCCATCTATCGGAAGAAACATCAGATGTGTTAGATCTTGTCATAATGTCGTTAGACACCTGTATCACATTTTCTTCAATTTCAACGTTCAATTCGCATTTGCATGAACGAACGCATATGCTTGCTACTAAATTTGCAACCGAAGAAATATTTTCTAGCTCCATAAAATGGAGAAGCCTTCGAAACCTTGTTTTCAGGAGACCAAAAGTATTTTCAACCACCATCTGGGTTGAAGAAAGCGAATAATTATATTGATTTTGCGAAGCAGATAGGGTTCCGAAGTTTATATATAGGCAACAAGCCAAGAACTTGATGCATATGCGGAGTCTCCAATAATGAATGTTTCACGGGGAAACATTTGCATCTGGTTTTGCATTGCCTTGTTGCATAGCTGAGATTCGCATAAGACTCTACTATCGTGTAGAGATCCCGGCTCGCCAACGAAAACGTCTGTAAATTTTTTTTCCGCATCCACTACGGCTTGAACAACAATGATGTTTGTTCGATTGCGATCAAAATAGCATGTTTTGTTTTTAGTTGGAGCTTTGATTTTTATATGGGTGCAATCAATAGCCCCAATTATGCCCGGTTTACGATGTTTCCTTTCGAATTTCGCCGCAACCTCAATCGCACTAGCCCCTTGAGGCCATTTAATGAACTGATGGCTTATCGATATAAGCCAATGTGCAACTTTTCGCACCGAAGTCCATGCGGAAGATCTGGCAATTCCGAATAAATTCCCGATTTGCCGGAAGGTAACGGTGTTTCTGACATACCACAGATATATAAATATTTCTGTTTGAGAGCCGATCCTTGCACGTCTACCACTTCCAGCCTCCGCAACATAGTCTGAATCAGAATACGTATCTGGAAGGAAATAAATCAATCGAAATGTAATATTAGAAAAGTTATATCAATTTACCAATGAGATAATAAGCTGTACTACGATGCACTCGAAAATGACTCTTGAAGTCAGCATCACTATATCTCCCTATCGTTCCTCCAAAATCCTTTACAGTGACATGTTGCTCAAATTCATCCTCAGAAAAACTTGAGCTAGCGTAAATTAACCTTGTTTGTTGGTTTTCAGAATCGCTTGATTCAAGCAGCTCCAATAAATTGGCAATCTGCTCCTCTTCAATCGAGTCTTATACAGGGTGTCTCACAAGAAATTTTATATTTATTTAGCTTACTGCGTGAACGCAACGTATCCGAGGGGCGCGGGGGCTATGTTAATCGATAGCCTGGCTCTTGGGAATTCAGTCGCTATGGAACGTTTCTCGGGAGCAGACCGCGCGTTGTCCGTGCGAGAGTTTTACAAAAACGGCGATTCGGCAACTGTAGCGCGTAGAAAATTCTGCAGTATTCGAGGTTTTCGCCACTTAAATGATGCGCCAAGCATTCCTCGCATTTGACATTGGATTAAAAAGTTTGAAGAGACTAGTACAACGCTGGATAAATCAAAATCCGGGTGACCTAGGTCATCAAGAACGGTACACTGAAAGAAAAATCTTGGTAAAACCAACAATTTTCCTTAGTTGTTTTTGCGTCAACTACGGGCTATAGTTAAAACAACCATAAAATCATAGTTGATTACTTTTATGCACCATGACGCGTGGTTGATAAACAACGTCCGTGGTGCAAAAAAAGTAAGCAACCACAAACAATGGTATTCCAACAATATACATAGTACGATATTTTAAATGACTATAGTATGTAGTGTGGAATTACGTTTGTTGAATTTAACATTTGGATGGTAATGCGCACAATGGCTGCGGCCGAATTTGCCGCTGCGGCAGAATTTGCCAAATTCCTAATTTTGCCGCACCGCTAGCGGTGATACCTACCATAGGTTGCAGCACTACTAGGTTGAATTAACTCTGTTTGAATTCGGTTGAATGGTCTAATAGACAGGCGATGGCTGATGTGTATTGTGACAAGCCAACCTAATCCTCGTACAACAGGATTTAGCAATACAAAAGACAAAAAAAATGAATTTTGTTGGTTCCTTGGTTGCATTGACAGCGACATTGTCACTGCATTGTGATTGACCCAATTCAACTGCGGCATTCACGCCTCCCCCTGTGGCGCCGCTACCGCAATGTCGCTGTTTTGAGTTAACAATAAATTATT
This sequence comes from Nemotelus nigrinus, assembly GCA_947369275.1. Lineage (NCBI taxonomy): Eukaryota > Metazoa > Arthropoda > Insecta > Diptera > Stratiomyidae > Nemotelus > Nemotelus nigrinus. The sequence continues at coordinate 111,303,075 of OX376373.1, forward strand.
TGACAGCACTTTGCCGCAGCCCACTGCGTCTACCACAGTGGAAGACACTGTAATGTGATTAACTTATAAAGCGTCATTCAACGTAATATAAAGGCTTCACAGCATAACATGAATATGAATTATATCGAACAGCAAATCGAACACAATTTTGCCATGTAGTATATGAAACTTCTATGATAGGCCCGTATGGGCTGCGATATCGGCCGATAATAGTAATTAGGTCTAAATGGTTTTTAAAAACACGGTGTATAAAGCAAATGTATATTTTACATGCCGCTTCAAACTGGTAAAATTGTATAATGCAAAGTTCGTAATGAAATTGAAGTCAAGCCTGGTATTTTTTAAAACGATTTCAAAATAGGATGCATGTATAACATTCCAATTTGTAGTGGTAGATAATGAAAACATTTGATAGTTCTAAACGCATAGTTAAAAAGCAATCAAGTATGCATTTTTTTTAAACATGGTGTATAAATAGGATGTTTATTTCTTATTCCCATTTATAGTGGTAAACACTGAAAAACAGAAGACACACGTTACGATTTTTAATAAAATACTTAAAAACTATGGAGAGCAATGCAAGTTCAAGAGGTAGTTCTTTTATATTGTTTTGCAAACCATTTATGTTTTATATTTGATTAATATTAATTATTATATGTTATACAGGGTGTCTCAAAAGAAATTTTATATTAAATGGATCGATTAAGCCGTATATAGAAATAATGTTTATTAATAATTATCGGCCCTTACTTTTTTGAAGACGAAAAGGGGCGTGCAGTTACAGTGAAATCCGAGCGTTATGTGGAGATGTAAGAGAGCTCCTTGGTACCTGAACTGCAAAACTTTCCTGGCTATAACCAAAGAACATGGTTCCAACAGGACGGAGCAACTTCACACACGTCCAATATGTCTCTGCCACGTGTTCGTGAAATTTTTTCAGGCAAATTGATCTCCCGGAGAGGTGACATAAATTGGCTTCCACGCAGTCCAGATTTAACCCCAATGGACTTTTTCCTATGGAGTTATCTTAAATCTAAAGTTTACGCCAATGAATCGACTTCACTGGCGCATTTGAAAGAAAATGTCCGTCACGAAATAGCAGCCATCCCTGAGTCCATCTGCCGAGACGTCATAAGTAATTTTACTGTTCGATTAAATGAGTGCCGAGAACGCGAAGGTCTACATTTAGACAATATTATTTTTAAGAAATAAATCCCCAAAAAGTGTATTTTACTAATCAATAAACATTTTTTCTATATACGGCTTACTTTTTTTTTAATCGATCCACTTAATATAAAATTTCTTTTGAGACACCCTGTATAACATATAATAATTAATATTAATCAAATATAAAACATAAATGGTTTGCAAAACAATATAAAAGAACTACCTCTTGAACTTGCATTGCTCTCCATAGTTTTTAAGTATTTTATTAAAAATCGTAACGTGTGTCTTCTGTTTTTCAGTGTTTACCACTATAAATGGGAATAAGAAATAAACATCCTATTTATACACCATGGTTAAAAAAAAATGCTTACTTGATTGCTTTTTAACTATGCGTTTAGAACTATCAAATGTTTTCATTATCTACCACTACAAATTGGAATGTTATACATGCATCCTATTTTGAAATCGTTTTAAAAAATACCAGGCTTGACTTCAATTTCATTACGAACTTTGCATTATACAATTTTACCAGTTTAAAGCGGCATGTAAAATATACATTTGGTTTATACACCGTGTTTTTAAAAACCATTTAGACCTAATTACTATTTAATTTAATTGCGTGCGAATTATTATTTCTTGTAAATCAAGTAAACAGCTTTGATTCACCCTTTTACATACAATTCCGTAGATTTTTCAGAAGCCGATTGGCCGGCAAAAATCATGAAAAAAAAATTGTGTATCCACGTTCATATCTTCATAGAGTACCATTATGCACAATAGGAACAAATTACAGAGCTTTGACCTTTCCGTTGTCCGCTTCACGTAAAATGCCCTCAATATTTATGCTTGGCTCATTAACTAACTTACTTTTTTTCCAGTATTAATAGGATGTTCATTGTAAAATTAGATTTGGATTGAGGGAAACTGAAAAATGTAGTTGATGTTCCAAATAGGATTATATGCCAAGATATTAAAATATTTTGATATTATTATGGAAATTTAAATGCATCAAGCTAAACAGCACACCATTTTCTCGTGCAAATTCTGGAGTATTGAGTATTTCACATACACATTTGTGATTAGCATTGAAACCGACACAAAATTTCATTCATATTTCATTATTTTATTCTATTTTTCATTGTAGTTTGATAAAACACTTGTTTACATAAATAAAATTCAAAACCGTCAATATTAAGTTATTGGTAATGAGATCGGTGGTTAGGTTGGTGCAACTGCAATAGTTGCACCAACCACAACGAACAAAGCAAAGCTAACAATAATTGCTTGGGATCGTTTTTTTGCAACCCTACGCTAACGTGCGCTGCTAGGTTGCAAAAAATTCTAGCGCGCCTGAACCGCTAGAAAACTAATTTTCGAAGAAATTGTCTTTGAGTGACAAAAAAATGTGGGAAGACGTAAAACACTTTTTTGTACAACCATTCCTTATCCTAAGCAACAAAACTCACCTATAACACAAATGATGAAAATGTTCAGTGCTGGCAACACTTTCGCAATGAAGCAGCAATAAGTTTACCTTAACAAGCTCAAACTTAAATCAACTTATCCTTTGAATTTCGTTCTCATCGGAGGATTTCATCGAAAGTTTCAGCGGTTAAACGTTGTTTGAGGCTGCCATCCGAAAAATGTTCAAAATTCGGAAAATTGAAAAATTGGTTTCTTAATTTATCGCAAATGCTTTGCATATGAATACGTAATTTGAAGCATCTGTTGGTGCAATACTTATGAAAATGGCTAATGCTGGTTAGCCTGTGTCAGCAGCAAGCCAAAAAATATACCAAATTTGCTTCACGTTAAGCTAAACCCAACGAGTAAATTTTTTTTCGATTGAATCAGTGCGCTGGAAGTTATACGGATGAAAAAATTTTTAGGGTTGCACCCTCAAAACTTCTCAAATTTTTAAAACGTTAATATTTGTTGTGAATTTTCATTGCAGGATATTCTCAATTGCAAATCTAATGACATAATCGCTCAGTAAAGAAAATCCACAAAATTACGAAATGGTAATAGCTGGCAGCTCTTTCATGATTTTTGTACGAAATTCCTACGACATTTACTTTACATTAAGGTCCATTTACTGCATGAACTTCGTTTTGATTTCTACACTGGAATTATAGTGAAAAACTCTAGCGCACCTGAACCGCTAGAAAAACTAATGTTCGAAGAACAGTAGAAGAATCGTGCAGGTTTTGAGTGCATATTCCACCACATGAGCTGCTTATTACGGCCAAACTGTTTCAAATGCCACGTTTTACTTTGGTCTCAAGAATGCATTATAACTCATATGGTAGAAGGTTTCAGATGTTACCACTGGCATGGGTTTCAAAGTTTATGAAAGAAAAACACTTGTTAATTATATTCGTTATCAGTTGCTTATTTCACCAAACTTTGAAAGCAGCATCTCATATAACATCAATGAAGAAAATGCTCAGTGCCTGCAGCACTGTAACTGAAGTTGGTGTTTGGGGCTGCGATCCGAAAAATTTGCAGAACTTAGGGAATTGAAACATCGGTTATTTATTTTCATTGTAAATGTTTCCGGTATGAATACTAACTGTAAGCATTTATTGATACAAAAGTAGCACAACCGACTCGTGCTGGCAACCTTTTGCCTGTATCAAAGCCAAGAATATATCACATCTGCTTCACGTTGTTATATTACATTCGAAGTTATAGGAGTATAAAGCAATTTAAGGTTACCTGCAGCGAGTTTTTTCAAATAATCGAAAGCTTAATATTTGCTGTTTATTGTCACTACAATATCATTACCAATTGAAAATTCTACGATAAAACCGCTTAATAAAGATATTGCAAACAAACACAAAACCAACAATAGCTGGCAACCCTATCGAGGCTTTTCAACCAAATTTGGCCTGAATAATGCTTATAATAGGTTCCATTAATTGTATGAAATTCGTATTGATTTCATGACTGCACTGGAAGGTATAGGGCAAAAAGTTTTATTTTCCTGAGAGAATTTTCAAAGCCAAAGACACAAAAATTACCATAGCTGGCAGCTCCAATCGAATTTTTCAACCAAATTTCTATCAAACAGAGTTTAGAGTAAGGTGCAGGTACTATGTCAATTTCATGAAAATCTGGTTACTAATTCACATTTCATAGGGCAAAAAGCAGTGTTTTTTTCTTTGTAATTTTTCAAGATGGCACCACTGGCACAGAGTTGCCCACAATTCAAAATCGCTTCTATCAGACCTGGTTCTACTTAAGTCCAATGCATTTTGTAAATTTCAGCTGCATCTGATCATTGGTTCGTGAATTCCCGTGAACAGAAGTTTTTGATGCTAAAAATATAGGTTAACTGGGAAAGGGTTACCGTTCTTGTCCGACATGAAATTTCCAAAGTTTTACTTTGAACGTGTAGATAGACCATTAGATTTGTATACAGATTGGTTTTATTGTAAGAAACGGACATTTTTAGGATATTCGATGATTTGAATGTTTTCACTTCCAAATTTTTATTTTTTCAAATTTAAGACACCAAAATTATCATAACTGGCAGCTCTAACCGAAATTTTGTACCAAATTTCTACCAAACGTAGTTTAAAATAAGGTCCAGCTTTTGTGTGAATTTCGTCAAAATCGAACGATTCAATCAGAATTTATAGGGCTAAAAGCAGTTATCTTTTTTAGTGATTTTTCAAGATGGCACCACTGGCACAGAATCCCCGCATTTCAAAATCACTTCTATCAGACCTGGTCCTATTTAAGACCTATACAGTCTGCAATTTTCAATTAATTCTGCTCATTGGATCGTGAGTTTCCGTGAACAGAAGTTTTTGATGCTAAAAATACAGGCAAATTGGGCAAGGGTTACCAGGCGTGCCCGTTATACCATATCAAATTTTCTTTTCGGTCTGTGTAAAAAAATGCACGAAATTTACATATGAGTGGCTTTTTTTTAAGAAGCGGTATTTTTTCAAGAAAGACGATGATTTGGAGGTTTTCATTTTCAGTGCCTGCCCTAGCTTCAGGGTTGCCAGCACGCTCATCAAAAGCTACAAGAGCTTACAACTAAATAATATCAATATGTGTTGAAAATTTTGTAATGATTGAATAGCTCTGTCAAAAGTTATCGCAATTTAAAAATTTTCAATTTTTCCCGTTCTCTTTTTAGGCACCCAGCGCACACATGGGGTTAAAAAATTCCAAAACATTATCCGATTCATATGTAAAACACGTTCGGAATTTATTTTGTTAACTTTATTTTTGTAAAACTTATTTGTGTACGGAATAATAGGTATATTAAAAATATCACTAAAATGGCCACCGGCGCCAAAGGGTTAAAGATTTTTAACTTTTTCTGAGACCTGGCACTATTCTGCATATACACCAATGTGTCCTAAAAATTTCAGTTCAATCGGATGGCGCGTTCCTGAGATTTTTTCACTGAAATTTTTTGATGATATATATATATATATATATATATATATATATATATATATAGAAATATGAATTTTTGGCCAAAGTGATTTTAATACTAATGTTCTTCTTCGAACATTAGTAAAAAGCTTTATTTTGCTGAGCAAATTTGCAAGATTTATGAGACAAAAATCACCACAGCTGTCAGTCCTATACTAATTTTTCAACAAAATTTTCACCAAATGTTACCAAGTACTGTGTAAATTTTGTTAAAATCTGATGGCTGTGTCGGAAGTAATAGGCCAAAAACCGGTTTTTTTTCAGTGATTTTTCAAGATGGTACAACTGCCACCGGGTTGCCCGCATTTCAAAATCACTTCTATCAGACCTGGTCCTAGCTAATACCAACATGTCCTGTAAATTTCATTATGATCGGATTATCCGGTCGTCAGTTTTTGTGGACAAAACTTTCAAGTGCTGAAAATAGAGGGTATTTGGTGATGGGTTGCCGTTCTTGTGCAAATCGGAATTTAAAAAATTTTACCTTGACAGGAAGGATAAAATTTATGAAAAATTTGAAATTTTTGTCAAAAATCAAAAATTTTTCAGCAAGGTCAATGATTTGAAGGATTTTTTTTCAGCAGCCTGCCACAGCTACAGGGTTACCCGCTTTATGTTTAAAATCTATGTGTGCTAAATTTTAGTCAACATAAATACGCTCTGCAATTTTCACGATGATCCATTGTTTTTCTTACAACTAATGACAAATCAAAATTTGAAAAAACCAGATTTGATAGAAGTGATTTTGAATTGTGGGCAAGCCTGTGCCAGTGGTGCCATCTTGAAAAATTACAAAGAAATAAAACAGCTTTTTGCCCTATGAAATGTGAATAAGTTACCAGATTTTCATGAAATTTACACAGTAGCTGAATCTTACTTTAAGCTCTGTTTGATGAAAATTTGGTTGAAAAATTCGATTGGTGCTGCCAGCTATGGTAATTTTTGTGTCTCTGGTTTTGAAAATTCGCTCAGGAAAATAAAACTTTTTGCCCTATAACTTCCAGTGCAGTCATGAAATCAATACGAATTTCATACAATTAATGAAACCTGTCATCAACAATATTCAGGCCAAATTTGGTTGAAAAGCCACGATAGGGTTGCCAGCTATTGTTGGTTTTGTGTTTAATTGCAATATCTTTATTAAGCGGTTTTATCGTAGAATTTTCAAATGGTAATGATATTGTAGTGACAATAAACAGCAAATATTAAGCTTTCGATCATTTGAAAAAACTCGCTGCAGGTAACCCTAAATTTCTTTATACTCCTTTAACTTAGAATGCAATTAAACAACGTGAAGCAGATTTGATATATTCTTGGCTTTGATACTGGCGAAAGGTTGCCAGCACGAGTCGGTTGTGCTACTTTTGTATCAATAAATGCTTACAGTTAGTATACATACCGGAAACATTTACAATGAAAATAAATAACCGATGTTACAATTCGCAAAGTTCTGCAAATTTTTCGGATCGCAGCCTCAAACACCAACTTCAGTTACAGTGCTGCAGGCACTGAGCATTTTCTTCATTGATGTTATATGAGATGCTGCTTTCAAAATTATGTGAAATAAGCAACTGATAACGAATATAATTAACCCGTGTTTTGCTCTCATAAACGTTGAAATTCATGCCAGTGGTAATATCTGAAACCTTGCACCATATGAGTTATAATGCATTCTTAAGACGAAAGTAAAACGTGGCATTTGAAACAGTTTGGCCGTAATAAGCAGCACATGTGGTGGAATATGCACTCAAAACCTGCACGATTCTTCTACTGTTCTTCGAACATTAGTGTTTCTAGCGGTTCAGGTGCGCTAGAGTTTTTTTTTCTTTGTAATTTTTCAAGGTGGCACCACTGGAACACAGTTGCATACAATTCAAAATCGCTTCTATCAGACCTGGCCCTACTTAAGTCCAATGCATTCTGTAAATTTCAATTCTATCTGAAGATTGATTCGTGAGTTCCCGTGAACAGAAGTTTTTGAAGCTAAAATATAGATTAACTGAGAGAGGGTTACCGTTCTTGTCCGACATGAAATTTCCAAAGTTTTACTTTGACTGTGTAGATTAAGCATAAGATTTGTATACAGATTGGTTTTATTGTAGAAACGGACATTTTTTAGGATATTCGATGGTTTGAATGTTTTCACTTCCAAATTTTTATTTTTTCAAATTCAAGACACCAAAATTATCATAGCTGGCAGCTTCAACCGACTTTTTCAACCAAACTTCTACCAAACGTGGTTTGAAGTAAGATCGTGTGAAGTAAGATCAAAATCGAACAATTAAATGAGAATTTATAGGGCTAAAAGCAGTTATCTTTTTAGTGGTTTTTCAAGATGGCACCACTGGCACAGAATCACTCGCAATTCAAAATCACTTCTATCAGATCTGGTCCTATTTAAGACCAATACATTCTGTAAATTTCAATAAATTCTGTTCATCGGATCGTGAGTTTCCGTGAACAGAAGTTTTTGATGCTAAAAATATAGGTAACTTGGGCAAGGGTTACCAGGCGTGCCCGTTATACCATATCAAATTTTTTTCTTTGTTTATGTAAACAAAGCACAACATTTACATATGAGTGGCTTTTTTTTTAAGAAACGAAATTTTTTCAAGAGAGACGATGATATGGAGGTTTTCACTTTCAGTGCCTGCCCTAGCTACAGGGTTGCCAGCACGCTCATTAAAACGTACATTGATCTACAACTTAATAGAAAAAACATTTTCTGAAAATTTCGTAATCATGGAATAGCTCTGTCAAAAGTTATCGCAATTTAAAATTTTTTAAATTTTCCCGTTCTCTTTTTAGGCACCCAGCGCACACATGGGGTTAAAAAATTCCAAAACATTATCCGATTCACATGTCAAACTTGTTCGAAATTTATGTCGTCAACTTTATTTTTGCAAAAGTTATTTGTGTACGGAATAATAGGTATATTAAAAAAATCACTAAAATGGCCGCCAGCGCCAAAGGGTTAAAGATTATTTAGTTTTTTATAAACTTGGCACTATTCTGCATA
>OX376373.1:111311918-111386314 GCA_947369275.1 Nemotelus nigrinus
TATATAAAGAAATATGAATTTTCGGCGAAACGAGTTTAATACTAATGTTCTTCGAACATTAGTAAAAACGCACCTATTATATCATCAGTGACTTCATGAGATTGCTGCGTGTTACCAGATTGCTTGTTGGGGATTTTAGGAACTGATTGGCTTGGTAGCGATACTGTACGTCCCAGTGATGTGGCACAGACTTTCGGCACGATGCCATTTAATAAGAACGATTACTTTTACACCTTTGATTTCATATTCCGTCTCGCTGCAGAAACTGGGCGGCACTCTCACGAATTGGACTATAAGTTCCATGATTCTCGCATTTATCGATTAAAGGGAAAATCTCAATTATCACTGAATCGACAGAATCACGTGCAATACACCAAATTTTTCTTTTCATTTTCACCGAGCAACAAAATTTCCGGTGAAATGGTGTCGCGCAACCCCCACACCCCAACTATCTTCGCGAAATTCAGTTGAAACAGTCTCACAAATTGGACTTTCAGTTCCGTGATTCTCGCATTTATTGATTAAAGGGAATTTCTCAATTATCACTGAATCGACAGAATCACGTGCATTACACCAAATTTTTCTTTTCATTTTCACCGAGCAACAAAATTTCCGGTGAAATGGTGTCGCGCAACCCCCACACCTCAACTATCTTCGCGAAATTCAGTTGAAACAGTCTCACAAATTGGACTTTCAGTTCCGTGATTCTCGCATTTATCGTTTAAAGGGAATTTCTCGATTATCACTAAATCGACAAAACCACGTGCATCACACCAAATTTTTCTCTTCACATTCACCGAGCAACAAAATTTCCGGTGAAATGGTGTCGCACAACCCGCACACCTCAACTTCCTCCGGGAATTTCAGTTGGAAAACAAATGAACAAATGAAACAAATGAAAAAAGGCTCAATTTAATTCACACCATATTTGGATCTTACTTAAGGTAACATTTGGTGAAAATTTGGCTGAAAAATTAGAATAAGGTTGCCAGCTATGGTGATTTTTGTCTCCTAAATTTTGCAAATTTGCTCAGCAAAATAAAGCTTTTTTCCCTATAACTTCCGGTGCAGTCATGATATCAAGCCAACTGTCAAAGGAATTTCGTACAAAAATCGTTCAAAAATTTTTTGGAATTTCTTTACTGCTCGATTATGTCATTAGATTTGCAATTGGGAACGATCCTGCAATGAAAACTAACAACAAATATTAACGTTTTAAAAATTAGAAAAGTTTTGAGGGTGGTTACCCTAAAATTCTTTTCACCCGTATACCTTCCAGCGCAGTGATTCAATCGAAACGAAATTTATTGGTTGGGTTTAGTTTAACGTGAAGCAGATTTAGTATATATTTTGCTTTGCTGCTGACACAGGGTAACGAGCTTTAGCCATTTTCGTAACTATTGCATACACAGATGCTTCAAATTACATACACAGGTGCAAAGCATTTGCGATAAATTAAGAAACCAATTTTTGAATTTTCCGAGCTTTGAACATTTTTTGGATGGCAGCTTCAAACAACGTTAACCGCTAAATCTTTCGAAGAAATCCTCCGATGAGAACGAAATTCAAAGAATAAGTTGATTTAAGTATGAGCTTGTCAAGGTTAAATTATTGCTGCTTCGTTGGGAAAATGTATAGCTTTGAACAAAGAATGGTTGATATGATTCTACAAAAAAGTGTATTACGTCTTTCCACATTGTCGCTCAAAGACAATTTCTTCGAAAATTAGTTTTCTAGCGGTTCAGGTGCGCTAGAGTTTTTTTTTTCAAAAAAGCGATCCTACTCATGAGGAGATATCTTTGTATGACCTTTGAATCTGATTTCAACAACCACAAAAATCTGGATCCGATTAGTAGAGAGAAGCTCTGTTCAACACATATAGACATACACAGTAGCACGAGATGGGCGCCAATGCTGCACTGACGACCGCTCGACATGATTATTTATAACGTAATTGAAGAATGAATCAATAAGGTAACTCAACAGAAACACTATGACCACGTACCGATTATGCCATTCGAAATAACTAAAGAAAAATAAATTATCGAAACCGAAAGCTTAACAAATATTGTGTAACGTTAAAACCGTTTTAACGGGGAAATCAGTCACAATACTTCGTCCACGACTAGGACCCAAAAAACAGAAGCCCCGGATGACCGTCACTCAGAGGGTGAAGGGGTGGGCAATCTTTATTCAAAGCAAATCCGTTATTATTTTTGGGCGCCACTCGCTTCGCACTGAAAAAAAAACTTCCGAACAAATGTTGCCCCGAAGCAAGAAGAAAGCAACTCTTCGGTTCTAAGCCCACTGAGATCCGGACTTCCGCACTTAGTCTATTTCATCGTCACTCTTACAAGGGAAAGAAACAAATCGAACTATACGAATGGAAAGTAAAGGTTTAAAAACCGGACACAACTACTATCATTATTTCTATTTCGCTAATATCGACTTACAAGTTCACTCGCGTTTTAGCAGGATACCAAAATTATGGTAAAATCTCTTAACTGGTCGTTGTGACCGAAATAAAACAGTTTAAAGATCATACAATGAAAATTCAACAAAACAAAAAAACTCTAGCGCACCTGAACCGCTAGAAACACTAATGTTCGAAGAACAGTAGAAGAATCGTGCAGGTTTTGAGTGCATATTCCACCACATGTGCTGCTTATTACGGCCAAACTGTTTCAAATGCCACGTTTTACTTTCGTCTTAAGAATGCATTATAACTCATATGGTGCAAGGTTTCAGATATTACCACTGGCATGAATTTCAACGTTTATGAGAGCAAAACACGGGTTAATTATATTCGTTATCAGTTGCTTATTTCACATAATTTTGAAAGCAGCATCTCATATAACATCAATGAAGAAAATGCTCAGTGCCTGCAGCACTGTAACTGAAGTTGGTGTTTGGGGCTGCGATCCGAAAAATTTGCAGAACTTTGCGAATTGTAACATCGGTTATTTATTTTCATTGTAAATGTTTCCGGTATGTATACTAACTGTAAGCATTTATTGATACAAAAGTAGCACAACCGACTCGTGCTGGCAACCTTTCGCCAGTATCAAAGCCAAGAATATATCAAATCTGCTTCACGTTGTTTAATTACATTCGAAGTTATAGGAGTATAAAGAAATTTAGGGTTACCTGCAGCGAGTTTTTTCAAATGATCGAAAGCTTAATATTTGCTGTTTATTGTCACTACAATATCATTACCATTTGAAAATTCTACGATAAAACCGCTTAATAAAGATATTGCAATTAAACACAAAACCAACAATAGCTGGCAATCCTATCGTGTCTTTTCAACCAAATTTGGCCTGAATAATGCTTATGACAGGTTTCGTTAATTGTATGAAATTCGTATTGATTTCATGACTGCACTGGAAGTTATAGTGCAAAATGTTTTATTTTCCTGACCGAATTTTCAAAACCAAAGACACAAAAATTACCATAGCTGGTAGCACCAATCAAATTTTTCAACCAAATTTCCACCAAACAGAGATTAGAGTTAGGTTTAGCTTCTGTGTCAATTTCATGAAAATCTGGTAACTTATTCACATTTCATAGGGCAAAAAGCAGTTTTTTTTCTTTGTAATTTTTCAAGATGGCACCACTGGCACAGAGTTGCCCACAATTCAAAATCGCTCCTATCAAATCTGGTCTTACTTAAGTCCAATGCATTCTGTAAATTTTAGCTGTATCTGATTATTGGTTCGTGAGTTTCCGTGAACAGAAGTTTTTGATGCTAAAAATATAGGTTAACAGGGAGAGGGTTACCGTGCTTGTCCGACATGAAATTTCCAAAGTTTTATTTTGAACGTGTAGATAAAACATAAGATTTATATACAGATTGGTTTTATTGTAAGAAACGGACATTTTTTTGAATATTCGATGGTTTGAATGTTTTCACTTCCAAATTTTTTTTTTCAAAATGAAGGCACCAAAATTATCATAGCTGGCAGCTCCAACCGAATTTTTCGACCAAATTTCTACCAAACGTGGCTTAAAGTAAGGTCCAGCAATTGTGTAAGGTTCGTCAAAATCGAACGATTCAATCAGAATTTATAGGGCTAAAAACAGTTATCTTTTTTAGTGGTTTTTCAAGATGGCACCACTGGCACAGAATCGCCCGCATTTCAAAATCACTTCTATCAGACCTGGTCCTATTTAAGGTCAAAACATGCTGTGAATTTCAAATAATTCTGCTCATTGGATCGTGAGTTTCCGTGAACAGAAGTTTTTGATGCTAAAAATATAGGTAAATTGGGCAAGGGCTGCCAGGCGTGCGCGTAATACCATATCTTGTTTTTTTTTTTGGTTATGTAAACAAAGCACAAGACTTACACATAAAAGGCTTATTTTTGAAGAAACGGCATTTTTTCAAGAGAGACGATGATTTGGAGGTTTTCACTTTCAGTACCTACCCTAGCTACAGGGTTGCCAGCACGCTCATTAAAAGCCACACAAATCTACAACTAAATAATATCAATATGTCCTGAAAATTTGGTAATGATTGAATAGCTCTGTCAAAAGTTATCGAAATTTAAAAATTTTCAAATTTTTCCGTCCTCTTTTTAGGCACCCAGCGCACACATAGGGTTAAAAAATTCCAAAGCATTATCCGATTTATATGTAAAACACGTTAGAAATTTATTTTATTAACTTTATTTTTGCGAAAATCATTTGTGCACGAAATAATAGGTATATTAAAAATATCACTTAAATGCCCGCCGGCGCGAAAAGGTTTACAATAACTGACATTTAAGGAGACCTGGACCTATTCTGCATATACACCAATGTATCCTGAAAGTTTCAGCTCAATCGAATGGCGCGTTCCCGAGATTATCTCACTGAAATTTTTTGTACATATATATATATATATATATATATAGAAATATGAATTTTTGGCCGAATCGATTTTAATACTAATGTTCTTCGAACATTAGTAAAAATGAATTATGGCTACAGCATCTGTGAACAATCCCGCGCTGGGGCCCTTTTCAACGTCGTACGCCTCCTTCCTGTCGAAATCCGCCGTCGTTTTTTCACAAAAAATGCAATCGCACTCGGATGCTGATGTAAGACGTACGTAGGTTGCTCCGTCGAAATTCTACACCACGGTCGTTTCACCACTAGCCGCAATGAAGTCGTTCTTCGCTCATTCAGCAATAGACCTGCTTGTTCTGCGCTCGATAACTGCCATTCTCGTTCAATTCATCTCAATCGAACGGCTTCCTAGGTTCCACAAAACTCCTCCGAATAGAGCAAACCAGAAGAAAAATTCGTCAATTTAAATTTTAGCTGCAATCACTTCTAAAAACGTCCGGCTGCTCTCCTTGTCGATTCAAAAGAGAGCGATTCTTTTCTTTCTTTGATCGCAGGAAAATTTTTCAAGTACCAGGACTTTCCCGAAACCGCTTGAACCACTCTAACTGATTCAATTTCACTCGAAATGTCATTTAACTCAAATTCCCTACTTTGGGACAGATGACTTTCCCCTGAGCCGAAATCATCTGGCAGCCGTCAGTTGACATTTCGTACGTCAACTTGTGTATCCATCAACATTGAGTAAAGTTTCTGGTTTTGTGGTGCTATTTTGTGGAGCTGGCGGCACGGCCATTTGGCGTGGACATTTAAACCCTGAGGGCAGTCGACGGTCACGCTCGAGGCGGATAATTGAGTCCAAGGTATGTAGCTATCTGTTCAGTGTTATAATAAATGACAAAAAAAAAACAAAAGGAAAATGGAAGAAAAAAAAGGAAGAAATAAAAAATAAAAAAAAAACTCTAGCGCACCTGAACCGCTAGAAACACGAATGTTCGAAGAACAGTAGAAAAATCGTGCAGGTTTTGAGTGCAGGTTTTGAGTGCATATTCCACCACATGAGCTGCTTATTACGGCCAAACTGTTTCAAATGCCACGTTTTACTTTGGTCTCAAGAATGAACTATAACTCATATGGTAAAAGGTTTCAGATAGAAAAGGTTTCAGATAGAGGAAGCGTCCGATTTCTAGATTCGGCACCACGTGGTCTCGTGAAGAGTGGGACAACAGAATCAATAGGATTAAAAGGTCTCAACAATCATCTAATACTTCCAGTGCAATTTTCAAGCTAGTTGATAGTGCTGTTGCTTTAGACGAATCTTCAACCAAAAGCTTTTTTGTGAAAGGAGCCCCTATTTTCGCTGACGCAACCTGGCTTTCAAAAATGTTGAAGAAGGAGTTGGGCATTGATAATTGCAAATGCGCTGCATTAACCGCCCGTATACGTGGTAAAAAGCGAAAATCCTACACATGCTTCAAATTATCAGTACCTGGTCAATATGGATGGATGTTTTGTAACCACGAGCGAAATGGAGTTGACAGCTATACCTGGAATGGAATGAAATTCAGCCATTGGATTGACAGATGCAACAAACGTGATCCCAAACAACCAACTCAACAATATAATCGCCAAAAAAATAGTACGTATTTAGGCTATTCTCCCATTCGTAGCTCCCGTAATCACTCTCCTTTACTTCCCCAAGCTTCACTATCTTTTAAATCGCCTCCGAATTCAAATAACCACACTAAAAACAGTGACGCTAAGGCGTTACCTTCTACTGTTTCAACGGATAATCAATCCTCTATCAGTGTGCAGCCGGCTAATTCTTTACAAACAGTGGATTCCGCACCCAATGGAGCGTTAATGCAAGCAAGTGCTCCTGAAGGCAGGCCGTCATCCAAATATGCTAATTTTGTCCGTGGAGAGGATCTGATACCATCGCAATCTGGCTCAATCATTATACCAGAAACTCCTGTCAGTCTCCAATCTTCACCAAAATTTCTCGACCCACTTGATCCTCCTGTCGTAAAGCTTACCATAAACTCTAATGAAGAATTAGAGGGCAGGTACCTCTTGTCTCGTTTCAGAGATCATAAAATTTATGACAATGTCCGTCTTTTTCTCGCATACATGCATGATGCACATGATGCCACTTGCTTCGAAGGGAAAACGAAGACTAACCTTAAAGTTATGATTTAACAGGAGGGTCTTCCCACCGACCTTGACTCTTTACGCCTTATTTTTAACCGCTACCACGAAGAACTCGGAATGTCTCCGGATCAGGTTAAACGTGATCTTTTGACTTTTGACTTATCGCTCTTATGTTAATTCTAAACATATTTCGCTCTTACAAAAATCTCGCGATGACCAGAAAAAATATTTCTCCTAACATGAAAGCTACTTTTAGTTACCCTAGGTTTCTGCTCAGCGCTTGCCTTACATTTGATATTATTAGTGGTGCGGTAATCATTGAAGATCTCTCTTGTAAAATTACTTTCAATAACCGACCAAGACGCACCAGATATGCAAATCTGCTCAATGAATTCAGTCATCACACTACCTATGCATATAATGAGCCCATAAATAGGTGCTGTAGGATATTCAATTCTATAAGCAGCCACTACTCTTCGGGGATTACTAAATCAAATTTCAAAAATAACTTGTCCAAAGCCCTTTCCACATCCGAACCCGCTTAACTTCCATCGTTACTAGCCTAAATTTAATTAAAATAATGTAGAATAACTGGTACAAAATTTGTGATGTATTGTATCTTTTTTACGGACAATTTGTATTGTATATTTATGATTAATTGTATTTAAGATTTGTATTATGTTTTCTTGTTGTTATGTTGCCTTGTTTGGTAGATAAATAAATAAATAAATATTACCACTGGCATGGGTTTCAAAGTTTATGAAAGAAAAACACTTGTTAATTCTATTCGTTATCAGTTGCTTATTTCACCAAACTTTGAAAGCAGCATCTCATATAACATCAATGAAGAAAATGCTCAGTGCCTGCAGCACTGTAACTGAAGTTGGTGTTTGGGGCTGCGATCCGAAAAATTTGCAGAACTTAGGGAATTGAAACATCGGTTATTTATTTTCATTGTAAATGTTTCCGGTATGAATACTAACTGTAAGCATTTATTGATACAAAAGTAGCACAACCGACTCGTGCTATCACATCTGCTTCACGTTGTTATATTACATTCGAAGTTATAGGAGCATAAAGAAATTTAGGGTTACCTGCAGCGAGGTTTTTCAAATAATCGAAAGATTAATATTTGCCGTTTATTGTCACTACAATATCATTACCAATTGAAAATTCCACGATAAAACCGCTTAATAAAGATATTGCAAACAAACACAAAACCAACAATAGCTGGCAACCCTATTGTGGCTTTTCAACCAAATTTGGCCTGAATAATGCTTATAATAAGTTCCATTAATTGTACGAAATTCGTATTGATTTCATGACTGCACTGGAAGTTATGGGGCAAAAAGTTTTATTTTCCTGAGAGAATTTTCAAAACCAAAGTCACAAAAATTACCATAGCTGGCAGCACCAATCGAATTTTGAAACCAAATTTCTATCAAACAGAGTTTAGAGTAAGGTGCAGCTGCTGTGTCAATTTCATGAAAATTTGGTTACTAATTCACATTTCATAGGGCAAAAAGCAGTTTTTTTTTCTTTGTAATTTTTCAAGATGGCACCAATGGCACAGAGTTGCCCACAATTCAAAATCGCGTCTATCAGACCTGGTTCTACTTAAGTCCAATGCATGCTGTAAATTTCAATGGTATCTGATTATTGATTCGTGAATTCCCGTGAACAGAAATTTTTGATGCTAAAAATATAGGTTAACTGGGAAAGGGTTATCGTTCTTGTCCGACATGAAATTTCCAAAGTTTTACTTTGAACGTGTAGATAAAGCATAAGATTTGTATACACATTGGTTTTATTGTAAGAAACGGACATGTTTAGGATATTCGATGGTTTGAATATTTTCACTTCCAAATTTTTATTTTTTCAAATTTAAGACACCAAAATTATCATAGCTGGCAGCTCCAACCGAATATTTCAACCAAATTTCCACCAAACGTGGCTTAAAATAAGGTCCAGCTACTGTGTGAATTTCGTCAAAATCGAACGATTCAATCAGAATTTATAGGGCTAAAAGCAGTTATCTTTTTTAGTGATTTTTCAAGATGGCACCATTGGCACAGAATCGCCCGCATTTCAAAATCACTTCTATCAGACCTGGTCCTATTTAAGACCTATACAGTCTGCAAATTTCAATTAATTGTGTTCATCGGATCGTGAGTTTCCGTGAACAGAAGTTTTTGATGCTCAAAATATAGGTAAATTGGGCAAGGGTTACCAGGAGTGTCCGTTATACCATATAACATTTTTTTTTGGTCTATGTAAAAAAAGCACGAAATTTACATATGAGTGGTTTTTATTGAAGAAACGGCATTTTTTCAAGAGAGACGATGATTTGGAGGTTTTCACTTTCAGTGCTTGCCCTAGCTTCAGGGTTGCCAGCACGCTCTACACAAATTTACAATTAAATAATACCAATATGTCCTGAAAATATGGTAATGATTGAATAACTCTGTCAAAAGTTATCGCAATTTAAAAATTTTCAATTTTTCCCGTTCTCTTTTTAGGCACCCAGCGCACACATGGGGTTAAAAAATTCCAAAACATTATCCGATTCACATGTAAAACACGTTCGAAATTTATTTTGTTAACTTTAGTTTTGCAAATCTTATTTGTGTACGGAATAATAGGTATATTAAAAATATCACCAAAATGGCCGCCGGCGCCAAAGAGTTAAAGATTTTTAACTTTTTCTGAGACCTGGCACTATTCTGCATATACACCAATGTGTCCTAAAAATTTCAGTTCAATCGGATGGCACGTTCCTGAGATTTTTTCACTGAAATTTTTTGATGATATATATATATATATATATATATATATATATATATACTTATATATATATATATATATATATATATATATATATATATATATATATATATATATATATATATATATATATATATATATATATATATATATATATATATATATATATATATATATATATATATATATATATATATATATATATATATATATATATATATATATATATATATATATATATATATATATAGAAATATGAATTTTTGGCCAAAGTGATTTTAATACTAATGTTCTTCTTCGAACATTAGTAATAAGAAGCCCAACTGGAAACATCACCAAGCTTTCGGTAATTCTTTCATTTTTATTTAAAATAGTCTATAATTCTCTTTAAAACTAACCCTAAAGTATATTATGAAACATAAAACTAACCACCGACTAATCATATGTAATCTACCCCACCACCAACCAACTTGCTAACCATCCAACTCACTATTTGTAGCCTATGTACCGCCTTTTCCTGGCTAACTATAGATTCTACTCCTATTATATATTTAATCCCACCACCATATGTGCTTACTACTAGTTCTGTTTTATCGGAATTCTTCTAAACTAAACCCACCACCGACAGTAACTATCACTAAATTGTCTATACACGTTCTTCCCCATTACCCACTATTTCACGCGCCTACTATCTCCGAGCTCCCGTCTGGCTGATGGTCAACTTCTATACAGCGCTTCAAATCTTTTGCGTGCCATGTACCTGCGGCCTTTCTCTTCATGTCCACGAGTGCATACGTCCACGCGGACAACTTTTTCCGTAACCTAAAAGGGCCGACGAACGCTGGAGCGAGCTTCGCCGTAAAATGTTTGCTGGCATCGGACAGGACTTAGTTTTTCCTCCACACTAGATCCCCGACCTGGAAAGACTCCGACCTTTGGCGTAGATTATACCTCTCTTTACTAGATTCAGCAGCCTGCCTCATTCTCCTGACTACTTCCGCTCGAATCGTTTCCAGCCTCATCGCGCTTCTCGATGGTGAGAAGTCAACCTGTTGATCTCCCGGAGGCTCTGACTTGTCCCGGAATGTAATCATCTCCCTACCAAAGTTAACGAAATAAGGTGAAAACCCCGTTACTTCATGTTTATAAGTCCGCAAGGCGTAGGCATTTTTGCTAGATATTTATCCCAAGATCGGTTGTTTTCCGACGCGTAACACCTTAACATGCATTTAACATCCTGGTTACGCCTTTCGGCCGGGTTAGCCTGAGGGTGATACAATGCAGTGTAGCTCACATGCACGCCATACTCTTCCACCGCTTTCCTGAATTGGCTGCCCCGGAACTGCACCCCATTATCACAAATGAGTACCCTGG
Source organism: Nemotelus nigrinus (assembly GCA_947369275.1). Taxonomy (NCBI): domain Eukaryota; kingdom Metazoa; phylum Arthropoda; class Insecta; order Diptera; family Stratiomyidae; genus Nemotelus; species Nemotelus nigrinus. The sequence continues at coordinate 111,323,055 of OX376373.1, forward strand.
GGACACCGTACACCAAAAAAAACGTTCTCTTCTAACAGGCGAAAAACAGTCTTTGCCGTCGCACTTCGCACAGGTAATAAAACCGAATACTTTGAGACGTAATCGAGGATCTTTAAGATATAAGAATGAGCTCTTGACGACCTCGGCAATGGCCCTACCAAATCTACACCGATCATCTCCCACGGGACTTTCGCTTCACCCGCACTAGTTGACATTAACCCAATGGGAGCTTTCCGTTCCACTTTGCATGTCTGGCACACCTTGCATCTTCGGACGTATTCCCGGATATCCATATTCATCCGCGGCCAGTAGTAGCTCTGCGTAATATGAGCTATCGCTCGTGTCGCTCCCATATGGCCCGCTTTTGGGTCCTCGTGATAACGCTCCAGTATTGCTGGTCTCTCACCTTTGCTGACAACTCGCTTCCAGACTTGAGTAGTCCCACCGCCTGTCGCTCGAACTGTGAGCCGTTTCCACAACGTATCTCCGATTACCTTCCAGTCCGAAAACCTATCTGGGTTTTTTCCAACCTTGTCCAACATGCTTTTATACCAACGCTCTGTGACCTGGGGCGTGGATACACCGCCTACGTCAATCATTGCCCGCGAAAGCGCGTCCGGAACCAGATTTTCCTTTCCCTTTCTATGACCCACCTCGAAATCGAATTGCTGCAACCGTACTGCCCATCTAGCTAATCTACCCGTCGGGTCTTTCAATATGTTCAGCCAGACGAGCGAATGATGGTCAGTGATTACAACAAAATGAGTCCCTCCGATGTAGGGTCGGAGCTTTGCGATGGCCCATAGAACTCCCAAACACTCTTTCTCCGTTGAAGAATACTTTTTTTCTTGTTGAGACAACGCTCGGCTGAGAAAGCACACGACTTTCTCTCCAGTCGGGTGTGCCTGACTCAGCACAGCCCCTTTACCAACATCGGAGGCATCAGTCTGCACCTTAAACGGAAGTTCGGACAAGATAGTACGGGTGCAGTTGTAAGCTTTTGTTTGCAGAACACAAACGCGCGATCACATTCCTCAGTCCATAGAAACTTACGGCCCTTCTTGATTAAGTCGGTCAACGGCGCCACCATTAATTCGTGATCTGGTATGAAGTGTCTGTACCAGGACACCATGCCCAAGAGCTGCCTCACTTGCTTGACCGAGGTAGGACGGGGAAACTCGCTTTATGCCCTTACCTTCTCGGGATCTACGTGCAGTCCCTCCACATCAACCAAGTAGCCCAGATACTTAAGCTGTGCCCTACAGAACTGGCATTTCTCCCTTGAAACCCGTAAACCAGCTTCCCTTAACCGAACGAAAACTTCACGCAATACCTCAAGATGCCGGTCAAAAGTCTCGGTTACAACTATCACGTCATCGAGATACGTAAAAACAAAAGGCTCTAGTGCAGGTCCAAGCACCGTGTCTATCAGCCGTTGCCATGTTGTGGCCCCCGCATTGTGAAGTCCGAAAGGCATCCTGCGAAATTGGTACAAACCTCTTCCTGGCACGGTGAATGCGGTGTACTGCTTAGATTCCTCTGCCATCGGTACTTGCCAGTACGTGGATTTGACGTCCAGCGTCCACAAGTATTTCGCATTTCTTAGCTTGTCTAAGGTAGCCGAAATGTACGGCAGGGGATAGGCGTCTTTTTCCGACACCGCATTCACCTTTCGGAAGTCCACGCAGAACCGGAATGACCCATCTTTCTTCCGAACTAGCAATATCGGCGAAGACCACGGACTAGATGACGGCTCGACTACTCCCATCCGTAGCATTTCGTCTAACTCCGCATTAATTTGTTTTTGCACCGCAGGCGAGACTGGGTAGTATCTCTGCTTGATAGGGGAAGCCGTGGTTTTGATTACGTGCTCCACGGAATTCGCGCACCCTAGTCCGTCGCCCATTAACCAAAATTTTTTTTCCAATAAATTCGCCAATGTATCTGCTTCCTCTGTTGATAAATGGGCTCGACTTCGCAGCGCCTTACCCATCTCCACCTCGACTGAAGTGATTGACGTCCACTGCTGGCCTTTCATATCCAACACGACGCCGAAACGCTGCCAAAAGTCTATACCTAAAATCACTTCTTGCGGAATCGATGAAATTACTAATGTTTCGAGAGTATGCTTTCGTCCATTCAAAGCAAACTCCAGCCCAACAACTCCATCTACAGCACATGTTACGCCGTTTGCGAGACGTACTTCTTCGATTCCATCCTGTCTCAGAGTCAAACCTCTACCTGCCAACCGAGACCACTCTTTCCATCCCAGAATCGTACGACTCGCCCCTGAATCTAATAATCCCTCCAAAATCGTACCTTCGATCTCCACTTGTAAGTGCGGTAGACTGTCGGGATTATCTTCCACCAACGCATAGTCTACGTTCGGCTAATGACTCCTCCGCTCCGGCCTTGATATCGTGTTCGCTCGGCCGCTTAACGAGCATGACGATCGTTTCCCGATCCCGGCGTATCTTGTCGAGCCCGATTTTCCGGCCCATTAACTCTCCCTTGGCATGATGGGCATGAAGCACGCATGACCCCCTGACGACCACAGCCAAAACATCTCCTGGGCTCAGAGCACTCCCTGGATACATGACCTTCTTTTCGGTAGTTCCAACACCGCACACGACTGCCCCCGGATATCACCACTACCTGCGCTGTAGTCTCCGCACTCACATATGACAGATCTGGCTCTAAACACCTCCTCGATCGTGTAGTCGGGGGTACGAACGCCGCTACTGAAGCCCTCGTTGCATCCAATGTGCGCCCCATTCTTACCAATTCGGATATTTACTCGACTGGCTTCAGACATAGCTGCTGCTGATAGAAGGGGCGATATTCCTTCTCAAGGTCCGAAGTTTTTCTTCTTTGGAGCAACTTTTCTTTAATCTACTAAAAAGGCGCTCCATTATCTTCACATAAACCCCCATCGACTCGTTTTCCCCTTGAGTCCGTCTTCGGATTTCCTCCCAGAGGCGATCTTCATAGTCGGAGGGCAAGAATTCTGCCCTCAGCTCTTCTACTAACGCGTCCCAGCTTTCCACAAGGTTGCGGTTGGCCCTAAACCAAATCAACGCCCGCCCATCGAAGAGATCGACTGCTGCCCGGAAGAGCTGAGATTTGGTAAGCCCTCGTGCCTGGCGTAGCTCTTCGACCCGCTCTAAAAAGGCATTGATAGAACCTGACGAGTCGCCACTAAACTTAAGGCCCCATTTCGCCACTTCCGCAAGACTTGTACTCCGTGCTGTTGGCATTGCGTTTGTCGCTTGGTCTTCGTTCGGGTGCTCCGCCTCATCGCCACTTGAATCACCTACCCTCTCCTCCAAAGAACCCATCGCCAGGATGAACCTATTCCGGAGAGACCTCGCTTCATTCTTTTGCTCGATGGTCACCGCCTGCATGTTTGCCAAACGCCGGAATCCAAACTCGACCTTAACCTTCGCCTTGACATAGTCCGATGCCGCTCTATACCTAGACACCCTAGCTATAAGCTCCTCGACCTCTGACGCTTTTGCCGTAAGCTCCGCATAATCCGTCGCATAATCCGTCGCATAATCGAACGGGTACTCCGTTTCGACGTATGATGTATCCAACGCTGCTTCTGCTTTTAGCGTCGCCCTCAGGATTTTTCGCATATTATCGACTGTATCCGCCGGGAAACCTCGGATCGCAGGCTCATATGTGAGCTCATCCTTGCTAAGTCGATCCACTATAATCTTCATCACTAAAATACTGACTTCTAAATCACGATAGAGCGGAAAACTTTAATCGCCGATTAACAAATGCACCCCCCATCAACAATAAAAATAGCTAATGACGATATTTTCACTGTTCAAAATCACCTATTTGTAGCGGAAATGAGGATGGGACTGGCCTTAGCACAACTTAGAACCAGACCGAAGTCCAGAACCAAGAGTGCTAAGGTCAGAAAGTGGAATGGCTGCTGCCATTCAAGAGGCAAAACAAAAAAAGAATTGCCCCGAGAGCAGGGTGCCCTAGAAATGGCCGTGAAGGCCCCTCGTCCGCATTAGCGGAGCACCCTTTAACCAACCCCGACGGATGCTGGGGTGCCGCTTTGCTAGCTCGCTGCGGCTGGGGTGGGTTCTTTAAACAAAAATGGGGTTAGTTTGCTCTCAAAGAAAACGGGATGCTACGTATTATTTCATCCGTCATAATACTGTAGCCGCAAACTGGAATATAAAAATACCCAAGGACCAAAAGGGGCATAGTTCCGTAAAGGAAACCACCCAGGCTCTGCAACATGGGCTGACTAAGCAGACCCAGTGCTCGTGACAACGCACGGAGCCAGAAAATTGAAAATCTAAACGGGAAAATAGGAAAAAAGGCTACCTCTCTTTACAAGGAACCCGGGTGAGGCAGACAGCCCCGGGCCCCCGATGTTAGTGGAGCCCTGACCCCGATGGTCTGGGGTCCTCCACCCTCTGATACTGGCCCTCAATATTCAAAAATTCAAAAAATCTACCAAAAAAATGCTGAAACTAATTAGGTTTGGGCCAGTATCCCTCCCTTTAAAGAATGCTGAGAAGTACCGACGATTCACAAAAAAAACTCTATTTAATCATTTTTAGGCCAGCCAGGCCACGCGCGGACCCTGAAAAAGAAGAGAACTTCTCGGGCTTTCGCCCAATAAGAAGGCCTGAGGGTTTCTGATTTAACAATTCATTTTTTTTATTCAGTCTAGTTGCGACAATTTCGAGGAGTCATCATATTTAAATGTTACAAAAATACAAGTTAATATTTCAATAGGGTTGATAGAATTTTCCTTGTTCTTACTGTTTTACTAGCTACGAGTTGTTTGTTGCTTTGTATATTTAGCAGGATAATTTCGAGCCATTTTTGTTCTTACTATCTTGCTATGTACATTTAAGATGATTGTATTAACAATAAAATAAGAATTTCGAAATTCGTATTTAAATACTATTTTCAGATCATGAGATTTCAGGAAATTAACGCTTGTTTGCGTTCACTCTCTCATCAAAGATAAATCGGAAACTTTTCTAAACCTGTATCTATCTATTCATTGAAATTAAGGCCAGGTCATTTAAGATATAGAAAAATTTTTTTTTTTTTTTTCTCTTTTGTTGCCGAATTTAGAATCTTGGCCAATTTAAAGTGATACGTGAGTTGAAGTTTACCAGGGTTAATTTTTATCTTTCATGTAAGAGCTTAGAAAATTCAATCTACGACATCTTATCAAATGAGAAATATTTTGAGAATCATAAGCTTTTCAATATTTTCAAATTTAACAGCAATATCATACAGAGCAATTTAGTGACTAGGAAGTAAATTTTATGCAAACCATTCATTTTCAAATATTTTCGATGTAATCAAAAAAAAATTTTTTTTTTTTCCTTTAGAATTTTTACTTATTCTAACGATTTAAGACTACCTTAAATTCTAAATTTTAAAACCATCTTTAAATATTCTCAATTAATGTGATTTTTTTCGACTCAATACAGTTGTTGGCATTGCCATGTGTCGTATCATGTGATTTGATTCATTGCTTGTGTCAAAACACCAAACAATTCTATTCGAAAATATACACGCAAAATACAATAGATAAAAGGAATATTGTTCAAATTCACAATGTACTACTGCTACGTCAACTGCATACATCACTCAAAAAGAATACTTCTTAAGGGCTACTAAAACCCCGATCATAATTTTGTTTAACATCGCTATGTACTGTGTTTAAATTTAATTCTTTTGGAGTTTTGGTTTGCAATTTATTTTTCTGACGTTTTTTTTGTTTGTCTTTGGTTTGTATTTCAAATATTTCAAATACTTTCGTTTGAAGTTTGATTTCTTTGCACCAATCCCCCAAGCTTTTAACTCTTTTGTTAAGGATGTATTTAATGTCATCCGATGATTTTACGTTAATTTCTATGATTGAATTCAAAACGCCATGAAATTATTATAGCGTAACATGTTATAGTGAAAGCGGGTCTAAGTATGTCACTTCAATACAGAATGCCACTTGTTGCTCTGTTATTACAGATACAACATGTTTAAGAATTTTATATATTTTGTTGTTTTTTTTTTTTTTTTTTTTTGTTTTCTTTCGATTATTACCGACTATGGAAAGTAATTGGAAACCGTTGAATGCGAGTCTTTGTTTAGTTTGGAAAAGCTGTTTTTTTTTTTTTTTTTATTGATATTTTCACAAATGCTTACGTTTTTCTCGAACCGGAGACTCGTCCACTGATGGAAATCGTGTTTTCGAATTGCAGCGTGCAAACTTTCATGGGAACCTGTTAGAACGAATAGCCATAAAATCGCTTCCGCCCCAACCACTACTGACTGGACTATTCTTAGAACTCGTACTACCATCCGTGATAAGTTCACTTTCGCTGAGGGAGAAAGAAAATCCAATTCTAACTCCTAGCCTGCCAAGCGATGTACGCACATCGATAACACCCTGTGCGCGAATTTAATTAGTGGATCCTTCAAGATGACGATAGATATGTCTCTGCAACCGCAGTCGGCTGTTTACTTATACACTGGTGAACTTTACTGTGTATTTATCGCATCGCTGCCAATATCTTTACATAACACCCATACACTTCTTGTTTACGATCGCTGTATCTGACAAGCTGGGCATAAAAATCACATATCAGCCTATGCGACTTTGTATAGCCGATGGCACGAATTTAAACAGCAACAATGACAACTCCGAACTGGATTCGAAGTAAACATACAATCAACATACGCGAAGGTGACAAGTTTAAACAATGGCAGCCTAAGATACACGCTTCCAGGCTCGCTTGGTGTGGCCTCTGCGTTCTGCCTCCGCTATGTGTGTAGTGTCATTTCGCGAATTGCAATTTCACACGTGCAGCACAATGATCAATGATTGTTTGCCGATATCGTCCAAATAAAGAATGTGACCTTTAAATCTCAATCTTTTTCAGCTTTATCATTGAGTTTCAGATGTCGTATCGCATCTATATTGATGTTGCCCTAAACTACTGCAAAAAAAATGCTCGCAAAGCCACGGAATGATAAAATCTCATCATGTGCTGACCATATGCTGCTTCGATTATGTACAGTGCTTATGAACGAAGCCAGCTTTATGTTGCCTATGCACTCGACATGACACTGTGCCAACTTGAAAACATTGCGACTTTCTATCAACGAGATTTGGACCAGGGCTTGATTAGCACCATTTTGAAATAATTTGCGCGGCCGCCAGGATGACTAGTTCTCAATCAGTATTTTATTCGGGAAATTGCACTCTGCACTTCGCGTTGCGGGATTGTTATTTTCACAAATTGGCTTGGCGATGCACAAAGTAAAGTCTTTCGAAAGAATGCAATAGCTATCGAAGATGCAATGCTCAACGTCAAGGAACCAGCAAAAACGCATTATACATCCGTGACTCACCTTTCATTGTTTTGGATAAGTTAATTGCTATTTGACCATAGACTATTATGTCGGGAGCGCACACGTGAATATTTCAAACTATGCACCGTACACAATTAATTTCACTTCCCCTCCGCGCAGCAGATGAGAAAAACCCCGTCTTTCAACTTATTGGAACTGTTCAGGAGCGTGAAAAATCAAAGGAAACACACTAATCGGTGTATCACAAAAACGATTTCCACTTATCGCGAGCACTTTTCAAAAATTGTTTGAACAAAATCAACCTAAAAGAAAACTCGCGTTCTTAAACGTTTCATTGGCGAGGACAACGACAGGCATCACTTCACCATTCGTAACAACGTACGGGCGCACGCACGAGACAACTTTCCGTATCATCACCGATTTGCTCGCTTCTCATTTTCGGTACTTGTACATTGATATGAATTAAGTTCGGCAGTCATTAGGGTTTTCAAAAATATAACTTTAGATTACAAATGACGCCGACTGCCATTTTTGTAAGAATTTATGGTCGGTCTCTCGTCGTATCCTCGTATCGGCTCGAGAATCAAAACCAATCTCCCCGTCGGGCCATCCGGCCTCCACACCGATTTCACACCGACCTTGTTACCACAGCGAATTCACCAAGACTGTCTCGAGCTTATCAGCTCCAGCTCGCAAAATGCCAGTTCGAGTCGCAAAACAAGATCCCGTTAGAACTTGTTGCTACTCGAATTCAATAATAAGGTCGCCGGGGACGTACGGGACTTATTTTTGTGCGATTGAAATGTGGTTTCAATCGCAAAATGTTGTAGCGTCTCCGATCCATACAGTGTGGGTCGGAGATGTGTGACCAGTAATTTTTGAATGAAAAATATAAAAATTACTGGATGCTACAACACAGATCTTTCCACAAGGGCAAGTGCGTGGAAAGAGCTGAAGGATGGATGTAATAGGTGAAAGACAATGACGTGAACAGGTGATCAAGTCTTTTACTATCCAATCTTTTAGATTTATTGCGTGAACTAGTGAGCAAATAAAAAGGAGTAAATATCATTGTAGGAAATTTCGTGAACACGTATGCTAAGTTAATGACGAAAGTATCTTTGATAGAGGAAATGGTGAACCAGGTGAACATCTCTGGATACTTTCTATTTGAGGCAGGAGTGACACCTGAAATAGGCGCAAATGGACGATCTCCAAATGAAATTTGGAAACAGATCGTGAACTGGTGAACTAGTGGGTATATCACTTAGTGATGTCTTTCGCGTGAAAGACGCCCACTGATCGTCCATTTTGATCGGCCAGCTGGTAATAAGCACCGCCGATCTTCTTAATTATCTTACTAGGTAAGAACTTCCGGTCCAGCTTTGCATTGTAGTGCGCGGCTGCGTCACTTTGCCGGAAGTTGCGCCTGTAGACCACTTCGCCAGGCTGGTATGTAACCAACCTGGAACGAAGATTATAGGCCTTGGCATTGCGAGACTGGGCTTGGGTGGTGAGGTCGCGGATGGTTTGGCGTAGAAGAGCCAGGTGGTCAGGAAGTGGCAGAGTGGTCTCGGGGTCATCCAGGAGATGGAGTTGCCGCAAAAGTTGGTAAGTGCGGCCATGGGTGACCATAGGTTGCCCGAAGACTGCCTGATAAGGCGAAGTTCCTATGGTTGCGTGAGGTGCTGAGCGGAGCGCGCAGGTTATCTCTGGGATTTTGGCGTCCCATTCCTTTTGAGCAGGATCAATATAGGAACGTATTGCTGCCAGTATGGAGCGGTTAAGACGTTCCGAGGCATTGGCTTGAGGGGAATACACGGCGGTGAAGGTATGTCCGACACCGAATTCATGTAAGAAGGTTTGAAAAATAGACGACCGAAATTGTACACCGTTGTCAGTCACGACACTTTCCGGGACTCCAACAAGATGAAATATCCTCTTCCTCAGGATGTCGATGACTGCTTTCGCAGTGAATTTCCGAAGCGGCTCGATGAATGGAAACCGCGAAAGATGGTCCAGGACGATGAGAGCTCCAATGTTGCCAGACTTGGACCTAGGGTAGGGGCCGATAATGTCTATGTACAAGCGCTGGAATATGCGCTCGGGAACGGACTGCAGCGTCATTGGTGGACGAAGGGTGTGTGAAGGGGCTTTGGTGGTTTTGCATGTGAGGCATGATCCCACATATTCACGCACTTGAGCGGCCATTCGTGGCCAATAAAACCATTGACGTAATCGCCCGAGGGTTTTGGCCACGCCACCATGCGCACTCAAGGGTGGGTCATGAGCTCCCTTCACTAATTCTGCCGTCATTTCTGACGGCACCCACAACTTCCAAGCCAACTGGTCTTGAAGTCCGTTTCCGGTCGCATACTCAGTCCGCTTGTACACGAACCCGTCTACAACTTTTAGGTCCGGCAGTTGGTCTTGTTCTGCCTGGACTTTAGCCGCTAGCTCCGTATAGGAAGCACTTTTGAAGTGTGGCGACTCTAAGTCTAGCTCCATTGGAGTCTCCTCGCCTTCTGCCGGCATCAACGCCTCGGCAGAAAACATGCGCGACAAAGAGTCCGGCACTACGTTTTGGCTTCCCTTTCGGTGGACGATGGTGAAATTAAACCCTTGAAGTTTAAGGGCCCACCGGGCTAAGCGACCATTTAGATCTGGTTGGTGCATTAGCCATTTTAGGGAAGCATGGTCGGTCACGATTTCAAATTCGTGACCTTCCACGTAGGCACGGAACTTTTTGATTGCCAACACCGCTGCCAGACATTCTTGCTCAGTGACGGTGTAATTACGCTGAGCGGGATTCAATTTGTGGGACATATAGGCGACGGGGGCTTCGTCTCCTTCCTCCGTCCGTTGCACTAGCACGGCACCTACTCCATGTTGACTCGCGTCACATTGGATGGAGAAGGGCTTGTTGAAGTCAGGGCTGTGCAACACTGGAGCCGAAGCAAGGCTCACTTTCAATTGCTTGAAAGCATTTAGCCTCTCGTCGGTCCACACAAATTGAGTCCTCTTCGAAAGCATGTCTGTCAGTGGCGTTGACAAAGACGCATATTCTCTGACGAAGCGCCGATACCAACCGCAGATTCCCAAAAATCTCCGCAGCTGCTTCGTGGTCGTCGGAAGAGGGAAATCCATAATGGACCTCACCTTGTCAGGGTCTGTCCGAATCGTTCCGTTACCAACAATGTGGCCAAGATATTTTACCTCGCGCAAGAGGAACTTGCTCTTCTCCACATTGATGGTAAGGCCAGCTTGTCGCAGATGGAATGCGACCTGGTGCAGTACCTTCAGGTGTTCGTCGAAGGCCTCGGTTATCACCAACAAGTCATCCAAATACACGAATACTTGGTGCTTAAGATGCGGAGGTATCACTTTGTCCATGAGTCGTGACATCGTTTGGGGTGCATTGCACAAACCAAACGGCATCACGACAAAGTGATACAAGGGTCGCCCGGGTACAGTGAAAGCCGTCTTCTCCCTTGACCGTTCCTCCAAAGGAATCTGCCAGAAGGCATCTTTTAGATCCAGGCTCGTAATAAATGTGGCCTTAGGGAGTCTGCTTAAGATGCCGTCTATCAGTGGTAAGGGATAGGCGTCTTTCACCGTGACCGAGTTCACCTTTCGCGCATCCAAGCACAGGCGTACCTTGGAGGGCTTGACCACTAGGGTCACTGGCGAGGACCACGCACTCTTGGACTCTTCGATCACGCCCAGCGCGAGCATACGATCTATCTCTTTGTATAAGAGCTTTTCGACAGCTGGCGAAACAGAGAAGTGTCTCTGTTTAATCGGTTTCTGTTCGCCAGTGTCGATTTCGTGCTCGATCAGCGCTGTTTTTCCCAAACCCTCTACGGTGAACGACGGGAAGCTAGCAATCACAGACGTAAGTCTGTGACGCTGCCCCGGTGAGAGAGGGTGGGCGTGATCGTCGAGTTGTTCGAGGCTACTAGTGGTGTTGACTTGTTGGGATGGCGCAAACAGGTCTGCTGCTAAGGCGAACTGACGCACGAAATCCACTCCTAGATATAAGTTTTGGCTAAGAGTGGGAATTATCCAGAGCGTCAGGGACTTGGTAACTCCCCTGAACGTGATGTCAGCTGACACTCGGCCTACGGCTTGATGTTGTGTGCCGTCTGCAGTCTTCAACCCGAGAGAAGCTCTTTTCCAATGAAAAGCGTTCCTCTCGAGGAATGACTTTGCCAGGTCAGCCGCCATCACGCTCACGGAAGCTCCCGTGTCGATCAAGCCTGCAATTGGTTGGTCGAACAGCAGAACCTGCGCGTATGGACGGACGTCACCTGAAGGCACGTCCATCAAAGTGGCACAGTTAAGCTGGTAACGCCAACGCCGAAAGCGAGAATAAAAAGCTCTCATTCTCAGCGTTGAGCGCTTTGTTTTGGAACGAATAGGTTTTAGTCGTGAAATTTCGGAATTAAAAATTCGGTCTCGGACCGCCGTATATTTCTGCCATCTTAGGTGGTATGGCAGAAAAGCCAATGGTGCGTGTTGTGTTATAGCTGGGGGAAAACTGTCAGGGCTCTTGGGCGCAGATATAGAAGCGTCGGAGGCATCGTGAGGGTTTCCGAGAGACGTCCGCCTGTCCTCAGTCCTGTCTATCTGCTGGGATTCGGAGGGGGGTGTGTCCCACTGTTTGGGAGGCTCTTGCTGGAAATCGGCACTCCCGGTTGGCGGTTTTTTGATTGGCATACTGCGCAATGAGGTTTGTAAGTGTTTTCCTTACCGCAACCGTAGCAGAATACACGCCTTTCTTCCAAGCAGTTATCAAATCTGTGTCCCACCTTCCTGCAATTCCAGCAGGTAGGCAGGACTGTCGCAGCACATAGTGTTTCGTCTGCGGGTCTCTCACTCGACCGGCTCCCTAGCTCACCGTCTAACTCAGTCCAATCCGGCGGATCCGTCAGCGCCGACAGATGCCGGCGAGTCCCGAAGACTCTTTCTGGCTGGCCTAGAGCTTTGGCCAATCTCTCCCGCCTTTTAACATGCTCTCGAACCTGCTGGGTGCTAATGAACTGGCGATCCACCAGCTGCCACTGCAACTCCGGGAGCATATTCCCCTGCACGATATCCAAGAGGTCATTGTCGTGCAGAGGGACTGGAAGGCTGCTTGCCATTCGACGGAGATCTCTATAAAATTCATCGAAAGACTCGCCCACTTTCTGTCGTCGCTGGCGGATCCTCCGCATGATTTCGCTATTGGATGCCCAAGAGGTAAGCTAACTAGGAAATGATTTTAAAAGGAAAGGATTGGGAAGGATGTTTGCGGCTAGTAAGGAAGAGCGAGCAATGCAAGTCTTAATTAAAGGGGTTTGTTCTCTCGAACGAAGTATATCGAATCGCAAAGGAGGCGATTCTAAGACCTGCTAGTGAGAATGGAATTATTAGGATTTAAAGACGTGAAGTCTTAAGGGGAGTATGAGTCGAAACTCATAAGTATTTTCTCACTTTGGTGTGGGTTGCCCAAAACAAGTTTCGAGCCCCACGTTGGGCGCCAATTGTAGCGAAAATGAGGATGGGACTGGCCTTAGCACAACTTAGAACCAGACCGAAGTCCAGAACCAAGAGTGCTAAGGTCAGAAAGTGGAATGGCTGCTGCCATTCAAGAGGCAAAACAAAAAAAGAATTGCCCCGAGAGCAGGGTGCCCTAGAAATGGCCGTGAAGGCCCCTCGTCCGCATTAGCGGAGCACCCTTTAACCAACCCCGACGGATGCTGGGGTGCCGCTTTGCTAGCTCGCTGCGGCTGGGGTGGGTTCTTTAAACAAAAATGGGGTTAGTTTGCTCTCAAAGAAAACGGGATGCTACGTATTATTTCATCCGTCATAATACTGTAGCCGCAAACTGGAATATAAAAATACCCAAGGACCAAAAGGGGCATAGTTCCGTAAAGGAAACCACCCAGGCTCTGCAACATGGGCTGACTAAGCAGACCCAGTGCTCGTGACAACGCACGGAGCCAGAAAATTGAAAATCTAAACGGGAAAATAGGAAAAAAGGCTACCTCTCTTTACAAGGAACCCGGGTGAGGCAGACAGCCCCGGGCCCCCGATGTTAGTGGAGCCCTGACCCCGATGGTCTGGGGTCCTCCACCCTCTGATACTGGCCCTCAATATTCAAAAATTCAAAAAATCTACCAAAAAAATGCTGAAACTAATTAGGTTTGGGCCAGTATCCCTCCCTTTAAAGAATGCTGAGAAGTACCGACGATTCACAAAAAAAACTCTATTTAATCATTTTTAGGCCAGCCAGGCCACGCGCGGACCCTGAAAAAGAAGAGAACTTCTCGGGCTTTCGCCCAATAAGAAGGCCTGAGGGTTTCTGATTTAACAATTCATTTTTTTTATTCAGTCTAGTTGCGACAATTTCGAGGAGTCATCATATTTAAATGTTACAAAAATACAAGTTAATATTTCAATAGGGTTGATAGAATTTTCCTTGTTCTTACTGTTTTACTAGCTACGAGTTGTTTGTTGCTTTGTATATTTAGGAGGATAATTTCGAGCCATTTTTGTTCTTACTATCTTGCTATGTACATTTAAGATGATTGTATTAACAATAAAATAAGAATTTCGAAATTCGTATTTAAATACTATTTTCAGATCATGAGATTTCAGGAAATTAACGCTTGTTTGCGTTCACTCTCTCATCAAAGATAAATCGGAAACTTTTCTAAACCTGTATCTATCTATTCATTGAAATTAAGGCCAGGTCATTTAAGATATAGAAAAATTTTTTTTTTTTTTTTCTCTTTTGTTGCCGAATTTAGAATCTTGGCCAATTTAAAGTGATACGTGAGTTGAAGTTTACCAGGGTTAATTTTTATCTTTCATGTAAGAGCTTAGAAAATTCAATCTACGACATCTTATCAAATGAGAAATATTTTGAGAATCATAAGCTTTTCAATATTTTCAAATTTAACAGCAATATCATACAGAGCAATTTAGTGACTAGGAAGTAAATTTTATGCAAACCATTCATTTTCAAATATTTTCGATGTAATCAAAAAAAAATTTTTTTTTTTCCTTTAGAATTTTTACTTATTCTAACGATTTAAGACTACCTTAAATTCTAAATTTTAAAACCATCTTTAAATATTCTCAACTAATGTGATTTTTTTCGACTCAATACAGTTGTTGGCATTGCCATGTGTCGTATCATGTGATTTGATTCATTGCTTGTGTCAAAACACCAAGCAATTCTATTCGAAAATATACACGCAAAATACAATAGATAAAAGGAATATTGTTCAAATTCACAATGTACTACTGCTACGTCAACTGCATACATCACTCAAAAAGAATACTTCTTAAGGGCTACTAAAACCCCGATCATAATTTTGTTTAACATCGCTATGTACTGTGTTTAAATTTAATTCTTTTGGAGTTTTGGTTTGCAATTTATTTTTCTGACGTTTTTTTTGTTTGTCTTTGGTTTGTATTTCAAATATTTCAAATACTTTCGTTTGAAGTTTGATTTCTTTGCACCAATCCCCCAAGCTTTTAACTCTTTTGTTAAGGATGTATTTAATGTCATCCGATGATTTTACGTTAATTTCTATGATTGAATTCAAAACGCCATGAAATTATTATAGCGTAACATGTTATAGTGAAAGCGGGTCTTAGTATGTCACTTCAATACAGAATGCCACTTGTTGCTCTGTTATTACAGATACAACATGTTTAAGAATTTTATATATTTTGTTGTTTTTTTTTTTTTTTTTTTTGTTTTCTTTCGATTATTACCGACTATGGAAAGTAATTGGAAAGCTGTTTTTTTTTTTTTTTTTATTGATATTTTCACAAATGCTTACGTTTTTCTCGAACCGGAGACTCGTCTACTGATGGAAATCGTGTTTTCGAATTGCAGCGTGCAAACTTTCATGGGAACCTGTTAGAACGAATAGCCATAAAATCGCTTCCGCCCCAACCACTACTGACTGGACTATTCTTAGAACTCGTACTACCATCCGTGATAAGTTCACTTTCGCTGAGGGAGAAAGAAAATCCAATTCTAACTCCTAGCCTGCCAAGCGATGTACGCACATCGATAACACCCTGTGCGCGAATTTAATTAGTGGATCCTTCAAGATGACGATAGATATGTCTCTGCAACCGCAGTCGGCTGTTTACTTATACACTGGTGAACTTTACTGTGTATTTATCGCATCGCTGCCAATATCTTTACATAACACCCATACACTTCTTGTTTACGATCGCTGTATCTGACAAGCTGGGCATAAAAATCACATATCAGTCTATGCGACTTTGTATAGCCGATGGCACGAATTTAAACAGCAACAATGACAACTCCGAACTGGATTCGAAGTAAACATACAATCAACATACGCGAAGGTGACAAGTTTAAACAATGGCAGCCTAAGATACACGCTTCCAGGCTCGCTTGGTGTGGCCTCTGCGTTCTGCCTCCGCTATGTGTGTAGTGTCATTTCGCGAATTGCAATTTCACACGTGCAGCACAATGATCAATGATTGTTTGCCGATATCGTCCAAATAAAGAATGTGACCTTTAAATCTCAATCTTTTTCAGCTTTATCATTGAGTTTCAGATGTCGTATCGCATCTATATTGATGTTGCCCTAAACTACTGCAAAAAAAATGCTCGCAAAGCCACGGAATGATAAAATCTCATCATGTGCTGACCATATGCTGCTTCGATTATGTACAGTGCTTATGAACGAAGCCAGCTTTATGTTGCCTATGCACTCGACATGACACTGTGCCAACTTGAAAACATTGCGACTTTCTATCAACGAGATTTGGACCAGGGCTTGATTAGCACCATTTTGAAATAATTTGCGCGGCCGCCAGGATGACTAGTTCTCAATCAGTATTTTATTCGGGAAATTGCACTCTGCACTTCGCGTTGCGGGATTGTTATTTTCACAAATTGGCTTGGCGATGCACAAAGTAAAGTCTTTCGAAAGAATGCAATAGCTATCGAAGATGCAATGCTCAACGTCAAGGAACCAGCAAAAACGCATTATACATCCGTGACTCACCTTTCATTGTTTTGGATAAGTTAATTGCTATTTGACCATAGACTATTATGTCGGGAGCGCACACGTGAATATTTCAAACTATGCACCGTACACAATTAATTTCACTTCCCCTCCGCGCAGCAGATGAGAAAAACCCCGTCTTTCAACTTATTGGAACTGTTCAGGAGCGTGAAAAATCAAAGGAAACACACTAATCGGTGTATCACAAAAACGATTTCCACTTATCGCGAGCACTTTTCAAAAATTGTTTGAACAAAATCAACCTAAAAGAAAACTCGCGTTCTTAAACGTTTCATTGGCGAGGACAACGACAGGCATCACTTCACCATTCGTAACAACGTACGGGCGCACGCACGAGACAACTTTCCGTATCATCACCGATTTGCTCGCTTCTCATTTTCGGTACTTGTACATTGATATGAATTAAGTTCGGCAGTCATTCGGGTTTTCAAAAATATAACTTTAGATTACAAATGACGCCGACTGCCATTTTTGTAAGAATTTATGGTCGGTCTCTCGTCGTATCCTCGTATCGGCTCGAGAATCAAAACCAATCTCCCCGTCGGGCCATCCGGCCTCCACACCGATTTCACACCGACCTTGTTACCACAGCGAATTCACCAAGACTGTCTCGAGCTTATCAGCTCCAGCTCGCAAAATGCCAGTTCGAGTCGCAAAACAAGATCCCGTTAGAAGTTGTTGCTACTCGAATTCAATAATAAGGTCGCCGGGGACGTACGGGACTTATTTTTGTGCGATTGAAATGTGGTTTCAATCGCAAAATGTTGTAGCGTCTCCGATCCATACAGTGTGGGTCGGAGATGTGTGACCAGTAATTTTTGAATGAAAAATATAAAAATTACTGGATGCTACATATTCCACTGAAAACACCCCCCTGTGATTCGACGCTACAAAATTTATCCCCGGAACTTACTAACTAAACCTGAAAGAAATGGCCTCTTACAAGCTAGTACTCATAACTCACGCACTCCAAATTCTAATTTTATTTCACCCACAAAATTCACTTAAAGAAACCACTCACTCTCAACCAAACCAAAATTCAAATAAATCCAAAATCTTAAGTAACTAATAGCTAAGCAAAATATTCAATAGATCATGCACCAAAATCTGCTTTTCAACGCCTTATTAAGCATCGAATTCCGATAAATGCACTCTAAAATTTTAACCCCGATGTGAACGTTAAATCCGACAAAGCCTTTTCAAACCGTTATTACAGTTACTACCGTTATTTTCGCTATTTTAGGCCCCACGTTGGGCGCCAATTTGTTACGTTAAAACCGTTTTAATCGGGAAATCAGTCACAATACTTCGTCCACGACTAGGACCCAAAAGACAGAAGCCCCGGATGACCGTCACTCAGAGGGAGAAAGTGATGGGTCGATCTTTATTCAAAGCAAATCCGTAATTATTTTTGGGCGCCACTCGCTTCGCACTGAAAAAAAACTTCGAAACAAATGTTGCCCCGAAGCGAGAAGAAAGCAACTCTTCGGTTCTAAGCCCACTGAGATCCGGACTTCCGCACTTAGTCTATTTCATCGTCACTCTTACAAGGAAAAGAAACAAATCGAACTATACGAATGGAAAGTAAAGGTTTAAAAACCGGACACAACTACTATCATTATTTCTATTTCGCTAATATCGACTTACAAGTTCACTCGCGTTTTAGCAGGATACCAAAATTTTGGTAAAATCTCTTAACTGGTCGTTGTGACCGAAATAAAACAGTTTAAAGATCATACAATGAAAATTCAACAAAACAAAAAAAAATGAATTATGGCTACAGCACCTGTGAACAATCCCACGCTGGGGCCCTTTTCAACGTCGTGCGCCTCCTTCCTGTCGAAATCCGTCGTCGTTTTTTTAAAAAAAATGCAATCGCACTCGGATGCTGATGTAAGACGTACCTAGGTTGCTCCGTCGAAATTCTACACCACGGTCGTTTCACCACTAGCCGCAATGAAGTCGTTCTTCGCTCATTCAGCAATAAACCTGCTTGTTCTGCGCTCGATAACTGCCTTTCTCGTTCAATTCATCTCAATCGAACAGCTTCCTCGATTCCACAAAACTCCTCCGAATAGAGCAAACCAGAAGAAAAATTCGTCAATTTAAATTTTACCTGCTATCACTCCTAAAAACGTCCGGCTGCTTACCCTGTCGATTCAAAAGAGAGCGATTCTTTTCTTTCTTTGATCGCAGGAAAAATTTTCAAGTACCGGGACTTTCCCGAAACCGCTTGAACCACTCTAACTGGTTCAATTTCACTCGAAATGTCATTTAACTCAAATTTCCTACTTTGGGACAGATGACTTTCCCCTGAGCCGAAATCATCTGGCAGCCGTCAGTTGACATTTCGTACGTCAACTTGTGTATCCATCAACATCGAGTAAAGTTTTTGGTTTTGTGGTGCTATTTTGTGGAGCTGGCGACACGGCCATTTGGCATGGACATTTACACCCTGAGGGCAGTCGACGGTCCTGCTCGAGGCGGATAATTGGGTCCAAGTTATGTAGCTATCTGTTCAGTGTTATCAATCCGAATTCCATCGGGTGGCAAATGGCCCGCGGCCCGTGGCCTCATCGGTTCGTGCAAGTGTCGACAACAACGTATTGATATGCTAATATCGCACCCTCGTTATCCCTTTGAGGGCTCCCGCGTTCCTCCGACTTCCATATATGACTCGCGATGATCTCCCATGTAACCCCGTACCATATCAGTCATTCGAGTGCCCGCTTGACAGCTGAATGTGGGTCAAACGTTGACCTAGGGCAGTTATTGACTATAGGAATATTTTGAACAATGCGCTGCCCTGAGTTACGTGGAAGTGCGTCGGAATCTGGACATTCCGATCCTCCCTCCTCGGTCGTCTTTAGCATTGGCGATAATTTGTGTTTTCGGTCAGGTATTTGCAGATCGTTTTTATTTTTCTTTCCTATAATTGCTGAACATTGCGCGTCAAGATTGTTGTAGTTTTTAAGCGATAGCGTTCGAACGTCGTTTGGCTCAGTATGTCGCTGTGTATTGGTGTAATGCCTATTTCGGTGATCTTAAGTCTATTTGCTATTTACAACGTTTCCATTACTTATGCCTAACTCTTATATGCTATTCCTTATGCCTAACTTATATATGCAATACCATATGCCTAACTCACGTAAGCTACGCGACAATCTCCATCTTTCTCCCTATTGGAGAAAGGTGGAGATCCTTTTTTTTTTTTTTTTTACTATTATTGCTCCCGGAACTCAAATTGCCGTGACAATTGATTTTCAAGTTAGTAGAAAATTAAACAAAAGTGAGAACGAAGAAAATTTAATCTATTGCGACTCAAGGAAGAAAAATATTAATCAAATTCATAAAATACATACAATGTGGTAAAAAAAAAATTTAATAAAAGTAGGAGTTAGGCAAAAATAATTCAAGCATCAATGTCACAAAGAAAAACAAGAAGACCAAACCTAGAATTGGGGCGCAACTTGTTGCAACGAACAGTACTCTTTCGAGCCGCCGTCAGTGCAGCATTATTTAGTTTTAATAGACCAGCGTGCCCTATTTTGCCGACTAGCTCAGTCCGGGCGTGGGCTTTGGGTCAGAAGAAGATCTTCTTGCTACAGCACGCTAACGTATGACTTGAAACAAATAAACAAACACCAACATAAAACATACATACAGTAGGGGAAAGAAAAGAAACTCAGATCGGGAATCATTATTTTTTTAAGAAAAGAAAATTATTCCATTTTTATTATTTCATAAATAAATTAACACAAAAAAAATCGATAAAATCAAAAGATTAGGAACACAAAAAAAATCAGGTAACAATTGAGATCAAATCCAAAAAATAGCCAAAAATTATAAATTCGGTGTGGGTATTTAACTAATTATTACCCAAACCCGGCCGGGATTGGTTTACACCAATCTTCACATTCACACAATAATTCATAGAATATTCCAAAAATAAATCAGAAAATAAATAGCAAATATACATAAATAGATGTTAATGAAAATAATAAGATAAACCAAATAGCGAAAAGAAAATATCAAATAAGTCGGATCAGCAATAATTTCCCTCACACCGGTAAGTATGAAAATGAATGAATTTAAACACATTTGTTCGACT
Source organism: Nemotelus nigrinus (assembly GCA_947369275.1). Taxonomy (NCBI): domain Eukaryota; kingdom Metazoa; phylum Arthropoda; class Insecta; order Diptera; family Stratiomyidae; genus Nemotelus; species Nemotelus nigrinus. The sequence goes on from OX376373.1 coordinate 111,343,602, forward strand.
TCATCTTTAAATAACTTGTTTTTTTCTCAAGAAAACATAATCAAAAGGAAATTAATATTTGATTATATATCTTTTACTGATGTTTAAGGATTGCAATATTTACTCACGAACCTTCGTTGATATGATGGTCTTTGTTTCATAAGGTGTGCATTTGTATACATCGGTATTTATCGTTTGGATTCCGGTACTTGGTGCTATAATCACATCGTTGACCGCGTTCGATTCAGAATTCGTTTAAGCTAACGTACGTTCGTAAAACTCTCCTTTCTACATTTACCTCCAATCAAACTGAATTGAACCGCCTGTATTTATCATATGGATTCCGGTATTTGGTGCTCCAATCGACCTGAATTGAACCTGCTGTCCTCTGGCTCGATTGCCAATTCAAAATTTTTGTTTTCTTCCATCAAAGTCCCTTTTTTTTGCGAACACTTATTGTTCTTTACTTAAGTGGCCATACTTAACCGCTTTGGTCTCAGCATACAATTAATTCTGCCACCAACACGAACATTTGATTGTCTTCACTCACTTTTTCAATAACTTTTCTTTTACTTTTTAATAGTACAAGTCACTTTTTGTAATATCCGTTTAAATTTGCTTAACTTCACTTTAAATTTTCAATTCTTTTATTTCTTTCTCAATAATTTACCACAATTCTCTCTACTTGCGTCTGTTAGCTGGCCCTGCTCCAATCAGAATCCCCTTTTTCTTTGTTCAAAAAATTTTCTTAGTACCGCTAGAGCGATTTCTTTCCATTTCCAGATCTTTCATACAAGTATGACATCTTTCATCCCACTCCTGTACAGTCCCATAGAATAATTTCCACTAATGGGACATTTAGTGGGAATTCGCCAAACATTGGGATATTAAATATCCTCAGGTCAGATGTTGATCTGTCAATGATCTGTCAGATGTTGATCTGTCTTTGCACAAATTATGCAAGAGGAAAAAAAACCAACTCTGAAGGAATTAATTTACAAAATGAACTCGCTTGCGGTCGTGGCAATCCGTAAGGTTTTAAGATCGATGCCAGGTAACTTAATCGAAGAGAACTTAATTCGAATCAAATGAATACAATATTGTAATTTCACAGTTCAACCCGAATTGGTGATTGCCAAGTATACAGACGGTTTTTGGTATCGGGCGAAGATTCTAAATATTATTGATGAAGGACTGTGAAAGTTTTCTACCTTGATTACGGCAACTCGAATGTGACCTCTTTTGAAGATGTTCGTATGTGGGACAGACGTTTCGACTATCTTCCATTTCAAGCGGTTCGATGTAAAATTGCTGGTATAGGTGAAAGACGAAGTCGATTGGTTGAAGCCGCTGAGCAGCTTTTCAAAATGATACTAAACCTATCACTCAAGGCGCTTGTTATAGATAATATCGAATATCTGCACCTACAGATATGGGATGTCTACAATAACAATGTTGCTGATGAACTATTATCTAAAGGACTCGTGGATAGAAATGATGTATATGGTATGAGAACAAATCAATTACTACCAGCATAAAAAAATCAACATTTTTTGATGCTCCACAAATTTTTCTTTTTGAAGTTTTATAACACAAGTTTTTATATATCTTGATAAACTGTATAGAGTGAAGTCAAAAATGATTGATTTATATATATAAATATGTCAAAAAAAATATTTGATCTCCCATGACTATAATAAAGTAGTAATTGATAATGTTTCTTAGTTTCAAGTATAGCATACAAGCCATCATACATTTCATGTGATATCTGTCACAAATCGTGGGGCTGACCTACCCAACTTTCAATAGTCCATCACTGTCTAATGTCCTTGGCATGATAGACACCTATTATTTTTCCATTTCCATCAGCAAGCTCGTATGTCACTTCCCCCAACTTCTGACGCACAAAGGCTATAACAAATTTCGGCGCGAACTTAGCAGCGAATCGATCCGCCGCCTTGCTAAGTACAAAATTCCGCACATATACCTGCTGACCAGGAACAAAAGATTTAACACGACTCCGGAGATTATACACACGGACCCCCTTGGCATGAGCCTCAGACAATTTGTTTTTCACCCTTTCTTGCATCCACCGCAGCCTGTCTGTATGTGAGCATAGTTCAACTTCTCCATCCTCCAATGCTTGCGAATTTCGGAGTAATTCATATTCGCTACCATGTTGGACCCGGTGGAAACCAAATAGAAGGAAATAGGGTGAACAGCCAGTCGCCTCATGTACCACATTACGGAATGCGGCACATGACTCAACCAACAGTTCATCCCAAGTCCTGTGGTCCTCACCGATATAGACACGAATGGCATTGAGTATAGATCGGTTGGCACGCTCCGATGCGTTAGCTTGCGGTGAATATAAAGGTGTGGTAATGTGCTGAACCCCGTGCTCAAGAAGAAAAGTCCTGAAGGTTTTGGAAACAAATTGCACTCCATTATCCGAGTGAATAAACTCCGGAACTCCATAGGTCAGAAAGATTTCATCCCTCAAAACCTTGATAACTGCTTCTGAAGTTGCTTTGGGGAGGGCTTTAAACCAAACAAATTTGCTAAAATGATCTAACACTACCAACAACTGAGTATTTCCCCTTTTCGAACGCGGATATGGGCCCATGACATCAATGAAAAGCCTTTGCAATGGCCAACTGGTTTCCCGCTGATTTCCCATCGGTGGCCTCATAGTGTGGTTCGGAGGCTTGACCTGCTTGTAAATGCTACAGGGGAAAATATAATCTTTGACATCCTTTCTCAACTGCGGCCAATACTAATACCGTCACAACAGTTTTAAGGTTTTCCGAACCCCACAATGAGACTCCAGAGGGTCATCATGTGCCTGCATGATAAGCTGTATCCTCACGCTCTCAGGGACCCATAATTTTGTTCTCGGAATGTCGGTGCACAAATCATTGTGAGTTCCGATTGCGATGAACACATGACCCTCCCTAATGTGCATATTCTTGTATACATCGGAGCTCTTCTCAATTTAGGATATGAGATCCAAATACTCAGCTGTTTGAAATGCTGCATCAGTCAATATTCCAGAAATTCTGCTGTGTTTAGGCAAGTGACCAATTCCGGACTGATCCGTCTCGATCGACCCACAGACTCTCGACAACGCATCTAGAACGACGTTTTGAGTTCCCTTTCGATGCTTGATGGTAAAATCAAAAGACTGCAACTTCAAACTCCAGCGAGCCAATCTACCAGAAAGGTCCTGTTGTCCCATGAGCCACTTAAGACTAGCATGGTCAGTGATGATGGTGAAAGGCAGCCCTTCGATGTATGCTCTGAACCTCTTAACGCTTTGCACTGCAGCCAAGCATCCAGTTCAGTAACACTATAGTTGCGCTGCGCAGCGTTAAGCTTTACAGACATAAACGCGATTGGGTGTTATCTGCCATCATCATCTTTTTAGAACAGGACGCTCCCGATTCCGGTGGCACTATCATCACACTGAATGAAAAATCTTCGGGAGAAATCGGGATTTGCTAGCACTGGTGCAGAAATTAACAATCTTATAATCTCCAAGAAAGCATTATTCGCAGCGTCTGTCCACTGGAACGAACGCTTACCTTTCAACAGATCCGTCAGGGCTGATGATACTGCCGAAAAATTAGGGATAAACCGCCGATACCACCCAGCCATACCCAAGAATCGCCGGACCTCTTTTGCAGACTTAGGTATAGGATAGCCTTCAATTCCAGAGATTCTATCTGGGTCAGCCTTTAGGATTCCATCACTAACCACATAGCCAAGATACTTGATCTTTCGTTGCACGAACTTACTCTTCTCGACGTTAATGGTCAATTTAGCTGCGTGAAGCAACTGCGCCACCTTAGAAAGTAAATCCATATGTTAATCAAAAGAAGAGCTAGTAACGAGCAGATCATCGAGATAGACAAACACCTTGTCATGTAGCTCGTGAGGAATCACTTTGTGCATTAGTCTACACATGGTCTGAGGAGCATTGCACAGACCAAACGGCATCACGGTAAAATGGTATAATGAGCGACCAGGAACAGTAAAAGCGGTCTTCTCCCAAGATTCTACGTCCAACGTTATCTGCCAAAAGGCATCTTTGAGATCCAAACTCGTTATGAATTTAGTGGACTGCAACGTGCCAATAAAACTTCAATAAGAGGCAGTGGATAGGCATCTTTCAAGGTAACCTCATTTAGTCGTCTGGCATCTAGGCATAGGTGTACTTTGCCAGGCTTCCGCACGAGTGTGACTGGTGAACTCCAAGCGCTTCTACTTTCCTCGATGACTCCTAAGGACAGCATGCGATCGAGCTCGTCATACATCAGTTTCTGAATGACTGGGGACACCGAATAATGTCGCTGTTTAATTGGTTTAGCGGCACCGGTGTCAATGTGACGGGATACTAGAGTAGTCTTACCCAAGTCATTAATGTTGTACGAGGGAAATTGATGCATAACGCTCCGCAATCGGGACTGCTCTTTAGGAGACAGAGTGTGAAACGCTGGGTTTGGGACTTCAAAGAGGGATGGAACCATCAGTTACTGAGTTGGTGAAATTTTGAACGCGTCCCAGAAATCAATTCCAAGATAAACTGGGTTGGTCAAAGATGGAACGATCAAAAACTTGATCATACGCGATTGTGAGTTGAATCTCACCAGAGTCTCAACATATCCTAGCACAGAAGCCCTACGACCTGACGCCGTCCGAACATCTGTCTGCATGGTATGAATGTACAGCTTTAGTTCCGCAATCAAGTCTAAGGCTCCTGCTCTCAGAATGTTGACGCTTGCCCCGCTATCCAACAACCCTTTAAGTTCTCGTCCTTTGATGGATATTATAGCAAAAAGACGGTTATCTCCATGCGGTGTCAGTATGGTGTCGACACACGCCTTGCGAAGCCATCGTCTATTGGCAAAATACTTCCATGCCCGATGAAAACGCGAAGTCGAACGTCAGCGGACCGATCGAGGATAATCAAACTCAGAATTCATGGTATGTTGCGTACCGAATAGATATTCAATGGGGTTTCTAAATTCATAGGGATCTAACGGGTTCGACGAAGTTCTGGGTCAATGTTGGTCACCGCATCTGTCGTTTCTGGTCTGGATGGTGGACGAAGGAGAGGAATTCGTCGCGTCCCCATATTTGGCGTACTCAGCCGCCTATTTCCCGACTGACAACGCGGACATTGTGGTTTTAAAACATTTGCCGTATCACACCCGAAACAAAAAACTCCCCGAACTGGCTTATCACAATCCATAAAAGAATGCCCTAGGGCCTTACAGCTCCAGCAAACTCTTTAAAATGATTGTTCACCTGATAATTGATTCTGTGATACGTTTTCAGCTGGTTTTGCGAACTGTCTTGCATTATGAACCTCATGGATTACTGGAAGTTCAACTGGAATATTCGATGAAGTATATTGGGGCCTGGCAGTCAAATGTTCAAATCTTGTATGTGAAGCTCTAGTTAAATAAGGTGTATTTTCATTATATTCTTCTTCTTTATATTCCAGCTTCTGTACTTGTCTAGATCTGCGAGTGTGTTCTCTATCTACGTCCATACCTAACAAAGACCACTCAGCTTCTATACGACAACAACGACGTACCATCTCTCGAGTGTTCCGGAACTCCACGCCTGTTAAATGTGCCCGCTATCGATGTGACATGTTGCGAAAGACGATGCATTGGAAATCTGCCTCAGTTATTGGCGCTACTAATTGCAGTGACAAATTTTCCAAAGCTACATACAAATCCTGAAATTTCTCGCGTGGTCCTTGTAGTCGTGCATCCATTGAACGTCTCACATCGACATCAGTGCTGTGTGAACTAAATCTCTCCAGGAACTCGTCCTGCATAGGGTTCCACAAAAGGGGGTGATTCAACTCAGGGTATCTCCAATACCAATCTGAGGCTTTTCTTTTCAAAAGCAGGTGAAAGTCCGTAGCTAACACAGAAGCAGTTATGCCATAATCAGTGGCCAAAGACATAACCTAACTCCTGGTACCACCGTTTGAATTGAGCTATTCAATGGCGGGGGACTGTCAGCTGAGAGATTAAGACGCCGTATCTCTCGGTCTAAAGGAGTATCAGTGGGGTCTCAGTTCATCGTTCTACGACGCATTGTATTAAAAGAGAAAAATACGATACTAGATTCAAAAATAATAGAAAAAACTCAAGCGCACCTGAACCGCTAGAAACACTAATGTTCGAAGAACAGTAGAAGAATCGTGCAGGTTTTGAGTGCATATTCCAACGCATGAGCTGCTTATTACGGCCAAACTGTTTCAAATGCCACGTTTTACTTTGGTCTCAAGAATGCATTATAGCTCCTATGGTAGAAGGTTTCAGATATTACAACTGGCATGAATTTCAACGTTTATGAGAGCAAAACACGGGTTAATTATATTCGTTATCAGTTGCTTATTTCACAAAATTTTGAAAGCAGCATCTCATATAACATCAATGAAGAAAATGTTCAGTGCCTGCAGCACTGTAACTGAAGTTGATGTTTGGGGCTGCGATCCGAAAAATTTGCAGAGCTTTGGGAATTGAAACATCGGTTATTTATTTTCATTGTAAATGTTTCCGGTATGAATACTAACTGTAAGCATTTATTGACCCAAAAGTAGCACAACCGACTCGTGCTGGCAACCTTTCGTCAGTATCAAAGCCAAGAATATATCACATCTGCTTCAAGTTGTTTTATAACATTCGAAGTTATAGGAGTAAAAAAAATTAGGGTTACCTGCAGCGAGTTTTTTCTCAAATAATCGAAAACTTAATATTTGCTGTTTGTTGTCACCACAATATCATTACCAATTGAAAATTCTACGATAAAACCGTTTAATAAAGATATTGCAAACAAACACAAAACCAACAATAGCTGGCAATCCTATCGTGGCTTTTCAACCAAATTTGGCCTGAATAATGTCTATAATAATTTCCATTAATTGTACGAAATTCGTATTGATTTCATGACTGCACTGGAAGTAATGTGGCAAAAAGTTTTATTTTCCTAAGCAAATTTTCAAAGCCAAAGGACACAAATATTACCATTGCTGGCAGCACCAATCGAATTTTCAAACCAAATTTTTGCGATGAACACATGACCCTCCCTAACGTGCATATTCTTGTACACATCGGAGCTCTTCTCAATTTAGGATATGAGATCCAAATACTCAGCTGTTTGAAATGCTGCATCAGTCAATATTCCAGAAATTCTGCTGTGTTTAGGCAAGTGACCAATTCCGGACTGATCCGTCTCGATCGACCCACAGACTCTCGACAACGCATCTAGAACGACGTTTTGAGTTCCCTTTCGATATTTGATGGTAAAATCAAAAGACTGCAACTTCAAACTCCAGCGAGCCAATCTACCAGAAAGGTCCTGTTGTCCCATTTGCCACTTAAGACTAGCATGGTCAGTGATGATGGTGAAAGGCAGCCCTTCGATGTATGCTTTGAACCTCTTAACGCTTTGCACTGCAGCCAAGCATTCCAGTTCAGTAACACTAAAGTTGCGCTGCGCAGCGTTAAGCTTTACAGACATAAATGCGATTGGGTGTTATCCGCCATCATCATCTTTTTGGAACAGGACGCTCCCGATTCCGGTGGCACTAGCATCACACTGAATGAAAAATCTTCGGGAGAAATCGGGATTTGCTAGCACTGGTGCAGAAATTAACAATCTTATAATCTCCAAGAAAGCATTATTCGCAGCGTCTGTCCACTGGAACGAGCGCTTACCTTTCAACGGATTCTTCAGGGCTGATGATACTGCCGAAAAATAAGGGATATACCGCCGATACCACCCAGCCATACCCAAGAATCGCCGGACCTCTTTTGCAGACTTAGGTGTAGGATAGCCTACAATTCCAGAGATTCTATCTGGGTCAGCTTTTAGGATTCCATCACTAACCACATAGCCAAGATACTTGATCTCTCGTTGCACGAACTTACTCTTCTCGACGTTCATGGTCAATTTAGCTGCGTGAAGCAACTGCGCCACCTTAGAAAGTAAATCCATATGTTAATCAAAAGAAGAGCTAGTAACGAGCAGATCATCGAGATAGACAAACACCTTGTCATGTAGCTCGTGAGGAATCACTTTGTGCATTAGTCTACACATGGTCTGAGGAGCATTGACCAGACCAAACGGCATCACAGTAAAATGGTATAATGGGCGACCAGGAACAGTAAAAGCGGTCTTCTCCCTAGATTCTACGTCCAACGGTATCTGCCAAAAGGCATCTTTGAGATCCAAACTCGTTATGAATTTAGTGGACTGCAACGTGCCAATAAAACTTCAATAAGAGGCAGTGGATAGGCATCTTTCAAGGTAACCTCATTTAGTCGTCTGGCATCTAGGCATAGGCGTACTTTGCCAGGCTTCCGCACGAGTGTGACTGGTGAACTCCAAGCGCTTCTACTTTCCTCGATGACTCCTAAGGACAGCATGCGATCCAACTCGTCATACATCAGTGTCTGAATGACTGGGACACCGAATAATGTCGCTGTTTAATTGGTTTAGCGGCACCGGTGTCAATGTGATGGGATACTAGAGTAGTCTTACCCAAGCCATTAATGTTGTACGAGGGAAACTGATGCATAACGCTCCGCAATCGGGACTGCTCCTTAGGAGACAGAGTGTGAAATGCTGGGTTTGGGACTTCGAAGAGGGATGGAACCATCAGTTGCTGAGTTGGTGAAATTTGGAACGCGTCCCAGAAATCTATTCCAAGACAAACTGGGTTGGTCAAAAATGGAACGACCAAAGACTTGATCATACGCGATTTGAGTTGAATCTCACCAGAGTCTCAACATATCCTAGCACAGAAGCCCTACGACCTGACGCCGTCCGAACATCTGTCTGCATGGTATGAATGTACAGCTTTATTTCCGCAATCAAGTCTAAGGCTCCTGCTCTCAGAATGCTGACGCTTGCCCCGCTATCCAACAACCCTTTAAGTTCTCGTCCTTTGATGGATATTATAGCAAAAAGACGGTTATCTCCATGCGGTGTCAGTATGGTGTCGACACACGCCTTGCGAAGCCATCGTCTATTGGCAAAATACTTCCATGCCCGATGAAAACGCGAAGTCGAGCGTCTGCGGGCCGATCGACGACAATCAAACTGAGAATTCATGGTATGTTGCGTACCAAATGGAAATTCAATGGGGTTTCTAAATTCATAGGGATCTAACGGGTTCGACGAAGTTCTGGGTCAACGTTGGTCACCGCATCTGTCGTTTCTGGTCTGGATGGTGGACGAAGGAGAGAAATACGGCGCGTCCCCATATTTGGCGTACTCAGCCGCCCATTTCCCGACTGACAACGCGGACATTGTGGTTTTAAAGCATTTGCCGTACCACACCCGAAACGAAAAACTCCCCGAACTGGCTTATCACAATCCATAAAAGAATGCCCTAGGGCTTTACAGCTCCAGCAAACTCTTTAGTATGATTGTTCACCTGATAATTGATTCTGTGATACGTTTTCAGCTGGTTTTGCGAACTGTCTTGCATTATGAACCTCATGGATTACTGGAAGTTCAACTGGAATATTCGATGAAGTATATTGGGGCCTGGCAGTCAAATGTTCAAATCTTGTATGTGAAGCTCTAGTTAAATAAGGTGTATTTTCATTATATTCTTCTTCTTTATATTCCAGCTTCTGTACTTGTCTAGATCTGCGAGTGTGTTCCCTATCTACGTCCATACCTAACAAAGACCACTCAGCTTCTATACGACAACAACGACGTACCATCTCTCGAGTGTTCCGGAACTCCACGCCTGCTAAATGTGCCCGCTATCGATGTGACATGTTGCGAAAGACGATGCATTGGAAATCTGCCTCAGTTATTGGCGCTACTAATTGCAGTGACAAATTTTCCAAAGCGTCATAGAAATCCTGAAATTTCTCGCGCGGTCCTTGTAGTCGTGCATCCATTGAACGTCTCACATCGACATCAGTGCTGTGTGAACTAAATCTCTCCAGGAACTCGTCCTGCATAGGGTTCCTCAAAAGGGGGTAATTCAACTCACGGTATCTCCAATACCAATCTGAGGCTTTTCTTTTCAAAAGCAGGTGAAAGTCCGTAGCTAACACAGAAGCAGTTATGCCATAATCAGTGGCCAAAGACATAACCTAACTCCTGGTACCACCGTTTGAATTGAGCTATTCAATGGCGGGGGACTGTCAGCTGAGAGATTAAGACGCCGTATCTCTCGGTCTAAATGAGTTTCAGTGGGGTCTCAGTTCATCGTTCTACGACGCATTGTATTAAAAGAGAAAAATACGATACTAGATTCAAAAATAATAGAAAAAACTCAAGCGCACCTGAACCGCTAGAAACACTAATGTTCGAAGAACAGTAGAAGAATCGTGCAGGTTTTGAGTGCATATTCCAACGCATGAGCTGCTTATTACGGCCAAACTGTTTCAAATGCCACGTTTTACTTTGGTCTCAAGAATGCATTATAGCTCCTATGGTAGAAGGTTTCAGATATTACCACTGGCATGAATTTCAACGTTTATGAGAGCAAAACACGGGTTAATTATATTCGTTATCAGTTGCTTATTTCACAAAATTTTGAAAGCAGCATCTCATATAACATCAATGAAGAAAATATTCAGTGCCTGCAGCACTGTAACTGAAGTTGGTGTTTGGAGCTGCGATCCGAAAAATTTGCAGAGCTTTGGGAATTGAAACATCGGTTATTTATTTTCATTGTAAATGTTTCCGGTATGAATACTAACTGTAAGCATTTATTGACACAAAAGTAGCACAACCGACTCGTGCTGGCAACCTTTCGTCAGTATCAAAGCCAAGAATATATCACATCTGCTTCACGTTGTTTTATTACATTCGAAGTTATAGGAGTATAAAAAAATTTAGGGTTACCTGCAGCGAGTTTTTTCTCAAATAATCGAAAACTTAATATTTGCTGTTTATTGTCACTACAATATCATTACCAATTGAAAATTCTACGATAAAACCGTTTAATAAAGATATCGCAAACAAACACAAAACCAACAATAGCTGGCAATCCTATCGTGGCTTTTCAACCAAATTTGGCCTGAATAATGTCTATAATAATTTCCATTAATTGTACGAAATTCGTATTGATTTCATGACTGCACTGGAAGTAATGTGGCAAAAAGTTTTATTTTCCTAAGCAAATTTTCAAAACCAAAGGACACAAAAATTACCATTGTTGGCAGCACCAATCGAATTTTCAAACCAAATTTTTGCGATGAACACATGACCCTCCCTAACGTGCATATTCTTGTACACATCGGAGCTCTTCTCAATTTGGGATATGAGATCCAAATACTCAGCTGTTTGAAATGCTGCATCAGTCAATATTCCAGAAATTCTGCTGTGTTTAGGCAAGTGACCAATTCCGGACTGATCCGTCTCGATCGACCCACAGACTCTCGACAACGCATCTAGAACGACGTTTTGAGTTCCCTTTCGATGCTTGATGGTAAAATCAAAAGACTGCAACTTCAAACTCCAGCGAGCCAATCTACCAGAAAGGTCCTGTTGTCCCATGAGCCACTTAAGACTAGCATGGTCAGTGATGATGGTGAAAGGCAGCCCTTCGATGTATGCTCTGAACCTCTTAACGCTTTGCACTGCAGCCAAGCATTCCAGTTCAGTAACACTATAGTTGCGCTGCGCAGCGTTAAGCTTTACAGACATAAACGCGATTGGGTGTTATCCGCCATCATCATCTTTTTGGAACAGGACGCTCCCGATTCCGGTGGCACTAGCATCACATTGAATGAAAAATCTTCGGGAGAAATCGGGATTTGCTAGCACTGGTGCAGAAATTAACAATCTTATAATCTCCAAGAAAGCATTATTCGCAGCGTCTGTCCACTGGATCGAGCGCTTACCTTTCAACAGATCCGTCAGGGCTGATGATACTGCCGAAAAATTAGGGATAAACCGCCGATACCACCCAGCCATACCCAAGAATCGCCGGACCTCTTTTGCAGACTTAGGTGTAGGATAGCCTACAATTCCAGAGATTCTATCTGGGTCAGCCTTTAGGATTCCATCACTAACCACATAGCCAAGATACTTGATCTCTCGTTGCACGAACTTACTCTTCTCGACGTTAATGGTCAATTTAGCTGCTTGAAACAACTGCGCCACCTTAAGCCCGGTCCAGACGCTAGGTTTTGCACAACGTTTTATCTGCGCAGTCAAAACGTTGCAAAAATAAAGAGCGTCCAGATGATGCAAATCTGTATTTATTTTAGCGCAGTTTTAGTGGCGTCACCATGGAGGAAGTACTATTCTAGTCAATTTTTTCATGTTGTATCGTATCATTTGTATCGTGTATCAAAGAACCCGGCGTTCACAGTGGTAGAGGAAATGGCTTCTAAAAAGACAGCACTTTTCTCACATTAAATTACTGCGTGAATAAGTTATGAACCTAATGATTGGCGGAACTACTTGAGAATGGACATAAACACATACGTTCATTTATTGGAATTAGTGAAACCATCCCTGTAAGAAAAATGGCAAGGCGTTGCTTGAGAATTGATTCTGGAAGTACTACATTATTCACGAAGCTCCATTACTAACAATGTAATCGAGTTTATCGAGTAAGCGATCAAGTAACAACTTACCCACTGCATTACCTTTCTCAAAAAGTAATGCAGTAGGTAACTTGTTGCTTATTTCTACGAGCAAGTGGGACTGCGTAGCCACAATTTTTATTCAAATACTGCGCAATTCTTATGCACCCAGTTCCGAAAAAATTGTATTTTTCAACAGTGCGAGCTATATTGTGCAAGTGATGTAAACGCGTGTTCGATTTTTCTATTTAAATATAGGTTTAAAATAGTGTATTTTGAATAATGCTGGAATATTTTGATTTTATATCCTTGTTTTGATAAATAAAATGTATTAACTTTATAGTGATATTTGCTGTTTTACTTGTCTTTTTTCATCCATGAAATGTGTGTTTATATTTTGTAAAAACTTTGTTCTTATTCAATTAAACGAATTAGCGTCATTGGTGTGCTACACTCCGAATTAGACTTATGATTTCCATCACGCATATTCGTACGTTTTCGAGATGATTATTTACTATTTTCGTAGTTTTCACCATATATCAACGTACCATATCACCACTTCTGTAATATATTACAGCATATCTCTTACTAAACTGATTTTCTATCATCACTTCTGAAAGCACTCCAATGTAACTGTTTCCGTAACTAGTACAGAACACAATCACAACACATTACCTTCTATGACATAATGAGTTAAATGTAATGCAGAAATTATATTGCAAGTGGTTACCTTGGTAATTAGTTGTCATTACCTAGAAGTAGTTACGAATCGTATGCTGAATGACTTACTGAAGCTACAGGGATATATCACAAAAGAAAATACTTGTATGTGTAAAATACTTTCGTACAAGGCAATAAACTCAGTCAGAAACTCCCGTGAACATTGTCGAAGGTTTGCCATTTGCTAAAAATGATTAAAAAACGTAGCTAATCGTCCACACGTAACGATTTGTCGGCACAATTCACGGATAACTATGCCTAACCACCTCAGTTATCGCTGCAACTGTACCGTCTCCGTGCAGTTCTCAAAATTGCACAGTTTTCCTATCCACACGCAACGTTTTATCTGCAACGTTTAAGACTGTGCAGATAAAACGTTGTACAAAACGTAGCGTCTGGACCGGGCATTAGAAAGTAAATCCATATGTTAATCAAAGGAAGAGGTAGTAACGAGCAGATCATCGAGATAGACAAATACCTTGTCATGTAGCTCGTGAGGAATCACTTTGTGCATTAGTCTACACATGGTCTGAGGAGCATTGCACAGACCAAACGGCATCACGGTAAAATGGTATAATGGGCGACCAGGAACGGTAAAAGCGGTCTACTCCCTAGATTCTACGTCCAACGGTATCTGCCAAAAGGCATCTTTGAGATTCAAACTCGTTATGAATTATATATGTAAATCTTGTGCTTTGTTTACATAAACAAAAAATAAAATTTGATATGGTATAACGGGCACGCCTGGTAACCCTTGCCCAATTTACTTATATTTTTAGCATCAAAAACTTCTGTTCACGGAAACTCACGATCCAATAAGCAGAATTAATTAAAATTTTCAGAATGTATTGATCTTTAGTAGGACCAGGTTTGATAGAAGTGATTTTGAAATGCGGGCGATTCTGTGTCAGTGGTGCCATCTTGAAAAATCACTAAAAAAGATAACTGCTTTTAGCCCTATAAATTCTGATTTTAACGAAATTCACACAGTAGTTGGACCTTATTTTAAAACACTTTTGGTAGAAATTTGGTTGAAAAGTTCGGTTGGAGTTGCCAGCTATGATAAGTTTTGTGACTTAAATTTGAAAAAATAAAAATTTGGACGTGAAAACATTCAAACCATAGAATATCCTAAAAAATGTCCGTTTCTTAGAATAAAACCAATCTGTATACAAATCTTATGCTTTATCTACACGTTCAAAGTTAAACTTTGGAAAACTCATGTCGGACAAGAACGGTAACCCTTTACCAGTTAACCTATATTTTTAGCATTAAAAACTTCTGTTCACGGGAACTCACGAACCAATAATCAGATGCAACTGAAATTTACAGAATGCATTGGACTCAATAAGGACCAAGTTTGGTAGAAGCGATTTTGAATTGTGGGCAACTCTGTGCCAGTGGGGCCATCTTGAAAAATTGCAAAGAAAAAACACTGCTTTTTGCCCTATGAAATGTGAATAAGTTACCAGATTTTCATGAAATTGACACAGTAGCTGGATCTTACTCTAAACTCTGTTTGATGAAAATTTGGTTTCAAAATTCGATTGGTGCTGCCAGCAATGGTAATTTTTGTGTCCTTTGATTTGAAAATTTGCTTAGGAATATAAAACTTTTTGCCTTATTACTTCCAGTGCAGTCATGAAATCAATACGAATTTCGTACAATTAATGGAAATTATTATAGACATTATTCAGGCCAAATTTGGTTGAAAAGCCACGATAGGATTGTCAGCTATTGTTGGTTTTTTGTTTGTTTGCAATATCTTTATTAAACGGTTTTATCGTAGAATTTTCAATTGGTAATAATATTGTAGTGACAATAAACAGCAAATATTAAGTTTTCGATTATTTGAGAAAAAACTCGCTGGAGGTAACCCTAAATTTTTTATTTTCCTATAACTTCGAATGTAATAAAACAACGTGAAGCAGATGTGATATATTCTTGGCTTTGATACTGACGAAAGGTTGCCAGCACGAGTCGGTTGTGCTACTTTTGTGTCAATAAATGCTTACAGTTAGTATTCATACCGGAAACATTTACAATGAAAATAAATAACCGATGTTTCAATTCCCAAAGCTCTGCAAATTTTTCGGATCGCAGCTCCAAACACCAACTTCAGTTACAGTGCTGCAGGCACTGAACATTTTCTTCATTGATGTTATATGAGATGCTGCTTTCAAAATTTTGTGAAATAAGCAACTGATAACGAATATAATTAACCCGTGTTTTGCTCTCATAAACGTTGAAATTCATGCCAGTGGTAATATCTGAAACCTTCTACCATAGGAGCTATAATGCATTCTTGAGACCAAAGTAAAACGTGGCATTTGAAACAGTTTGGCCGTAATAAGCAGCTCATGCGTTGGAATATGCACTCAAAACCTGCACGATTCTTCTACTGTTCTTCGAACATTAGTGTTTCTAGCGGTTCAGGTGCGCTTGAGTTTTTTCTATTATTTTTGAATCTAGTATCGTATTTTTCTCTTTTAATACAATGCGTCGTAGAACGATGAACTGAGACCCCACTGATACTCATTTAGACCGAGAGATACGGCGTCTTAATCTCTCAGCTGACAGTCCCCCGCCATTGAATAGCTCAATTCAAACGGTGGTACCAGGAGTTAGGTTATGTCTTTGGCCACTGATTATGGCATAACTGCTTCTGTGTTAGCTACGGACTTTCACCTGCTTTTGAAAAGAAAAGCCTCAGATAGGTATTGGAGATACCCTGAGTTAAATCACCCCCTTTTGTGGAACCCTATGCAGGACGAGTTCCTGGAGAGATTTAGTTCACACAGCACTGATGTCGATGTGAGACGTTCAATGGATGCACGACTACAAGGACCGCGCGAGAAATTTCAGGATTTCTATGACGCTTTGGAAAATTTATCACTGCAATTAGTAGCGCCAATAACTGAGGCAGATTTCCAATGCATCGTCTTTCGCAACATGTCACATCGATAGCGGGCACATTAAACAGGCGTGGAGTTCCGGAACACTCGAGAGATGGTACGTCGTTATTGTCGTATAGAAGCTGAGTGGTCTTTGTTAGGTATGGACGTAGATAGGGAACACACTCGCAGATCTAGACAAGTACAGAAGCTGGAATATAAAGAAGAAGAATATAATGAAAATACACCTTATTTAACTAGAGCTCCACATACAAGATTTGAACATTTGACTGCCAGGCCCCAATATACTTCATCGAATATTCCAGTTGAACTTCCAGTAATCCATGAGGTTCATAATGCAAGACAGTTCGCAAAACCAGCTGAAAACGTATCACAGAATCAATTATCAGGTGAACAATCATTTTAAAGAGTTTGCTGGAGCTGTAAGGCCCTAGGGCATTCTTTTATGGATTGTGATAAGCCAGTTTGGGGAGTTTTTTGTTTCGGGTGTGGTACGGCAAATGTTTTAAAACCACAATGTCCGCGTTGTCAGTCGGGAAATGGGCGGCTGAGTACGCCAAATATGGGGACGCGACGTATTCCTTTCCTTCGTCCACCATCCAGACCAGAAACGACAGATGCGGTGACCAACATTGACCCAGAACTTCGTCGAACCCGTTAGATCCCTATGAATTTGGAAACCCCATTGAAATTCCATTCGGTACGCAACATACCATGAATTCTGAGTTTGAGTATCCTCGATCGGTCCGCAGACGTTCGACTTCGCGTTTTCATCGGACATGGAAGTATTTTGCCAATAGACGATGGCTTCGCAAGGCGTGTGTCGACACCATACTGAAACCGCATGGAGATAACCGTCTTTTTGCTATAATATCCATCAAAGGACGAGAACTTAAAGGGTTGTTGGATAGCGGGGCAAGCGTCAGTATTCTGAGAGCAGGAGCCTTAGACTTGATTGCGGAACTAAAGCTGTACATTCATACCATGCAGACAGATGTTCGGACGGCGTCAGGTCATAGGGCTTCTGTGCTAGGATATGTTGAGACTCTGGTGAGATTCAACTCACAATCGCGTATGATCAAGTTTTTGGTCGTTCCAGCTTTGACCAACCTAGTTTATCTTGGCATAGATTTCTGGGACGCGTTCAAAATTTCACCAACTCAGCAACTGATGGTTCCATCCCTCTTCGAAGTCCCAAACCCAGCGTTTCACACTCTGTCTCCTAAGAAGCAGTCCCGATTGCGGAGCGTTATGCATCAGTTTCCCTCGTACAACATTAATGGCTTGGGTAAGACTACTCTAGTATCCCATCACATTGACACCGGTGCCGCTAAACCAATTAAACAGCGACATTATTCGGTGTCTCCAGTCATTCAGAAACTGATGTATGACGAGCTCGATCGCATGCTGTCCTTACGAGTCAGCGAGGAAGGTAGAAGCGCTTGGAGTTCACCAGTCACACTCGCGCGGAAGCCTGGCAAAGTACGCCTATGCCTAGATGCCAGACGACTGAATGAGGTTACCTTGAAAGATGCCTATCCACTGCCTCTTATTGAAGGCTAATTGGCACGTTGCAGTCCACTCTTTTTTTTTTTGAAGAAACGGCATTTTTTGTAGAGAGACGATGATTTAGAAGTTTTCACTTTCAGTGCCTGCCCTAGCTACAGGGTTGCCAGCACGCTCATGACATAAATCTCATAAATCTAAATCTAAATCATAAATCTACATACATCTACAACTTAATAATATTAATACGTCCTGAAAATTTCGTAATGATTGAATAGCTCTGTCAAAGAATATCGCAATTTAAAATTTTTCAAATTTTCCCGTTCTCATTTTATGCACCCAGCGCACACATGGGATTACAAAAATTCCTAAACATTATCCGATTCACATGTAAAACACGTTCGAAATTTGTTTCGTCAACATTATTTTTGCGAAAATATTTGTGTACGGAATAATCGATAAATGCGAGAATCATGGAACTTATAGTCCAATTCGTGAGAGTGCCTTCCAGTTTCTGCAGCGAGACGGAATATGAAATCAAAGGTGTTAAAGTAATCGTTCTTATTAAATGGCAACCTGCCGAAAGTCTGTGCCACATCACTGGGACGTACAGTATCGCTACCAAGCCAATCAGTTCCTAAAATCCCCAACAAGCAATCTGGTAACACGCAGCAATCTCATGAAGTCACTGATGATATAATAGGTGCGTTTTTACTAATGTTCGAAGTAGAGATGCTCATTTAAAATATATATCGATATTTTTTCCGATATGATATATCGAAACTCTATATCGATAGTTTGCGATATATCGAAATGTAAATATCGATTTTTCGATATATCGAAATCGAATCAAAAGCAATGTATATATATTAGATATTTTATTTTCTTTATTGCGTTGGGCCTTGGTTGGTTTGTTAGGTGGTATTACTCACTAAATATAAGGGGTTGATATTGTTTCTATGTATATTTTTCTCGTTAATATCTGCCGCAATAAAATTTAAATGCTCGTTCAGATAAATTATGTCATTATTCCAAAGAATGAGCACATAAGTTATGAAATTTCTGGAAAATGTTCGAAAAGTACAAATGTTGGCAAAATATGAAGTTTACTACTACCACATTAACTGAGCAATATTTATTCAAATAGATTAAATGAAAAATAGTATTCGTTAAATTTGAAATTTGCTTTGAACTCTGGTTTGAAACAGTTCCACGTCATGTATCATTGCTTTGACTTCTCTTCGCAGCTGTCAAATTTTGCTCATGAAAATATATTTATTTTATGATGGACTGGCTCATCTCAAATTATAAGTTAAAGGGGAATAAAGAAAGTAAATAGTTTTTATGATATAACAAAATATTATAAAGGAAAATTTCAAATTTTTGGGACAAGGATAAGGTCATATTTACAGTCTTGCAATATCTTAACATGTGAAAAATTATATTTATTCTTAAACTCATAATGAATATATTAATTTCTGAGCTTAAAGTTTCCTAACCCCCACCCACAATGAAGAGTTGACCATATCGGCTTCGAAACCGTTGTCTGTAGTAAACTAATGCAACAAACCTAAGCCTAAAATAGCGCGATTCATAAGGAAAGGTAAGACTTCATTAACAGTAAATAGTTAAAAAAATAAATTTATTCATATAACCAATTATATTTATTAAATGTAAAAAGAAAGAAATAGAATACAAATCAACCATGATATAACCATTTTTTCAAAGTTCCCAATATTTTTTGATTAAACCTTGCACAAACAAAAATTTGTTTAACCGATTTCTCTGTTGAGCTAAGATCTGCGTAGCCTTCGAAAATAATCTTTCAGTAGGCACAGAACTAGCGACCATAGTCAAGTACTTGTATGCAATATTGTATAACTTCGGATATTGTACTTTTTAATCAACCCATACTGTCAAAAGGCTTTCATTTAATCTGCTAACTGGAGCTCTCAAGTAAAGAGATAGTTCGTCTGAGTGAATTTCATCAGTTTTATTTGTTTTCCAATTTCGTTGAACTAAATGATGATGATCGCTCCAGAGACTAAAATCGGACTGAGTTTTGTCTGAACCATCCGAGACTGATCTCGCAGCTACACATAATTCATCTTGCTGATCTTTTTTCATTAGTTCTTTGATTTTAAGTATGGCATTCGAACAAGCCAGTTGGTCTTCAAAATGATGTTCCTTGAAAAAGATAACTGCTTTTAGCCCTATAAATTCTGATTTTAACGAAATTCACACAGTAGTTGGACCTTATTTTAAAACACTTTTGGTAGAAATTTGGTTGAAAAGTTCGGTTGGAGTTGCCAGCTATGATAAGTTTTGTGACTTAAATTTGAAAAAATAAAAATTTGGACGTGAAAACATTCAAACCATAGAATATCCTAAAAAATGTCCGTTTCTTAGAATAAAACCAATCTGTATACAAATCTTATGCTTTATCTACACGTTCAAAGTTAAACTTTGGAAAACTCATGTCGGACAAGAACGGTAACCCTTTACCAGTTAACCTATATTTTTAGCATTAAAAACTTCTGTTCACGGGAACTCACGAACCAATAATCAGATGCAACTGAAATTTACAGAATGCATTGGACTCAATAAGGACCAAGTTTGGTAGAAGCGATTTTGAATTGTGGGCAACTCTGTGCCAGTGGGGCCATCTTGAAAAATTGCAAAGAAAAAACACTGCTTTTTGCCCTATGAAATGTGAATAAGTTACCAGATTTTCATGAAATTGACACAGTAGCTGGATCTTACTCTAAACTCTGTTTGATGAAAATTTGGTTTCAAAATTCGATTGGTGCTGCCAGCAATGGTAATTTTTGTGTCCTTTGATTTGAAAATTTGCTTAGGAATATAAAACTTTTTGCCTTATTACTTCCAGTGCAGTCATGAAATCAATACGAATTTCGTACAATTAATGGAAATTATTATAGACATTATTCAGGCCAAATTTGGTTGAAAAGCCACGATAGGATTGTCAGCTATTGTTGGTTTTTTGTTTGTTTGCAATATCTTTATTAAACGGTTTTATCGTAGAATTTTCAATTGGTAATAATATTGTAGTGACAATAAACAGCAAATATTAAGTTTTCGATTATTTGAGAAAAAACTCGCTGGAGGTAACCCTAAATTTTTTATTTTCCTATAACTTCGAATGTAATAAAACAACGTGAAGCAGATGTGATATATTCTTGGCTTTGATACTGACGAAAGGTTGCCAGCACGAGTCGGTTGTGCTACTTTTGTGTCAATAAATGCTTACAGTTAGTATTCATACCGGAAACATTTACAATGAAAATAAATAACCGATGTTTCAATTCCCAAAGCTCTGCAAATTTTTCGGATCGCAGCTCCAAACACCAACTTCAGTTACAGTGCTGCAGGCACTGAATATTTTCTTCATTGATGTTATATGAGATGCTGCTTTCAAAATTTTGTGAAATAAGCAACTGATAACGAATATAATTAACCCGTGTTTTGCTCTCATAAACGTTGAAATTCATGCCAGTGGTAATATCTGAAACCTTCTACCATAGGAGCTATAATGCATTCTTGAGACCAAAGTAAAACGTGGCATTTGAAACAGTTTGGCCGTAATAAGCAGCTCATGCGTTGGAATATGCACTCAAAACCTGCACGATTCTTCTACTGTTCTTCGAACATTAGTGTTTCTAGCGGTTCAGGTGCGCTTGAGTTTTTTCTATTATTTTTGAATCTAGTATCGTATTTTTCTCTTTTAATACAATGCGTCGTAGAACGATGAACTGAGACCCCACTGAAACTCATTTAGACCGAGAGATACGGCGTCTTAATCTCTCAGCTGACAGTCCCCCGCCATTGAATAGCTCAATTCAAACGGTGGTACCAGGAGTTAGGTTATGTCTTTGGCCACTGATTATGGCATAACTGCTTCTGTGTTAGCTACGGACTTTCACCTGCTTTTGAAAAGAAAAGCCTCAGATAGGTATTGGAGATACCCTGAGTTAAATCACCCCCTTTTGTGGAACCCTATGCAGGACGAGTTCCTGGAGAGATTTAGTTCACACAGCACTGATGTCGATGTGAGACGTTCAATGGATGCACGACTACAAGGACCGCGCGAGAAATTTCAGGATTTCTATGACGCTTTGGAAAATTTGTCACTGCAATTAGTAGCGCCAATAACTGAGGCAGATTTCCAATGCATCGTCTTTCGCAACATGTCACATCGATAGCGGGCACATTAAACAGGCGTGGAGTTCCGGAACACTCGAGAGATGGTACGTCGTTATTGTCGTATAGAAGCTGAGTGGTCTTTGTTAGGTATGGACGTAGATAGGGAACACACTCGCAGATCTAGACAAGTACAGAAGCTGGAATATAAAGAAGAAGAATATAATGAAAATACACCTTATTTAACTAGAGCTCCACATACAAGATTTGAACATTTGACTGCCAGGCCCCAATATACTTCATCGAATATTCCAGTTGAACTTCCAGTAATCCATGAGGTTCATAATGCAAGACAGTTCGCAAAACCAGCTGAAAACGTATCACAGAATCAATTATCAGGTGAACAATCATTTTAAAGAGTTTGCTGGAGCTGTAAGGCCCTAGGGCATTCTTTTATGGATTGTGATAAGCCAGTTTGGGGAGTTTTTTGTTTCGGGTGTGGTACGGCAAATGTTTTAAAACCACAATGTCCGCGTTGTCAGTCGGGAAATGGGCGGCTGAGTACGCCAAATATGGGGACGCGACGTATTCCTTTCCTTCGTCCACCATCCAGACCAGAAACGACAGATGCGGTGACCAACATTGACCCAGAACTTCGTCGAACCCGTTAGATCCCTATGAATTTGGAAACCCCATTGAAATTCCATTCGGTACGCAACATACCATGAATTCTGAGTTTGAGTATCCTCGATCGGTCCGCAGACGTTCGACTTCGCGTTTTCATCGGGCATGGAAGTATTTTGCCAATAGACGATGGCTTCGCAAGGCGTGTGTCGACACCATACTGAAACCGCATGGAGATAACCGTCTTTTTGCTATAATATCCATCAAAGGACGAGAACTTAAAGGGTTGTTGGATAGCGGGGCAAGCGTCAGTATTCTGAGAGCAGGAGCCTTAGACTTGATTGCGGAACTAAAGCTGTACATTCATACCATGCAGACAGATGTTCGGACGGCGTCAGGTCATAGGGCTTCTGTGCTAGGATATGTTGAGACTCTGGTGAGATTCAACTCACAATCGCGTATGATCAAGTTTTTGGTCGTTCCAGCTTTGACCAACCTAGTTTATCTTGGCATAGATTTCTGGGACGCGTTCAAAATTTCACCAACTCAGCAACTGATGGTTCCATCCCTCTTCGAAGTCCCAAACCCAGCGTTTCACACTCTGTCTCCTAAGAAGCAGTCCCGATTGCGGAGCGTTATGCATCAGTTTCCCTCGTACAACATTAATGGCTTGGGTAAGACTACTCTAGTATCCCATCACATTGACACCGGTGCCGCTAAACCAATTAAACAGCGACATTATTCGGTGTCTCCAGTCATTCAGAAACTGATGTATGACGAGCTCGATCGCATGCTGTCCTTACGAGTCAGCGAGGAAGGTAGAAGCGCTTGGAGTTCACCAGTCACACTCGTGCGGAAGCCTGGCAAAGTACGCCTATGCCTAGATGCCAGACGACTGAATGAGGTTACCTTGAAAGATGCCTATCCACTGCCTCTTATTGAAGGCTAATTGGCACGTTGCAGTCCACTCTTTTTTTTTTTGAAGAAACGGCATTTTTTGTAGAGAGACGATGATTTAGAAGTTTTCACTTTCAGTGCCTGCCCTAGCTACAGGGTTGCCAGCACGCTCATGACATAAATCTCATAAATCTAAATCTAAATCATAAATCTACATACATCTACAACTTAATAATATTAATACGTCCTGAAAATTTCGTAATGATTGAATAGCTCTGTCAAAGAATATCGCAATTTAAAATTTTTCAAATTTTCCCGTTCTCATTTTATGCACCCAGCGCACACATGGGATTACAAAAATTCCTAAACATTATCCGATTCACATGTAAAACACGTTCGAAATTTGTTTCGTCAACATTATTTTTGCGAAAATATTTGTGTACGGAATAATCGATAAATGCGAGAATCATGGAACTTATAGTCCAATTCGTGAGAGTGCCTTCCAGTTTCTGCAGCGAGACGGAATATGAAATCAAAGGTGTTAAAGTAATCGTTCTTATTAAATGGCAACCTGCCGAAAGTCTGTGCCACATCACTGGGACGTACAGTATCGCTACCAAGCCAATCAGTTCCTAAAATCCCCAACAAGCAATCTGGTAACACGCAGCAATCTCATGAAGTCACTGATGATATAATAGGTGCGTTTTTACTAATGTTCGAAGTAGAGATGCTCATTTAAAATATATATCGATATTTTTTCCGATATGATATATCGAAACTCTATATCGATAGTTTGCGATATATCGAAATGTAAATATCGATTTTTCGATATATCGAAATCGAATCAAAAGCAATGTATATATATTAGATATTTTATTTTCTTTATTGCGTTGGGCCTTGGTTGGTTTGTTAGGTGGTATTACTCACTAAATATAAGGGGTTGATATTGTTTCTATGTATATTTTTCTCGTTAATATCTGCCGCAATAAAATTTAAATGCTCGTTCAGATAAATTATGTCATTATTCCAAAGAATGAGCACATAAGTTATGAAATTTCTGGAAAATGTTCGAAAAGTACAAATGTTGGCAAAATATGAAGTTTACTACTACCACATTAACTGAGCAATATTTATTCAAATAGATTAAATGAAAAATAGTATTCGTTAAATTTGAAATTTGCTTTGAACTCTGGTTTGAAACAGTTCCACGTCATGTATCATTGCTTTGACTTCTCTTCGCAGCTGTCAAATTTTGCTCATGAAAATATATTTATTTTATGATGGACTGGCTCATCTCAAATTATAAGTTAAAGGGGAATAAAGAAAGTAAATAGTTTTTATGATATAACAAAATATTATAAAGGAAAATTTCAAATTTTTGGGACAAGGATAAGGTCATATTTACAGTCTTGCAATATCTTAACATGTGAAAAATTATATTTATTCTTAAACTCATAATGAATATATTAATTTCTGAGCTTAAAGTTTCCTAACCCCCACCCACAATGAAGAGTTGACCATATCGGCTTCGAAACCGTTGTCTGTAGTAAACTAATGCAACAAACCTAAGCCTAAAATAGCGCGATTCATAAGGAAAGGTAAGACTTCATTAACAGTAAATAGTTAAAAAAATAAATTTATTCATATAACCAATTATATTTATTAAATGTAAAAAGAAAGAAATAGAATACAAATCAACCATGATATAACCATTTTTTCAAAGTTCCCAATATTTTTTGATTAAACCTTGCACAAACAAAAATTTGTTTAACCGATTTCTCTGTTGAGCTAAGATCTGCGTAGCCTTCGAAAATAATCTTTCAGTAGGCACAGAACTAGCGACCATAGTCAAGTACTTGTATGCAATATTGTATAACTTCGGATATTGTACTTTTTAATCAACCCATACTGTCAAAAGGCTTTCATTTAATCTGCTAACTGGAGCTCTCAAGTAAAGAGATAGTTCGTCTGAGTGAATTTCATCAGTTTTATTTGTTTTCCAATTTCGTTGAACTAAATGATGATGATCGCTCCAGAGACTAAAATCGGACTGAGTTTTGTCTGAGCCATCCGAGACTGATCTCGCAGCTACACATAATTCATCTTGCTGATCTTTTTTCATTAGTTCTTTGATTTTAAGTATGGCATTCGAACAAGCCAGTTGGTCTTCAAAATGATGTTCCTTGAATCGCGGATGCAAAGATAAAATCTATATATAGAACAAATCGAGAGAACTACTAATTCAGATATTCCCTTTGGTTTCTCCGCTACCTAGGTTCTACAAGCTTTTGGTTGTAACTTCTAAAATTCGCGTACACACGGCTCACTATCTCTATTGTAAAGTTAATTAATTTAAATTAATTATTTTAAGTACTTTCAATTACCTGAGTAAACCGAAACCGCCCAATCACCGAAAAGCCTTCACAATCTGTAACCTAAGTTTTGTCAAGGAGATGTGCACGATCCAATTAATTAAACCAATTAATTAGAAAACAATACAAAAGCAAACAGACTAGTTTGAACGGTTTGCTTCTTTTCTTTATCTTCTCTTGCTCGCGTCGCAACGCGAAAAACGAAAAATTGTTGACCAACTCGTTTGCAAGCACAATACGATATTCTTGTATCGGATAATATATCGATATTATAATAATCGATACTTGAGGATTCGATTATATCGGGTTGATTCGATATATCGGTGGTCAAATATCGATATTTCTTAAATATCGATATATATCGAGCATCCCTAGTTCGAAGAACATTAGTATTAAACTCGTTTCGCCGAAAATGCATATTTCTTTATATATATATATATATATATATATATATATATATATATATATATATATATGTATATATATATATATATATATATATATATATATATATATATATAGATATATATACATATATATATATATATATATATATATATATATATATATATATATATATGTATATATATATATATATATACATATATATATATATATATATATATATATATATATATATATATATATATATATATATATATATATATATATATATATATATATATATATATATATATATATATATATATATATATATATATATATATATATATATATATATATATGGAAATATGAATTTTTGGCCGAATCGATTTTAATATTAATATTCTTCGAACATTAGTAAAAACTAAAACGTGTAATTCAATAATAAGAATTATTCTTTTCTCGAATCTCGAAAATAGTGAACCGAAGCCCCAAAACAGAGACTTATATTCAAAAATTTGATTCACAACAATATTTATGGTGTAAAGCTGAATTTAAATAAAAATGTAATATTATATCCTTATAGCAAATCCAAACGATCAATAAAAAAAATGATTAGATTGTTATAATTATTGATGCATAAATATACAAATGCGTGTAAATCTCAAATAGCCAATAAATATTGAATCTTGATAGAATTACGTTATTATTCTTTCTATAAAATTGAATTTCCCAAAATTTTGATTGATAATTAAACATAGAAGAAAAAAAAATAATGATTCCCTCTCTTTGTTATAAGGATGGGAACAAGTGCTAGGAAGGAAAAGGATAAAAATTTAACACAAAATGAAGAAAGGAAAGGGAAACAATTACGAGTAACAGATTCTTGTCGTTGCTCCAGGATGACTAACCAATCTTTTTGTGTCGCATCTTGTTCAACTAGTTATTAGCAAACAACACCTAAAAAAAAGGTGGACAAAGATTGAGACCAGAATGGCCAGAAATCCCAGAGAATACCTGTTCTCAGGTGTACAAAAAAAAAACATCAAACTACAGCTTTTTTTCATAAAAGCGATCCTACTCATGAGGAGATATCTTTGTATGACCTTTGAATCTGATTTCAACAACCACAAAAATCTGGATCCGATTAGTAGAGACAAGCTCTGTTCAACACATATAGACATACACAGTAGCACGAGATGGGCGCCAATGCTGCACTGACGACCGCTCGACATGATTATTGATAACGTAATTGAAGAATGAATCAATAAGGTAACTCAACAGAAACACTATGATCACATACCGATTATGCCATTCGAAATAACTAAAGAAAAATAAATTATCGAAACCGAAAGCTAAACAAATATTGATATTCAAATCAAAATTAAACAAAAGTGAGAACGAAGAAAATTTAATCTATTGCGACTCCAAGAAGAAAAATATTAATCAAATTCATAAAATAAATAAAATGTGGTAAAAAGTAATTTAATAAAAGTAGGAGTTAAGCAAAAGTAATTCAAGCATCATGGTCATAAAGAAAAACCAGAAGACAAAACCAAGAATTGGGGCGCCATTTGTTGAAACCAACAGTACTCTTTCGAGCCGCCGTCAGTGCAGCATTATTTAGTTTTAATAGACAAGCGTGCCCTATTTTGCCGACTAGCTCAGTCCGGGCGTGGGCTTTGGGTCAGAAGAAGATCTTCTTGCTACAGCACGCTAACGTATGACTTGAAACAAATAAACAAACACCAACATAAAACATACATACAGTAGGGGAAAGAAAAGAAACTCAGATCGGGAATCATTATTTTTTTAAGAAAAGAAAATTATTCCATTTTTATTATTTCATAAATAAATTAACACACAAAAAAACTCTAGCGCACCTGAACCGCTTGTAAACTAATTTGCAAAGAAATTGTCTTTGAGTGACAATATGGGAAGACGTAATACACTTTGTTGTAGAATCATATCAACCATTCCTTATCCAAAGCAACAAAACTCAACTATAACACAAATGATGAAAATGTTCAGTGCTGGCAAAATTTTCCCAACGAAGCAGCAATAAGTTAACCTTAACAAGCTCATACTTAAATCAACTTATCCTTTGAATTTCGTTCTCATCGGAGGATTTCGTCGAAAACTTTAGCAGTTAACGTTGTTTGAAGCTGCCATCCGAAAAATGTTCAAAGCTCGGAAAATTCAAAAATTGGTTTCTTAGTTTTATTGCAAATGTTTTGCATATGAGTATGTAGTTTGAAGCATCTGTTGATGCAATAGTAACGAAAATGACTAAAGCTCGTTACCCTGTGTCAGCAGCAAAGCAAATTATATACCAAATCTGCTTCACGTTAAACTAAACCCAACCAATAAATTTCGTTTCGATTGAATCACTGCGCTTGAAGTTATACGGGTGAAAAAATTTTTAGCGCTACCACCCTCAAAACTTTTCAAATTTTTAAAGCGTTAATATTTGTTGTTAATTTTCATTGCAGGATTGTTCCCATTTGCAAATCTAATGACATAATCGCGCAGTAAAGAAATTCCAAAAAATGACAAAAATGGTCATAGCTGGCAGCCCTTTCACGATTTTTGCACGAAATTTCTACGACATTTGGTTCATATTCAATTCAATTCAATTCAATTAATTTATTGATCACAAAAATTCATAATTATGGAAAAGCTTACATACTAAAATCAACCTGTGTAGTAGTCTCCTTATAAGCATGGCTTGTGCAAGGAGGCCTATTCAATTCTTAGGTCTATGACTTATCTGTAATGGTTTACACTTACATCTAATTAACAATTTATAGATAGAAGATTAGTTACAATGCGGGATTAAATAAAATTAAAAGTTGCTTTAAATTCTTCTTAAGATAGTGTTAGGAGCCATTTTTTTACATTAAATTTGAATGTTTCAAATGAATTTATGTTTTTTAAATATTCAGGGAGCTTATTAAAACATTTAGGTCCCATGTAGGAAACAAATTTTTGTGTTTGCGTTTTACGGCAAGCGGGAACTATCATATTATTACGGTTAGTTCTTGTTGCGAGGTAATCTTGAGCATTGTTGGGTTTTACATACTTGTAGGCATAAAAAAGAGCAGCGGCTAAGTAAGGTTTTTACTAATGTTCGAAGAACATTAGTATTAAAATCGATTCGGCCAAAAATTCATATTTCCATATATATATATATATATATATATATATATATATATATATATATATATATATATATATATATATATATATATATATATATATATATATATATATATATATATATATATATATATATATATATATATATATATATATCATCAAAAAATTTCAGTGAGATAATCTCGGGAACGCGCCATCCGATTGAGCTGAAACTTTCAGGATACATTGGTGTATATGCAGAATAGGTTCAGGTCTCTTTAAATGTCAGTTATTGTTAACCTTTTGGCGCCGGCGGCCATTTAAGTGATATTTTTAATATACCTATTATTTCGTGCACAAATAATTTTCGCAAAAATAAAGTTAACGAAATAAATTTCTAACGTGTTTTACATATGAATCGGATAATGCTTTGGAATTTTTTAACCCTATGTGTGCGCTGGGTGCCTAAAAAGAGGACGGGAAAATTTGAAAATTTTTAAATTTCGATAACTTTTGACAGAGCTATTCAATCATTACGAAATTTTCAGGACATATTGATATTATTTAGTTGTAGATTTATGTAGCTTTTAATGAGCGTGCTGGCAACCCTGTAGCTAGGGCAGGCACTGAAAGTGAAAACCTTCAAATCATCGTCTCTCTTGAAAAAATGCCGTTTCTTCAAAAAAAAGCCACTCATATGTAAATCTTGTGCTTTGTTTACATAACCAAAAAAAAAAAGATATGGTATAACGGGCACGCCTGGTAACCCTTGCCCAATTTACCTATATTTTTTTCCATCAAAAACTTCTGTTCACGGAAACTCACGATCCGATCAGCAGAATTATTTGAAATTCACAGAATGTATTGGCCTGAGACAGGACCAGGTCTGATAGAAGTGATTTTGAAATGCGGGCGATTCTGCGCCAGTGGTGCCATCTTGAAAAACCACTAAAAAAGATAACTGTTTTTAGCCCTATAAATTCTGATTGAATCGTTCGATTTTAACAAAACTCACACAATTGCTGGACCTTACTTTAAGCCACGTTTGGTAGAAATTTGGTTGAAAAATTCGGTTGGAGCTGCCAGCTATGATAATTTTGGTGTCTTCATTTTGAAAAAAAAAAATTTGGAAGTGAAAACATTCAAACCATCGAATATTCAAAAAAAATGTCCGTTTCTTTCAATAAAACCAATCTGTATATAAATCTTATGTTTAATCTACACGTTCAAAATAAAACTTTGGAAATTTCATGTCAGACAAGAACGGTAACCCTCTCCCAGTTAACCTATATTTTTAGCATCAAAAATTTCTGTTCACGGGAACTCACGAGCCAATAATCAGATACAGCTAAAATTCACAGAATGCATTGGACTTAAGTAAGACTAGATTTCATAGAAGCGATTTTGAATTGTGGGCAAGTCCGTGCCAGTGGTGCCATCTTGAAAAATTACAAAGAAAAAAAAAACTGCTTTTTGCCCTATGAAATGTGAATAAGTTACCGGATTTTCATGAAATTGACACAGTAGCTAAACCTAACTCTAATCTCTGTTTGGTGGAAATTGGGTCAAAAAATTTGATTGGTGCTGCCAGCTATGGTAATTTTTGTGTCTTTGGTTTTGAAAAATCGCTCAGGAAAATAAAACTTTTTGCACTATAACTTCCAGTGCAGTCATGAAATCAATACGAATTTCATACAATTAATGAAACCTGTCATAAACATTATTCAGGCCAAATTTGGTTGAAAAGCCACAATAGGGTTGCCACCTTTTGTTGGTTTTGTGTTTAATTGCAATATCTTTATTAAGCGGTTTTATCGTAGAATTTTCAAATGGTAATGATATTGTAGTGACAATAAACAGCAAATATTAAGCTTTCGATTATTTGAAAAAACTCGCTGCAGGTAACCCTAAATTTCTTTATACTCCTATAACTTCGAAT
The DNA here is from genome assembly GCA_947369275.1 of Nemotelus nigrinus. Classification (NCBI taxonomy): domain Eukaryota; kingdom Metazoa; phylum Arthropoda; class Insecta; order Diptera; family Stratiomyidae; genus Nemotelus; species Nemotelus nigrinus. The sequence goes on from OX376373.1 coordinate 111,374,827, forward strand.
GTAATTAAACAACGTGAAGCAGATTTGATAGGGCGAAAGGTTGCCAGCACGAGGCGATTGTGCTACTTTTGTATCAATAAATGCTTACAGTTAGTATACATACCGGAAACATTTACAATAAAAATAAATAACCGATGTTTCAATTCCCAAAGTTCTGCAAATTTTTCGGATCACAGCCCCAAACACCAACTTCAATTACAGTGCTGCAGGCACTGAGCATTTTCTTCAATGATGTTATATGAGATGCTGCTTTCAAAATTATATGAAATAAGCAACTGATAACGAATATAATTAACCCGTGTTTTGCTCTAATAAACGTTGAAATTCATGCCAGTGGTAATATCTGAAACCTTCCACCATATGAGTTATAATGCATTCTTGAGACCAAAGTAAAACGTGGCATTTGAAACAGTTTGGCCGTAATAAGCAGCTCATGTGGTGGAATATGCACTCAAAACCTGCACGATTCTTCTACTGTTCTTCGAACATTAGTGTTTGTAGCGGTTCAGGTGCGCTAGAGTTTTTTTAATATCGAATACTTTTGCTAATGCGAAGAGCTCAGCTGTCGGAAATCTACGAGGCAATTGGAAGATTACTTTTAGGATCTGTCTTTGCGTTGATATTAAATTTGAGAGGTGGGTAGAAAAGGTGTTACTCCAGGCTGCAATGCCGTATTGCAGAGCAGATTGGACTAGCGCATAATAAATAGTTTTTAGTTGATCGACTGTCAATAAATCCCTTAAAGAATGAAAAATATATATGCTTCGTCTTAACTTAGCGTTAACTTCTTCTGTGTGTTTATTCCATTTTTACTAACGTTCGAAGAACATTAGTATTAAAATTGATTCGGCCAAAAATTCATATTTCCATATATATATATATATATATATCATCAAAAAATTTCAGTGAGATAATCTCAGGAACACGCCATCCGATTGAGCTGAAACTTTTAGGATACATTGGTGTATATGCAGAATAGGTCCAGGTCTCTTTAAATGTCAGTTATTGATAACCTTTTGGCGCCGGCGGCCATTTAAGTGATATTTTTAATATACCTATTATTTCGTGCACAAATGATTTTCGCAAAAATAAAGTTAACGAAATAAATTTCTAACGTGTTTTACATATGAATCGGATAATGCTTGGAATTTTTTAACCCCATGCGTGCGCTGGGTGCCTAAAAAGAGGACGGGAAAATTTGAAAATATTTAAATTTCGATAACTTTTGACAGAGCTATTCAATCATTACAGACCGTTATCGGATCTCATAATTTTAATATTACACCCAATGTCAATATTAACACGATTGATAAAATTTTTAATTGTGGACGCGACAGCACTTTTCTCCTTCAAGAAATACACTTGTCGGTAGTGAGAAAAATTGTCCTTGAAAAGTATAAAGTATTTAGAGAACCCCAGCGAAGTTTCTTGCATAGGACCACAAAGATCAGTATGAACTAATTCCAGCGCGATTTTCAGATCTACTTGTACTCTCTTTAAATGGAGACCGATGCTGCTTTCCGAAAGCACAAGCGTCACAAAAGAAATGCTTATTGTCCACAAAATCCACAGATCTTTCCCGCAAAATCTGCCTGACTTGATCAACACATATATGTCCAAGTCGTTCATGCCATTTTTCAATCGATTCACTCTTAATAGCCACATTTGAAAAAAAACCTTTAACTGTATTTGCTACAACGCAAAATATCATTCTATATAGTTTTCTTTCACGAACTCCCACTGCGACCGTACACCCGTTTTTTATCAAACAACACTTCAAACTATTTGAAGACAACTCATAGCCCTTATCCAATGTGCTACCTGATGAAAACAAGTTTACTTTAATGTCTGGTACAAAAAAAACGTTTCGTAGCATCTTTGCTTGCCAAGCATCACCGTTCCATGCCAAAATGGTTATGTTACCTTTCCCGTTAGCGAAAATTTTGCTACCATTTCCAACCGTAACTGGCATAGGTTGATTTAATTGTTCAAAAACAACAAACCACTCGCGGCGAAAGGACATATGATCACTAGCGCCTGAATCTAAAACCCAATCATCTGCACCGATGCCATTAATGTGTACGTTATTTGCAAGAACAGAATCACATATGAAAGCATCACCACTAACTTCACTAAAATTAACACGCGATTGTGCTGCATTTGATTGTTGTCGGTTCGGACAATCCCTTTTCCAATGGCCAAATTTTTTACACAAAAAACACTTACCGACCACTTTGTTTTTCTGTTTTTGTCCCTGGTTTTGATATATTGATGCTTTGCGGGCCATTAAAGCACTTTCCGTTAACTGCGGTGATGGCATTACTGTTACACGAGTCTCTTCCATAACTAAACGAGAGGTCAAATTTTCTAAAGTTTGATGCTCCGGAGCGGTTGACTCCCATGCACTTGAAAAATGGGCAAAACGTGGTGGCAATGTTATTAAAATTTTAGCGATTATCGACAATGGTCTCACGCCTGGCAATATGCGTCGCAATATCATCATCTGGCTCCTTCACAAAATTATAAAAGCGTTTATGTAGCATATGAAGACTAGCTTGATTTTTGTGTTCGTACACAGCAGTCAATTTATCCCACATTTGCTTTGATGTTAAGCAGTTTATAATATGAACCATTGGCTTCTTCCCCACAGCCGTAGCGATGATCTTCTGCGCTTTTCTGTCTAGTAGCTTCCACTTTGTTAGCTCTTTAACCTGCGCCTCCGTAGCCTCCGCAATATTCGCCGGTAGCACTGGTTGTGTGATCTCTCCTGTTACGACCTCGAACAGATTGCTGGCGTTTAATAAAATTCTTACTTGAAATTTCCATGCGGACCACTGCTCGCCACTCTGCAATCTTTCAATCCACACCGGTGTTGATTCGCTCTCCATTATAATTACTCCTATATTATCAAAGTTCCCAAGTTTTACAACAGCAAAACACACCACGTGCCTGGGCCCATAACCTGTTGAATATACAGATGTTTTAAATGAGAAGACACAACCTTTCGCTTCGGAAGCCAGAACAGACGAGGGAGTTTATTTCATCAAAAGTACAGTACAATAAACGTTAGCACAGTTCAGTATAGTATTGATATAAGTAAGTGTTATACAGTGCATTTTAGTACTACAGTAATGTTCAAAATTTTATTAAATGATACTGGCTATTCAACAGATTTAATAGCCGCTTGGCTATCTGTGAAAATGCCAATATTAGCCCCGAACATTCGATTACACAGAAGCCAGTCGATTGCCTGTAAAATAGCCGCAACCTCCGCCTGAAAGACACGACAATGGTCTGGTAGATGGAAGGACAGCTTAATATTCAGCTCACCTGAGTATACACGACCTCCGACTCTATTGTTTAGCTTTTAGCCGTCAGTGTACTCATGGATATGCTTACTTTCAAGGGCGACACCATCACGGCATTCTTCCCTATCAGGAATGCGAGTTGTAAACTCCAAATCTAGAAGGCATTGCGGAGCGATGTAGTCAACACCCGCTGGAGCGGGAACTCCCTCAACCAAAATCCTCGCATGGCCGTGTTCTATTCCATGCCGAGATACAATTCAGTCTCACAGCAGCAAGATTAGCTTGCTGTAAGATAAGTAGATTGGTTGCAAGCCAATTAAGTAACACGAATAGTGCCTTAGTAGGGGTGGTGCGGAGCGCACCAGTTACAAGTAGTGTAGCCTATCTCCGCACTTTTTCAAGCTGCTGTTTGCAGGTAGCCTTAATAGCCCGCTGCCACCAGAACGCCACCCCAAACAGTAGAATTGGCTCAACCACAGCAGTGTAAAGCCAAGCAACAGTACGAGGTTGAAGTCCCCAATTCACTCCTATGACTCTTTTACAGCAGCAAAGTGCGTTGAACGCCTTCCGAGCTCTTTCTGCTACATTGTAAGTCCATAGTTACTTTGAGTCAAGTATCAGCCTTAAGAACCTGACCCTCTGGCTCAAGTTAATGGAGATCCCATTCAATTTGGGTAACTCAAAACCAGGAACTTTGTACTTCCTTGTAAACAGCACTAGTTCCGTTTTATTAGGATTCACATTCAAGCCGCACTCACGACTCCAACATGAAAGGATGTCAAGAGAGTGATTAAGCCTCTCCGATAGCGTAGATAAATACTTTCCCGATACTGCTACAGCTATGTCGTCTGCATAAGCAATCACTTTGCAGCCGGTACGGTCCAGTCTCATTAGAAGAGTATTCACCGTGATGTTCCACAGCAGGGGAGAGAGGACTCCACCCTGAGGTGTGCCCGTTCTGACTCCTCGTCTTACGCTGGCACTCCCCAGGGAAGAGATAACCACTCTACTTTTGAGAAGCTGTACAATAAAAGCAATCAGCCGCTCGTCCACATGCAGCACCGAGAGAGCCTCAACAAAAGCGTTAGAATTTACGTTGTTGGAGGCCCCCTCGATGTCCAAGAAGGCGGCAAGTGTATATTCCTTAAGAGCAAGAGATTTCTCAACTCGCTCAATAAGGACGTGAAGAGCAGTCTCCACAGACTTGCCTTTGGTTAAGGCGTGCTGTGACTGCGAGATCAACAAAGGATCGATTGATCTTTTAAAACGGTAATCAATGATCCTTTCCAAAATCTTAAGCAGGACTGAGTTAAGACTTAATGGACGATAGTCCTTTGGCTTAACATGAGAAACTTTTCCTGCTTTCGGAATAAACACAACTCTAGTTTCCCGTCAGCTGGTGGGAACATACGAGAAGCGTAGGCAAGCGTTATAAATCTCCCTGAGCCATGGTAGCGATACTTCTATGGACTGCTGAACGTCAGCCGCAAGCACGCCATCAGGGCCCGGGGATTTAAGTGGCTCAAAGGAGTTAATAGCCCACCTCAGCTGAGAGTTTGATATTCTGAAAGGTGGCTCTCTACCGTAATTTAGTTCCGTTTGGTGCTCTGTCCCTATAGGGCAATCATTGCCCGGGAAATGTGCGTTCATTAGAACGTTTACAGTATTTGCACTCGAACTAGTCCAAATGCCCTCAGGGTTCATTATGCACCCCATAGCCTTCGGTGTCGTACTTAAGGCCTTACGAAGGCGATTTGCCTCGCTGAGACTCTCTACATTTCCACAGAAAGATCTCCATGAGGACCTCTTAGCCTTGCGTATGGCATACTTAAAAGCCTTCAGCTTCGTTGTATACACCGACAAGTCATTAGATCTTTTCGAGCTATTAAACTCCCTCCTACATTCTCTCCGCAGGATGCTGTTTTCCATACTCCACCAGGGAGGCTTAGGATTGCCTCTGGCCGAGGGTGGCTTTCTTGCTTCCCTAGACGCGGAGCTGAGAGAACTAGTAAGGGTGTTTACCGCCCGATCCAATTCATGGTAGCAGTCAATGCTCCTGGGAACAATTTCCAGTGAGGATCGTACCAGAGACTTATATAGCTTACAGTCCGTCCTCTTTCTGTTGATTAAAGCTGCCTGCATAGCAGAGCTGCGGCCAGCCCCTTTATACGATATGTACCTATGATCAGAGAATGAGCACTCTTGTAGAACGCTCCAGTCACGGAGAAGATGCGAGTTCCACCCACTAATCAAGGTAACATCAAGAACTTCCTTGCGGTTTGAGGTAAGGAAGGTTGGTTCCCTACCAGTGTTGGCGATGAAAAGGTCGTGGGCCAAGATGAAGTCAAAAAGTTCCTTACCTCGGCCATTAGTGTTGGAGCTACCCCATACTTCATTATGAGCGTTGGAGTCAGCCCCTTAAATAAGAGGCACACCAATCTTTGTGGCTTCAGCCACAACACCCTTGACATCGTCACAAGGTGGGCTATTGCCATGACCGTGTGCCATGTAGCAAGAAACAAACCAGTAAGGTCTCTGGTCGATTTCCAATGCAACAGCCATGTTATCCCTGTAACTGAAATTGTGAAGTACAAAAACGTTTATGATTTTCTTGACAAGAATGCAGACACGTGGCTCATGTAAGCCATCGGTACCACTAGCCTGTATCCTTCAGTGCGTAGCCCGCAAACCCGATTTTTAGCAACCCATGGTACTAAGATTAGAATTAGCTCCTCCTCTGTCCTAGACAGTCGGAAGAGCAGGGTTGCTGATGCTACTTTGGAATGGTGAAGGTTGATCTGCAATACCTTTACCATCAATTATTTTCGACGATGGTTAGATGCAGGTCCTCCCCCTCTGACATAGATGTCTGCCCAGCCTCTTCCTCTGCTTCCAGAGTCATGAGGTCCAGGCAGCCACCCAAATTGGAGGTAGTCCCGACACTAACCCCGTCTGCGTAGAGGGATTCCACATCCGGCTCATCCTCAGATGTCACCCTCGAACAAGAGTCCAACCCCTTTTAAGGTGGGTCCCCCGTCATGTGAGTCACCTGTTAAGGTTAAGGTTCTTCAGGTGTTGGATCTCCCGCAGCAGAGCTCTTTGGCCTGTCGCTTCGGCAAATCCGCAGGGCTAGTTTTTCGACCCCATACCTGATAATGCCTTTTCGGGCATCTAAGACCGGGAGTGCCTCTTCATTGATGATGAAGAGGGCCTCCCGCCGATTATCCACCGGCTCTCCAATTTTCGCAATCCTCCAATTTTCCGTTGGAAGATCCGGGGTGAAAAGCCGCACTATTTCCAAGACTTCCACTGGATCCGAGTGGAAACTTGGAATCCAAGTCCTGCATCTAGGCCGGCTGGGAATCTCATCCCTGTGCACCTCATTAAGCTTGGCGCCTGGCCAGAGTTCCCCCAGCTCGGAGATTGCCTGCTTATAAAAATCGGCTGATCGTTGGTCACCACACGCAACCAGCCTGATTTCTTTGTACCAGTCCGCATCGTTCACCGTAGGTGGTGGACCCGACCTGGCCTTCTGCACCCTACAGCAGATTCTAAACAAAGCCTGCCTTATCTTAAGTCAGTTTTAAGAGGAGATGGATCCATCTCCCTTGCTGGCATCAATCACATTTCGCTGAATGGCCGAGTTATCCCGGAGCCGTCACTACTTTCTGATCCTTGCAGTCTTGTCTGCCCTGATTCATCTGCTCAGCCGGCTTTTGTCCTTTCTGAGCTGAAGCTCCAGGTCGTAGAGGGAGCGGATTAGAGTGCTCCCCAATTTGTGATTTTGCCTACAGAAGGGACTTTTTGTCCTTGTCGGACATAGTGTCATCAGCATCGTGGCACACCAGCCCGACGTCGGGCCTTGGCCGCCTGGATCGTATTCCTCCAGTTGTCTCGGTCACGTTACCGCGTCCTCCAGTCTTGGAGCCCCAATAATTGCTCGGCGTCCGAATACACTGAGCTCTCCCAACGAGCTCTTGGTCTTCCTCTTGGCCTCGCTCCGTCGACTCGTCTTGCGTTCATGACACGTTTTGGCATGCGATCGTCATTCATGCGTTGCACGTGCCCAGCCCACTGTAAACGTTGTAATTTGACGATCTTGGAGACTTCCAGCTCATCATAAAGTTCGTACAACTCATTGTTGTACCGGATGCGCCATCCATCTCCGTCGCGAACAGCCCCGAAAATACGCCGTAGAACTTTCCGTTCGAAGGTGTCGATCCTATTTTCGGAGGCTTGGATCAAGGTCCATGTTTCGCAACCATAGCACAGCACAGGTCGTATGATAGTTTTGTAAACGCGGAGCTTTGTTTTTCTGTGCACATATTTCGATTTCATAATGGGGAGGACCGAGAAGAATGTCTTATTTGCTAGTTGTATCCGTCGCTTGATTTCGTCAGTTTCGTTGGCGTCACTCGATAGATTGCTACCCAGGTAAACGAAGTTGTCCACGAATTTGATGCAAAGGTCCCCAACGTTGATGGTCGTGTGCGCTGGCGTCCTTGTCCTAGATTGCATCATAACTTTCGTTTTGTCCTCGTTAATTCGTAGTCCAACTTCCTTTGCTGCGGTGTCAAGTCTAAGCAGAAGTTCTTCTGCATCGGTCAGTTTTCGAGCCATGATGTTAATGTCATCCGCGTACGCTGCCAATTGTGTCGACTTAAAAAGTAGCGTGCCGCTGGTGTTCAGGTTCATTGCCCGAATAGCGAACTCAAGTGCCAGGTTGAAGAGCGTGGACGCTATTCCATCGCCCTGCTTCAGGCCACCCAGAGTTTCAAAAGGATCCGTCAATCTGTTCTGGATCCGGACTTGCGAGACGGAGTTGGTCATCGTCATCTTTACAAGTCTCACTAATTTGGCCGGTATACCAAATTGCAGCATGATGCTATATAGAGCGCCTCGGTTGATGCTGTCATATGCTTGTTTAAAGTCGACAAAGATTTGGTATACGTCTACGTCGTATTCCCAGCACTTTTGCAAAATTAGCTTGACCGTGAAGAGCTGGTCGATTGTGGAGCGACCAGATCTGAAACCGCCTTGATACTCGCCAATGATTTCTTCCGCGAACGGTTTGATCCTATACTCCAGGATTTTTGACAGGATTTTGTAGGCCGTACAGACTAAGGAGATGCCTCTGTAATTCTCACACCGCAGTTTATCTCCCTTTTTATGTATGGGACAGATGATGCTTCTGCGCCAATCGTCTGGGATCACCTCAGTCTCCCATATTCGCAGCAGTAGTTGATGTAGCGCACTTAATAGACCCGCCCCACCAGACTTGAGTAGCTTAGCTGGAATCTCGTCAGCGCCCGGCGCTTTGTTGCTTTTCAGTGAACGCAAGGCGAGATCAACTTCTTCTACTGTAGGAGATTGTGTGGATGGCGGAACGGTATCACCATGGAGCTCAGCTTCTGCTGCCAGGATGTTTGATGGCGGATTCAGAAGCTCTTCGAAGTAGGACGCCCATCGTTTGCTAATATTTTCGGTGTCGCTGATAATATTTCCATCTTTGTCCTTACAGAGGCTAGTCCTGGGTTGGTAGCCGGTTTTAATAAAGTTTACTAATCTGTACGCTTGTCTGGTGTTCTTACTAACTAGGTTTATATTAATGTTCAGCAACTGCTCGTCAAAGTATTTTCGTTTCTTACGCCTAATTATTCTATTGGATGTTCGCCGTAGCTCGTTATATTTTTCCTTCTTGGCTCTGGTTGCACGTTGGACCCATTGTCTGTAGGCCTCGTTCTTTGCGTCAAGTGAGTTTCTGCATTCTTCGTCAAACCATTCATTTCGCGCTCGTCGGGCTTTGTATCCCACAACGTTTTCTGCCACATTCTTGATTGTATTTTTGAGCTCTTCCCAGAACTCATGGACACCTACGTTGCTGGAGTCGCACAGCATTCGTGAAAGTCTTTCCTCAAGCGCGGTCGTATATACCTGAGCCGTATAGTCGTTCAGCAAATTCTCAACCGCGAAGAATTTGGGAGGGCTGAACCTCGATTGGTGCACTGAGGAAATTCTGCACCGGTATGTCGTTTTCACCAGAAAATGATCGGAGTCACAGTTAGCTCCGCGGTACGACCGAACATCCTTAACACTTGATGCCCATCTCTTGCTGATAAGGACGTGGTCGATTTGGTTGACAGTATGTGCGTCTGGAGAATTCCAGGTCTGCTTGTGAATGCGACGATGTGGAAAGCAAGTTGAGCTTACAACAAGGTTCCTGCTGCAAGCGAAGTCAATTAAACGATGGCCATTATCATTGCATTCCTCGTGGATGCTGTGACCTCCAATGGTCCCCCGATGCCAACTTTCATTCCCAACTTTTGCATTGAAATCTCCCAGCAGCATTTTTACATCATTTGATGGGAGTGGGTCGAAGAGAGTTTCAAGGCAGGCATAGAACTCGTCTTTTACAGAGTCTTCTTGTACTTCGGTGGGAGCGTGCACATTGATGAGCCAGAGATTGAAAAAACGCGCCTTGATGCGAATCGCACACAGCCTTTCGTTTACGGGTTTGAAGTCGGTAACGCGCGACTTAAACTGCTTATTCACTATGAATGCTACTCCAAACTCCTTGCGGCCCGATGGTTTACCGCTTGTAAAAATGGTGTGCGATTTCTTGTCGTTGATCTCGCAGCCTAACCAATTTGTTTCCTGGACTGCAGTAATGCTCAGTTTGTCCTGTTCGACCTGATGAAGGAGGGCTTTTTCGGCCCCCGGTTTGCTCAGGGAGCGTACATTCCAGGTTCCGAGAGAATAATCCGTTGTGCGTTTGCGTGGTCGTCGTTGTTGATCCGTCCAATCCGAGGCTTTTGTTCCAGGTTTCTTGACAGAGGAAGTTTTAACAAGGATGAGTTGTCGGCACATCGCTCAACCATTTCCATGGGGGGCCTCGGCAATAGTTGCTTCAGGAGACTTGCCTCGTGCCAGAGTTCACACAACTATGTTGCAGGTCTGACAACGTGGCCAAACCTCCCTAATGACCTGAGACGCTTAGATGTAATTCAGCCATCAGGCTGCAACTATGCAAGTTTTACTGAGGATAGAGTTACCTCATTGCCTCAAACCCTCCTCCTTTCTCCGGGCTTGCGACCGGCATATCACAAGTAAGACTTGCGATCGGCGGAGTTCGGACATAGTGTCAGGAGGGATATTTTCAAACTTCCTCAGAACTTTGAAGGCTGCCCTTCTAGTTCCATAAGTCCGAGATTTATTGGCGGAGGAGCTTTGTGTGCCTGAAAAGGAAGCGGCACCGGAAGTAGCGCTTGTTGATGGTCGAGCTGGCTCATTCACCGAAACCTTCCCATCACACTGGCCACAAACGGACTTTTTGGCATTCGCAGGGCCAGGCTTGGTGACCTCAGCCCCGGAACCGCCTGAAACAGGGGTTGAGGAATATTTTGAAAGCATTGGAGCTGACCCACTCGTCATGTCGCCACACCTTTTCTTAGCCGCTGTGCCAGGCAATGGAGCTGACCCACTCGTCATGTCTCCATAGCCTTGCTTGGCAGCTGTGCCAGTGGTCAAAGGAGCTGACTCGATCGCCATGTCTCCACGAACCCCTGCAGCCTTAACCTCAGTCCGCAGAGCTGGCTTATTAACCATGTCTCCACTTCCTGAAGCTTTAGCTGCAAGCAACGGCGCAGCTAACTTAGCCCCCTCCTCTATATTAGAGGATGAGTTTGGTTGATTGCCAGGCTTGTGCCTGACGAGTTTAGATTTGGTTTGATTATTTTTCATGCTATAAGGGTCCCCACTCAGAGCCGCTATCTCGAGTTCGAATGTGTAGTCAACTTAATGATCCCATGGTTATCTTTGTCAAGCAGGGAGGCGGTGCGAGGGTTGCCACCAGCCCTTATGGGGACAAGTAGCCAGAGCCGGGTCAGTGTTAATCAGAAGTCCACCTCAACTGAACCTACACCACCAACTTAATGGCGATGAACCTGAGAACGTACTCCAAGGTCTGCCAGGGTTTTAACGGGACAGAGATGATCGTATTAACCCGGAGCCGTTCACGAAGCGGATTTCACTCCGTCGCTACCGCGCCTGAAGACGACTAGGTCCAGAATGCTACGATCACCAGCCCAAGTGCAACAAACGAATCGTAAGTCGAGAAAGGTCCTGAGACGAAAGCGGTCGTGAAAAGAGTCTAGATCAGTCAGCGTCACCCAGGATGCACC
>OX376373.1:111386514-111434512 GCA_947369275.1 Nemotelus nigrinus
TATATATATATATATATATATATATATATATATATATATATATATATATATATATATATATATATATATATATATATATATATATATATATATATATATATATATATATATATTGTATATATATATATATATATATATATATATATATATATATATATATATATATATATATATATATATATATATATATTTATATAGATATAGTATAAACGAATTGTAATAATTCAACATATTACTTACTGGAGAAGGCTCAAAGCTCATGTCTGATGCACCTGATACAGGGTCGTTGATAGGATAAGCCTGTGGAAATTAAACAATACACTGTTATTGGCGGACAATGTGAATTCGAGCATACTTTGCAATTGCTTGAGCTTAGTTTGAAAAACTCAATTTCAATAGCTTGTGTAAGTTTGCACTTATTGAATCAATGATTAGATTAACTTGCTTGGATTGTTCTACCTTTTTAAGCAAAGTATTTTACGTGAAAGTCCAATGTTCGCATTAGTAGAATATTTATTTAATTGTTTTATCTATCTGTAGAGGCTGGTACACATAAATAAATGTAGGCAAATTTAAGTAAGTTCTTGAAATCGTTGAAAATAATGGCATGTGGGTGTCTGTCGAGGAGTTGAAATATATGTTGTATCTAAATGAATAATTTTGTTTTTCAAATGAAAGAATTTGCCGCACTTAGTAATTTTCACTGAATCAATCATATAGAATAATTTGATATATATAAGAGCTTGATTGGCGAAAAATAAAGCAATCGCTTTTTGGGGTTTTATCAGACCACTTGTGTTTCAAATGATTTACCCTCGTGCGTCGATATTGGACCAAAGCAATAGGAAGTCAAGCAGGACGAATTTGTATTCGGCCAGCAAAGAGTCGTATAGATGAATTTCATATTCGGCTATACCATTAGTAGACGGATTTGTATACGGCTGCTAGCATGCCGATAAAAGAATCTGAATATATATCCAAAGAAAAATAATAATTATATATCCAAACAAAAACTTACCGAACTATCCATACAAGCACCCGTTAGCTCAGCAGCTAAGTTTCTTCTTGTTTCAATGTTCTGAAAGCGGCAATTTTATAAATCAAATTTAAGCTTAAGGAAAACGTTATAATTGCTTACGCATGATTTCCCTTCAACCGCGATAGGAACTGCATTAGCAGTGAGAATTGTCCGGTTACCTAGTCGAATGAAGCACTCGGTTTTAAAATGCTCCGAACAAATCACAGCTTGTTTTATTTAGATGCAGTTCCGGCAAACCCAACGCGCTTTTCCACACACATTGCTCGAGCTCGTTTTTCGGGAATCTAAAAGATATTGAGGGCAAAGTTAGTTTTATATCATCTTGCCCCAAAGTTATCAACATTTGCAACGCCTTTGATACGAAAGAGCACAAAGTGTCATGGCGACCACCAAATTGTTGACAAATTTAGAAACATTGAAAAATGATTACTTTTAACAGGAAAAGACGCTTTCAATGATTGATTTTAAGCTTAAACCTTATATTGATCACTTACATGTGAAAAAAACCCCGGAAGGTTTGCACTGCTTCCGATTTTCGCAACTTGGCACAACGCACTTCATTGTCTTTTTCTGCCTTTTTTTCTGACTGTCACTGCAAAAAAATACACAAATATACGATCACTATTCACATCTGCACATATTTCAAACATTTTTACCTTGAATTCTTAATTCGGAAATTCACAAAATTAACTTTTATTTTTGCGCGCACAAAACCACTGCACAACTCACGTGTTTCACCGTTCTTGTCAGATTGACAATGAGAGCGAAATGGCGGAAAATTGAGGGGAAATGCTTGGATTTGACAATGAGTAGACAAAAAATTACTACCATCCCCTTCAATGTAAATCTTATGGGCATGTCCACTCCATTTCTACTATCTCACTGGGTCTGAGCTACTGAAAAATACTGAAAAGTGTCAAACGGAGTAAATATTCTCAAATGTGCGCGGCAAGCAACATATTTTTTGCGTAATGTTGCTATGAAGGTCGAATATTTTTGTGGCGATAATAGGTCTGTTTCCGTACTTTCAGCAAACTGCAGCAGTAACAGAATTTGGCAGCTGGCTTCTTTTTGCTGCAAAATTTGGCTTGCATTTGGCTTGCAGTAAAAGTACGGAAACGACTTGCTGCGAATCTATTTTAATATATTATAATAGATTCAAGTACGGGAACAGACCTAATTTATTACCGCTTAGGATGACTTTATAATCACTATTGTTCTCCCAAAAACCGAAAACTGTCACTTTCGGTTGTCAATTTTCAGGAAATACAATGAGAGCGTTCCCGTACTTTTCATGAAATTCCCCACCACATGATTCAGGAAAATTCAGTTAAATTCAATTGACAACCTGTCAAAGCGAGTTGACGTGTGTCAAATCAGCTGATCTTTTATAATTAAGAAACAGACTTGAAAAGTTTTGAAAAACCTTGTATTTTGTTTTTTTGGCGTGTGTTTTTGAAGGTGTTTTTTGCTGCGCAGCTTGTGCTTGGAGCTCGGTGATATTTTTCCTCTTTTGCTAGTTTTTTTTTTCATAGCAAGAAGACCTTTGTAAAACAGTAACTGTTCTCTTTTCACTGATTATTTCTTGTGTGATTGGCGGTGAATCTATTACGAACGAGTGTTTTCATTGGTGTGTGTCTGCGATAGTTTTGTTTCAGCTCACATTAAAAAACAGTGCTGCCAGCATGAGTGTCGGCAGTAAGTGTGGAAAATGCCGAAAATTGGTGGAAGACGACCACCAAAGCATTGCTTGTGATGGTTTTTGCGGCGATGCGTGGTATCACATTGCTTGCATAAATATTTCTACCCAGGAGTACAACAACATTATGAAACTGGGCGACAAAGTAAAGTGGTTATGCATTAAATGCGATGCTACTTTTAAAAAAAGCCGCGACGACAGAATACTGTCGCAAATTGAAACAACCCACCGGCTAGTAAAAAATATAGAAGAAAAACTGGGAAATATAAAAAATGAGCCAACAACATCTTATGCAAATGTTGTGAAAATGCCCGAACCACCAAAAAAAGATACATTTAACAGAGGAGTAGTAATTAAGCCCAAAAAAGACCAGGACTCTGCAAAAACGATTCGAGAAGTCAAGGAAAAATTAAAACCGCGGTTATTGAAAACTCCAGTTGAATTCTCTAAACCACTGCATAATGGCGGTTTTTTCATCAAGTCGAATTCGCTGGAAAATACTGAAATTTTAGCTAGGAAAGCTAAGGAGCAGCTAAAAGGCGAATACACAGTTGAAATAACGAAGCAAAAGCTTCCGCGATTGTTAATTAAAGGCTTATTGAAAAAAATATACAACGCAGGAATTAGAGGATGAAATTGCCAGTCTGAACTATTCAATCGACTTAAACGATAAATTTGAAATTTTCCACATGAGGCAGGCACGTAAATGAGACAAATGGATTGCCTTTATTGAAGTGGGAGGTAAATTATTTAAGCGAATGGTCAACCAGTTTATTAATATCGACTTTGGATCACACTACATCATTGAGGACCACAATATTATGAGGTGTTACAAATGCCAGGGTTTCAACCACAAAACATCGTCTTGCCAGAACAAAGATGTATGTGCTATATGTGCCGGAAATCATTCAACAAAAACGTGTTCTGAAAGTATTTTGAAATGCGTAAATTGTACCCATAAGGGGCATAGCCACACAAATCATCGGGCCGACAGTTACGAATACCAAGAATATAAAAGGATGGTTGTAATAAATCAACATAAAATTGATTATAGTTACTAAACGTATGATGAGTCAAACCACCAATACTCTAAAAGTTATGTATGCTAATATAAGAAGCATTCGTAATAAAATTGATGACCTAAATGTCCACCTTAGTTCAACCAACATCGATGTAGTTATCTTAAATGAAACATGGATATACAATAATGAAATACAAATGTATACACCCGATGAATACATTGGCTACTTTTGTTGCAGAGAGTCAGGCCGTGGAGGAGGCACGGCGATATTTGTCAAATCTAATATCCGTTCAAGGCTTGTCAATGTATCTAATAACTTCAATACTATCATAGTAGAGCTTGAGTTAAATTTTGAAAAAATAAGAGTCGGTACATTTTATAAAGCGCCTTTTGAAGATGACTTTGAATTTATAAATCATATCGATGTACTCTATTCATCTTATGAAAAGCTTGTTACGCTAGCTGACACTAACATTGATCTGCTGACGGCATCCAATATCACTAGAGCATACTATGATATTTTGACATACAATAACGGAATTTTGCTGAATTCGACTAAACCAACACGCATAACACAAACATCGAAAACCTTAATTGATCATGTCGTCGTAACAAATGCATATTTAGCAGATCGAACCACATATGAAGATGATGAATGGCCAGACTTGGATCACAGAATAATAAATTTGTCAATAAAGAGTCATGTTAAAGCAAAGCTGCCTCCAAAAAAAATAGCCATTAATACTACTTGTAAGCTCAAATTTAAAAAATATGTGATCGATGATCTACGTAGCAGCATAGTGACAAATTTCGAAGAACTCATTGGCATATTAACTCAAGCCAAAAACAAAGCAACAACTACCAAGCATATAAGAGTTCGCCAAGAATCGTGGATAACCAAACAAGTTATAGATGTTTCTAAAAAGAAGCGCAAAGCTTACAAAATATACATGTCAGATCAAAATTCCGCAGTTAAGAAGCAGAACTACACAGTGTTAAAAAGGGAGTCGAGTCGACTGATAAAGGAAGCTAAACGGGAATTTTACTCGAAAAAGTTTGAAGCATCGACTGGAAGTAGTTAAAAATACTGGAGAGTTATTAATGAATTAATGCAAGCAGGAAAAAATGTAAACCAGCGGGCAACATATATTAATGAATTATCAATAAATGGATTATTAATCTCAACCCCTGAAGGCATCACAGAAGAATTGAATAATTATTTTGCAATGATTGGAACTAATATCACTCAACAATTTCACAATGTTTTCGAGCAAAGTGAAAGTGCAATTCCTGAGAGTTATGCCAGTATTCATATAAGACCTACAGTGCCAAGTGAAGTAATGGAAATTATAGATAAACTAAAAACCAAAGTTTCTCCAGGTGTCGACAATTTAACTTCCGAAGACGTCAAAATGCTAAAAAATGAAATAGCCGAGATTTTAACGAAGATTATTAATAGTCACTTAAAAGCAGGTTCTTTTCCTTCTTGCCTTAAATTGGCCCGAATAACACCAATCTTTAAGGGAGGCGATCCTTCGGATCCTTCTAATTATCGCCCAATAGCTGTTACCAGTGTAATGAGCAAGATATTTGAGAGAATCTTAAATTTCCGCATAGTGCAACACATCAATGAGGCAGCAATTTTAGCTCCAATTCAGTACGGTTTCCAAGAACACAGCAATACAATAGCGGCCACGTTAGATGCGGTCCAATTCATTAACAGTTCATTGGATAGAGGTAACTATGTAGCAGCTATTTTTGTCGATCTCAAGAAGGCCTTTGACACGATTGACCACAGAATTTTGCTTCAACGTCTCGAAAAATATGGCATTAGCAAGAAATTTAACTCGATAATAAAAGATTATCTATTGGATAGGCGGATCGTGACAAAACAATTACAGTGCATCAGTCGGGAGCGTTTTATCAATATAGGCATACCGCAGGGATCAATTCTTGGACCAGTACTATTCATCCTGTATGTGAACTGCATCCAACATCTCCAGCTGTCTGGCAAATTGGTCCTTTTTGCTGATGACACACTCCTTTTATATTCTGGAAAGGATGAACCGTCTCTCGAGTATAAAATTAATAGAGATCTAGAAACATACCAAGTGTGGCTTAGGCATAGCAAACTGCTTATAAACATCAACAAGACCAAGTACACAATTTCCCAGCAGAAAAACAAATGTCCTATAAACCCCTTTATTCAGATAAACGGAATTCGTCTGGAAAAAGCTGAATCAATGAAATATCTTGGTTTAATCCTGGATGAGAAAATGTCATGGTTACAGCACATTTACCACATCAGACATAAAGTCGCACCAATGATCGCAGCCTTAAGAAAATTTGAGTTCTTGGAAACCAGAACTAAATTAATGATGTTTAATGCTTATATTCTTTCAACTATCACATACGGAAGTATTTTATGGAGTCAGACATCAAAGCAAAACATTGAGTTGATTAGCAGACTTATTTCTAAAGGAATTAAAATTAAGTTTAGAATGCCGATTCTAACACCAACAGTTACTGTATACACTCAAACAGGATTGTTAAATATTCAACAACTAGTTAATTTTGAAAGGGGAAAACTGATTTTTAACATCCTGAGAAACAATTTGAAATGGCCTAACACCCCCCGCACTGTGTTGGAGATAACTAACCGGGAAACCAGAACTGCTAGAAATTTATATCTTACAACTCCAAGAACAGATAGATTGAAGATGGATCCAATACACCAGGCTATCGCATACTACAATTCATTGCCGAACTGGATCAAATCAGCGAAAAACATAATAGAGTTCAAAGTACACTTGAAATCTCACATCAAAAACACCAATCTTTAATGAGGCAGATACCAGAGTTTTTTGTAGACTTTTCTCTGGACACATGTCAATGAGGACAATCATATAGCTTAAGGTATGAAATGTGATTAAAATTAATAACAATTGTATCTTCCCTTATACCAATTTTTAATTGTCTGGGAAGTACTAGGACGATATGTTTGATAATACGTTGAAGCACACGGACCGTGCATACTGATTGAGTGATGGAGAGAGTGGAAGGAAGGAGGAAAAAATAAAAAAAAAAGCACGGAGCAGATCTATATGTATCAAATTAATTCATCATAAAAATGGCGATTCAAACTTGCGCGCCAATTGCCTGCCCCCATATTTATTACAAATTTTAAATCACCTACGGCCTTTGCTATATATGTTTGTGTGAGAGAATGTCGCATACTAATATAAACTGGTGCCGCACGGAAATCTACAGTTCCAATCCACTTCTTCTATATCTTTGCTCAGGTCGAAATGGATTCAACTTTTGTCGTAAGGCCAAGATTCAATCAAAGCGAATGCGAATCGCATTTTTTGACAGGAGCACGCAAACGAATCGCATTTGAAGAACCAATCGGTGCGATCATGGCCGTCGTATAGAAGGCCTGTCGCGACTTGCAATCTGACAGGTACTAATGTACTTTTATTGGTCGAACTGGTCGAGAAATGTACGTCGACTGGTCGAAAAAAGGTACATTAAGCACGCCATCTTGGTAAGTTAATTGCTTTTGCGACCGGCCTTCTATATGACGGCCATGGTGCGATTCATATTCGCGTCAAAGCTGCCAACTGGAAAATATGTAAAATGAGTGAGGTATTTGAATTCGTTAGTGGTTGTAGGATACGGTGCCATTTCCGAATATTGTGCAATTAATTGAACTTACTTTGTTTTAAACCTGAAAATACTCTGTTTATTGCAAATTGACATTGTTATGAGAAAAATACATGACATCCAAGAAAAATACAAGACCAAAATGTTGACTGGCGTATTGTTGCTATTAGCAGATGCAACACTACCGAACTCTGAGGGAAGCTCTCCAAATTACTTATTAATAAATCAAAAAGTAATTGAATAGTATTCGGTAAACAAAGTTAAAAAATATTAAAATTATTACATAACAAAATTATTCAAACTCACTGATCTGTAAAGCACACTGCAAAAACTATATGTACTGTAATGTTTCCATGTTGATTGACGTGGGTATGAACTATCAGATAACAAACTAATTTTCTTCTCTTCCTTAATGAATGTGTCACAAAAATTTCAAAACCACAAATTTGAAATTATAGACATATTTTCATACATATAATTTGGCAACTACCTAACACAACAATAGTCATCAACAATTTTTTACGAACAAAATGAAACCATCTCCTGCCAGCCGAAACAGTTTTTTATTCAAATCTTTCTGCGAAATTAAATGGCATTTCTTAACTAAGTTACTGCGCTACAAAACCTATTGCGAACAATATCCAATCGTAATATCTACTTATTTTCACATGAAAATTAATAATCCCTATTTTCATTCAAACCAACCGCCACTATAAATTTTTTTACCCAAGACCCAACTTTTTATTATATGACATACAAGATTTACATTTTCTTTTCGTGCAATTGGCCATTCCGACAATTCGTGCGACTACTTTGGTCTTTGCTCAAATTTTCCGCATTCGCATGTTCCTGCGAATTCGCATTTGCAGTGCTTGGACTTATTCGCTGCGTCTTGCATATGTTTTCCTTAAGGCTGGTACTGAGTTCGAGTTCACGTGAAATTTTGACATGTTTCCATTATCTGGTCATTCTTTCGAGCGAAAATTTTGACAATTGAGAAAAGCAGAGACAATGCTCATTTCTGACGGATAAAATGTCATGAATTTCACTTTTCGATTGATTTTCTTATTGGAAAGACATTTTCACTGCTCCATTTTCAAATTGAAACACCAAATGTCACTTTTCCGCTCGAAAGAATGAACTGCACAAACTAAATTGGCGTGAAATGATTCGCGACATGTTTCAGTGCCATCTATATTTTCAACACGAAAGCAACTTCAAAGCAACTTTTCATGCTAGAACACAGTACCAAACTTGTTTATTTTCAAGCGAAATTTTCGCCGAAACACATTTCGCGTGAAATTTTGTATGAAAATTTCACGTGAAATCGAACTCAGTACTATGCTTTACGTTCAAACCGTTCGCATTCGCGTTGATTGAATCTTGGCCTGTAGCGAAGAGTTGCAATCAGCTGTAATTGCTTGAGAAACGCGCACGATTTGAAATGTATACAAAAATGTAAATAGAGTTGATTTAGATGCCGTGTTCTATTTTTACTAATTAGTACTTGGAAGTACTTGGGAGCAGAGCACAAAAAGAACGCCATCTTCGTTCATACGAGCAGATTCTAACCTGTCAAATTATATGCAGTTTTCAAATGTAAAGCAGTTGAAAATAAAGGGAAAAAATAATGAGTATAAACTACCACAATCGATAAAGAATATAAAAGCAACCAGCAGAAAATTACACCTTTTAACTTTCCACACTCTTTATGAGGGCTATTTCTAATTCCTAACTACCAAAACATTCAACATAACCATGAAAAAACGAAAACCACCTATTGACAACTAGAACTACCAATGACAATTAACATAGCCACCTCATGCAAAAAAAGGCGTAACTACTCATGAATTACTCGGGAACGAGAGCGCGAGTAGTTGGAAGTCGACAGAAGTACTTGCAAGTACTAAATAGTAATAATGGAACACGGGCAATATTATTAATTTTTTCCTAGAATTCGAAAGCAAATTTTATGATTATAGTTAAGATAGGTTATAGCAAAATAAAAAGATAGTTAATAGCAAAATAAAAAGATAGTTAAAAGCAAATTTGAAAGATCGTTAATAGCAAATTTATCATAGTAATTTAAAATATCTACTTGAGTAGCCTAGTGGGTAGATAACTGCCTTTTTGCGTGTTGGGTCCCTGATTCGAATCCAGGTTCGGACGAAGGCCCGCACACCAAGCTTTGAGTTCACCTAGCTCTGATTAGGTACGTGATTGAAAATCAGGGGTAAAGGGAGTCGTCGAATGAAAGCCTCCACACTTGTGTTCACATTGATTGAAAAAATTGCAACGAAGCTCTCTGCCAGCTTCAACTCCTAGACCCGTGCGAGGGTTGTCGTGGGATTACTTTTAATTTAAATATGGTTTAAAGACAAGTTCTTTTCTCCTACAAGTCAGATCTATTGACATGTGTTTACATATTTATTACGAGGGCTATTTGGCTTCCTCCTCAAAATTTTAATATTATGCTAATAGTATAATAAACGGACGTTTAATTTAACTTAAATAACATTAGAAAATTTTTAAGAGCCAATTCAGATTTCAAAGTTGACTGGGGTAAAAGGCAAGTAGTAAAAGAGACTTTTGAAGCATTCGGCATAAATATAAGGTTGAGTTAACCTTAGGATTAAACCCATTTACAGTGCAGAAAAAATAGCACCTTGGAATAAATCAAATAATACATAGCATTATTTCAAAATGCAGTCAATTAAAGATGCAGTGTTGGCTGCGAGGTGTCAATAGAGGTGCTGATGACCCAAGTGAAGGAGTATCCGATTATTTATGAGAAGGCTACAGGCGGATACAGAAATGTCGCTGTGGAATTCAAACATCAGCTGAAAATTCTTCTTATTCACTGACACTTAGACGCGTTGCAGTGTAACCAGGCGATTTCGTTGGTGTTATATGTATGCACTTGATATGCACATTAGAAGCTAAGCATTACACCTACAAATTCATTGTGTTTAAGTTCACTTATACTTAAAATTATGTAAACTCACTCATACTTACAATTATGTATACTTACTTATACTTACAACCTAGATTTAAGATCAGTCAATAAAGAGTCGTCGTACAAACCTGTTGTATCATTTAACATGGTGTCAGGTGTTAACCGAAAAGTCTAAAGTACCGTTAATTGTAAAGTCAAAAGTAAAAGTGAAAAGTAAAAGTTAATTTCAATCGGAAATAAAATTTAATTAATGTCGACCGAGGCTGAAGTGAAACCAAAACCAAAAATCGGAATGGAGGGATTCATGTCACAGATTGTACCTCTACAAATGGATGCTATTAATATGCCGTCCGAGTGGACCACATGGAGGACCAAATTCGAAATATTTCTACGTGCATCAGGATTAGAAGCAGAAAGCGAACAACGAAAAGTTGCCTTATTCCTTCACTGTATGGGATCGTCGTCGCTGGATATATTTAGATCACTCAATTTGGACATGGATAAAGTTCAGTATAAGGATTTGTTAGAAAAATTTCATTTGCATTTTGTACCCAAGGTAAATATTGCCGTCGAACGGCACATTTTTTTCACAAGAAAACAAGGTTCTGAAGAATCGTTGGATGATTTTGTTACCGCATTAAAAAATTTAAGTGCTTCTTGTGATTTCGGTGCAATTAAGGATGATTTAGTTCGAGAAATTTTCGTGTGCGGCTTAGTAAGCAATCAAATAAAGGAACGTTTACTAAGCGAAGGTGCAGTTACATTAGACAAAGCAATTGCAATTGCGAAAAATATTAAATTGGCAAAAATAAATGCGGAAATTTTAAAAAATGATTCCAGTGGTAAAATCATAAATGATTACTCGGTAAATTAAATGAAAAAATAACTACCACATGATAAAATCTAAACCAATGCAAAATGTTCTCGTTGTGGTGAGTCGCATAGACAGAAATGTCCGGCAGTTGGAGTTGTGTGCCATTTGTGTCAAAAACTTAACCACTATGCAAAAATGTGTCGTACTCCTCATACAAATAAGCGGCACTTGTATGTAAAAAATATTGAAGCAGATAACTCTTCAGATGTAGGAGATGATTTTTTTCTCGGCATGATGAAAGTTTCTCAAATTGAAAGTACAAACAGTAGTAAAAACTGGTTTGTTTCATTATCTCTTTTCGGTCACAGCATAAAATGCCAAGTCGATACTGGCGCTCAAGCGAACGTCATGACCTATCAAGTTTTTCAAAGTATTGGTTTATGTAAAAACCAAATCTCGCCTACGAAAAGTAGAATATTTACATTTTCGGGAGAATCAATACCGGTACTGGGCTACTACATATTTCCATTAAAGTATAAAAATAATTCTTACAATGTTAAATTTTTTATATTACACGGCAAACTACATACACAGACTATCACAGTATTAGGTTTGAAAAGTTGTATTGATTTAAATATTGTAAACAAAACAGAAGGAATTCAAATTGGTATATTAAATAAAACAAACAATGGAAGTCTTAAAGAAAAATGTAGAATTATCGGAAATAAATTTAGAGAAATATTTGAAGGAATTGGTAAATTAGAAACAAAATGCAAGTTTAAATTACGTCCAGACGCCAAACCAGTAGTAGACAGTCCGCGGAAAATCCCTTTTGCCCTAAGTATCCCGCTTAAGAAAGAGCTTCAAAGATTAGAATCGTTGAATATTATTGTCAAAGAAGAAGAGCCTACGGAATGGGTTAACTCTATAGTGATCGTCTCGAAAAAGTCTGGTAAGATCCGATTATGTATGGATTCACGAAATTTAAACACAGCTATTTTACGTCCTCACTACGCGTTTCCCACAATTGACGAAGTTAAATCTTAGTTGATCAATTCGAAGTTTTTTAGCGTTTTAAGGCTGGTACTGAGTTCGAGTTCACGTGAAATTTTGACATGTCTCCATTATCTGGTCATTCTTTCGAGCGAAAATTTTGGCAATGGAGAAAAGCAGAGACAATGCTCATTTCTGACGGATAAAATGTCAAGAAATTCACTTTTCGATCGATTTTCTTATTGGAAAGACATTTGCATTGCTCCATTTTCAAATTGAAACACCAAATGTCACTTTTTCGCTCGAAAGAATGAACTGCACAAACTAAATTGGCGTGAAATGATTGGAGACATGTTTCAGTGCCATCTATATTTTCAACACGAAAGCAACTTCAAAGCAACTTTTCATGCTAAGAACACAGTACCAAACTTGCTTATTTTCAAGCTAAATTTTCGCCGAAACAGATTTCACGTGAAATGTTGTATGAAAGTTTCACGTGAAATCGAACTCAGTACTTTGCTTTAAGGCTGGTACTGAGTTCGAGTTCACGTGAAATTTTAACATGTTTCCATTATCTGGTCATTCTTCCGAGTGAAAATTTTGACAATGCAGAAAAGCAGAGACAATGCTCATTTCTGACGGATAAAATGTCATGAATTTCACTTTTCGATCGATTTTCTTATTGGAAAGACATTTGCACTGCTCAATTTTCAAATTGAAATACTAAATGTCACTTTTTAGCTCGAAAGAATGAACTGCACAAACTAAATTGGCGTGAAATGATTGACAACATGTTTCAGTGCCATCTATGTTTTCGAAGCGAAAGCAACTTCAAAGCAACTTTTCATGCTAAGAACACAGTACCAAACTTGCTTATTTTCAAGCTAAATTTTCGCCGAAACAGATTTCACGTGAAATTTTGTATGAAAATTTCACGTGAAATCGAACTCAGTACTATGCTTTAGACGCAAATTCAGGTTTCTGGGTCATTGAACTCGATGACGAAGCATCCAAATTATGCACTTTTCACACCCTTCGGAAGATATCGATTTTTAAGATTGCCATTTGGAATAAATGCAGCTCCTAAGATTTTTCATTCAACAATGATTAAATTATTTGGTGACATTAAAGGCGTCATTATATTCATTGATGTCTTCTCGTTTCTATATATCCTATATATATAGGTTCAACGTATATCATTTCTACAGCATACGGGAAACTCGATCGTTTTGCGGAATCAGCCTCCGAAAGCAGAATCAAATTGGAATTGTTTTTTGCGGGATGATTAAAATTGAACAACTTTTTATTAATATTAAAAATTTTAATCTACATTGAAAATTCTATTTTGACAAAGTGGTTTCGAAAGTTTCAATATGCTCGGCTTCGATGCTGTAGAAATGATATACGTTGTCTATGCTGATTTATAGACAAGAAGGGAACCGTGATCAAATTCAATTACCTTTACTAAGTAAAATTATATCCATGGATATAAGTCGGAGATGTTAAAATTTGTCACAACTAGCATAAATAAAAATGTAATGATTTCCACCTGCAAGTGGTCACGCCAGTCAAGTATGCACTGTGTGCTGGTGTCTGATGAGAAGTAGTGCATACTTTCGAAACCACTTTGTCAAAATAGAATTTTCAATGTAGATTAAAATTTTTAATGTCAATAAAAAGTTGTTCAATTTTAATCATCCCGCAAAAAACAATTCCAATTTAAAATAGTTTGTTTATTGCCAATAACCACACTTAAATTGAATTTTTTTTATGGGAGGCTTATTCCGCAAAACTATCCAGTTTCCCGTATCAAATATTCTCTGCTTTGATAAGCGTTAGAGCCGATATTCGTTATCTGTGGTAATTTATCGACAAAAAGGGAACCGTGATCACAAATTAAAAACCTTTACACTTTAATTGAACACGAAAATCGTTGAATGTAAATTACTATATACAATTCATTTAACTCGTGTACAAAATACAACAATCGCAAAAATATAGCAAGTTATCGCTTCAAATTACTTTGCCATGTAATTTACTCGATTGTAATTTACTCGAAATGACTGACCATCATGTGTGATGGCTACTAGGAGTTTCTTATCAACACTTCTTCATTCCCGTTCTAGTATTTGGCTGAAATACATGATTGTTTTGTTTCACAATAGTTCAAGTTCATGTTTATCGACATGTCTTGGTTAATAAGGCAAAATGCAATTTATGTTGATGTTTATGCAAAAGTGCAATATTCAATAATAAATACTACATAGGCTAGTTTCAGTTTATTTCATGTAGGTCTGTTTTTAAGCGATAGCTGAAGCATGAAAAATTAACAGAAGATACTATTTCATCTTCGTTCATGCAAGGAAAATATATTTTTCTCTAAGACATTAATCTCCCCATACATTTTGTCATGGCTGGCATTGAAATAAAATTACTTCTAATCAAAATTATTTATAAACTTTTGTTTTCAATTTCAACATACATAATTTCAGAAATGCCTTCTTACTGCTGCGTTCCAAACTGTCGGTCTACTCATAAGATCAACAGTCTTTTTAGGTTTCTTAGGGAGAATAAAGCCGCAATGAGGTGGCTAACTAAAATCCCTAGGAAAGACCTTAAAGTCGGGAAACATGCGACGAATATGCGACGTGCATTTCGAAGACTGGCAAATAATCCGTGTAGATATTCCTCAAAAAGCTGGTTTGCCAGTAATAAGAGGGAGGTATCAATTGCGTAAAGATGCTATATCTACACTTTGCCCGGAACTACCGACGTATCTTTCCTCATTTTCAACTCCTCGAAACGATCCGGCTGTTGATCGAGCTTTGCTGCTTAATAACGAAGCACATATAAAATGGCTACAACAGGATAGCATTTTGTCAATAAATAATATTCTTTATAATTTAAATAAATTCCTTAAAAGATTGGCATACCTCCGAGGAGGATTGTACAATTTACCTCTATAAAATAAATTTTAGAAAAAGAATACCGCACATCGAAAAATCTTTCTCAGTTAATGAAGTCTTTCAAGTGCGCTTATTGTTGAAAGACAAAGAAATTAGTTTAGAACCTATTAAATACATATTAGGTAGCAGTTTCAAAATTAAGAATATTTGAAAATTCGTGAATAATATTGATTTGAACACAATAAATGTTACAGACCGTGTAAATTATATTGTTGGACAAATAAATGATTTAGCTCAATATGAGCAAATATCCGAAGAAGATCGAATTACTTTGTCTTTCCTCTCCAGACAACTTAAATTAAATTTTGCATCGCAAAAACTGTACTCTTCAGATGAAATCATATCTTTCAGTCTATTGCTTTTCACCTTCTCTGCCACGTATAAATATGTGCGGGAAATGAAATTATTGGTAATGCCCCATCATAATTATTTAAAAACATTTGCAACAGGAAATTTAAATTCGGGAGTTGCCACAAAATATCTCACAGATAAGTTTAAAATGCTGAAAATCCACGAGAAATATGTCAATCTTTTACTTGATGATATATATGTAAAGCTGGTTATTTGTTTTAAAGGGGGCAAAGTGGAAGGAATCGCTCATAGCACGCAAAATGACATTGCAGATTTGCGCCCTGCTACAATTGTCCAGGCCTTTATGTTAACTTCACTTTTATCCAAAAATAAGGATGTTGTAGGCCTATATCCAGTTAAAGACATAAGTGCTTCTTTGCTGTTCGAAACTACTCAAACTATTTTGAGAATTTTGCAGGAAATTGGCTATGAGGTAGTGTGTGTGCTAGCTGACAATATACAAGTAAATAGAAAACTTTTCTAACAATTTTCAATCTACAAAGAATTACAGCCTTTCGTTAATTCTCCATTTATTCCTCGAAACAAATTTTTTTCGCTTTCGATACCGTTCATATACCCAAATGTTTAAGAAACAATTATAGTCCGGGGAAATCTAACATGGTGCTTCGGAAAAATTAGGGGAAAGCTGAATTTTGGTGTGAACCTTGGTACTGGCGTGTTGAACAAAATGTCAAAAGTCCCCATCGACCCGAGTGCTGCGTCGCTTTTTATACGGGGTCAAAGGTCACCAAAAGTGACCTTTCCTAAATATCTCAGTAACGGTTACGTCTTCAGAAAAATAATGTATGACGAATTTGTAGCTTAGCAAAATTCCAACAAAAAAGATTATATAGCTTTTTCCTGTAACCATAACCGTTTTTGAGATATATTAATCTAAACATTTGTTACTAACAGCATCCTCTTTCTCACGGCATGTTAATATTATCCGATTTTGATTACGACTTGGCATGTTTGTGAGTTTGTTTTTCTATATTTAAGAGGCGCATGGAAAAAACATATAAATAAACTTATCTACCAGACTCCAGGGTAGGTGGAAAAGTGTGCTCCGAAAAGTTCCACCCTCCCCCTTTGCCATAAAACGGTATCCCTGAGCATCAATCCCAAATCTTCCGAAATGAGCTCGTTGCCTACTCTTTGCCCACTGTTAAACAAGGTAGGATCCCTTTTTATCCTATTAATTGCCTATTCTTGACATCGCAGGACCAGCCCTACATCCACACCCTTCCCACACCCTACCCACCCCCGCAAATGAACCACCCCGAAATACCCGGTTTCTTAGTTTTTTTTCCATACCGTTTTATCCCATGAAAGATCAGAGCAAGGTCACGTAATTTCAGGTGCAAATTGGTTTCGAGACATGTCATATCCCTTTGGCGTTATGCAGCCATCACAGGATTGGTAAAAAAACTGATTATTCGGGGATAATCTGCATCGGATTGAGCTCCTATAATGTCAGGAATGAGCGTTTACAAAATTATGCCATGATATTATCGTGCTTTTTCATGCTCCTAGGCCCATGATATGTTACAAAACCTATTTCCACCTGCAATTTGGTTATTTTGTCCTGCTCTTTCGTGGAATATCCCATAAATGATGCCGCAATACGGTTTTTTTCGGAGAAGAGAGTAGCGAACAGATGTCCCTACAAGTTTAATGGCAAAGGGGGACGAGGGGTGGTGGTAACTTTTCGGAGCACACTTTTCCACCTACCCTGGAGTCTGGTGGATAAATTTGTGTACATGTTTTTTTTATGCGCCTCTTAAACATAGAAAAACAAACTCACAAACATGCCAAGTCGTAATCAAAATCGGATAATATTAACATGCCGATGAGAATGAGGGTGCTATTAGTAACAAATGTTTAGATCAATATATCTCAGAAACGGTTATGGTTACAGGAAAAAACTATATAACTTTTTTTGTTTGAAATTTACTAAGCTACAAATTCGTCATACATTGTTTTTCTGAAGACGTGACCGTTACTGAGATATTTAGGAAAGGTCACTTTTGGTGACCTTTGACCCCGTATAAAAAGTGACGCAGCATTCGGATCCATGCGGACTTTTGACATTTTGTTCAACACGCCAGTACCAAGGTTCACACCAAAATTCAGCTTTCCCCTAATTTTTCCGAAGGTTCGCCTTTTTTATGTCGGATTTCACTGGGCTATTAGATAAATGAAAAGTCGCAGTCTTAAGTTTCCTTCAATTAAAGATGCCAATGAAATAGCTGACGCCGATTTCTCACGTTTGCATAAAATGCATGACCAGGAAAAGTTTTCAGCATTAAAATTAGCTCTTTTCTTATCATATAAGGCACTTAATCCTAAAAGCTTTGAACGGCAAAATGTTTCCCTTGTTATGAGAATTTTCAATGAAATAACCATTGAGGCTTTCTCTTTCCTCCAAATCTACTGGGACAATTGAGTTTCAAGAGAATATATTTACTTGCTGGACAATTGTCAATATTAAGGCGCCAAAAAAGGACATAATTTAAGACAAAAATATTCTTGTCTCTTGCTTGCATTGGTTAATTTCATGGGATAATTTGAATGAGCGCAGCATAAGAGGTAAACTTTCTACCGAAACTCATTCAGCAATAATACACACAACGGCGTCATTACTTCATCTTTGCAATTATTTGTTAAACGATTTAAATTTCCAATACGTTTTGGTAGGTAAATTCCAAACAGATTCCCCCGAGGAAAGATTTGGAAAATATCGAAAAATGAGCGGTTGCAACTATAATGTGGCTTTTCAACAAATCCTCGAGTCGAAAAAAAATTACGCGTCATTAGTTTGTTAAAACTCCATTCACATAGCCGGGGTGAATTAAAAATTAAAGATTATTTCGTCGACGATAACACGTATGATATTAATTTATTTGACGCAACTTTAATTTATGACATTCTGTTCTCGTGTGACATCGTTGAAATCGACGAAATTATACATTCTGTAATCGTTTTTATTGCCGGATACGTGGGTAAGAAAGTCACTGAAGCAGTAAAATGCATTGATGGTTCAAACTTTTTACAATCTGATAAAGATATTTGTGTCACATTTTCTAGTAATACTTACTACCTTTGTAATCTAAATCGTGGTGGTTTAATACTTCCGTCACATTTTTCACTATCTATGGGCGCTGCGGCATTTCAGTTATTCGAAACTTTAATTTCAAAAGATTTCAAACATTTGTTTTTAAACCAAAACCACCATAAGTATTTCGTGTTTTCCCTAATTTTTAAGTACATTGAAAGTACTTTAATTGAGATTAAATACTGTCCGTGCGGGGGAAATGCAATAAGTTTAACGAAAAAAATAGCGTCAATTTGGACAAACATTTGTTTAAATAACTACACCAAAAATTTGAATGATGCATTTTACTGCTTGACTGACCGAGCGCAGCGTCAAAAGCTGAAAACGGTACGAGGACTACAATGAAAAGGTATACCGCTTTCTTGTTTTCATTTAATAATTATTAATTATTACTTTAATTAAACAGCGGGCATCAATGTCCACAGCTTTTGTAAGAACATTTTAATGAGTATTTTATATATTTATATATATATTTTATTTTATTTTATTTATTAGCCAAACAAGGCATAAATACATATAAATACATACAAATAAATTATTTAAAAAAAAAAACAAGTGTACGGTACAAATAAATAACACATAAATAAATAACTAATAAATTTGAAATAGACAATAAGTAAAATAACAATGAAATAAAAGAAAAACAATTAAAAACGATAATTAAACAAGAGCTTAAAAATTATGGTGTACAAATGGCTTGGATAAGGGAAGACTTGAAGGATAGTTTGGAAATCGTTGGGGAATAAAGGTTGCTAAAGCCATTGAAGACCCTGCAGCATCTATTCACCGGCTCATTAGCTGCATATATGGTCGAATGTGGATATTCCTTTAGTAAACGATTGGACCTGGTGTTCCTTAAGGGGATATTTATCACAAATTTACTATTGAGGAACTCAACTCTATTAACGCCTCTAATTACGTCAAATGTGAAGCAGGCCGATATCATCATTCTTCTGGATGCAAGTGAAGTTAAGTTTAAATGACCTAATCTAAACTCATATGGGGGTAAATTTTCGAAATCGTAAGGGTTGTACATATCTCTTAGGGCGAAAAGTAAAAATTGTTTTTGAATGGACTCGAGTCTGTTATATATATATATATATATATATATATATATATATATATATATATATATATATATATATATATATATATATATATATATATATATATATATATATATATATATATATATATATATATATATATATATATATATATATATATATATATGTATATATATATATATATATATACATATATATATATATATTTAACGTTTTTAGTATTCTTTATATTTCATGTTATTGATATTTGAAATTTATGTTATGTATACATATGAATGTACTGTATAAGTGTGCTCTATGTACGCAATAGCTACAAATAAATTATTCAAAATTAATTTTAAGCAAAGAGTTAGATTCAATTACTTATTTATGTAGATTTTTTTATGCTTGAAATATTATGTGCACTATATATCGATATAAACGTACTGAATAAGTTTACGCTATTTACACAATAACCAAACAAATGAATTATGTAAAATTAATTTTAAGCAATGCTGTAGTCTGAAGAAGCTATGTATGTACATTTTTTGGTATTTGAAATATTTTGTGATATATTCATATAAACGTACTGTATAAGTGTACACTATATATAGAATTACCAAAGAAATGAGTTATGCAAAATTAATTTTAAGCAAAGCTTTAGTTTGAAATAGTTATGTGCATATTTTGATATTTTAAATTTATGATGTATACATATACTTCTTAAGTGTACACTGCTTGCGATAACTTGAGCGAAGTGCGTTGAGAGTGTGGTTCGAGATTTTTTTCCTATCCTATTATCTTTTGGGGGATAATGATTATCTAATAGCTTGTTTCTTGACTAATAGCCCGTTCACACTTGGCTCTAAATCAGGCGATTTCGATCAGCTGATCGCTTTAGAGCTAAATCAACTTAAATCTACCTGATTACCCATACATTTTTTTCGGTTTCCGACCGAGTTAATCAAGTAGATTTAGAGTTAATCAAGTACAAATCAGGTACTATTGTGAATTTTGTCCCTGGTGAATTTTTCTCAGAGCGCGGTGAATTCCATACGTGAGAGCGAGAGTAGATTTGAATGAAATGTCATTCGAATTTCGGTCTAAAATAAAGAAAACTGAATAAAAACGGAAAATTTGAGTTGTACAAAGTGAAAAGAAAATGTTCTTGCATATTCCTGCACCATTTTCAACAACTTTCACGCAAAAAAAATTGTACAAATAAATTCGAATGACATTTCTCTCTCTAAATCTCCTCATTCTAAATCACTTCGGGTAGTGTGAACGCTTACCTGATTAACTTTGACAGCTTCTAAATCTACTTGATTTAGAGTGTAGTGTGAACGGCTTATAAAGTTCGAGTGGAATCAGAGTCAAATTTGTGAACCGACGACAAGCGGCGGCATAGAAGGCGTGAGCGAGAACGGAAAGGGCTCCAGCGCGGGAAAAATCACAGGTGCTGTAAACTTTAGACATATCTTTCTTTTGTTATTTTCGAATCATGAGCCTTGCCTTTATAATTTATATGTCACGCTAATTTTAAGAGGCCATACCATATATGGTAGCACGCCATAACGCGAGTGTTGTTGTTAACGAGATTTATTTTTAAATACAAGGAAAAAAAGACATAATCTTTAATAATAGATGGTGTATACGAAACCGCAATTACCGATCGGGTCGTAAAATATTGATTTCTAATTGAACCGTAGCAATAAAGTCGTCTAAATGAAAAGTGGCAAAAAATGGTATACCAGTGTGCATAGATTATTTTCACGTTGCCATCTTCTCGCTTCGGGGCAACGGTTGTTCGGCAGCATCCCGGGTTGAAGCGAGTGGCGCCTATAAAGTAGATATTTCAACCTACACCCTTCTCCCTTGAGTGACGGCCACCCGGTGCTGCCATCCTTTGTCCTAGTCGTGGACGAGGAAACGTGACTGGTTTCCCGGTTAAAACGGATATAACGGTACACACATTCACTGACACGCGTCTGGTTTTCTAAAATTGTCTAGGAATGTTTTTAAGTCTAGCCAGACGGTGTCCGTTTTCCGTGCTTCTAGAGTTTCTGCATCTAACGGAGAAGATGCAGATTCGTGGGATTGTTTTCTATTGTGTGGATGTGCTGATCCATACATAACTTCTCGCCCTTTTTACGTTGAATTCTCCTGAATTCTATGTTCAATTTTGACGATATTTTTTCTTTTTTTATGTAATATGCCGTTGACACTACACTTCTAAAGCAGGTAGATTTAGAATCTGACAAGTTAATCAGGTAAGCGTTCACACTACGCGAAGTGATTTAGAATGAGGAGATTTAGAGAGAGAACTGTCATTTGAATTTATGTGTACAATTTTTTTTGCGTGAAAGTTGTTGAAAATGGTGCAGGAACATGCAAAAACATTTTTTTTTCACTTTGTACAACTCAAATTTACCTTTTTTGTTTAATTTTTGCTATTTTAGAACGAAATTCGAATGAAACTTCATTCAAATCTACTGTGCCTCTCACGGGTGGAATTTAGCACGCTATGAGAATAATTCAGCCGGGAAAAATTCACAATAGTACCTGATTTGTAATTGAGCTCTAATAGCCCGTTCACACTAGACTCTAAATCAGGTGATTTCGATCAGCTGATCGCTTTAGAGCTAAATCAACTTAAATCTACCTGATTACTCATACATTTTTTTCGGTTTCCGACCGAGTTAATCAAGTAGATTTAGAAGTACAAATCAGGTACTATTGTGAATTTTTCCGGGCTGAATTGTTCTCAGAGCGTGCTTAATTCCATCCGTGAGAGGGAGAGTAGATTTCAACGAAATGTCATTCGAATTTCGTTCAAAAATAGCAAAAATTAGACAAAAAAGGAAAATGTGAGTTGTACAAAATGAAAATGCTCTTGCATGTTTCTGCACCATTTTGAACAACTTTCATGCAAAAAAAATTGTACACACAAATTCGAATGACAGTTCGCTCTCTAAATCTCCTCATTCTAAATCACTTCGGGTAGTGTGAACGCTTACCTGATTAACTTTGACAGCTTCTAAATCTACTTGATTTAGAGTCGAGTGTGAACGGCATATAAGCGGTTTACAGCTGCTAGGAAGAATGCTAGGAAGAAGAGGCTCTGCAAAGAAACTGCAAAGGAGGCTCAGTCTTGAAAATATATATTTATTTATGATGTAGCAATAAATTATCTATAAAATATATATTTGTAGATTCTAAATTTGATAAAAATATATTTTTTGTTGGAAAATAGTGTTTTTCACGTTATTCAGATCTAGTGGGTAAGTAAGTGAAATAGGTTAGTTCAGTTACAGGTTAGTTCAGTTACCTAAGATCCCTTCGTTTACTCAATGGCTTCTAAACGACATTCGTTTACTGCATGTATGGTTTTCAGGGCACTGCAAGTATTCGCTTCTATGTAATTCAGCATAAAATTTTCATGGCTCTAAAATATTGATAAAAAACTAGTTTCTTAAGTCTTAAGTTGACAAATAATCATAGTTGGAGTCATTGAACATACCTGAAAATAGATTCATTGAACCTGAAATTGAAGTCTTTGCACATACACGAGGCTTGAACATTTTTGGCTTGAACAATTTCAGGTACGTGCAATGACTCCAATTATGATTATTTGACAATTTAAGACGAAAGAAACACACTTCAATATTATAGTGCCATGAAGATTTCATATCAAATTGAATTATATGCCGTTCATACTACACTTCTAAATCAGGTAGATTTAGAATCTGTCAAGTTAGTCAGGTAAGCGTTCACACTACCCGAAGTGATTTAGAATGAGGAGATTTAGAAAGAGAAATGTCATTCGAATTTATGTGTACAATTTTTTTTGCGTAAAAGTTGTTGAAAATGGTGCAGGAATATGCAAGAACATTTTCTTTTCACTTTGTACAACTCAAATTTTCCGTTTTTTTCAGTTTTCTTTATTTTAGACCGAAATTCGAATGACATTTCATTCAAATCTACTCTTGCTCTCACGGATGGAATTCACCGCGCTCTGAGAAAAATTCACCAGGGACAAAATTCA
Organism: Nemotelus nigrinus; assembly: GCA_947369275.1. Taxonomy (NCBI): domain Eukaryota; kingdom Metazoa; phylum Arthropoda; class Insecta; order Diptera; family Stratiomyidae; genus Nemotelus; species Nemotelus nigrinus. The sequence goes on from OX376373.1 coordinate 111,410,226, forward strand.
CAATAGTACCTGATTTGTACTTGATTAGCTCTAAATCTACTTGATTAACTCTGTCAGACGCCGAAAAAAAGGTATGGGTAATCAGGTAGATTTAAGTTGATTTAGCTCTAAAGCGATCAGCTGATCGAAATCGCCTGATTTAGAGTGTAGTGTGAACGGCTTATTATATAGAAGCAAATGCTTGCAGTGCCCTGGAAACCATATCTGCAGTAAACCAACGTTGCTTAGAAGGCATTGAGTAAACGCAGCGAACTTAGGTAGCTGGACTAACCTATCCATTAAATATGAGCATTTTTCATTTTACTTCATTTAGATTTTGTTGTCAAAGACCAGGAAATAGCCGCATTAATGTTAACTGATCCAATGAAATGATCCAATGATAACTGATCCAATGATATTTTTAACCAGTTGAACATATGCGGCAAATTCCCAATCAATATCTCAATAAAGCATAGTACTAAGTTCGAGTTCACGTGAAATTTTGACATGTCTCTATTATCTGGTCATTCTCTCGAGCGAAAATTTTGACAATGGAGAAAAGCAGAGACAATGCTCATTTCTGACGGATAAAATGTCAAGAATTTCACTTTTCGATCGATTTTCTTATTGGAAAGACATTTGCACTGCTCCATTTTCAAATTGAAACACCAAGTGTCACTTTTTAGCTTGAAAGAATGAACTGCACAAACTAAATTGGCGTGAAATGATTGGAGACATGTTTCAGTGCCATCTAAGTTTTCAGCGCGAAAGCAACTTCAAAGCAACTTTTCATGCTAAGAACAGAGTACCACTCTTGCTTATTTTCAAGCTAAATTTTTGCCGATACAGATTTCACGTGAAATTTTGTGTGAAAATTTCACGTGAAATCGAACTCAGTACTAAGCTTAAGGCTAGAACATTTTTCTTTTCACTTCACTTCACTTCGCATTTGATGTCGATGACCAGGAAATTGCCGAATCAATGTTAATTGGCCTAATTTAATACCGAAAACCAATTTAACATATACGGCAAATTTCCAATCAATTCTCTTTCGTACTGCCACGTAGCCTACACTGAAATTGTTCAATCGGTTTTTATCAATTTACTCACTGATTTCTTCGCAAACCGCACTAAATTTTACTCTCGCGATTGACTGGCAATGTTTTGCGGGTCTCACTTTAATTTCACTCCGATATAACACGCACAGCCCGTACAATTTCGATTTTCACGCGGACGTCACATTTAAGGTCTGTTCCTGTACTTTCAGTAACTGAATTTTACTGAATTTTCCTGAATCATGTGGTGGGGAATTTCATGAAAAGTACGGGAACGCTCTCATTGTATTTCTTGAAAAATGACAACCGAAAGTGCCAGATTTCGGTTTTTGGGAGAACAATAGTGATTATAAAGTCATCCTAAGCGGTAATAAATTATCGCCACAAAAATATTCGACCTTCATAGCAACATTACGCAAAAAAATATGTTGCTTGTCGCGCACATTTGAAAATATTTACTCCGTTTGACACTTTTTAGTATTTTTCAGTAGCTCAGACCCTACTGAAATTTACTGCAACAGGGGAAATTTTCTGTTTTCAGTAAAACGGAGTGCGGGAACGGCTTCATTGCAATTAATCGCGATTAATCGCAATTAATCGTGGTACGGGAACAGACCTTTAAACACATGCATTTCCCGCAACATTTTTCCGAAAACTTCTAGAAGGCATTGCTTTAACCAAAGCCTTCATGTAGAAGGCCTATCGCAAAAGCAATTAATATTTAAGATGGCGGATCTAAGCTACTTTTCCCAACCAGTCCACACAGTGATGTTTTTGTATGGTTCTAAAGAATTTCACGAGATCCACCTTCAGAAGATATGACGAAACTCATATGTCATGTTGTTCAATGTTTTTTTGGGATCTTTAACAAGCAATTTAGATATTAAGTCCTTAACATCAGACCTCTGATCATCGGGAGACTAATCCGAAATATCGCTTGTTCATAATTATTTGTAGATTATCATAATTTGAAGATTTTTAAAATGGAAAAAATCCTACCAACTACAATCGGCAATTGCTAACAATTCACATTGCCGAGAGTAGATGGCCGATATTCCAAATTGCAAAGAAAGTTCTCGCGTAAATAACAAAATATATACAGCACTTTCACGACACTTATCCGAAATATCTTTTACGCGACAAAAACTTCGAAAGCAGTCTCCGGATAGTAGAAAAATATACTTTTTTCGCTGATTTAACCAAACACCACCATTCACATTATTAATTGTCAACGAAATGACAAAGCAATTGTTATCGTGTAATCGCCAAAAATTTTAATCCCGAGAGGACTACACAATTTTAAAAGATAGCTTAATATCTGTCAGATTTCAAGTCGCAGTAGTCGCAATAACTCCGCCGATCACGAGTCTAACTTGTGATATGCCGGTCCCAAGCCCGGAGAAAGGAGGAGGGTTTGAGGCAACGAGGTAACTCTATCCTCAGTAAAATGTGTATAATTGCAGCCTGATGGCTGTAGTAAGCATAAGGATGAAACCTAATGATTTTATCTCTGCAGGTGGCAGCCAGACTGAGTCTGGAAATCCACCCATGCTGGGCAGGCCCCAACCTCATGTGTGACTGCAATGGAGGACCCTGGTTGCAGTGGAAGCTCACAGGTTACCATCGTGGAAGACTCCATGGCCAGCAAGTTTTCGGACTTGCTGATAGCTTCCCCCCTGATCATAGGCTCCGGAAAGGCGAGTACAGCGTCAGCTGGAAGTTCGACTACGGCCGTACCAGGGGAAAAGATGTTTCTTCCCGAGTCCTCACATAAGAGGAGAAGGGGTGCATTAGAGGAGGTAGCTCCGACTAGTGCAAATGAGACGCCCACAGGCAGTACACATAGTAAGAGTGCTCATTCCTCTGAACTCTGGAAACCTGTGGAGGCTCTCAGTCGCAGACAACGCAGGAAACTGCGCAAAAGGGGCAAGCTGCCGGCGAAGGCTGACAGAGAGGCAAATGCAGTATTAACTGTAGGTGTTTCCCTAGAGACTGGATGTCAGGCAGCGAAACCTCTGAGCCGACCTGGGGTAGCGAAAGAAAGGTTGGCTGGTGATGCTAAGGTCGCATGTTTGGAGCAGAAATGTTCTGGACCGGTGGCTGGATGCAAAGCTACGCTAACTAGACTTTGTGAACCAGCGATAGCTCTCAGCCGTCGACAGAAGAGGACTCTGTTCAAGAAATCGATGATTCCTGATGCAAATCGGGATTCAGCGACGACGCTGAAAGGTAAGGAGGGACCGATTACACCGAAGATTTCCCAGCCGGCCAGCACAGATGCCAAATCTGCCAACGGTGGCGCACGAAAGAGACGCTAAGTTGAGGTGAAAGCGGATGCCTGCGTCTCTGAGCGCAAGGTGCCGAAAGGTGTCAAAATCTGCGAGAGAGACCTCGCAGAGGCTGGCCCTTCTGGCATAAACACACCTTCCGTAATGGTAGGGAAGAGAACGTATGCAGAAGCTGCGTCTTCTTCGCTGGTTGTTGTGATAGGTGTGTCTAGCAAGGGTGGCAAACTGACCGAAGGTCAGTGCGCTATCGTTAAGAACGAACTGTGGCGAGAGATAGCGGAGTCGGGACCAGTTTACAACTTCACGCAAGCGAGGTTTGTGGACGGTCACCTCCAAGTCGCCTGCTCCAATCAAACATCTAAGGAGTGGCTCACACAGATCGTTCTTAAATTGGGTACTGGCAGTCGGCCCAAATGCACCATTTTGGACTCCGACCTGGCCAAACCCTATTATGTCAGTTGTTGGATCCCTGGTCCTCGCAAGAGTGCAGGTGACATCACTGGCATGTTCGGCAAACTGAATCCGGGCATCGATGCGAAACACTGGATCATCAAGTACATGAATCCCAGGATGAATCCCACCACAGGTGAAGATGGTTTCAACCTGGTGATCGTACTTGACCAGAGAAGTTTCTCGATGCTAAGAGACAGGCACCAGATGGTGCTGAGCTACTTCTTGTATGCAGTTAAATTTAACCAAATCAGGAAGTGGTGAGGCACGAACTTTTGTGACTGTCTATGGACAGATCTCCAAAGCAAAACGTAGAGATCCAGTGGAAATTTTCTCCTATAGAGTTTCTTTCACTGAGGTCACGCGGACATTGTCTAAGGGTCCCTGCAAAGGGATCCAAATATTTAAACTCCGGACGTTTCTGTGCCTGAAGGTATAAGATTTGTCCAGATCAACTTGCGGCGTGCCAAGGCTTCGTCCTATCTTTTGAGCGAAAAATTGGCAAAACTGCAAGCCTCCCCTTACATTGCACGTGTACAGGAACCGTGGATTCGAGGCGGTAAGATCTACGGACTCAGTCCAACCACGGGGGCCAAGATCTTTTATGATGAAAGATCAATACGGCCAAGGACTTGTGTTCTGGCTTCCAATCTGCTTGATGCCACCATGCTCAGACAGATTTCAAGCCGGGACCTGTCAGCAGTCGTCGTACAATACCGAGAAAATGGTAGGCTTAAGCGCACGATAGTGGCCTCAGCTTGCTTTCCCTTTGACTCCTTACTCCCGCCGCCGATACAGGAGTTAAAGGACCTGGTCTTGTACGCTGAATCGGAGAGACTTGAACTTGTGGGGGGCTGCGATGCCAACTCCTAGCATACCAGCTGGGGCAGCAACAAATGTAACGCCAGGGGTAACAGTCTCTTTGATTTTATGACTTCTGCCGGGCTGATGATTTTAAACACTGGGACTACTCCCACATTTGTCAACCCTAACAGAAGGACGGTCATTGATGTATCGCTATGTTCATCTGGAATAGTTGGATCAATGACTGGATGGAATGTATCAGATGAGGATTCACTCTCTGATCATCGCTACTTGGTGTTCTCTTTAGCCACGGATCTAACACCCGTGGTGGAAAGAAGAAACCCAAGAAACACTGATTGGCCTACGTTCAATTGGCTTCTTGCAGACAGAGCGCGTCCTAGTGGTAGGATTAAATCGCCAAAGTTAATAGAATCCCGGTTGATCACTCTGAATACGGACCTAATAAGTAGCTATGAAGAGGCCTGCCCGATCAGTAAGAGCAGATGTGGCAAGACGGTTCCCTGGTGGAATCGGGAACTACAGAAGCTAAGGAAAAGTACGAGGAAAATTCTCAACAGAGCTTGTAAGAGCAACAATGAGGATGACTGGATCGCCTACAGAACTTTGCAGAGAACGTATAAGAAGCTGGTGAGGACCTCCAAGAGGGAATCATTTAGATCTTACTGTGAGAGACTGGAAGGCGCATGGGAGATGTCTTGGCTTTGCAAAGTCCTAGAGAAGGATCAATCAGCTAAGCTAGACTCTCTAAAACGGTCGGATGGTGATTTTACCAAGTCCAAAAAGGAGTCTTTGCAGACTTTACTTGGGACTCACTTCCCGGGAGCTCCGGTGATTGAGTCGCAGAAGGCAACTGCGCCTGTGACCACAATCCCTGCTCATCGCAGCAGTAGGAAGTGCTGGTACTCAACTTGATCTGTGGTCACTAGTGAAAAGGTCAGGGATGCAATCATGTCTTTTGAAAATTTCAAATCGCCGGGCCTGGATGGTATCTGTACGGTTATGCTTAGGGAAGGAATTGACCACTTGGGGGCAGACCTGAGAGAAATCTTCTGGGCATGCCTTTCCTTGGGGTATGTTCCGTCACCTTGGCGAGAGGTTAAGGTAGTTTTTATACCTAAACCGGGGAGAGATGACTATTCCGATCCAAGGAACTTTATACCGATCAGCTTAACTTTGTTTGTGTTGAAATGCCTAGAGAGACTTGTCGAACGACACATACGTACTACGGCGCTCAGGTTTAACCCTTTGAATGATGAGCAACATGCGTACCAGCGAGGAAAATCATGTGAGTCGGCCCTTCATTCTTTGGTAGCCAGAGTTGAGGGAGCGATCTCTAATGGTGAGTATGCGTTGGGGATATTTGTGGACATTGAAGGGGCCTTTGATTGCGTGCCCTTCGTGGAACTATGTGGTGCTGCGAAAGGTCATGGTGTGGATGATGTCTTAGTTAGGTGGATTCATGCCATGCTGACGCAGAGATGGTTGCTGGCGAAAGCTGGATCCGACTGCTACTTAAGAACAGAGGCGACAAATGGATGCCCTCAAGGGGGCGTCCCATCACCGCTCCTGTGGAGTATGCTAGTCGACTCCCTGCTTAACGAACTGCAACAAGAAAGGCTGCACACACAGGTTTATGCTGATGACGTGGCCGCACTGGCTGTCGGTAAAGATCTGAATGTGGTATGTAGAAATACACAGCCTGCATTGGATCTGATTGGCAGCTGGTATTCGAGTCACGGCCTAACAGTGAATCCTGGTAAGACGAAACTTGTTTTGTTTACCAGGAAAAGAAAACTGGGAGGACTAGTGCTTCTAAACATGAAGGGTGTAACACTTCAATTTTCAGATGAAGTCAAATATCTTGGAGTAATCTTGGACAAAAAACTTCTCTGGAAAAAACATGTGGAAGTGAAGCTTACTCGTGGGGTTTAAAGCCTTGTGTAGTGATGTGGATCTACACAGCAATAATTAGGCCGATGTTCACGTACGCATCGGTGGTGTGGTGGACTATCGTGAGGCTATTGTATGCTCGGAAAAAGTTAGCCACGCTGCAAAGGACGGTGTGCCTGGGTATCTGTGGTGCCAAGAGCACTACTCGGGGTGCGGCCTTTGATGCGCTTCTCAATCTGCCTCCTCTCGACATTCAAGTTCAGAGTGTGGCGATGAGTTCTGCCCATAAACTAGCTCAGCTTGGCTTATGGGTAGGTGAAGACGATGTGGGGCACTGCTCTATTAAGGGTTCGATGTGTGAGATCTCTCCGATTCTCACTATGCCTTCGGACGCTCAGATGCCCTTCCTCGACTTCAGAAGAAGGTACGAAGTAATCCTCTTAAGCAGAAGTAACTGGGACGATCCAGATCTGTGTACGAGGAGATATTCTGAGGTCTTCTTCACGGGCGGCTCGAGGTCAGATAGTAGATCTGGAGCTGGTGTCTATCTACATTCATCGAATGGCAGGTGGGCTATCTCTCTTGGAGAGCACGTTTCGGTTTTTAAGCAGAAATATTTGCTATCCTGAGAGCTGCCTGTTGGGCATTTGAAGAAAGATGCAGGGGAAAGAGCATTCTATTTGCAGTGACAGTCAAGCTGCACTTAAGGCGCTGCGTAGCCCCCTGACAAACTCGAAAATTGTGCAAGAGTGCAGAGCACGATTGAACTCTGTCACCAGATTCAATAGGGTGCATCTGCTCTGGGTACCGGGGCACTGTGGTGTTGAGGGGAATGAAATTGCTGACGTCATTGCGAAGGAAGGTTCGGGACTTCCACTACGGGGCTCTGAACCCGCCTTGGGTGTGCCGACCGCATCTGCACGTGCCATTCTCCGAAAGTGGGTAGATGATGCTCAGAAAGATAGATGGCCGACTGCTGGTGTGGCCAGGCACACGAAGGTCTTCCTTTCAGAGCCCAACCGTGTGACTGCGGGATTCGTGCTCAACAAGAGCAGGAAAGTTTGCAGGGTCATGGTGGGTATTCTGACTGGACACAACTGCCTAGGAGGACATATGTACCGAATAGGTGTTGTACAGGATGACCTCTGTTCATTCTGTCTAGAAGAGGCTGACTCTGCGGAGCATTTGCTCTGTAAATGCCCAGCGTTTGCGTGTCTCAGATATCAATGCTTTAGCTGGGATGTTGCACGCATGCAGACGATAGCCTCTTTTCCCCTATCAGTTATCCTAGACTTTATCAAGAAGTCTGGGAAACTATGGTAGGCAGAGGGAAATGAGTACAAATGCTTAGAGGTGCCAATGCGCCTCTTCCAACTCACACACACACACACACACACACACACACACACACAGCCGCAATATATGAAGGCCATGCTTTAACATGCTTTGTGCGCGAGAAAATCGAAAGGGCTAATGGTGGAAAGTTACACCGTCTATGTCATCTCCACTTCTTCTACCTCACTGGTCGTGACCAGCCTTCTATATGACGGCCAGGGGTCTACAAATAAAGGTATAAGACATTAGAGTGGCGGTATCCGTGTAAACACCTGTAGTTGTGCGTCTCGAGCGTTTCCTTGTTTTTTTTTTGTAAAGTTTTTTTGTCAAGTACCCAGGAGTCAATTTCGAATCAAACACAAACAAACCAAACAATTTTTAAGTATGCTATTGGTTTTGAGATGAAATAAGTTAGAACAAGCTGCGTTTTCGAAATATATATAGCGACGCGAGTGTTGATAAAAGTAGAAAGTAATCAAGAATATAAGATAAGGTTCAAAGTGGCAGTGACACCTGCAATTACTATCAAAACACGAGCGACGAAATGTGAAGTGAAGTATTGTTCAAAAAATACCCGTTCTTTCCTGCCTGGGTAATCTTTCTACAGGTACGTACTTCCTATTGACCTTATGGTAAAGTCTGTAATCAAAATTAAGTAGATTCGGGTATTTGGCGTGGCCGAAAACCAGGAATTTTAGTGTAATTGTGCGATGCAGACTCAAGTGCTCGTCTTCTGGCTCACGAATCTGACACCTGGGTACTTGACAAATTTTCTTGAATTCCAAAATGGTGGAAATACCAATGAAGTAGGCTTAGAAGTTCATGCATAGGGGCAACCAATTTTAGTTTGAGGAATTAAAAAAATGTCGCACGAACTAAATGAAATTCGCACTGAAAAAAATCTACGATTAATAGTAGCATATTTTTCACACAGAAGAAATTATAATTATTGGGAAAATTGGTGTTGTTAATTCTTATTTCATAGGTTAAAATAAGAAACTTATTGAAATGGCCTGGTATCGACTATCATAAATTCAGGTTAATTTTACAAGAATGAATTCATGTAAATAAAAAGAGCTCAACAAAAATCTGCAAATTGCCTGAATTCCGCCGAAGCCGGTCCCAAACCCGGTTAAAAAGTGAGAGGGAGGTAGTAGAAAATTTAGCATCTCATTTGCATGGAAAAGTTCAGATTTATCATTGAAAGCAAACGTAATAAAATGAAGATAATTATCTAATTAATTTGCGTTCAGTGGTGAAATAGCGCTAATGCAATTAATGAAAATGTTGCAAGATAGTAGTATATAGTTCAACATGTCACCTCGCCCTTTCGGGGGTGATCAGAAACCTGGCTGGGTTGGTTTGGATCACCCGGCTAGTCCGGAGACAGGCCGTGGGGTGCTACTCACTCACCCAGCTTAGCAACCCAGAGCCGCCGAGCGAGCTTCGGCTCACCAGGTATTATGTGCGGCGTCGCCGAGACCGCACGAGGTGAGTGCCTTCTTGTCGTGGAGCACCCGTTAATCCACTACTAGTTCTCCAGGGCCCCAAAGGGGTGGACACACGTGGGAGCACCTATCAGCCTAGCACTGCTCGCCAGTGGTCACCTAAGACCACTCAGGGAGAAAATACCGCACGACCTGAATTATCGCCAACAAAATGCTTCTGTAACACTATACGTCGCTGTTTATTCGTGGATCCCTCCGTTAATTCACTTACCAATGCTTGCTATTCCGGGTACAGTTATGAACCCACGTGGCGCACCTATTGGCCTTGCACCATTCACCAGTGGTTAACTAAGACTTCACGAAAGAAAGTACCGCACAGCCTAACATAATTGGCATGTAAAAAGATACAACGCTCATTATTCAACAGATATTTCAGTTAGTTACCTAATCGATGACTAACAATCCAAATACCGTTAACTGAAATAGCTAGTGGCTCTCTAGGGCCCCAAAGAAATGAAAAGGCACACGCGATTGCACAAGCTGTAGTCCCGCCACTCACTTCTTACAAACTAATTTCTTCCATATTTAAAAAAAATCATATTACTTAACCTTACTTACTGCTAGCGCCTATCTTTCGTGCTCGTCGATGTGATCTCTTTTCCAGCCAAAAAAGGAAGAAAAAAACGAGAGCCGCTGAGAAATTCCACGCTTCCCTCAACTTATCGCCACCGCCGTCGTGTAATTCCAGAGCTCTGCCGCCGCCTGTTTTTCGTAAAACATATTATGGGTCTAAATTACCGCGTTCAAAACCCTCAAGATTCCCTATGGGAAGCAAAAGGGGTTAGCCTCGGGGGCCGTCACTCGTCGGAGATAGGGTGGGTAGGCGCCACTTGCTTCCACCCCGAAGCTAAGCCGTTCCCGTCACCGGAAGCGAGAAGAAAAGAACGGGTTGGCTTACGAATCATACACTTCGTCACGAGTTACTTCAATACACTGTGAACTGGGCAAAAAGTTTTACCGCCACGATTTCAATAATTAATTCTATTTATTAAGCTCTGATCCTATTCATTAACACTTTGCTCGGCCGAGGTATACTCGAACTATCGCTTACAGACTATTTAGTACAAGTTTCCAACAACTTACGTGTCTAATGTTGACTTTACTCACGATGGGGCCCTTCCTCGAAAACCGCCGCGGCTCGGCCGACGTGTAGCTGCTCCCCGACGTCTAAGTTTTCCCGCCAATTCCTTTTCCTGTACAAGCGTTCCGCTTCTTGTAGAGTTACGCCAACCAATTCGGCCTCCGTGTACACCATAGATTAATCGCCAATCTTCAATGTCGCCCAATGGCCAGACTCCAATCGCCGCCAGTCCGATTTCAGAAACAGAAGAAAAAGATACTTAGTAGGACTCCAATCGCCGCCAACCGTCTCCTCACCAGTCAGATTTTGAAAAGAACCTCTGGTCGCTGCGCCAACTCGCTTCAGGCCTTGTTTTCCAATTTGGTCAAAGGGACTTCGCCAAGCGAACCGTTGGTTGTACTTGGCTGTACATTGCTCGGCCGTTGCACTTTTCCAGTGAACGCGCGTCTGAGCTGGCCATGCCTTTCACTTCCATCGTTTCGGCCGTTCCCCATCTGGTGGTCTGTTGTCGTCGTTCCCCTTGTCACTTGCTCAAGTGTCACGCAGTCGAAACTTCAACTGTGTTTTCATTTTCGCAAATGTTCGATGATGTTGAGTTGCTGTTAATTCACGTTTGGTTCGTCGTTTTCTCGTGTCCCAATTCCCTTGAAACGAGCTTGCTCAACATCATTCACTGGGGAGCCGTGGCGGGCCATCGTTATTGCCACTGGCTTCAGGATTTTTCATAGGATTGCTCTCATAAGATTCTCTGGTCCGTGCGGCCATTGCCAAGGTAAACAGTTCGTGTCCAACTGCTTAATCACTTTCTGTAGATCCGGGAAGCAGGCAGTGTGAAAGGATTGCGTCGAGCAATATTGACTTTATAGTGAGGGTAAAGTAGTGCGCAACTAAAAGCAGCATCGCGTCCCCGGAGCAGCATCGAAGTCTCCATTTCGGTTGGGTCTTGTTTGTTCTTGTCTCGGTATCAGACCAAACAAAACGACGACTTAAACGAGTGCACTCGCATATAGCCTAGAGTGCAATAAGGGAGCCGTGGGAGCCAAGAGGTTTCTGTGTTTTATACTCGAGTAGGTTGTCAATGTCGTCGTGATTGATTTTCGGTTAAACAAAGGAATATGGAAAATGGGCTAATTTCTCGATAATCGTGTGACTTCTCGTGGCATTAGCATTGGCGAACATAATTTGTCTCGCGGAAGGTTCATTCCCGGGTCACACCAGTTGTAGTTCGCGATATATGAATCAACCACACTTGTCGTGGCTTGGCAGCGCGCCCCCGCATCTTCGGCTTAACGTTAATTTAATTTTTTTTTACTTAAATAACATAGTTTTGTTTCTTTAGCTTATTCATGTTATGTACATTTTACATTCTATTGTTATTTCTATTGCATGCCGTAACATTTCGATTAGTTGATTTCTCAATTAAGTCACAGGTTTTGTTTCGTTTACTTATTCATACTAGTTTCATTTTACAATCTATTGTTATTCCTATTGCATGCCGTAACATTTCGATTAGTTGCTTTCTTAATTAAGTCACGGATTTTGTTTCGTATACTTATTCATACTATTTTCATTTTTCAATCTATAATCGTTCCTATCGCATGCCGTACCGTCACATTTTTTTTTCGTTGTCGCTCCTCGTGGTTTTTTCTTTGCCTTTCTCCAACTCTCGTTCGAATTCGGTCATGCCCAGGCGTCTCAATTTTATCTCTGCACTGCTTTGCGGCCAGAATCCAACTGCCACCTCCTGCTCAACCAAAAACTCACGCCATCTTTATTTTTTTTCGCTCTCCAGGTCTACCACCCTACCGACCTCGTTAACAACTTAACAACTGGCTGGTGTAGGTGGTCAAGAACTGACCTACCTGCGCGTGGCGGTAGCGAGTTCGTGTCGCTCTTAGATCCTCCAGGTTTGGGTAGCTTCAGGTGTGGATCTTACAGTGTGAGCCTGTCAATGGGGCTAAGCGATAGCTGATGCTTCAAATACATGTGAGTCACAGGCTCCGTTGGTCTGGCTTGGGCCAATATGTATTTTCTACATGAAAATTGTGGCCAAGTGACGTTACTGGTCTGTAGATCGGTGGACTTTCAGGTTTCATATCGGAACCTGGAAGCACAGTACGTTGCCAGCAATGGACACCAAAAAGTTCGCTGCCTCTGACTAAAATGGAATTAACACATTTGATACAGAAAAGATGTTGCCATGAGATTAGTTTGGGTGGTGCATCGGTTTCCTTGACTAGTAAATGGCAACAACTGCATAAAATTAAGTCTTCCAACTATATACCTAAATCCATCGTGCCGTGTCACTTAATTGATCTGCTGTTAACGCACGTTGGCGAAATTCCGTGCAAAACAGATTCGAATTTGTTTCGCTTCGGTGTAGCTAGTAACTGCAATACCATTCGCACTTGGCCCAACGATTCCATACGATTATTCGCCCTTAGTATGCGCGGGCGCGAGTTGTTGATTCCTCCATTAGAATTGCTCGAGATTAACACAAATAGAAACCATCGGATCTGTCATTAAATATTGTTCACAAGTGTGCATAATTTTCACGGAATAGTGTTTTCGTTAAAAGGCTTTTATTTCAAGTAAAATTTTTATGACTTGACTTCTGGCTTTCTCAACTCCACGCGACAGTTATTTTTAGGTTTGATTCATTGTAACTACACTTTCGTTATAGGCGAACGTCCATCAGTATTGTAATGCGATGTTTAGTGGAGATCATCTTGCTGAGGTTACGGTTGTAGATTTTTCGTAGTGATGAGTCCTATGCTTTATCTTTATGACTATTCTGTGAATATCCGCCAAGTAAACCACACGAGGCGGATATTACAGGCCCTGACGCCCTACGAGTGGTGAAATAATCCCTACCGAAGTGAGTGGTGGATACGCGGTTTTAGCGGCTTGCCCCCGGGAAGATCCTTTATTTTTTGTTCAGTTTTTGATACATAACTCGTGCTGTTACCACGTAAAGCATAGTACTGAGTTCGATTTCACGCGAAATTTTCATACAAAATTTCGCGCGAAATCTGTTTCGGCGAAAATTTCGCTTGAAAATAAGCAAGTTTGGTACTGTGTTCTTCGCATGAAAAGTTGCTTTGAAGTTGCTTTCGCTTCGAAAACATAGATGGCACTGAAACATGTCGCGAATCATTTCACGCCAATTTAGTTTGTGCAGTTCATTCTTTCGAGCGGAAAAGTGACATTTGGTGTTTCAATTTGAAAATGGAGCAGTGAAAATGTCTTTCCAATAAGAAAATCAATCGAAAAGTGAAATTCATGACATTTTATCCGTCAGAAATGAGCATTGTCTCTGCTTTTCTCAATTGTCAAAATTTTCGCTCGAAAGAATGAACAGATAATTGGGAAATGTCAAAGTTTCACGTGAACTCGAACTCAGTACCAGCCTTAACAAACAATAAGATTCGTTTCGTTCTACTTTTTAGAAGCAAATATTTTAATTTAAATACGAGTTTTTCCTTGAGAAGCCAGTCATTTATAAAGGCTGGTACTGAGCTAATCGTGAAGCTAAATTTTGACATGTCTCCATTATCTGGTCATTCTTTCGAGCGAAAATTTTGGCAATGGAGAAAAGCAGAGACACTGCTCATTTCTGACGGATAAAATGTCAAGAATTTCACTTTTCGATCGATTTTCTTATTGGAAAGACATTTGCACTGCTCCATTTTCAAATTGAAACACCAAATGTCACTTTTTAGCTTGAAAGAATGACCTGCAAAAACTAAATTGGCGTGAAAGTGCCAAGTACTGAGTTCGATTTCACGTGACATTTTCATACAAAATTTCACGTGAAATCTGCTTCAGCGAAAATTTAGCTTGAAAATAAGCAAGAGTTGTACTAAGTTCTTAGCATGAAAAGTTGCTTTGAAGTTGCTTTCGCGTTGAAAACGTAGATGGCACTGAAACATGTCTCCAATCATTTCACGCCAATTTAGTTTGTGCAGTTCATTCTTTCGAGCGAAAAAGTGACATTTGGTGTTTCAATTTGAAAATGGAGCAGTGCAAATGTCTTTCCAGTAAGAAAATCGATCGAAAAGAGAAATTCTTGACGTTTTATCCGTCAGAAATGAGCATTGTCTCTGCTTTTCTCCATTGCCAAAATTTTCGCTCGAAAGAATGACCAGATAATAGAGACATGTCAAAATTTAGCTTCACGGTTAACTCAGTACCAGTCTTAAAACACAGTACTGTGTTCGATTTTAGCGAAAATTTAGCTTGAAAATAAGCAAGCGTTGTACTCTGTTCCTAGCATGAAAAGTTGCTTCGAAGTTGCTTTCGTTTTGAAAATATAGATGGCATTGACACATATCTCCAATCGTTTCACGCCAATTTAGTTTGTGCAGTTCATTCTTTCGAGCTAAAAGGTGACATTTGGTGTTTCAATTTGAAAATTGAATTGTGCAAATGTCTTTCCACTAAGAAAATCGATCGAAAATTGAAATATTTGACATTTTATCCGTCTGGAATGAACAGTGTCTCTGCTTTTCTCCATTGCGAAAATTTTTGCTCGAAAGAATGACCAGATAATGGAGACATGTCAAAATTTAGCTTCACGATTAGCTCAGTACCAGCTTTTAAGCATAGTACTGAGTTCGATTTCACGTGAAATTTTCATACAAAATTTCACGTGAAATCTGTTTCGGCGAAAATTTAGCTTGAAAATAAACAAGAGTTGTACTCTGTTCTTAGCATGAAAAGTTGCTTTGAAGTTGATGATGATGATGATGGCCTGGAGTGGGTCCAGAGGGACCCTAGCACTGCGACCTCCTGGGTCTATTGTGCCTCCTTTGCGTTATGTCCTATAGGATGTCCAGGCTTCTAATGAACCTGGATATGTTCCTTGACGGGACATTTGTGATGTCCCTGGTGGAAGGAAGAGCAGAGCCAAGTAGCTCGAATCTTCTTCTTGCTAGTGCTGGACAGACTGTGAGCAGATGTTCTACACACTCTGTCGTTTCCCCACAGTATCTGCAGCGGTCATCGTGCTCCTCACCTATCCTGTGGAGGTACTTTTTGCATGGAAGGTGTCCTGTCAATGCTCCGCATAGGGCTCTTATGCCACTTTTGCAGAGAGCCACTGCTTCTTTTGCTCTTTTATTATCGAAGCCAAGGTATTTTTTTGAGTGTTTTAAACCCTCAATATTAAGCCAGTAGTCTTCGATCTTCTTTTTGCTCCATGCTCTAATTTCCTTTTCCGTATCTGCTTTTGTAAAGCCCCAGTACGGAGAAGGACCTATGAAGGGCATTTTTGCACCTTTTTTGGCGCTGGTATCAGCTTCCTTCTTTCCTCGGTGCCCCTCATGGCCGGGGATCCAGATCAACTCGAGGCTGTTCTGTGCCCCTATTTCATTAAGGCCTCTCTCACCTCTAGGAGAATAGCCGAATTTATTTGATCGCGATTGATAGCCATGAGAGCCGCTTGACTATCCGATAGGATTTTTATTCTGACCCTTTTTGTATTCCTTATTTTTATTGTTTGTGAGGCTCTTAATATGGCAGATAGTTCCGCTTGATAGATCGTGGCTTCTTTTGGGAGATGGAAATGCATTTTGCACTTGGGACCTACGATCCCTGCTCCTACTCCACAATCCATCTTTGAACCATCCGTATACCACATTTGCGCTCCTTTGTACGAGGGAGGTGGTCCATCCTTCCATTTGTCCCTTGATGGAATTGTGACCTTGAACCTCTTCTCGAATGCTGTCTCAGTTTTTATTTGGTCGCTGAGTTTTAACATTTCCATTATGGGCCTGACGTCCTCGAGGATTTTTAGGTGGCCTTTGAGGTCCCCTGATTTATACCTGTAGGCTTGTTGTAGGCTAATGGCTTGTCTCGCTGCTTCCTCCTGAATTTTGAAGTGCAGCGGTTCAAAGTTTAGAAGGGCCTCCATTCCTGCTGTTGGAGTGGAGCTCATTGCTCCTGTAATCAGCAGGCAGGCCATCCTTTGAAGCTTGTTGAGCCTATTTATAGCGGTTTTTTGTATGGTTTTCTTCCACCACACTGCTGCTCCATATAGGAGGATAGGTCTCACCATTTGTTTGTATGCCCATAGGGTCTGGTTTGGAGATAGTCCCCAATTGCGCCCAAGCATTTGTTTTGTCGCCCAGAGTGCCTTAGTGGCCTTCATTGTCGTTTTGTTTAGATGATTGTCCCAGGTGAGTTTCCTATCTAGGTGTATTCCTAGATATTTTACCTATTCCTGCAGACATACGACTGTACCCCTAATATTTAGGGCTCCTATTTCGATTTTTCTTTTCCTGGTGAATGGTATTATGCTAGTTTTCTGAGGATTGATGGATAGACCCTCTCTTTCGCACCATTGGGTTGTTTCATTTAAAGCTTTTTGCATTCTGGACCTCACGGTGTCCATGTGTGAGCCTCTTGTTATTACCGTAATGTCGTCCGCGTAGCCGAGAGCAGTTAGGCCCTTACTATTGACGGTCACGAGAAGGTCATCAACTAGTAGGGACCATAACAGGGGGGATAATACTCATCCCTGTGGACATCCCCTCCTAGTATCCACCCTTAGCTTTGCCTCCCCCAGCTCCGCAACCACACTTCGATTCCTTAGTATTTTGCTCGCCCATTTCACTACTTCTTGAGGAGTATCCCTCCTCTGGAGAGCGACGTGTAGCGAGTCATGTCTTGCATGGTCAAAGGCTCCCTCTATGTCCATGAAAGCACATAGTGCGACTTCCTTGCATTCCAATGCCTTTTCTATTATTTGTGTCAGCTTATGTGTAGCTGATATAGTTGATTTGCCTTTTTGGTAGGCAAATTGAAATTTGTGAAGTGGCATCTTTGTCAAAAGATCATTCATTATGTATAGGTCAACCAGTTTTTCCATGGTCTTCAATATAAAAGATGTGAGGTTAATTGGCCTGTATGATTTTGGCAGGTCGGCCGGTTTGTTGCCCCCTTTAGGGATGAACACAACCCGCGCCAGTCTCCACTCTTTTGGTATATAGCTGAGTTGCAAGCTCGCTCTAAATATGTGTACCAGAATGGTTTTTAGTTTCCCTGTTGCTCTTTGTAGCAGAGCTGGGTAAATTCCGTCTGGTCCTGGTGATTTAAAGGGTTTGAAGGAGTTTATCGCATATTCAACCTTTTCATACGTGATGATTTGTTTGAGCAGAGGAGGTGAGTGACGTATCCGATCAGGACTGTCCTCTTCTTCCTCAGCCTCATTGCTTATTTCACACCCTGGAAAGTGTGTTCTAAGTAGCACTTCCAGTGTGTCGTCAAAGGTGGTCGTCATCCCTCCATCAGGAGTTCTTAGTAGTCCTATATGGCCTTGATAACCTTTGGATAGAGCTTTCTGGATCCTGGCAGTCTCTGGGATACTATTGAGACTTTCACAGAAGGCACTCCAGGCCTTCCTTTTGGATTTTCTTAGCTCTTTGTTGTATTCTGAGAGTTTCTTTTTATGGGCCTCCCAGCTTGATGTAGTTTTAGCTCGGTTGAACTCCGTTCTTGCGGCTCTTCTGAGTTTTTCTAACTCCCTATTCCACCATGGCACCCTTGTCTTGGAAGCACTGGTTTTCTCAGGGCAGCTATCGTGGTATGACTCGAGGATTATTCTGGTGACCTTGTCCACAGTGTCCTCCAGTTCCGTCCTCGTACTGAAACTCGGGTGCAGGCCGTAAAGTCCCGCTGTAAGGCTGTTTTGATAGCCTTCCCAGTTCGTACACTTTGGTTGCCTGTACTTTACCCCTTTTACAGTATCTTTTCCTAGCTCGAAGTTTATATGCCTATGATCAGAGAAAGAAGCGACTTCTAGGACATTCCACTTCTTCACTAAATGCGCAGCATTGTTTGACACTAACGTAAGGTCTAGTACCTCTTGCCTGTTGGCTGTCACGAAAGTTGGCGTTTTGCCCTTATTTGCTACAGACAAATTGCTGTTCAGGAGGAAGTCTAAAAGTAACTCACCTCTAGTATTGACGTCACTACTCCCCCATGCTGTATGATAAGCGTTGTCGTCGCATCCAATAATCAGCATTTTGTTCTTCCTTCTGCAGTGGCTAACGAGTCCTTTGATATTGTTACTTGGGACTTGATCCGCATCCCCTGGGAAGTATGCTGAGGCAAATACCGCCTCCACTAATCCTCCTTCGATGGGGACCTGAACTTGGATCGCCACTGTGTCCCTATTTGTGTATTCTGGAATCAGAAGAAAGTTAATATTTGTGTTAATTATTATCGCCGCCCTCGGGTTTTCTTCCCCTGCGGCCCAAATTAACTTACTATTTTTTGTGTTCAGGCCATTTATTCTGCCTTTATTTACCCAGGGCTCTTGTATTAGCCCCAATTTATAGGTGCCCGAGGCAAACCTGCTGCTTACTTCCGCCGAGGCAGCTTTAGCATGATGCAGGTTCCCCTGTAGACACCTCATTCCCTTTTTGCGCTAAGTTGGGAGCCGCTGGGACCTGATGTTGCCTCCATGCCGGTTCCACTGCCCTCCGTATTGGTGGTTGGAGTGACCACAGGCTCCGGTGTTTTCCCGCCTGACTTTTTGACGCTCAACTTAACTTGCCCAAAGCGAAAGCTAATGTTGCCGTCTCCGTCTGCTATTTTGGTAGCAGAGGCCTGGTCCGCCGCTACTACAAGCATGGCGCACTTGCCTTTATTTTCCCTGAAGAGGGCTCTCCAGGACTTGACATTGAGGTCCTCATTCTGGCGTTCTACGAAGGCCAGGATCCTCTCCGTAGGCAGATCCGCTGCATTTGGGAAATAGCCAACAAGGGTCTCAGGATTAGGAACCAGGGATTCCTCCGTGGCCCATAGGTTGGCTCCTTCCCACGGCTTTATATTCTGGGCTTCCGCCCTTATCCACTCCGCCGTTGGTTTGTCCTTACAGTGGAGGGAAGCGTAACCTACTTTGTAGGTGATGCTGAGGAAGTGAGGGGCAACGCCTCTTCCTATCTCGGCCAGTATCCGCTCCTCCAGGGCATTTTGTATTTGGTCCATTTGGTCGGTCGTGAGAAGTCCCTGGGGAAAATCTTTCATCATGACCGCCATTTTTACACCCTGCAAGGCTCCGCTGTAGGTTACTTGTCGTTGCCTTTTGCTGGGTTCACAGTGTTTTGGGGCCACGTCGGTGCCCCTTATTTTCTTAGGGTGATTGTCTTCAGGAGTGCCATCCTTTGGTCTAGGCCTTTTCCTATTGGCCTCTGGGGCCTTTGTTAGGAGGGCCTTTTCCCTAGCCTCTTCTGTAGACATACCTTTTTGTATGAAGAACTTCATGCGCTTTCTGGCCGCACCGCTCATGTTCTTCTTTTTTGGAGTATCTTTCGATGCCTCCTGCGAAGTCATGTTAAGCGCTTCTATACTGCGCGAGAGCTCCTGCACGATTTGCATCGAGGATCCACCGTCAGACGTAGAGGGGGAGGCTGCGGGAGCCTCTGCTGCCTTTACTTCTTCCGGTTTGCCTCTCCCTTTATGTGAAGCTGGCTGGGATGTTTGGTCCCCGCCTGGTCCACCTTTGTTTTTTGGTGTGGAGCTATATTCGACTCTCCTCTTGCTTTTGCCCTTCTTGTGCCTTTGTTGCTTGGAATCCTCTTGGGCTTTGGGCTTCATATGTTCCTTTAATTCCTTTGAGGATTCACTGGGGAGCACTGCAGCTCTACTGATGGAAGGCTCTGGGGCCTTTAGATTTGGGGCACTTAAGGCAGCCCCCTCCTTTTTGTTTTCTATAGTACCTTCAATTTTGGTCCCACGAGTAAGAGGAATATAAAAGACCAGCCGTATTATCCTCTGTATCCCGGCCTAGGCATCAAATTAGACGGGCTCTTGCCATCCGACACCCGAATTCGCATATTATCGACTGCTTCACCCAGCAGCCATTCAGCTCTCGGCATATGCTGTTCCACCACTGGCTTGGGGTTTTTTTCCTTAGGGGTTGACTCCCCAAAGCGTGAATAATATTAGCCAATCTTTCTTTCACGGAAGATTGTTACCGGCAGCACCGCGAGGAGGTTAAGATCAAACTTCCATCAGCCTGAATAGTTACGGCACGTGAAAATTGCTTCTCCGTGTTATTCCCCCTATTCATCTGATGACTGCTACCTGCTTTGAAGTTGCTTTCGCGTTGAAAACTTAAATGGCACTGAAACATGTCTCCAATCATTTCACGCCAATTTGATTTGTGCAGTTCATTCTTTCGAGCTAAAAAGTGACATTTGATGTTTCAATTTGAAAATGGAGCAGTGCAAATGTCTTTCCAATAAGTAAATCGATCGAAAAGTGAAATTCTTGACATTTTAACCGTCAGAAATGAGCAGTGTCTCTACCACTGAGATAGTATATAATGGAGTCGACATTGACTGTATCACTTTCCACCAATAGCCCCCGCGACCGACGGCAAATCGACAATCCAAAGGCGTATGCAATTTCAAGTTTTCATTTTTTCGTAGGGGTCGAGAAAAACATGTGGCATATGAAAATGCAAAGTACTAGGTAAAACTGGACTTGATGCCCCACACAGCTGTTGCATGAATCTCGCCGATAGATGTCGGGCTAATAAGTTTGTGTTTTTGTGGTTGTGCGTTTGCTTTTGGGGCTTCTTTTCTTTCTTTTTTTCTTTTTCTTAATTGTTTTATCTTCTTTTTTATTTTTTTGTATAATTTTGTCTGTTTTTCTTCATTTTTTCAACCCTTCTACCACCTTTTCGCCCTCTGGTGGCGGGATTTCCCGAGTGTGGGGCATCAAGTCCAGTTTACCCGCCTCCCTCTTTCTTTTTCAACCGGGCTTGGGACACGGCTTTGGCGAAATTACGGCTTTCGTCCAACTTCGTAGCAGAAAATAAATAAATTCGTAATAAATGTAATCTTGAATAATCTTAATATAACTTGAATATCTTGAAATATCTTGAAAATCTTGAAAAAATCTTGAAATAGGTCCATAAATATGTTCTTAAATTACGGCTTTCGTCCAACTTCGTATTAGAAAATAAATAAACTCATAATAAATGTAATCTTGAAATATCTTAAAATAACTTGAAAATCTTGAAATATCTTGAAAATCTTGAAAAATCTTGAAATAGGTCCATAAATATCTTCTTATATTATAGTTAATGTTAGTCTACATTCCCTTAAAATGTATCATCTTATTATAATACTGCCGCATAGAAATTTTTTCGCTAATTTTCTTGGCCATGAAATTATATCTAGTTTTTAAGTATTTTTCAATAACTAATTTAACGATCAGACTATAGTGTTGTCCGCTGGACATGTGGTCAGAATGATCCTCAAATAAATTTTTGCCAACACAGTGTTTCTGGACGGAGATAATTATCGACTGATATGCCTTCGAAGACAAAATATTGTTGTGGCCACGGTACTGGTATATTCGAATATTTTTCTCGGTTTCTTGACATATTGCTACTACACTTTCAGATGGAACTTTCAAAAATCCTCTAGTTTTATATTTTATAAGTGATTTTATATTAAGAGCACCCTGAATGGCTGAAATGCAACAATCACAATGAAGAATTTCACAAAGCTTAAATACAACAAATCCTGCTATGTATTCGACGACATACTTTGTGTATTGCGAAATTCTTCCTGGGTCCGTTGCATAGCTATGCTCATGAAGAAATTTATCATCGATATGTAGTGTATTTTCTTCGATAGATTTTGTCATGGCATTACGTGCAGAAGTTACATTTATCTTTTGCACCGTGCTTTCTTTACTCGAATTCAAAATGGAAATCTGTTCTAGTGGTATTGTATTTCCAATCCCCCCTTCTCTTAATTGGCATCTTACCATCAACTTTTTCAAGCAGTTTCTGATTTGCCTAGCGGTGGGGTTGTTATTGTTTCCAAGACCAGACCGTATTGAGCCAAAGAGAAGTTCAATGTGGTCCTGGTTGATTTTGTAAAGCGGCAAAAATTTAAGAATTTTTGTGGCTATAAAACGATCATACAGCACTTTCAGATTCCGTAGCGAAGCGATTAGGCCCAAGAAACCTACGCTTCGTCTTAAATTTACTAAAGGTTTTCCCGATAGCAGCTTCAACTGTTTTATGTAGCAAATGGCCTCTTGAGAAAATTTAAATATGGCGTGAGCGTTATCTTCAGAAAGCGCTTTTTTAAGGGGCTCAAAATTTGAAAGATTCCTGCTATTCATAACATCAAATGAATCATTAAAAATACGGATGAATTTGCATGTTGCTTCACTTCCCGAAAACGCATTCAGTTGCAAAACTTCACGACAAAAATCCAGTGCGTCTGCTACAGACTTGCTTAAGGTTTGAACTGCAAGACGTACTTTCATTTTTTGGTTGCAAAAGTACAAATGCGCTTTTCGCAATTTATTTCCTAAATGTAATCCCTCCTTTTCCTGTAGCTCCAAAAGAGATTGAAAATATTCCCATTTTATTTGTTTCCCCTCACCATCAACGATAACTTTCAAATCTGATAATGCATTTCTTACAAGTTTGAGCATATGACATGGATCTGGATGGAGTACAATTTGGTCTTCATTTTGTTCGAATGTCACAAATCCTTGGGACATGGTATCACGCACATCCGAGCCAAGTAATTTGGACATAGTAAGATTCGTCGTGGCTCCATCAAAAGTAATTCCTACTATTTGAACGCCAGTATCAGCCAAATGCTGGACGCAAAGAGATGTTAAGTTAGATTTTTGCTCGGCAGTAATGCTTGAGATAGGAAAATGAGCTAGAGGTATTTTCCACGGTTTGTTTATACAAACAGCTAAAAAAACTAGTACTTGTGTGGCCAAAATGTCACTGTTGACCCCATCGCCGAAATCAACAAAACCGTGTGATTTTCTCCCATCCCAGTCGACATGCTGTCTTATGTGCATTTCATCGAAAACTACATTTACAAATATTTTTTCCCCATTTCGTGCAGATGAAACTACATGTCGAATTGATTGGAAAGCTTCTTTAATAAATCCAGGCTCACAGTTTACTGTCTCGTACCATCTTCTCAATGTTCTGGTGTGTGGAAGAAAATTACTAAATGTTGCTCTTACATAATCGTACGCTCGAGGAGACAAAAAATTTAAGCTCAGAGCAAACACCTTCGTCGCCGGGTCGTATGAATTTTTCGCGTTAGTGGAAGAATGGACTTTTAGTTGCCTTTCTAGTATGTGTAAGTTTATGGCACCAATATTAGTAAGTTGCTCACATGTGCTTTCGCAAATAAGGTTTTTCTCTTTCAAAACTTGTAAAAGATCTTGTATAGTATAGGGTTTTCTATTTCTTCGATGGGCTTTCCGTCTTAAATTATGGATAATTTGGTTTTTTCGCTTGATTACTACTTGCTGTTTTCTTATTTTTGCTTCCAACATCTTAATGTAGGCATTCGTTTCATCAGGACGCGTATTTGATGCCTACGACAGGTTTAACATTTTAATACAAATTATTCTTTCAATATAAAAAAATTTACTAATTTTCTTTGTAATGTTCCCCGTATATGCCCTTAAAAATATTAATTAAATTACACGAAAGTGTAGTGAAGCTATATAATAATGAAAAATGAAACCTGCCAACGTAAATGTAAATATTCGCAGTATAAACAAATACATTTTTTTTCGTAATCGCGGAACGTAAAAAAAGTTAATTAAACCAAATTTGGCATTTTAAAAATACATTTAAACCTATGCATGAGTATTAACCCCCAAAAAACACTAAATCCAAAATCATGATCTACTGACCAATTCAGAAAAACCATTTTGAATTGAACCTTAGCTTTCGAAAGAACCTTCGCATGCCGAAATATATTAAATTACAACTCACTGTGGTCACAAATTCCTTGGCGCTCATATTTGTGCTGCCGCCCTCACTCGCCATATTTTCAATATGTTTCTAAAAATAAAAATA
>OX376373.1:111434712-111466562 GCA_947369275.1 Nemotelus nigrinus
GTATATGCAGGATAGGTGCAGGTCTAATTTACTGTCAATTATTGTAAAACCTTTGGCGCCTGCGGCCATTTTATTTATATTTTTAATATACCTATTATTCCGTACACAAATCATTTTTGCAAAAATAAAGTTGATGAAATAAATTTTGAACATATTTTAAATGCCAATCGGATAATGTTTTGGAATTTTTTTAACCCCATGTATGCACTAGGTGCCTAAAAAGAGAGCGGGAAAATTTGAAAATTTTTAAATTGCAATAACTTTTAACAGAGCTTTTCAATTATTACGAAATTTTCAGGACATATTGGTATTATTTAGTTCAAAATTTTTGGAGCTTTTAATGAGCGTGTTGACAACCCTGTAAATAGGGCAGGCACTGAAAGTGAAAGCTTCCAAATCATTGTCTCTTGGAAAAATGAAGTTTATTCAACAAAAAAAAAAACCACTCATATAAATATCTGATGCTTTGTTAACATAGTCAAAGTAAAAAATTTGATATGGTATAACGGGTACACCTGGTAACCCTTGCCCAATTTACCTATATTTTTAGCATCAAAAACTTCTGTTCACGGAAACTAACGATCCGATCAGCAGAATTAGTTAAAATTTACAGAATGTATTGGCCTTAAATAAGACCAGGTCTGATAGAAGTGATTTTGAAATGCGGGCGATTCTGTGCCAGTGGTGCCATCTTGAAAAATCACTAAAAAAGATAACTGGTTTTAGCCCTATAAATTCTGATTCAATCGTTCGATTTTGACAAAATTCACATAGTAGCTGAACTTAAATCACGTTTGGTAGAAATTTGGTTGAAAAATTCGGTTGGAGCTGCCAGCTATGATAATTTTGGTGTCTTAAATTTGATAAAATAAAAATTTGGAAGTGAAAACATTCAACCATCGAATATCCTAAAAAATGTCCGTTTCTTACAATCAAATCAATCTATATACAAATTTTATGCCTTGTCTACACATTCAAAGTAAAACTTTGGAAATTTCATGTCGGACAAGAACGGTAACCTTTTCCCAGTTAACCTATATTTTTAGCATCAAAAACTTTTGTTCACGGCAATAATGAAATACAGCTGAAATTTGCAGAATGCATTGAACTTAAGTAGGACCAGGTCTGATAGAAGCGATTTGGAATTGTAGGCAACTCTGTGCCAGTGGTGCCATCTTGAAAAGTTACAAAGAAAAAAACTGCTTTTTGCCCTATGAAATGTGAATAAGTTACCAGATTTTCATGAAATTGACACAGTAGCTGAACCTGACTTTAAATCCTGTTTAGTGAAAATTTGGTTGAAAAATTCGATTGGTGCTGCCAGCTATGGTAATTTTTGTGTCTTTGGTTTTGAAAATTCACTCAGGCAAATAAAACTTTTTGCTCTTTTTACTTCCAGTGTAGTCATGAAATCAACACGAATTCCATACAATTAATGAAACCTATTATAAGCATTATTCAGGCCAAATTTGGTTGAAAAGCCATGAGAGGGGTGCCAGCTATTGTTGGTTTTGTGTTTAATTGCAATATTTTTATTAAGCGATTTTATCGTAGAATTTTCAAATGGTAATGATATTGTTGTGACAATTAACAGTAAATATTAAGTTTTCGATTATTTGAAAAAACTCGCTGCAGGTAACCCTAAATTTCTTTATACTCCTATAACTTCGAATGTAATATGACAACGTGAGCAGATGTGATATATTCTTGGCTTTGATACTGGCAAAAGGTTGCCAGCACGAGTTGGTTGTGCTACTTTTGTATCAATAAATGCTTACAATTAGTAGTCCTATCGGAAACATTTACAATTAAAATAAAAAACCGATGTTTCAATTCCCAAAGTTCTGCAAATTTTTCGGATCGCAGCCCCAAACACCAACTTCAGTTACAATGCTGCAGTCACTGAGCATTTTCTTCATTTTGTGAAATAAGCAACTGATAACGAATATAATTAACCCGTGTTTTGCTCTCATAAACGTTGAAATTCATGCAGTGGTAATATTTGAAACCTTTCCACCATATGAGTTATAATGCATTCTTGAGACCAAAGTAAAACGTGGCGTTTGAAACAGTTTGGCCGTAATAAGCAGTTGATGTGGTGGAATATGCACTCAAAACCTGCACGATTCTTCTACTGTTCTTCGAACATTAGTGTTTCTAGCGGTTCAGGTGCGCTAGAGTTTTTTTAGTTTTTTCCTTTCTCCTCCTTAATTTCTTTTAGTTTTTTAGCCTTTTGCTATTGTTTGTTTTTCCGTTGGCCGTGGCGGAAGTAGTCATCTTAAAAAGAAACAGTTTGTCTCGCTTTAGAATTTGATATAGATATATATATATATATATATATATATATATATATATATATATATATATATATATATATATATATATATATATATATATATATATATATATATATATATATATATATATATATATATATATATATATATATATATAACTTAACAAGCGATCTAATTTCATATCTGTTCGTGGGATACATAAATGCTTACCATGCATATCCCACGTTTGCATTAAATTCTTGCGATACACGTTGCAGACAGACAACGCATCAGCGAAATTAGATATTAAGAATTCGTAGCTTTAATTGAAATATGTAATCATAGTTTAGTTCTAATTCAAGAGTCGTCCAGTGTGGACGATAAATAAATATTTTTTTCCTGAATCCCGTGGTTGTTTAATTAACTGGCGCCCAACGTGGGGCTGCATTTGGTCGTGTGCTGTTAATTATTTACTGGATGAATAAAATAATAAGCCTAATTGTCTAGACCTTTACTGAGGCTGACAAGTGGTCCAATTTATTCTTCCTCTTATTTCCAAAGCTTACACGTTTACATCGTAAAGGTGCCGACAATCAACAACGAAAACCAAGTTGTGGATGACCTGAAGCTGCGGTATCATCAACGAAAACAAAGTTGTCGATATCCTGAAATTTAGAAGAAGCTAATTTCGAAGATCCTGCGACGTTGAAACGCCGAAACAACAGGAAATCGAAGCACGCACGTTGATCAAGCGGAGACCCAAGTGAACCGAGCTGAAACGGCGAGGAAGAAAAGGAAAAACATCCGCAATCAGAACCGAGCAAGCAGCCCTTAGGACTCACAACATCAAGGGATTCGAAACAAAATGAAAAGGATAATTTTTATGTAAGTGAAAATCCTTTATATCTACTTATTTAAGTATCGAAAAAGAAAGAATACGGTGCAACAACGTAATTTTAAAAGCAAACGAAAAACAGTGAACATATAAAAAGTGAAACATAAATATCTGTGCATACGAAAGTGAAAAAAGCTGATTGAAACCATTTAGTAAATTAAAAGTATTTTTGTGAAACAATTTTTATAGGCATGCACGCAGGAAAAAAGAAAATTTAAATCATTTTAATTAAACGAAATCAATCTATTACAATCTTTTATCTACACATAATTTACATTTTACCAATACAGATATACATATATATATATAAAATTGATCTATTATTGAATTTTATTCGTGATTGAAAAAGTGATTTTATTCGTGATTGAAAACCTGTTATTGAAAAATTGTATTATATTGTCAGCGTTGGTTATTGTTGGTCCTCTCAACCGCCGGTTTTATACCGAAGTTTATTCTGAAGTTTTTTTCTGGTATTTGCGATTTGAAGTTTTGTTGGTATTTGTGATTCAAAGTTTTAATGGTAGTTGCGATTCTGAATCCAATTCTTAAGTGAATAAAGTGCCAAAAAGTGTGTTTAATTTCCGGTTTAAGTTCACGGTTCTAATATATTTTATTACCAGAAGTTGTGGTCGCTCGATTTACACAATGTCAAACCCAAATAATTTGATAAGACCATCCATTTTGTCTGGTCCAAGCGGAACCCCGCCACCAGCTCCTGGCATTCCTCCAAATAATCTCCTTCCCAATAATCCAATTAATAACGATAGAGCGGAGATGGTACAAATTATCTCGCGTATCGTATCTGAAACCTTACAAACTCAAGGAAGGCAAATATTTAATACATTCATGAACCCTGCTTCCGACATTAACAACGATTGTGATGTGCCAATTAATATCGGTAATGAGGCAAATTTGGCAGACATGGATAAAATACCCGATGTGGTAAGAAGCCTTAGGGTATTTTCCGGAGAAGCCGGAGAATTCAGCTCTTGGAAGAAGAGCGTAGATCGAATTCTTAAAATTTACGAACGTCTTCGAGGGACTCCCAAGTATTATGGGATCCTTTCTGTCATACGGATAAAAAAAATTATAGGCCTCGCGGATATCGCGTTGGAAAGTTATAACACTCCACTTAACTGGGAAAAAATGTCGAAATGCCTCACGCTTCATTATGCCGATAAAAGGGACCTTGGTACATTTGAGTACCAACTTACAACACTGGTGCAAGGATCGAAAACTATACCAGAATTTTATCAAGCTGTGTATCAACATTTATCTTTGATATTGAACAAACTTTCCTCTATGGAGTTGAGTCAGGAGTCCTCAAATATAATGACACAAGCTTATCGCGATAAAGCTTTGGATACATTTGTGCGAGGATTGCATGGTGATCTGCCCAGGTTGTTAAGCATTCGCGAGCCAGCAGATCTTCCTCAGGCACTGCATCTTTGCCTGAAACTTCAAAATATTAATTTTAGGATGCATCATGCAAACAGTTCTCAGGGAAACATTCGAAGGACTTATCAACAAGGTCCACCTCCTGTTCCATCAAGAAGAACTTATTTGATTTCTACAAGGCCAGCACCTGTTCCGGCCCCACGGCGAGAATTCTTTCCAGAATTGGCACATTTGCCTCGACCTTCATAAGCTCCACAGTTTCAGAATCAGGCAAGGTCCCCACAGTATCAGCAGCTCCCTCCAAAGCCTCAGCCGAGACCTGAGCCTATGGACGTTGACCAATCTCTAAGAACAAATGCTGTGAACTACCAAAATAGACCGCGACCTCCTCCAATTCGCATTAAAAGAAACAAAAATCAATATCCCCACGTACCTAATAAATTACAACGCGTTTTCTACACCGAACCTGATCAAGCAGACGGGGTAACGCTCAAAGAATACGAGCAGCAAATAAGTCAAGAGGAACAACAACATGATCAAACTCTATCAGAGTATACAGATTCTAGCGAGAACCAATGTCTGGAAAATCCAAGTCTTGGAAACCCCGAAGAAATAGACAATGTCTATTTTTTAGACTAAGGATCTCTTCACTCCCATACTTCGAGCATATTGCAAGGGGTGGAGAGACACTGAAGTTCCTAATTGATACAGGGTCGAACAAAAATTACATCCATCCCCGACATATACGTAACCCAATTCCGAACGAACGAAATTATTACGCTAATTCTGTTGGTGGTTATAACTCACCATGCTTATGTTAACTTATTTGGTCCCGAGAAGGAAAAATTAAAGTTTTTTCTACTTCCCACTCTCACTTCTTTTAATGGTATTATTGGAAACGAGTCTTTAAAAAAATTAGGAGCCGTAATTCATACGAAGAACAATTATATGACAATTTATCCTAATCTGCGCATTCCCTTGAAGCAATACATTTCTGAATTCGTTAATAATATTTCAATCAGAACTGATCACCTTAGCAAAGAACAAAATTTGAAACTTAAAAGCATAATCAAAAAACATGCTAATTTGCTCTGCGAACCTAATGAAAAACTAACATACGCAACGAATGTTAAGGGAGAAATTCGGACCACAACGAAAGAACCTGTTTATTCGCGATCTTATCTTTTTCCCATGGCTCTGAAGGCGGAGGTCGAGAAGCAGATCAATAAATTGCTTGAGGACGAAATTATTCGACCCTCAAAGTCCCCATACAACTCTCCTGTATGGATTGTCCCCAAAAAATTAGACGCATCAGGGGAGAAAAAATATCGGATGGTTGTTGACTACAGGAAACTGAATTCTGTAACCATCCCTGATCGGTATCCCATCCCAGAGATTAATGAGGTTCTGGCGAATCTGGGAGAAAATAATTGGTTCTCAGTGATAGACTTAAAGAGCGGCTTCCACCAGATTCCCTTAAAAGAATCTGATATCGAAAAATCAGCGTTTTCCGTTAACAACGGAAAATTTGAATTTACACGTTTGCCATTCGGACTCAAAAACGCTCCCTCGATATTTCAAAGAGCCCTTGACGACATTCTCAGAGAACACATCGGAAAACGATGTTACGTATATATCGATGACTTTGTAATTTTCGGTAAAACTGGGGACGAACACCTTCAGAATGTCGCACGTATTTTCGAAACATTGGAAAAAGCAAACATGAAGATCCAGTTGGACAAGTGTGAATTTTTGAAGGACGAAATCGAATTCTTGGGCTTCATTATTGGAAGAAACGGCATCAAAACAAACCCTAAAAAAGTACAAGCAATAGTAGATTTTCCTCCCCCAAAAACTTTAAAAGACTTGCGTTCCTTTTAAGGTATGTCGGGTATTACCGTCGCTTTATCAAGGACTACGCAAAACTTGCGAAACCCCTGACATCCCTTCTTCGAGGGGAAGATGGACGCATTTCAAAAAATATTTCAAAAAACAAACTCATTATTTTAAACAAAGAAGCCGTTGAAGCATTTAATAAACTTAAAAACTCCTTAATTTCCAAAGACGTAATTCTATCGCACCCCAGATTTGAAAAAGAGTTTGAATTAACAACTGATGCGTCCGAATATGCTATTGGCGCAGTGCTTTCACAAGACCAAAAACCAATAACTTTTCTGTCAAGAACGCTATCAAAAACTGAGGAGCACTACGCCACAAATGAGAAAGAAATGTTGGTGATTATATGGGCACTTAGTTCCCTCCGAAATTTCCTATACGGATCCCGAAAGGTCAAAATTTTTACTGACCATCAGCCACTTACATACGCGCTCAGCAGTAAAAATACAAACAGTAAAATGAAGAGATGGAAAGCCATTCTAGAAGAGTACAATTATGAGCTACAATACAAACCTGGCAAAGCCAATGTTGTAGCAGACTCCCTTTCAAGACCTCCTCAACCAACTCAAATTAATTCAATGACCCCCACAGTACGCAGCGCTGAAAGTTCTTCTCACGACCTCATTCCAACAGTAGAAACACCGGTAAATGTATTTAGGAATCAGCTTCTTTTAAAAACAGGAAATGAAGACAGTTACCAGATTCAAAATCCCTTTCAAAATTATACGAGGCACATTGTTATTAAACCACAATATTCAGAACAAGATTTCATAAATATCTTCAAAAGATACTTAATACTCACATGGTAAATGGTCTCCATACTACTGAGGAAAACATGGCTAAAATTCAGGAAATTTATCCAATACATTTCAGGGATTACCGCATTAGGTTCACCCAGAAGATAGTGGAGGACATTCCAAATGAAGTCGAGCAAGAGGAAAAAATTGTACAAGTACACAGAAGAGCCCATCGTACTGCAGAAGAGAATAGATTACAGTTGCTCGAAAATTTCTATTTTCCGAAAATGTCCTCTAAAATAAAACAATTGGTAAAACGTTGTATAATCTGCAGAGAGAATAAGTACGATAGACATCCCGACAAACCACATATAAATCCAACGCCAATTCCTCCTTACTCTGGTCACACAATACATATCGATCTGTTCTTCACAGAAGGACATCGCGTTTTAACAGCAATAGACAAATTCACGAAATTCGCTCAAGCAAAAGTGATCCCTTCAAGATCGATCGAAGATATTAAACAGCCGCTACTAGATATTCTCTTTTTTTTCTGTGTGCCAGAAAAAGTTGTCATAGACAACGAAGGTGCACTTAGATCAGCCTCCTTAGCCTCCTTAATGGAGGATGAGCTTAAAATTAAAGTCTTTGGAACCCCACCTTATAAAAGCGAGGTCAACGGTCAAATTGAACGTTGGCACTCAACTATTATCGAAATTATGAGGTGCCTCAAAAAGGAAGGTCCATCGCGCCCGTTTGAAGAATTGCTACAACGTGCTGTTAATGAGTACAACCATTCCATTCATTCAACAACTGGTAGGAAACCCGTCGAACTTTACTTTGGTCGCATCGCTAATACAAGTCCAGAGGATATGGAAAACATAAGAGTCTCAAATATTGAGAAACTAAAACAAAAACAGGAATCAGATATAAAATATCATAACAAAAAAAGATGTCCCTTTAAAACTTATGATATCGGAGAAGTAATTTATGTAAAATTGAACAAAAGGTCAGGCTCTAAACTTACACCCCGTTATAAATAAGAAATTGTAAAAGAAAATCGAAATTCAACCATCTTAACCGAATAAAATAAAATAGTTCACAAAAGTAACATTAAAACCTAACCCTCCCTTTCAGGCTCGTCATTGACCTCGTTTTGGCCAATATCCAAATCCTAGATTATACGAATTCACAAATTGTTGCTTTCCACATGGGACAGGCTAAAATCCAAAATGGAAACTACAAACTAATCCACATAATAGATCTCGACAAATACGAAGAAGTCGTAAACCAAATAGAACCGATCTTCAACATCCCTACAACACAACACAGTTCACTCACACCGTTTCTTTTGCAGGAGCTACAACAAATTAAAAATTTAATTCAAAATTTAAGACCACGTAAAATCAAGCGATCATTGAACTTCATAGGTAGCGCATGGAAATGGATTGCGGGTAGTCCTGACCATGAAGATCTAGTGACAATAACAGAAAAAACAAATAACGTTCTCCGTAACAATAATAAACAAGTAATATTAAACCAACTGTATAACGATAGGATAAATAATATAACAAGGATAACCAACGAAATTCAACACCTGATCAAAGAAAATAATCAGATTAACATTGATAGAATTCTCGATGTACAAGCTAGACTAAGAATGTTAAAGGAAGAACTTGAAAACATTAACCATGCAATACATTGGGCAAAAGTAGGAGTAGTAAGTTCCATAATATTATCCAAAACAGAAATAAAATTTGCCACAAAAATACTAGATTCCGAAATGTTACCATACAGTACAGTAGAAGAAGCTTTAGACTTTGCTACCATAAAAATTATAACCAATAGTGCATCAATTCTCTATATTATAAATATTCCTTTAACATCTAACAAAATTTACGATATATTGTTATTAAAGCCAGTGAAACAAAACAATGTAATAAATGAAATCTTGTTTAATAAAATATTAAGATCTAATGAAGAAATGTATGGAATAAAAAATACTTGTAATACAATCAACTTCCTGTCAATATGTAAAGTAACAGATTTATTAGATATAAGAAATACAACATGTATCCCTAATTTGTTAAAAAGTCTGTATGCAACCTGCGTTAAAATCAATAACGAAAATATACCAGAAATAGAGGAAATTTAAACGGCAAAGTACTTCTTAACCAATTAGAAAGCTCGCTTGTGGAAGGAAACATTTCACACATCCTTAACGGAACATACTTAATCAAGTTTGAAAACTCTTCCATTTCCTCAAATGGAAAAACCTTCACATCGCAAGAATCCTCTTCAATTCAACCACTCCCTGCGATTTTGCAACCATCTCCCAAGCAAAAAGAATTGGATAAAATACTATCCCTAGAGTCACTAAAAGACCTGAACATAAACAACACTCGTCAAATCCAACTTTTAGAATCCGAAAGAAATATTCATAGAATTACCAATTATAGCCTTTTCTCAATTTTGCCAATACTCCTTATAATAATTTGTTACAAGTTCTTCATCAATAAGAAAAACGGGAATAAGGTTATCGTTCAGGCGCAACAGATTCCACAAGAAATCAAACCACCTCAAATAAAACCTCTCGTTCGAAATGAGTCCTGCCATTCACTAAAGTTCAATGACATCCCCTATTTTTAGCGATCGAGGACTCTCGCATTTGAAGGGGAAAGACTTAACAAGCGATCTAATTTCATACCTGTTCGTGGGATACATAAATACTTACCATGCATTTCCCACGTTTGCATTAAATTCTTGCTATGCACGTTGCAGACAGACAATGCATCAGCGAAATTAGATATTAAGAATTCGTAGCTTTAATTGAAATATGTAATCATAGTTTAGTTCTAATTCAAGAGTCATCCAGTGTGGACGATAAATAAATATTTTTTTCCTGAATCCCGCGGTTGTTTAATTAATTTATATAGGGTGGTTGAATGAGATAATGCGATTAGGATTATTAGGAATATGAAAATAATACCGTTCATATGGTGGTGGATCCGTATCTGCTTTTATTTTTACTAATGTTCGAAGAACAATAGTATTAAACTCGTTTCGCCGAAAATTCATATTTCTTGATATATATATATATATATATATATATATATATATATATATATATATATATATATATATATATATATATAATATATATATATATATATATATATATATATATATATATATATATATATATATATATATATATATATATATATATATATATTTATATCTATATAAATATATATATATATATATATATATATATATATATATATATATATATATATATATATATATATATCAGCAAAATGATTAAGAGAGATAATCTCTGGAGTGGCCAATCCGATTGAGCTGAAATTTTCGGAGAACGTAGATGTAAATAGTAGGTAGGTCCATGACTTCAGATATCTTAAACCTTCAGATATCTTAAACCTTCAGATATCTTAAACCTTTTGAATGCAGGGTGTCTAAAAGTAGGCAAGGAATTTTTTTCAAATTCTGATTTGTCATTACTTGTAAGAAAAAGAATGGATCATAGTGAAAATTACAGAGCGTATTGATGTTGACTAAAATTTGGCTCATATAGATTTTCAGCATAAAGCGGGTAACCCTGTAGCTGTGGCAGGCTGCTGAAAAAAAATCCTTCAAATCATTGACCTTCCTGAAAAATTTTCGATTTTTGACAAAAAGTTCAAATCTTTGATAAATGTTATCCTTTGTCCTTCATCTCAAGATAAAATTTTCAAAATTCCGATTTGCATAAGAACGGCAACCCATCACCAAATTACCTATATTTTCAGCACTCGAAAGTTCTGTTTACGAGAACTGACGACCGGATTGTATTAGCTAGGACCAGATCTGATAGAAGTGATTTTGAAATGCGGGCAAGCCTGTGGCAGTGGTACCATCTTGAAAAACTACTGAGAAAAAAAACATCTTCTTGGCCTATAACTTCCGATCCAGCCATCAGATGTAAACAAAATTTACACTTGGATGTTACTCTATGTAACATTTTGTGAAAATTTGGTTGAAAAATTAGTATAGGGCTGGTAGCTGTGGTGATTTTTGTCTCATAAATCTTGCAAATTTGCTCAGCAAAATAGAGCTTTTTTCCCTATAACTTCCGGTCCAGTCATGAAGTCAGAACGAAGTTCATGCAGTAAATGGACCTTAATGTGAACCACATGTCGTAGGAATTTCGTACAAAAATCATGAAAGGGCTGCCAGCTATGACCATTTTTGTAATTTTGTGGAATTTCTTTACTGAGCGATTATATCATTAGATTTCCCATTGAGAATGATCCTGCAATGAAAATTAACAACAAATATTAACGTTGTAAAAATTTGCCTACCCTAAAATTCTGTTCACCCGTATACCTTCCAGCGTACTGATTCAATCGAAACGAAATTTACTGGTTGGGTTTAACTTAACGTGAAGCAGATTTGGTATGCATTTTGCTTTGCTGCTGACACAGGCTAACCAGCAATGTGCCATTTCCGTTAATTTTGCACCAACAGATGCTTCAAATTACGTTCTCATATGCAAAGCATTTGCAACAAAAATAAGGAATTAAATTTTTAAATTTTCCGAGTTTTGAACATTTTTCGGATGGCAGCCTCAAACAACGTTTAACCGCTGAAACTTTCGATGAAATCCTGCGATGAGAACGAAATTCAAAGGATAAGTTGATTTAAGTATGAGCTTGTTATGGTAAACTTATTGCTGCTTCGTTCGGAAAGTGTTACCAGCACTGAACATTTTCATCATTTGTGTTATAGCTGAGTTTTGTTGCTTTGGATAAGGAATGGTTGATATGATTCTACAAAACAGTGTATTACGTCTTTCCACACTTTTTTGTCACTCAAAGACAATTTCTTCGAAAATTAGTTTTCTAGCGGTTCAGGTGCGCTAGAGTTGTTTTACTTTTTTCCTTTCTCCTCCTTCATTTTTTTTAGTTTTTTTAGCCTTTTTGCTATGGTTTGTTTTTCCGTTGGCCGTGGTGGAAGTAGTCTAAGTCAACTTAGCTCTTCTTTGGCAAGAAAGGATTTATAGTGAAAATTCTGGCGTAAATGTGTGTAATGACATCAGTGATCGTGCCGTACCATCTAGAATTCAAATAGGTAGGAGCACGAATATTGACTATCAAATACTAAGCTCGGGACGAAATTCTCGCGAACTCTAACGGAATACTTACGGTACGGAATCGAATAACGAGCTAAGATCGGGAATATAATCACCGAGAATTCCTGCGTAATTCTCTGGGGAAGGGGGTGATGTTACGCCAGCGAATATATTTCTAAAAAGAAAAGATAAGTGTATGAGTAGAGATATCATTGTACCTTTTACGTAGATAAGTACGAAAAAATAAAGAACATACATAACATATGGAACATTTAGTAAGTAAGTAAAGAGCATATAG
Source organism: Nemotelus nigrinus (assembly GCA_947369275.1). Taxonomy (NCBI): domain Eukaryota; kingdom Metazoa; phylum Arthropoda; class Insecta; order Diptera; family Stratiomyidae; genus Nemotelus; species Nemotelus nigrinus. The sequence goes on from OX376373.1 coordinate 111,447,347, forward strand.
TAGATATAAGTTGAACAGACGCATCGCACCCCGGAGCGATATGGGTTTGTCTTCTACCAGGTCGCGCCATTGCCGACGATACATATTAAACGAACGACGACGACTCAGTCCCGTAAAACACAAACGTTGCCTCACCCGGGGGGGTTGGGGGAACCCATGAATCCAAAACTGGAACACACAAGGTTAACCCGCCGCGGATTCACCTTCAACGAATGAGTAGCGCCGTCCGTACATGTAGTGGCGAAACTAGTCGCGAGCCACAAGCAACAAATTTCCCACGAAATAGAGAAGCCCAAATGATGGCGTGCTGATACAGGCCTCGCAAGCCGACCTTCCAAAACGAGATCTTAATAGAAGACTTAGGTTGTGCCCGAAACGAGATTTTAATAGAAATACTTAGGTTGCGCCCGAAATGAGATCTTAATAGAAATACTCAGGTTGCGCCTCGAAACGAGATCTTAATAGAAATACTTAGGTTACGCCCGAAACGAGATCTTAATAGAAATACTTAGGTTGCACCCGAAACGAGATTTTAATAGAAATACTTAGGTTGCGCCCAAAAGGAAAGATCAATAAAAACATTCGGACTGACAGATGAAAGGGCATCATGGCGCGAGGCAACGACGAGAGCACCCCGAGCGGCCAGTCGACTTTAGGAGGCGTTCTGTTAATCATCGATCGTACGGCGAAACAAACTACGGGAAAATGTACTCAGCCATGAAAAAGTAACAAAAGCGTTGGGCCAATGCACCCACCAGCACGTTAAATGGTATCTTGGCGGCAACGGCATTTGGGATACCGCAGAAACGGTTGCAGAGACCACTATGCAAATTTACGTGGCAGGTCGATTGAAGCTAGAGGGTTCCTTTTCAATTGAACCAAGGTAGAGATGTGCTTAAATACTCTTTTTACTGAGCAGTGATCGCAGAGAGCAGTTTGAGCAAAGTGCAGTTTCGAGTAGCAGCTATTCAATCGCAATTGTGATTGCAGTTTCGTGCGTACGAAAAACCGCTCGCTACTTTTGATTGCTAATTGCCAGTGTTTGCTCGTTACCTTCTCATCGCCTTCGATTTGTGCTTGATGCAGCAATTTCTAGCCTCAGATTGCAATCGCATTGTATGTTTACAATGTGACTGTATTTTTCCGTGGCGATGAATGCTCATGTTCAGAGCAGATGTAGTATGTTTGGGAATACGTTGCCTGCATTTATTTGGCACTTGCTAGCAGAAGAATGTATTGCCAAGTGCTTGTTAAATAGTATAGTAGTTTTTTGGTTTTCAAAATGTCATATATTGGCTGCAAGCAACGTAGTGAAATGTTATTATGCATGCACAGTATTATGCAGTATGTAATTTAATTTCCAAGATTTTTTTTCCTGGCTAATCTAAAACAATCGGTTTTCCACTTCACCTCACCGAAGCAAGAAAGTTTGTCGAAAATTTTATTAAGAAATGATAACAAAATGTTTACGAGTATTAAACATGCACCCACTAGGGGGCCAATCTTTTCGGTAAGGCTGGACATGAGTCACAACCTCGGTAGGGTTGGAGTATAGTCACGAGCACCGCCGCAGAACCTAACTGGCGAACCAAAAAGGATCTCAACATTTTTAGTGCTACTTTCAGTTTTCGGGCACATTTGATTTTGACGTATCTTGGAAACTAGGCCGCTTTTTCCCAGATTTGAAAGGAAATTTCACCCAAAACAACTCAGAAAGGTCCCCAAATTCATGCCAGACCAAAAAATTTGTTTGGAAAATATGGACGTTTTTGCCGAATATCCCCTATCAAAATTTTTTTCGCCCTTAATATATCACTAATATACTCCCCGACTACTTTCAAGTATCGAAAGTGCCACAAGGGCAGCTTTTGCCAAACTATGGTTCAAAAACCTCTTACTCCCTTACAGAACCGAAATTTTTGTATCACAGCAATAGGCCTTGGCCCGTTATGTCCGAAACCACTCTAACCCGAAATTGGCCGATTTTGTCCGATTTCAGCTACTTTTGCCGTGTCTTCGAAACTAGGCCTCTTTTTCCCAGATTTGTATGGAAATTTCACCCGAAACAACACAGAAAGGTCCCCAAATTCATGCTAGACAAAAAAGTTTTGTTGGAAAATATGGACGTTTTTGCCCAATTTCCCCTATCAAAAATTTAAAAAAAAAATAAAAAAATAAATAAAATACTCCCCGACCACTTCCAATCATCGAAAGCATCATAAAGGCAGTTTTTGCCAAACGATGGCCAAAAAACTCCTTACTCTTCGCCCTTAATATATCACTAATATACTCCCCGACTACTTTCAATTGTCGAAAGTGCCACAAGGGCAGCTTTTGCCAAACTATGGTTCAAAAACCTCTTAATCCCCTACAGAACCGAAATTTTTGTATCACAGCAATAGGTCTTGGCCAGTTATGTCCGAAACCACTCTAACCCGAAATTGGCCAATTTTGTCCGATTTCAGCTACTTTTGCCGTATCTTCGAAACTAGGCCGCTTTTTCCTAGACTTTAATGGAAAGTGCGCCCGAAACAACTCAGAAAGGTTCCCGAATTCATGCTAGACCAAAAACAAATTTTTGGGAAACATGGACGTTTTTGCCCAATTTCCCCAATCAAACACTTTTTCGACCTTAACATATCACTAATGTACTCCCCGACCACTTCCAATCATCGAAAGCGCCATAAAGGCAGTTTTTACCAAACTATGGCTTCAAAAAACCTCTTAGGTTAAGGTTAGGTTAACGTGGCTGCCGATCTTCAGAGGCCTGACGACCAGCACACATAGGCACAGGAGAGGCCCGTTGTGATACCACAATATTTTATCACACAGGAAGATTCATCTGCCCAAGACTTCTTAGCGTCCTCTGGGTATCATCAAAGTCATCGGTATACCTATTGAAAATGAGCAAGAGACCTCGGGTAGCAAAGTTCCAAGCCTTGCTAGCTCATCGGCCTCACAGTTGCCCTGAAAACCCCTATGTCCAGGTACCCAAATCAATTGAACAACCGAATGTCTCGACATCTCCCTAAGAGATGCACGGCATTCAGCAACAATCTTGGATATTGTACAAAGACCAGCAAGAGACATAATAGCCGCTTGGCTATCTGTGAAAATACCAATATTGACCCCGAATATTCGATTACACAGAAGCCAGTCGACTGCCTGATAAATAGCCACTACCTCCGCCTGAAAGACACTACAGTGGTCTGGTAGACGGAGGGACAGCTTGAGATTCAGCTCATCTGAGTATACACCACTCCCAACTCTATTGTTTAGCTTTGAGCCGTCAGTGTACACATGGATAAGCCCATTATCAAGGGTGATACCATCACACCATTCCTCCCTGCATGGAATGCGAGTTGTAAACTCCAAATCCAGTATGCATTGTGGGGCGATGTAGTCAACAACCGCTGGTGCGGGTACTCCCTCGGCCAAGATCCTCGCATGACCGAACTCTATCCTATTCCATGCTAAGATACAATTTAGTCTCATAGCTGCAAGATTAGCTTGCTGTGAGATCAGTAGGTTGGTTGGCAGCCAATGCAGCAGCACAAACAGTGCCTTAGTAGGGGTGGAGCGGAGCGCTCCAGTTACCAGTAGTGCAGCCATTCTCCGCACTTTTTCAAGCTGCCGTTTGCAGGTAGCCTTAAGAGCAGCCTGCCACCAGAACGCCACCCCAAACAAAAGAACTGGTTCCACCACAGCAGTGTAAAGCCAAGCAACAGTACGAGGCTGCAATCCCCAACTCGCCCCTATGGCCCTTTTGCAGCAGTAAAGTGCATTGAAAGCCTTCCGAGCTCTTTCTGCCACATTGTACGTCCATAGTAACTTCGAGTCAAGGGTCAGCCCTAAGTATTTGACCTTCTGGCTCAAGTTAATGGAGACCCCATTCAATTTGGGTAACTCAAAAGCAGGAACTTTGTACGTCCTTGTAAACAGCACTAGTTCCGTTTTATTAGGATTCACATTCAAGCCGCACTCACGACTCCAACGCGAAATTATGTCAAGAGAGTGATTTAACCTCTCCGATAGCGTAGATAAATACTTTCCCGACACTGAAACAGCTATGTCGTCTGCATAAGCAATCACTTTGCAGCCGGCACGGTCCAGCTTCCTTAGAAGAGTATTCACCGTGATGTTCCACAGCAGGGGAGAGAGAACTCCACCCTGAGGTGTGCCTGTGGTGACTCCTCGTCTTACGCTGGCATCCCCCAGGGAAGAGATAACCACTCTACTTTTGAGAAGCTGCACAATAAAAGCAATCAGCCGTTCATCCACATGCATCACCGAGAGAGCCTCAACAATTGCGTTAGAATTAACGTTGTTGAAGGCCCCCTCGATGTCCAAGAAGACAGCAAGCGTATATTCCTTTAGAGCAAGAGATTTCTCAACTTGCTCAATAAGGACGTGAAGAGCAGTCTCCACAGACTTGCCTTTAGTATAGACTGCAAGATCAACATAGGATCGATTGATCGTTTAATATGGTAATCAATGATCCTTTCCGAAATCTTAAGCAGGACTGAGTTAAGACTTATTGGACGATAGTCCTTTGGCTTAACATGAGAGACATTTCCTGCTTCCGGAATAAACAGAACTCTAGTTCCCGCCAGCTGGTGGGAACATACGAGAAGCGTAGGCAAGCGTTATAAATCTCCCTGAGCCATGGTAGCGATACTTCTATGGACTGCTGAACGTCAGCCGCAAGCACGCCATCAGGGCCCGGGGATTTAAACGGCTCAAAGGAGTTAATAGCCCAACTCAGCTGAGAGTTCGATATTCTGAAAGGTGGCTCTCTACCGTAATTTAGTTCCGTTTGGTGCACTGTCCCTATAGGGCAATAATTACCCGGGAAATGTGCGTCCATAAGAACGTTTAGAGTATCTGCACTCGAACTAGTCCAAATGCCCTCAGGGTTCATTATGCACCCCATAGCCTTTGGTGTCGTGCTTAAGACCTTACGAAGGCGATTTGCCTCGCTGAGACTCTCAACATTTCCACAGAAAGATCTCCATGAGGACCTCTTAGCCTTGCGTATGGCATACTTAAAAGCTTTCAGCTTCGTTTTATACACCGACCAGTCATTAGATCTTTTCGAGCTATTAAACTCCCTCCTACATTCTCTCCGCAGGATACTGATTTCCATACTCCACCAGGGAGACTTAAGATTGCCTCTGGCCGAGGGTGGCTGACATGCTTTCCTAGACGCGGAGTTGAGAGAACTAGTAAGGGTGTCAACCGCCCGATCCAATTCATGGTAGCAGTCAATGCTCCTAGGAGCAGTTTCCAGTGAGGATCGTACCAGAGACTTAAATAGCTTCCAGTCCGTCCTCTTTCTGTTGATAAAGGCTGCCTGCATAGCAGAGCTTCGGCCAGCCACGTTATACGATATGTACCTATGATCAGAGAATGAGCACTCTTGTAGAACCCTCCAGTCACGGAGAAGATGCGAGTGCCGCCCACTAATCAAAGTAACATCAAGAACCTCCCTGCGGTTTGAGGTAAGGAAGGTTGGTTCATTACCAGTATTGGCAATAAAAAGGTCGTGGGCCAGGATGAAGTCAAAAAGTTCCTCACCTCGGCCATTAGTGTTGGAGCTACCCCATACTTCATTATGAGCGTTGGCGTCTGTCCCTAGCATAAGAGGCACACCAATCTTTGTGGCTTCAGCCACAACACCCTTGACAATGTCGCAAGGTGGGCTATCGCCATGATCGTGTGCCATGTAGCAAGAAACAAACCAGTATGGTCTCTGGTCGATTTCCACTGCAACAGCCATGTTATCCCTGTCACTGAAATTGTGTAGTACAAGGACGTTTATGGTTTTCTTGACAAGAACGCAGACACGTAGCTCATGTAAGCCATCGGGTACCACTTGTCTGTATCCCTCAGTGCGTAACCCGCAAACCCGGTTTTTAGCAAACCCGGTTTCTTGGATTAGAATCAGCTCCTCCTCTGTCCTAGACAATCGGAAGAGCAGGGTAGCTGATGCTACTTTGGAATGGTGAAGGTTGATCTGCAATACCTTCACTATCATTTATTTTCGACGATGGTTAGATCCAGGTCCTCCCCGTCTGACATAGATGTCTGCCCAGCCTCTTCCTCTGCTTCCAAAGTCATGAGGTCCAGGTAGCCACCCAAATCGGAGGTAGTCCCGACACTAACCCCGTCTGCGTAGAGGGATTCCACATCCGACTCATCCTCAGATGTCGCCCTCGAACATGTGTCCAACCCCTTTTTAGGTGGGTCACCCGTCATGTGAGTCACCTGTTTAGGTTGAGGTTCCTCAGGTGTTGGATCTCCCGCAGCAGAGCTCTTTGGCCTGTCGCTTCGGTAGATCCGCAGGGCTAGTTTTTCGACCCCATACCTGATAATGCCTTTTCGGGCATCTAAGACCGGGAGTGCCTCTTCATTGATGATGAAAAGGGCCTCCCGCCGATTATCCACCGGCTCTCCAATTTTCGCAATCCTCCAATTTTCCGTTGGAAGATCCGGGTTGAAAAGCCGCAATATTTCCAGGACTTCCACTGGATCCGAGTGGAAACTTGGAATCCAAGTCCTGCATCTAGGCCGGCTGGGAATCTCATCCCTGTGCACCACCTTAAGCTTGGCGCCTGGCCAGAGTTTCCCCAGCTCGGAGATTGCCTGCTTATAAAAATCGGCTGATCGTTGGTCCCCACACGCAACCAGCCTGATTCCTTTTTACCAGCCCGCATCGTTCACCGTAGGTGGTGGACCCGAGCTGGCCTTCTGCAGTCTGCAGTAGACTCCAAATAAAGCCTGCCTGATCTTAAGCCAGTTTTCGGGGGAGATGGTTCCATCTCCCTTGCTGGCATCAATCACGGCCCAAACCAGGCACTCTTTGACCATTTCACTAAATGGCCGAGTTATCCCTGTAGGAGCCGTCACTACTTTCTGCTTTTTGCAGTCTTGTCTGCCCTGATTCATCTGCTCAGCCGACCTTTGTCGTTTCTGAGCTGAAGCCCCAGGGTGTAGAGGGAGCGGATTAGAGTGCTCCCCAATTTGTGATTTTGCCCACTGAAGGGACTTTTTGTCCTTGTCGGACATAGTGTTAGGAGGGACATTTTCAAACTTTCTCAGAACTTTGAAGGCTGCCCTTCTAGTTCCATAAGCCCGAGATTTATTGGCGGAGGAGCTTTGTGTGCCTGAAGAGGAAGCGGCACCGGAAGTAGCGCTTGTTGATGGTCGGGCTGGCTCATTCACCGAAACCTTCTCATCACACTGGCCACAAACGGACTTCTTGGCATTCGCAGGGCCAGGCTTGGTGACCTCAGCCCCGGAACCGCCTGAAACAGGGGTTGAGGAAGATTTTGAAGGCATAGGAGCTGACCCACTCGTCATGTCTCCACACCTTTGCTTAGCCGCTGTGCCAGGCAATGGAGCTGACCCACTCGTCATGTCTCCATAACCTGGCTTGGCAGCTGTGCCAGTGGTCAGTGGAGCTGACTCGATCGCCATGTCTCCACGAACCCCTGCAGCCTTAACCTCAGTCCGCAGAGCTGGCTTATTCACCATGTCTCCACTTCCTAAAGCTTTAACTGCAAGCAACGGCGCAGCTAACTTAGCCCCCTCCTCTACATTAGAGGATGAGTTTGGTTGATTGCCAGGCTTGTGCCTGACGATTTTAGGTTTAGTTTGATACTTTTTCATGCTATAAGGGTCCCCACTCAGAGCCGTTATCTCAAGTTCGAATGTGTAGTCACCTTAATGATCCCATGGTTGTCTATGCAAAGCAGGGAGGCCATGCGAGGGTTGCCACCAGCCCTTATGGGGACAAGTAGTCAGAGCCGGATCGGTGCTAATCAGGAGTCCTGAACCAACTAGGTTCAACTGAACCTACACCACCAACTTAATGGCGACGAACCTGAGAACGTAGTCTGAGGCCTGCCAGGGTTTTAACGGGATGGAGATGATCGTATTAACCCGGAGCCGTTCACGAAGCGGATTTCACTTCGTCGCTACCGCGCCTGAAGACGACTAGGTCCAGAATGCTACGATCACCAGCCCAAGTGCAACAAACCAATCGTAAGTCGAGAAAGGTCCAGAGACGAAAGCGGTCGTGAAGAGAGTCAAGATCATTTAGCGTTACCCAGGATGCACCGCGAGGAGGCGATCTAGTTACATCCCAAAAAAAAAAGTAAAAAACCTCTTACTCCTCTACAAAACCGATTTTTTTGTATCAAAGCAATAGGTCTTGGCCCGTTATGTCCCAAACCACTCTAACCCAAAATTGGCCGATTTTGTCCAATTTCAGCTACTTTTTCCCTAAAAACTTTTTGAATAATTGAATAAAATACTTGCAAGTCCGAAAATACTCGCAAGGGTAGAAAGAAAAGAATCTGAATAAATGAGCATTTAAAATTTTCCGTATTGCAAAAGAGCAATGAGCAGTTGAACAGCATGAGCAGAGAACAATCAAATTGCTCACTGCTCGCCTCAAAACTTTCTGCTCAGCAAAAGAGCAATAAGCAGTCGAACAAAATGAGCAAAACACAACCAAATTGCTCACTGCTCTTCATAAAACTATCTGCTCTGCAAAAGAACAGTGAGCAATTGAACAGCATGAGCAGAGAGCAATCGCACTGCTCACTGCTCTTTTCAAAGAACAGTGCAATTAGTAGCAGTGATCGCAGGAGCAGTCCCATCTCTAAACCAAGGTGAGACACAGACGCATTGGCGCAAAACAGTACGTAATACGATTTCTATTATTCTTGGTTGGCGTCTTTGGGTAAATTGTACTGGCGATCGAGCGAGGCGAAGCACTTTTGATGTATGGAAGACCGGCATACCAAGATGAAGCGAAGAATTTGGATACGACGGAGCGAAGATAGCAAAAGGTGTACTATGTCTTGAAGGTTTAACAACGGCGACCGTTAAAATTCAATTTGGAGGGGTACTCAAGTTGAACGTAGGAGTTTGAGATAAAGTTAACGAGCGTCGGCGAACATCAAGCGGCGATTGAACGAAAGGTGATTGAAGCATTTGCAGGGACGAATTAGTAAGGTAGGCTAAGATAGCACATATTATTGTAACTTAGTCATAGTGATGAAATTTTGACTAGTGTAACGCGGCGCTGACGGTAGACGTAAGAGCCAAACGAAGAATAATTGAATATATTTGTTATAAAGTGAAATCGCTGGTGTAACTTCTTTGGCCCTTCTGGCAGAATCGCATCAACATATCTTCTCACGGGTATTAAAACTTAGAGACCGCGAAGGTGCGAGACGCCGCCGTTGATTTCTCGTTTCCAGACGGTGGCTTATGAGATAGTTTCGGTTGTTTGGCCAAAACGAGTGGCACCTATATTTAACTCACCCCATTTCCACGGGAGCTAAGCCGGCCGAAACTGTCCCCTTTCCACTCCGCCGGGAGGTTAAGGGCTTTGTGCGTGTTACGCAAGTCTGTAGGTGACAAATTGGCGCCCAACGTGGGGCATAACAGTGATAATGGTACGCAACAGTGCGTGTGAAAAGTTTCGTATAGCCAAGTCCCAAATTGTGGGAGGCTCGGTAGGTGCGAAAAATTCAGGAGGGAAGAAGCCTTAAAAGCACCTGTAGAAGTGTTCTGCTCGTAACTCGTGTTACGTTTGCAATATTGATTAATCCGGTTGGTCGTTCTGCGAGGGTTTCAGATCGAAATAATTTTGCGTTGGCATATCGTTGCAGATACTAATCTGAGCGTAATTAGTAAAACTATTCTTATATAATATTAGAATTTATATATTTCGCACAGAATTTTTAATTTACTCGTATCATAATATTCGGATAGATCATTGAAACATATATATTCTTATTGAACTTTTGGAATTTATTCGAATATTAATATTTACATATATATACAGGATGTTTGGTACTCGGTGGGCACTTTTGTATTTCTGGGAAGGGTTGTTCAGGGCTATCAGTAGGGACGATTTCAGTTTGCACCGAATATTCGTTGTCGTGATCATATTATTGATCTAGTTGTTGGTAGTTTTCGTTTCCTACCTCGCAATGGTTTTCTGTTGCAGATACATTAAATAATTCTTTCGCAACAAAGTTTGGAGGTCCAGTTGATCGGAAGAAATTATTCTGTGGATCAACGTTATTGACAAGGCGACCTTGCTGTCTGGATTGCCGGGTAAATCCTGAACTGGTGTCAATTGGTTCAGGTTTCAAAGGAATTCGGTTATTCATAGTTGACGTGAATGCATTATTCCTTTGTTGTGGCATTTGGTAAAAGGGGTTGTTTGGTGATCTACCGAGCATTGGGGGCCTACTGGTCTTGGTCCGAAATGGGATGGATTAGAATTTTGTATAAATTGTCTGTTGGGGTTTGGTACAAAAGACCTGAATGTGGCATTTGGAGGTTAGAAAGCATGTGCGGTAAAGTTTGGAGCGTTGTAACGAAAATTAGTAGGAGTTTGCACTTGAACAAATAAAGACTGGGGTAAGAGATACATTTTGGTTTTGGGTTCTGGTGTACTTTTGCTGAAGGATTGTCATATCTGGAGTAAGAAATGTTCTGTTCTTGAATTCAGTAAGAGAAGAGCTCCTTCCTAGTAGCTCCTTAAGTCCAGACAAGAAATAATTTAGACACATTTCGGTAAATAAGTTACGTTTAGCGTTGATAACGTTGATGTATTTTTCGTGAATTTGTACGTGGTTGGTCATTGTAGCTAAAGTTTCTGTTACTCCGCTATAAAAACCTTCAACAGAATTGGCACCCTGTTTAAGTTCATGTAAATCTCTGATTAGAGACGTTTCATTACGCTTGTCTGCGTAATGAAGAATGAGGTTCTGCTTAATTTGGTACCAGTCATGAGGTGTTCCGTACATGTTGAGTACCTCATTGGCCATCAAATTTAGGCAAATCCTTAATTGCGTCAGGGATGCGAAATGACGCAAGTAGTGTGTTCATGATATGCACACTGTCGTTGTCTGTGGGCATGATTTCTAAACTATGGTCGAAAGCAAGAACACTATCATCACTCGCGACACTAGTAGCACTTCCGTTACCAGCACTCGCGTCAAAATTTCACTTTCAACTTCTATTATAGGGTTTAAACAACTTCTACTTACTTTATTAGATGGTTTTTTAAAAAACCAATTCATCTAATAGTTAATGCATGTATATATATAAAAAGGTTTAGAAGTAAAATATATCAAGGAAATATTAATAAAAAAAAAAACTAATTGCTTAGGACTGGTTAAGGAAAATAATCAAAGGAAGGTATCCAACTAACCAGGTTAATGTTATTAAAATCTGCATTCTTTTACTCGCGTACCACTGCAGCCGATATACTTTCGACGGTGCTTTATAGCACAATACGCGTAATATTAATATCACACTACATTTCCTTTTTTTCTTGTTTTACTTATTACCTATTTAGTTTAGTACGACCATACTTCAAAATTATCGATATACTCTCGATTATTTCTTATGACCCGACCGAATCAAATCCGTACGACTCCGCCAAAAACGAAATTATGAAATGAAAAAAAAAAACGAAATTTTAGTTGAACAGCCTGACGGCAGATTTATTCTAATTGAACTCACTCATTACAATCATAAATGTGGATTTTATAGAAATGCAAAAGTGCTGAAACAACGTTACAGTGCGACATCGTTGTTTCTAGCTTTTTAGTGCAATAACAAAAATGCATCGCTAAGGTGAATTAAATTACAATTGAAAGAAATTTGATTATGAGGAAAATGTTATATTTTACGATGATCGGCACGTGTATTCATGATTATTGTGATGCGGCAGGTGTTGCCGTAACTCGCGCCAATGAAATGTTTAGCTCAGATATTTGCCTTGCGAAATCGATAGCTGCGGGGACATCTGTCCAAAATTTCTCTTCATATAAAGATGCAGGCAATATTTTTTCACAATAGGAGTGTTTTTTTGCTCCGATACAGAACAGAATAGAACAACGACGTAAAAAAACGATCCATCACAAAACAGCTGATGCTTTCCCTAAGACTGACATAGGTTGCTGCATTTGCTGCGGTACCATTCAACAGCTCAAAATAAAGGGAGAAAATAACGAATATACACTTCCACAATCGATAGAAAATAGCAAAAGGACTAACAGAAAATTATCTCTTTTAACTTTCTGCACAATATGCGAGCTTTTTTTAATGTACTAACTACCAAAACATTCAACTTAACCTTCAAAAAACCAAAGCCAGTGGGCATTTAAGTGATTTTTTCCATATTTCTAAGGAAAGTAGTGTGAAAGAAGTATGCAGAATGAAAACTGATAACGGTTTATGATTGGCATTGATAACGGTTTGGTAATTTTTAATTCTATGTGGGCACTGATTGCCTAAAAGTAGAGAAAAATTTTTTTTTCAAATATATTATTTGTCATAACTCGTGGCAGAAGCACCGGATCATCACGAAATTTACAGAAAGTATTAATGCCTATTGAAAATATACAATTCTGATTTAAAATGATTATTTGGGCAACATTTTAGCTAGAGCAGGTACGTGAAAACTCTTTTCAAAACATCGAACCTCCGTGTGTGCTTAGTTACCACACAAAAGCAGTCTTGAAATTGAAAAAGGAAATCTGTATGTGGAAAAATTTACGAGAAAAATGATAGAGGTCATAATATAGAAATACGTTGCAACTATCTTTCGATTAATGTTTGCAAAACCGCTTAACCGTTCTATTGAAAACTTGACTTTTCGGCACATTTTAAACATATGTATATATATATATATATATATATATATATATATATATATATATATATATATATATATATATATATATATATATATATATATATATATATATATATATATATATATATATATATATATATATATATATATATATATATATATATATATATATATATATATATATATATATATATATATATATATATATATATATATATATATATATATATATATATATATATATATATATATATATATATATATATATATATATATATTTATATATATATATATATATATATAGAGAGAGAGAGAGAGAGATAGACAGAGAGACAGAGAGACAGACAGAGAGGGATATAAAAAACATCAAACGTAAAATACTTTCGGATATGGTAAGAATAGGTTATAAAAGGTCCAGAGCCAGGGTATGAGAGATTCAAGACCAGGGTGTGAGAGGTGCCAGCTCGCAAAGCAGCGATCAACTACCTGAGTTTTCGAATCCCGCCGTATGCTCGTCGCTGTATTTGTTTGGCTTGTGTTGTCCTAATAGTGGGTGGCTGGGAATAATACCAGTGCTCCATTAATTAAGTGTCATATCATAGCTTTAGTGACGACTGGGCATAACACCAGCGCTTCAGAAAATAAGAAATAATGTGGCACTTAAAAAAAATAATGGAATCGATATCGACTAATTGGTATCAGCTTTCCCCATATGTGTCTCCTTGCCTTCATAGCTAAGCATTCATTTCTAAAGGTAATCCTCTGAGCTTTGGAATACCATAGAAAAAAAATGTAAAATATTTTTAAACTTGGTGATTGAGTAGTAAAAACGTACAAGAAGCAGATCAACGAAAAAACGAGAAACAATTGCATGAATATGGGTGAGAATGCAGTATTCTGACATTCTCAGTTTTTCCACCATCGTTCCAGTTACTGGGTGGCAATTTGAGTTTCATACAAATCGAGCGTCTTCAACCCACGTATCTATAATACATTTTACAACTCGTTATCGGGAGCTGTATTCAAAAATATATTGCATTTAGCGCCTTGTGCATATGAGTGGCAGTGTCGAGTGAATATTTCATTAAGTTAATTTGCATACATAATTAGACAAAGCACGTTTTATATTGTGCGCTTTGAGTGTGGTGAAAGAAAATAAAGTTTATGAGTGAAAGGTTTAACATTATTAAAATATATATATCGTTGGAGAATGCGTGAAGCGTTTTAATTCCAAATACGCCAGTTTCTTTTGTTTGCGTGAATAGTAGCTTTGCAATCATCGCGAGAATGAAAACATCTACCAGTTTGTTTGCATTTTAGGCAGTGTGATATGTTGAATTTTTAAGTAGGTCAAAGCGGGTACTAAACTAATTACTGAAAGGGGGTACTTTCAGCATATGCCCAGGTATATGAAAATAAAAAATGAAATAGTGAAATGATACTTATTGAAGCCAATAACAGTTAATTATATAACGAGCACTGTAAATCTGCCAAACATGGGATCAGCAGTTTTTCAGCTTGAATAGGTAGTAAGGCGAGCAATGTATTCTCTTTGTATAATTTAATATCGAACAATAAAGTCGCAAGAAGTTTCGTCTTGCAGTGTTGTATTTTTTTAAAACGTAAGTGTTTAATTAAATTAACTGGTGCCTGAGCAGGGACCGCAATCTGCTCCACCATAAATAGTAACAGTATACAATAACCAAGTGCGCGGCTTACTATCTCTTTGCTACGATAACCAAGTGCAAGAAATTCCGCAAGAACCAAGCAGGAAAAAGTGGTGGTTTGGAGGAAGAAAAAAGGCCTCTTAGTAGCAGAAAAGAAGCAAAAAGATATATTGAAAGCCATCTCCAGCAGTAGAAGCAGCGGTCCAACAAGGAGAACCTGTAACTAACAAGGAGAACTTGTAACCAAGCAAACAAATTTGAACGGAGAAATGAAGCTGAATTTAATAGTTACATTGTGAGTACATACGTAAGAATACTTTTGAAACATATTTAAACTTTATTAAATAACGAATTGAATAAAAGTAAATATTGTCTAAAAATGGAATTGAACTAAATATTATCCGAAGTTTGAATACTTTTAAATTGAATTAATTATTATATAAAAATTGAATTGAACCAAATATTATTAAATATTGTCTAAAAATGGAATTGAACTAAATATTATCCGAAGTTTGAATACTTTTAAATTGAATTAATTATTATATAAAAATTGAATTGAACGAAATATTATCCGAAATTTGAATGCTATTAAATTGAATTGAATATTATCTAAGAATTGAATTGAACTGAATACTATTAATACTATTAACATATATTGAACACACATTGAAGAGTGAAATATATATCCGTGAATATTATATAGACTGAAATAAAATATAAGTGTTAAAGGTTATGTGAAGTGAAATCTACGTGACAATTCTTGAATCCCAAATTTTTGCGAAATACGTTTTTTCGTGCGTGCGAATCTGTCTCGTGAATCATTGAACAGTGTAAATTATTAGCAGGGAGTTATAAGAATCATCGATAATTTAAATTCCACTTTAATATTTTCGTACGGTGAGTTGAAACGTTTTCTCAGTCCCTTTTCAAAGAGTGCCGTTGCATATACAGAATCTGTGTTATTTAAGCAGTTTCGCTTTGGTGTTTCAATAGTTCTTGTGTATTCTCGAAAGAAAATTGTGGGTGACAAAATGTCTAACCCAAATAATTTAATTCGTCCTCCGGTCCTCCGTGCCGAAAATCTAGATAGTTCTGGTATTGCCAGCCGAAATTGGCCGTAAATAGCCAAGTGCCTCACTCTACACTATGCGGACAAACGGGACTTTGGTCCTCTCGAGTACCAACTAACAACCCTCGTGCAAGGTGCAGGTACAGTGCATGAGTTCTATCAGAGCATTTATCACCACTTATCTCTAATATTAAACAAGTTATCTGCGATGGAACTGGAACAAGAATCCCTAAACAGTTAAACACAGTGTTACCGTGTAAAAACTCTAGACATGATTGTCAGGGGCCTTAGAGGCGACCTGCCACGACGCTTAAGTATTAAAGAGCCAGTGGACCTCCCTCAGGCTCCTCATTTATGCTTAAAGCTCGAGAACGTAAACTTTCGGGTGCAGCATGCGAACAATTCCTCACGTCGAAATTTCATGCACACCTCTCAAAAGCCACCACCCCTGCCAGCGAAAAAGAACCATCTACGATAGGAACCTGTTAGTTAACTACACCCCGAAAAGAGACTTTTACCTCGAACTGGTGCATGACCCACGTGTCCCGCAAAGGATACAATTTCATAGACGAGTCAGTATCAGAACCCCAATCCTAACTATAGGGCGTTGCTTCCAAAACCAAGAGTTTATGAGCCAATGGAAGTTGACTCATCAATTCGATCCGAAGCAGTTAACTATCAAAATCATCCCCCAATTAAGAGATCTCAATTCCCTCAATTCCCAAACAAGCGACCACAGTCTCAACAAATCAATGCACCCAACAAGCAACAGCGTACCCATTTTACTCAGATTTTAACATCGAACCTGAAATCCGCAACGATTGTCTTTACCACACAAGTTCAGGAAATGACCCAGAAACACTTGAATACTTATCATAGCAGGATACAATGCCATTTATACCTGTTGATGATAGACAAACTAATAACAATGTCCCTGACAATAACAACAAATACCTCGACGACCCTCAAGAAACAGAAACAACTGATAACGTGAATTTTTTTAGAACTATGAGCTCTTTGCTGCCGTATATGGAATACAAAGTGAAGAGTGGCGAACATTTAACATTTTTGGTTGACACTGGATCCAATAAGAACAACATCCAACTTATTCGGAATCCAATACCTTATTTTGTATAAGGTATTGGATAGGTATTGGATAGGTATTGGATAGGTATTGGATTCAAGATAAATTCAGTTGGTGGTGAAGTAAATATAATTCACCACGCATTTGTAAAATTATTCGGTCCATACACAGAAAAATTTGAATTTTTCATACTACCTTCACTGAAAACCTTTGCAGAAATTATAGGCAATGACAGTTTGAAGAACTTACGGGCGGTTATTCATATCAATAACGGTTACATGATTATAAAAAATAACCTCCATATTCGTTTGAAACAGCATAAATCGCAAGAAGTAGATCAGCTAAATACTAGAACCAATCATTTAACGAATACTCAAATAAAACGTCTTCAATCTATTCTGAGAAAATATTCAAATGTCTATGCTGAAGCCAACAAAAAGCTAACATACACGACGTCGGTAAAAGGGGAAATTTGCACAACGACTGGTGAGCCGGTATAATCAAAATTGTATCCTTATTCCCAAGCACTTCGAGGTGTAGTCGAGAAAGAAATCCGACAACTAGTAAATAACGGGATCATAAGACTCTCACGGCCCCCATACAACGCTCCGGTCTGGATACACTCCAAAAATGAGGATGCATCTGGTGAAAAAGAATTTAGGCTTGTGTTTGACTATAGGAAGTTAAATTCCATTACCATCACAGACGCATACCCAATTTCGGAAATAAATGAAGTCCTGTCCAACTTGGGAAAAAACTAATTCTTTTCCATAATTGACCTCAAGAGTGGATTTTGCCAGATACCACTTAGAGAGTGTGATATTGAAAAAAACGGCGTTTTCAACAAACAATAGAAAATATGAGTTTGTAAGACTACTCTTCGGACTGAAAAAATGGGCCTCCTATTTTTCAGAGAGCTCTTGATGATATTTTTAGGGACCACATCGCAAAGTGATGTCATATTTGCATCGGTAACATCATCGTCTTTGGCAAAGACGAAGAGGGCCATTTTAAAGATCTTGAGGCGATCATTAAGACGTTGGACAAGGCCAACATGAAAATAAATCCTGACAAATGTGAGTTCCTAAAACAGGAAGTGGAATGTGAATGGGATAAAAAGCAACCCCAGAAAAGTGCAAGTGATTGCCTCAAAACCACCACCGACAACATTAAAAGAACTCAGGTCATTCCTTGATATGTCAGGATATTACAGATGATTCATACAAAACTATGCAAGAATCGCGAAATCCCTGGCATCCCTTTTAAAAGGGGAGGATGGGCGAATTTCCAAAATCGCATCAAAAAATAAACCCATCGTACTCGATCAACAAGCCCAACAAGCTTTTGAAATACTAAGAACATCTCTTGTATCCAATGAGGTAATATAATCCTTTCCTGATTTCTCTAAACCGTTTGATCTTACAACGGCGCAGTTTTGTCTCAAGGAGACAAACCAATATCTTTTCTATCGCAAACCCTCAGTAAGACCGAGAAAATTATGCCACTAATGAGAAGGAGATGCTCGCCATTATATGGACACTCAACTCGTTAAGAAATTTCCTTTATGGACCGCAAAAGGTTCGTATTTTCACTGACCACCAACCGCTCACCCAATGCCTCCTAGAAGTACGGGCCGTAATGCAGAATGATGACGTCAGAGCAGTAGGCCAAAATGTCGCGATAAACACACATAGTCTTATGGGACGTCCGCGGGAAAATATTAATTGTACGGGTTGTGTTAAAGTGAGTAAAGTGAAAACAAAGTGAGATCCGGAGAACAGTGCTAGTGAACAGCTAAAACACAAATTAATGCGGTGCGCGCGGTATAATTAGAAAAATTCGCCACGAAATGTTTATCAGATGATCTTAGGTTATGTGGTGTTTTGTGTCGATTCACTTTCGATACAATTGATTGACACAAAATGCAAGTTATAACTAAATATTAACACTACAACGCATTTACGCACAAAAAACTAACGTTTTATTCATATTTTAGCTAGAAAACCGCAAGTGAAATCTCGGTGTGTGTCGGCACTGCCTCGTGGAAATGTCAAATTCCCTACAGCCATGACGTCACAGCGAGAACGATTACGTAGCCTGACGGCCCGTACTTCTAGGAGGCATTGGCTCACCTAAGCACTCAGCAATAAAAACAATGATGCCAAACTCAAGCGTTAGAAATCAATTCTAGAGTATAATCACGAGCTCATTTACAAACCGGGTGAAGCGAATATCGGCACTGATTACATTAACTTGAAATACTTTCATATTCTATTTTATTTTTTATATTATATATATTGTATCATGCCTTGTTTGGCAAATAAATAAATAAATTCACTGAGATAGATTCACTGACCCAACTTCAGCACACGACCTCATTCCTTCCGTTGAAACTCCCATCAATGTCTTCAGGAACCAAATTATCCTTAAATTAGGTAACAAAAATAGCTATCAGTTGACAAAGCCTTTTGACAACTATACAAGACATACCCTCATTCAACCAAATTACTCTGAGCAGGACATTATACAAATTTTCAAAAGATACTTAAACCCAAATCTACTTAATGGACTACTCACAGATGTCACGACGTTTGGTATTGTACAAACAGTCTATCCGGACCATTTTCGCAACTATAAAGTGAGTTTTACTCGCAAAATCGTTGAAGATATCTAAAACGAAATCGAGCAGGAAGAAATAATTC
>OX376373.1:111466762-111504262 GCA_947369275.1 Nemotelus nigrinus
AACGAGCGAGTACCAATCATCGATAATATTGCTCCTAGAGTACTTCTGTTGAACAATTTTGCCGGTAGCCTCGAGACAGGTGACTCTTCCCACAAGCTAAACGGGACATATCTAGAGAAATTCCATAATATCTCTATCAAGGCGAACGATAAAAGATACTTCGTCAAAGAAGAGTCGATTCTACAAACATCAGTAAAAGGCAAAGAACTCACAACGTTAATGTCCTAAGAGACCATGGCCGAGCTCCACATAAATAA
This sequence comes from Nemotelus nigrinus, assembly GCA_947369275.1. Taxonomy (NCBI): domain Eukaryota; kingdom Metazoa; phylum Arthropoda; class Insecta; order Diptera; family Stratiomyidae; genus Nemotelus; species Nemotelus nigrinus. Next base: position 111,467,020 of record OX376373.1, read on the forward strand.
CACCAAAACAATCGACCTCTTGCAAAAAGAGCAAAACATCCATCAACTCACCAACTACGAACTTACCACCGTAATAGCAATTGTGCTATGTTTACTAACATTTTGGAAATTTTATAGCCAAAAAAAAAATATGACCGTCAAAATTTCAACCACACAGCCTCAACACCAGAAACAGCAAAATCCACGACCATCATAAACCCTCTAGCATCAGCCGCCATATTTCAGGCTAATTTTGACAATCTTCCATATTTTTAACGATCAAGGACCGTCGTGTCTAAAGGGGGAAGAGTTAACACCTGATCCACGAAATAATGCAATTTACATTCGCATCAGCAGAATTACATTCCCAGCACAATTGCATCGCTCACCTGGACGACACCCACACCTAGGAAACTAGCCAGGCATGGGATCAGCAGTTTTTCAGCATAAATAGATAGTAAGTCGAGCAATGTATTCTCAATTGTGTTGTCGAAGTTCGAGTGAAGACGCAGGAAGAATCGGACGTGTTTTGTTCGATAATGCAAAAATAAAAACCCGTAAGGTCATATCCGGTGTCAGTGAATGTGACGAGGAAAAACAAAATTTTGTGAAAATAATTATTGAAACAATTGGAAAGACCCGTTAAGGGACATTCGACGCAAGTGAATGTGACATTAAAATACTAAATAAAAACAGGGTGATAGTGAAAACACAAAATAGGGTGACAGTGAAAGTGTGTATGAAATAAAATATAAACATTGTGACAATTAAACAAAATTGAAACATTGTGACTATAAATACAGTTGTGTGAAATAATAATTAATAATAAAAATTAAAAGAAAACTGTACAAACTGTAAAAATAGAGTTAGGAGCTACGTGTCTGGAAGCACAAAGCTCTCTTCCAACAGGTGAGTGGCAATTTGGTTCAATAATAGATTCAAACCCAAAGCAAAAGATTGTTCACAAACCCGAGCTGCCAAGGATTGCTGGTTCTCTTGGTAGCTACGTGATATATATATTAATAAAAAAAACATAAGAGCGAGGAAGACGAAACGAAATATGGCGGACGACGGAACTATCTCTGAGATAGAATCAGAAAACGCTATAGACAACTCAGACGAAGAAGAAGAAATGAGCTCTGGCAGAGACGACCAGACAGCACAACTACTCGAACAGATCAAGCGATCAAACGAAACCTTAAATAGAATAATCAAGCAGCTGGCGGACACTCAGGCAGAACTCCTCGCCCAGCGTAAACAAAACGAAGAGCTCATCAGACAAAACAAAGAGCTCACAGACAGAATTTTCAACATGACTGATAATACGGAAAAGACTAAACTGAAAAGAAAACTTACAACATCACCGACACTTTCAACTAAAATGGACAAAAAGAAGACAAAAACCAAGAGTATAGTACAAACTCCAATGTCATCAGCGGCGGAAGACACGGAAGATGAAAATAATAGCTTATGCTCAGTAGATATGGAAGTTGAGGATGCTCTCCCATCAACCAGTAAATTACGGGCTGAAGAAGAGTATCCAGCACTTCCACTTCCAAAACCTGTCAAGGCAATGAAGTTGCTGACGACACACACCACAGTCATGACCTCACAAAAAACCAAAACAAAAGACAAAACAGACCAAACACAGATAAACAACCCCGAACAGAAAAGGACGACATTACCTGTGATCATACGAGAACCAAACAAGTGGACACAAATAAGTAGGTCTCTGAAAGATCTAAAAATAAATTATGAATCTACTAAGAGAGTATTTTTAGATATCCAGGTGATTTCCTCTACACCACTAGACCACAAAAAATTGACGATGTTCCTCACAGGTGAGAAAGTGCAGTACCATACGTACTTTCTCCCAGAGGAAAAGAATCTGAATGTGGTGATTCGAGGTCTTCATGGCCTCACACCAGAGGAAATCAAGGAGGATCTGCAGACTCAGGGCTTCCACCCGCTAGAGGTCTTCTTCCTCAAATTGAGGAATGGGACCTCAAAGCTGGTCAAGATCCTTCTACGGAGGGCGGAAACTAATATCTATAATATCAAAGCAGTATGTTACCTCATCTGCAAAGTTGAAGCTCAGCGACCAAAGGGAGGGCAATCGCAGTGCCACAATTGTCAGCAGTTTGGTCATGCAGCCAATAGCTGTCACGCACAGGCGAAATGTGCCAAATGCGAAGGGGAACACCACTTTTCCCAATGCACGAAACAACGCGAAGAAATTGCCAAGTGTGTGAACTGTGGAGGTGACCATCCGTCCACCTATGGGGGATGACCTAGGAATCCCAAGAACCTGAGGAAGACGTTTGCACAGGTGGCAAAAACGAGCCTCCCATCCCCATTACCCTCACCCACAAACCAGGCCCCCAAACCCAAATTTAACAAGCCTGCAGCGCAGCAGACTCTGCCCAACGTCCCACAGCCAGCTATTATGGCTCAAATGTTTTGCAATATGCAAGAGCAGTTTCAAGCCATGATGAAGGACATGATGGAGAAAATCGTGCAGGGAATGCTCGCGACATTTCCAGCCCCAAAATCTAACAAAAACATTAATGTCATTCCCCAACCACATGACCATTCTCACCTGGAATGCAAATTCCATCATCAGCAAGACTGGAGAGCTGAGGCAATTTCTATATGATTATAGAGTTGATATCATGCTCATCCATGAAACTTTTCTAAAACCAGCTGATCGCCTCCACATCTCTAACTACAATCTATATCGTAATGATAGATTGACAGGTAGAGGTGGAGGCACTGCAATCCTGGTGAGAAGGGGCATAAACCACCTTCACCTCCAAATTTCCACCCTCCAACAAATGGAAGCGACTACCATCAAAGTGCACACGGATTCATTTGAATTCGTGGTGACTTCTGTGTACATCCCTCCTAGAAATACCAACTTTGGCCCGGACTTAAATAAATTTTTCGAAAGTGAAGGTCCTGTCTTTGTGGCAGGAGACTTAAACGCTTATCACCGCCACTGGGGAGACGTGAAAAGCAATCAAACTGGAATCGAGCTACAAAGATTCATCACGGATAACTGCATAAGCCTGCATCTCCCCGACGAGCCCAAACACTTTGGTTCAGTTCATAGTCATGTCCTAGATATAGGACTATCGCAAAATTTCCACCATAACTTGCGACTGACTGTCCTCGATGAACTGTCATCTGACCACAAGGCGGTACTATTCATCATAGATGATGTGTACATTGACGAGCCTCTTCGAATGATGAAGAGAACAAATTGGAACGCTTTCCGTGACGCAATGGTGAACGCTAAACTATCCCCTCTGGTCGATTTTCGACTTAACGAACATCAGCATGGTTTTAGGAAAGGTCGTTCTACCACTACCAACCTAATGGTGCTGTTTTTCCATGTTCTTTGTAAAATGGAGAAAGGTGATCAAATTGACGCAGTCTACACGGACTTTAGCAAAGCATTTGACCGTGTTGACCACTCCATTTTGATTTTCAAGCTATAGCAATTTGAAATTGCCGGATCCCTACTAAAATTGCTTAGCTCTTACCTCCACAACCGCTCACAACATGTGAAATTCCAAGGGCTTATTTCTAAAAAAAATTCATGTCAATTCTCAGTCAGTCTTGGCCCTTTACTTTTTAATATTTTTATATCAGACTTGTCAGAGGTTTTATCTGATGTGCCTCATCTACTCTATGCGGACGACCTGAAAATTTATTATACTATAAAGTCGTCTTCAGATGCCAGCTTTTTTCAATTAAAACTAAATTCCCTCGAACATTGGTGCAGCGTGAATAACCTACCTCTCAACATCGCAAAATGTCATGTGATTAGCTTTTCTAGAAAAAGTACGCGCGTACATTATACGTACCTTTTAAGCAATACGGCACTTAGTAGAGTGGACAATATTTTAGACCTCGGTGTGGTGCTGGATGAAAAGCTCCGCTTTAATTTTCATTACGACAAAATTATTTCTCAAGCAAGTAAACGACTTGGCTTCATTAAGCGACGGGCCAGGGAGTTTCAGAACCTTTGGGTTTCAAAATCACTTTACACCGCGCTCGTTCGCCCCCTTCTTGAGTATGCTTGCATTATCTGGAACCCAGTTTTCGAAATTCACAGCCAGAGATTTGAATCTATTCAGAAGCAATTCTTGCTATTCGCTCTTAGAGGTCTTTACTATCCAAGTGATTTTAGCAATTTACCGTCGTATGAATTTCGCTTTAGACTTCTAAACTTATTACCTCTTGCATCCAGAAGATTAATGTTATCTGCCTGCTTCAGTTTCGATGTCATTAAAGACGCTGTTAATGTCGACTATATGCAGAAAAGATTTGTGCTTAATCAGCCCTTGAGAGTCACTAGATCCCGACGAATGCTAGTTGAACATAAGCATAGTACCGCATATGCTGACAATGAGCCAATTAACAGATGTTGCAAAATATTCAACAGTATGAGCCAACACTTTTTTCCCACGATATCCAAAGTGTCCTATAAAAATTGAGTTACCAAGGCTCTCTTATCCTACCCTCCCTAGTCTACCGGCCTAGTATCTTCTTACATATGACTTAGGACTATTTTTATAATTGTTTAATTAGATAATTAATTAATTTCGTTTTGCGTTTTGCGTATTTAATATTGTGACCTGCATGTAAATTAGCTTTATGTATTTATTTTTCGAATGTTTATTTATTTATATTATATTGGTTTGTATTTTATACCAATTCTGAACCTGTTTTTTTTTTAAATTTGTCATTTTTTTTTGTTTTATATTTATTTCATTTATATGTATTGGTAAATAAATAAATTAAATTAAAATAAATTAAATAAATTAAATTAAATTAAATACTTCGAAAAAACACTCGAAACCGCAAGCGATATTAACAGAGCTATTAACACACTGACTGAAAAAATAAAACAGGTAAAAGAGGACAACACGATTCAAACTCCGACAAAGGGACATAACCCTTACAAACTCCCAAGAAACATAAAAGATCTCATAAGGAGGAGGAACAGAGTTCGGAGAAGAGCTAGGCGTACGGGTGACCCTAGCAAAAGAACGAAAGCAAACCGGCTAACAAATACCATCAGCTGTCAGATCGCATTGTTCCGCAACGAGAAGTGGGGTAACTTTTTGCATAGCATGGAACCTGGCGATAACAACTACTGGCGCATGACTAAATATTTTCGGCACAAAAACAGAATAGCGGTGCCCCCAATCCATGGACCAAATGGACTGAAATTTGACGGCGCTGGCAAGGCGGAGGCCTTCGCTGAGGTACTAGAGCTTCAATTTCAGGAAAACCACTCCCCGGAAGATGATATTGACGAGGAAGAAGAGGTTTGTGAGTCTGTAGGCCAAATTCTTGCCTCTGCGCCAACAGAAAACTATCAAATCAAACCAACAAACTTCAAAGAGGTCAAACAACTCATTAGCGGACTTAATAAGTGGAAATCACCTGGACCTGATTCAATAGAGAACTTATGGTTGACACAATTTCCTGACAATACATTGAAAACAGTTACTGACATTATAAACGATATATTTCAAACGAAGAGCTTCCCTGAGGTCTGGAAAACAGCGATTATAACAGTTGTACCTAAACCAGGTAAAGACCTCCACTTCCCACAAAATTGGAGACCAATAAGTCTCCTATCCTCCGTAGGAAAAATCGCTGAGCGTCTTCTTCTCGACCGGCTTAATGAGATCATAGAGGAAAAATCCATTATCCCGGAGGTACAATTTGGCTTTAAGCCACTACTGAGCTCCAGCTTGCAAGAGTGGTGCAGCACATACGTACAGGGTTCAACCAAAAAAAGTCAACGAGCCTGGTCATGTTTGATGTGGCCAAGGCATTTGACAAAGTCTGGCATGCAGGACTAATCTTCAAAATTCATATATTTCAAATTCCATTACCTTTCATACAGCTTATTGCCTCCTTTCTCCAGGGCAGAACTTTTTGTGTCAGAATTGACAACCACCTCTCCACAATGCGTTCAATAGAAGCTGGAGTCCCTCAAGGTTCACCACTCTCCCCGATATTGTATAGCTTATACACCTCAGACATCCCCAACATGCCCAACACAAAAGCAGCCTTGTACGCAGACGACACATGCATCTTTTATACCTCGAAATATGCAGAAGCTAGATCTTCAAAGCTGCAATCCTACATAGACATGTTATTGGAATATTTCCAGAAATGGAAAATACAAATAAACGCCGAGGAGACCCAAGCTATCTTCGTATCGAGACGACGAAGACAACAACCACCTCAACTTACAGTTGACAATCAGAAAATAGAATGGCAACGGACAGCCAAATACTTGGGACTTACAGTTGATAACAGATTAACGTGGACTACACACATAAAAAACAAGAGACAAGCCATAAACGGAGTACTGAGCAGACTACAACCCATGACCAGACCAGACAAACTGAATATGACCAACAAAACGCTCCTCAACAAACAAATCATACGACCCATATTGACATATGGTACCACTGCCTTCTACCAGACGTGCAGGACTAACAAACAACAACTGTAGATATGCCAAAACTTCGCTCTTAGGAAAATATTCAGAGTTCCATGGTATGTTAGGAATACGGACATACACAGAGAACTAACCGCTGAAGCACACTGCGACGCAGCCAGGCGCAGCCAAGCTGTCAGTTGAGTTGACTATATGGGTTTTCCATAGCCGCGAGCACACCAAGTCGCAGCTATGCGCAGCGAGGCGCAGCCAGCCGCAGCTCAGGTCGAAATGGATTCAACTTTTGTCGCAGCGAAGAGTTGCAATCAGCTGTAATTACTTGAGAAACGCGCGGGATTTGAAATGTATGCGAAAATGTAAATAGAGTTGATTTAATATTACAAATTTTTTGAGGAATTCGAAAACAATTTTTATTGGTAATAGCTTAGATAGTTAAAAGTAAAATAAAAATATAGTTAAAGGCAAATTTGAAAGATAATTAATAGCAAATTGAATATAGTAATTTAAAATACTTAATTAGTCGGTAGATTACTGACTTCTTGCTTGTAGGATCCCTGATTCGAATCCAAGTTTGAACGAAGGCCCGCGAACCAAGCTTTGAGTTCACCTAGCTCTAATTAGGTACGTGGTTAATGTCAGGGGTAAAGTGAGTCGTCGAATTCCACACTCGTATTCACATTGATTGAAAAAATTGTAAAGAATTATTTCAAAATGCGGTCAATTAAAGATGCAGTGTTGGATGTCGAGGTGTCAATAGAGATGCTGATAGCCCAAATGAAGGAGCGTCCGATTATTCATGAGAAGGCTACAGGCGGATACAGAGATGTCGCTGTGAAATTCAAACATCAACTGAAAATTCTTCTTCACTGACACTTAGTCACGTTTCAGTGTAACCAGGCGATTTCGTTGGCTGCGCTTGGTCACTGATAGCTGCGCCTCGCTGCGTCGACTGTAATTCAGGCATAAGGGTTGAGACAATAGATATATACATACGCGACAAAACGTTAAAACTGGGGTGTGTTCAATGTGCATGCTATAGCTGCTTCAAAAGCATAGCATAGCATCACTTTAGCAAGTGTCGAAATTTGAAATAGCTAGGTGAAGCAGCTATGGATATTGGACAGCCAAGAGCAGCTACGAAGGTCAGCAAATTCAAAAATACTTTTTCAAATTTTTTTTCTAAATTTAATATTTGTGTTTTCGTGGATTAGTTCAATACTTCCATTGCACTTTGGAAATTGTATAAAATTTAGGAGTTTTCAACATACAGCTGCAGAAACCATTAAAATTTTCCTAACATATTTAAAACGTATCACTTATTTCCGGCTTTTGACACCATATATGTGAAAAAGAGCAAAAAATAATCGTTAAAAATTTGATGGCACATGAATCAGTGCACCCGGCCTTTTGCGCTTCATGCTCGCCTGCTAAAAACTCAAGATGAGCTGCACTGTGTGAAAGCCGACTTAACTCGAGTTGAGTTGAAGTGTTTAAAAGCCCGTATTTAATTTATACTGTCATTATTTTCAAATTTATTCCTCATCTCCTGTGTCGCAAAAGTTCTTCTTTTAATTTCAATTTCCAATTGAAAATGACCTTTGAACTGCATATCAGCTGTGTACGCACGGCCATTTTGCCTTAGCTACTTTCTTGCTATCCTCCAGACTGCGAGCAGCAAATAGCTGCTACCTTAGCAGCTATGCCGGAATCTTGGACAGCCCGACTGTCAAATAGCAAGCATCAGAAAGTAGCTATTTCGTGACATTGTACAGCCAGAGCTGCTAAAACAGCAGCTAATAGCTGCTATAGCATGCACATTAAACACACCCCTGTTTGACAGACTAGAACAACATCCTAACAGTACCATGGAGCATCTGAAAAACACAATAGCCCGTCCTAACGAGAGATATCCAAGCCTCAGACAGCTACGGAATAGTGCGGAACAACTGCACTAAGTGACATAATTTGCTTTGGGAGAGAAGTGAGTTGGGCCGAGGAGTCGCCCCCCCCAGAAAAGGGAAGTCAAAGTGCCGAAAGCACTAGCTCCAGTATAACACAGTTCTAAGAGTAAGAGAGACAATGTATTCTCTTTGTATAATTTAATATCGAACAATAAAGTCGCAAGACGTCGCAAGAAATAGCTTATATATATATATAAATATATATATATATATATATATATATATATATATATATATATATATATATATATATATATATATCTATTTATATATATATATATATATATATATATATATATATATATATATATATATATATATATATATATATATATATATATATATATATATATATATATATATATATATATATATATATATATATATATATACATATATATATATATATATATATATATATATATATATATATATATATATATATATATATATATATATATATATATATATATATATATATATATATATATATATATATATATATATATATATATATATATATGTATATATACCTATGAATATATATATATATATATATATATATATATATATATATATATATATATATATATATATATATATATTGATAAATAGATTATAAGTTAATTGATATTTTCAATCAGATAAATTGTATCGATACTACCCTGCATATGTTATTTCCATAAATTTATAAATTGATGATTGATAAAACTGATGAGTAAATTTATTCACACTAGCAGAAATAAAATTGAAAATGTGCATATTGCAGAATCAGCAATTTGAGGTGAATACACTTGCTTGTACTTTGGTCTATGCAGAAAACAATAGTTTTATTTTGAACATGTACTTTTACCAACTGGTGCATCGTAACGGAAATCTTTGGCCAGTCCAGAAAATGCAGTATTTGAAAGCGTCGTTGGTCGGAGGTGCAGAGCAAGTGATCAAGCACCTGAATATCACTGAGGTTAATTACGAGGAAGCATAGTCATTAGTTGTTAAACGGTTCAACAATCCCAGAGCCATTGCTAAGGGCCTCATGGGGTTATTATGGTCCATCAAGCCATGTGGGCAACCCAGTGCATCATCAATAAAGGAGATACTCAACAAAACGAATGAGGTTTTGTGCAGTTTTAAGACAACAGGGCAGAATATGGCAGATATATTATTGGTATATATGCTACAACAAAAACTTGATGTCGAGTCTGGCATCCAATGGCAGAATTCAATTGGGGCGTCAATTGAAGTTCCAAGGGTTAAGACTCTTGCAAAGTTCTCAATATGCAAAGGAGAGCATAAGCCATTTATATGCAGAAAATTTACGGACGCCAGTGTTAACAAAAGACGCGAACTGATCAAACAAGCACGTTTATGCTTTAACTGCTTGAGCAGCCAGCATGTGGCTGCAGCGTGCCCATCTACGTCTTGATGCAAAAAATGTAATGGAAAGCATTACACTGCACTTCATCTAGACAACAAGACCAAGGAAAATACAGACACAGAAACAGCACAACAGCAAATCCAGCATGTGTCATCTTTCAAGACTTTGTCACCGAGCACAAGGAAGGTTGTACTTTTGGCAACCGCCATAGTATGGACAAAGGATAGTCTGGGCAATTACGTTCCACTAAGAGCATTAGTTGACCAAAGCTCACAAAAATCGTTTATAACGGAGTCTGCAGCACAAACTTTGGGAATTCAAAGGCTTCAAAGTAATATTAATATATATGAAATAAGTGAGACTCCAATCAAAACAAAGGGTTTCTTGACAGTAAGTTGCAAGCAAAAGTAGTTACCTCAGGACATAAGGTTCAACTTGCACCTTTTACCCAGAGTAATGACATGTTTACCACAAAGTAAACTCCGAGACTTGAGCCTCGGGATGGAAAATGAAGCACTGGCAGACCCCAGTTACAACATACCTGCAAAAATTGACATATTGTTCGGTGCAGATGCATAATTATTTTAAACGGTCTCAAAAAGGTTAGTAAAGAACAGTTGTTGCTTCAGAAAACATGCTTGGGTTGGATAATATCTTAATGCATCCGACCAAGCTCTGCCGAGCCGTCGTCAGTGCAGCATTTTTTTTTTATAAATAAACGGATCTCTTGGTTTAGCCCTGCGTGCCTTTACTTGCCCCCACTACCTCAGTTGGGGTGTGGGTATAAAAGCGGATGAGTCCTTTCATGCTACGGCACGCTTACGGCACAAAAAACAACACTGACACATAAGGGAAAAAGGTTGGAAAACTCCACGCGAGAGTCATTATCTAAATGAAAGTTACTTAGTTCATTCTGTATACAATTCTGATAAATTTATTAGTCTGCAAATTCATTGTACACTGGCACATTGAGATATTGTCGAGGAGAAAGAAACTAATGTTGGCAATTCAAATCTAATAGTAGCAAAATAAAACAAATCCAAAACAACAAAAAAAAAAACCGGAAGTGTAATTGAAATGATAGATTAATAACACAAAAGGAAAAATTCAAAAGAGTGTGGGTACATGCGAACCCAAACCCGGCCGGGATTGGTTTACACCAATCGTTGCATGCAGTGTTGTAAAACATAAATAACTGAAAATCATATTTCAAACATAACTAATAAATATATGTATATATATAGAAGAATATTATGCTTTTGTGATTTTTAAAACAATAATGAATCCCCACACCTATATACTACTAGAATTTCTATATCAAAATTATTAAAGCCAACTTACTATACGTAATTCAGGATCCTGGTCCGAACATATCCGGTTATAAGAATGTAAATTAATTAAATATTTTCTTTAATATTATTAATTCCGAATTATTGAATATCGAACACGATAAATTCAGCATGCACCATGTTTGTGTGTACTTATCTAAGGAGAAGATTCGGTTGAATCACGTTCGTCTTCAGCTGGAAACCACCTAATTAAGCATGGGAACGTCCTGCTACGTCCTTCGGATATCAAATTTACAAGCCTGGCTCACCAACTGCTTTTCTCCGCCAACAAAAGGAGGTTCCACATATCATGTAGACGGCTATTAGAGTTTTCGAACCGCACAATATCCGCATGCCACAATATCCGCATGTCCCGATCGAATCGATTTCGGTCACACGAAATTCGAACTAAATCAGCATTTTAGTATCTAGATGAAAATGTACTTAAGTTAAAGCATTACGATAAATAAATCAGACGATTAATAGCATTCAATACGTGTTTTCATTAACGTCTCGAGGTGATTACGATACATTGCATCGTGATTACTCGTCGGCAACCAATCACTGGTACAAGCACCGTGATAACAGTATCAAAAACCTATTTAGTTAGTTTTTGATTTAACATTTTGGTGACCCCCTATACTACGAAGCTCTCAGAAGAAATCTTGAGCAGTAGGGAAGAATACGTAAAGCCTTCTATACAACAAAGCTCAGATTGTAAGTCTTGAGCGGTAGAAGCAAAATAAAACAGTTGGATACATTCCTATATTACGAAGCTTGAGGTAGAAAACTTGAGCAGTAGGCAATAGAATCTCCTATTCAACGAAGCCCTGGGCAAGGCTAGAGCGGTAGGAAGATTGGTTTTCTATACCACGAAACTCATTGTTGGGTGATAGAAAGCAGCATAAGGGACTTTACATTCCTATACTACGAAGCTCATAACATAAAGCTTGAGCATTAGGAACTTCCCCAATACACTTGTCAAAATGGTGGAACCAGGATCGTCAGCTGCGTTGGAGGCAATGGAGGCTCAAGAGGTGCTAACAGCAAATCTCCAACAAATTATAAGCAACTATAAAAAGGACTCTGAAGACAGAAAGAACTTAGCGTACTTTGAAAAAAGGCTCAGAAGATTAGAAGCAGCCTGGAAATCTTTTAAAGAGAAAGATATAGTGCTGCGATCGATGGAGGAATTGAAAGACCATCGATACTTTGCCAAGAAGGTGTACGAGTCTATTTCAGAATTGTACAAAAAATACAAAGCGCATTTCACGGAACAAATCCAAATTTATAGTGCTGTGTCGTCATTACGCACGTCAAGCAAGGCAACGTTGTCTGAAGTTCCAATTGGAGAGGAACAAATGGAAAAAGTCAAGGTTGATGAATCGGGCAAGATCCATACTTTGATTCGTCGCCAGCACATACAATTTGAGGCAATAAACAGATTGCTATCATGATTATCTTTCGAAAATCTGACAGCCGCGTACGTATCGATTAAGTCAGATACTGTAAAGAGGATGTGGATGCAGATAGAGAATGTCAACCTAAACATCCATGAATTGAGCAATGATCCATGTCAATACGGCTATGACAGCGAAAGATTTCAGATTCTAGAAGACCAGGTTCAAGAAACACTCATCGAGTTAAATGGTAAAATGCAGTCAACGTCGCTAAACAATGCAGAAGTAAAACTACCGACAATTACACTACCTAAGTTTGATGGCGATTATGAGAAATAGACCCAATTTCGAGATCTTTTCCGGCAGATGGTGCACGAACAGCCAATGCCTGAGTGTCAGAAATTGTGGTATCTTAAAGCCAATGTTACTGGGGAAGCAGAAAAGCTGATTCGAGGTTTGCTAACGTCTAGTGAAAACTACACCGCCGCATTGAAGACGTTGGAAGACCGTTAAGCCTGAATTACATTGAAATGCAGTGCAGCGAGGTGCAGTGCAGTCCAGCGCGGCGCCGAAGCAGTGCACGCATTGCAAAGCACATTGAAAGCAGTGCAGTGCTCTGACAATGAGAGTCAAATTAATTTGTGCAGGTTTGATATCTAGATTTTCTGCATCTGTTTTTCGTCCATTTACAATTTAATGCCTGGAACGGAATTTCTGCCTCAATTTAAATCGTTTTTGCCCGGCCAACTACTCTCAAACGAATGTCAGCTGATGCAGTCTGCAGCGTTTTAGAAATTAGCCTAAACGATGCAGTGCAGTCCGCTGCACTGCACTGCACTGCAGTTAATGTGAATTGCCATATGCAATTACATGAGTTCTAAATTTCAGTGTACTGCACTGCACTGCACTGCAAGCCAATGTAATTCAGGCTTTACAACAACAAACGACTGCTGATAGCAATTCGAGTAAACAAATTGTTTTCACAGCCAAATCACGCAGCGGAGAATCCATCAGCTACAAAAATCAAGAATCTGCATGATGTAACAAAGGAGTGTTTACTCGGGATTACAAACCTCGGTATCTCAACCACAGGATGGGATCCTATTTTGATTCATCTGCTCGTGAAGAAATTGGACAAAGCCTCCCACACATTGTTTGAGCAATCATTAGAGAATCCTAGAGAGCCGCCAACTTTGATGCAGCTACTGAGTTTTTTGGAGACACGGTTTCAATCCCTGGAAAATTTGAGTTCAAGGGGAAAATCAGGAAACCAAATTAAAAGCTTCAGTCGAGCATTAGCATCCACCATAGTTTCTTGTGTTCAGTGTCAGGGATTGCATCCCATTTTCAACTGCAAAGAGTTCTTGAAATTGTCAGTTGGTGATCGATTAAAAACAGCAAAGAAAAACAATATTTGTTTAAACTGCTTGAAGTCAGGGCATTTTGCGTCATCCTGCACATCTAGAGGATGTACCAAGTGCAACAAAAAGCACAACACCTTGTTGCATTTCAAGGAATACCACTCGGAAGCGAAGACGAACGAACTGGGTGTCTTAACAGGATCATCGAATACAACAAAGACAATGAGCGAAAAGAAGTCACCGGCGTCACTAACGACAACAACACGACTAACTCATCGCGGCTACGTGTTGCTAGGAACAGCTCTTATCCAATTGTCAGCAGAGAATGGAAAAAAAAAATTACTTGCAGAGCTGTACTCGATTCTGGCTCCCAAATAAATGTGGTGACTGAACGAATTGTCCGGAAATTGAATCTGCCAGTAACATCAGTGTCAATGCAAATACAAGGCATTGGCAACGGTCGTCAAAATGCCTGCAAAAGAACAAGCCTATATTTACAGTCGGGAAGATCGTTTTCAGAGAGGCTTGAAGCATATGTCCAACCAACTATAATTTCGCAGCAGCCAACACAAGTTATAGATGCGTCGAGCTGGAAAATTATCCTAGCACTCTAGGGAAGGACTAGTATCGGAAGACATTATCCTAGCAGACGCCAGATTCCATACTCCTGGACAAATCGATGTACTACTCGGTGCTGAGTTCCATCATCAAATCCTCTGAACTGGGCAGATAAAACTCAACGATGGGCTACCGGTGCTACAGAATACCGTTTTTGGCTGGGTAATATCCGGGAAGATTGACGAAATGCTTTTAATTAGACCGACTTGTGGAATTTCTACAGAAGAAGAAGAACTAAACAGAATAATGAGCAAATTTTGGCAGCTTGAAGAAGTTGAGCCTACAAAGCCACAATTAACCGGAGCAGAAAAACTATGTGAGACTCACTTCAACCAGACAACCGAAAGAACCACAGATGGCAGGTTTGTTGTGAAATTACCTTTCAAGGACAGTCCAAATACCTTAGGTGAATCTAAGGACATTGCGATGCGAAGATTTTTGGCACTTGAGCGACGACTGCAACGAGATCCAGAACTTCGAGCTGAATATTCAGCTTTTATGAATGAATATCTCGATCTAGGACACATGCAAGAGACTAGAAACGTCCCCAAAAATCATTATTTCGTGCCCCATCACTGCGTCATTAAGCCCGAATCAACGACAACAAGACTACGGGTAGTTTTTGATGCATCAGCTAAGACGACTACCCAATTATCACTCAATGATATACTTCATTCGGGACCAAGTATACAAGATGAAATGTGGATCATCCTACTAAGATTCAGGCTACGCAGATTTGTGTTCTCCGCCGATATCCAAAAGATGTACAGATAGATTTGGATTCATGAAGATCATCGAGCCTTTCATTTGGTACTCTGGCGTAACAACCCAAATGAGCCAATCAAAATCTTCGAGCTATTGACCGTTACGTTTGGAGATACATCAGCTCCTTATCTTGCCATGAGATGCCTTCAACAGTTAGCATTGGAAAGAGTGTCCTGCTACCCTCTAGGAGCCGAAGTGATACACAAAAATTTTTATGTCGACAATGCAATAGCGGGTGCGAACACTGTTGCAGAAGCCCTCGAGATGCAAAATCAAGTCACCACGCTACTCAACGAGGCAGGATTTAAATTAAGGAAATGGAGTTCAAATCACCCTAGTCTTCTAGAAAGAATTCCACTCGACGATAGAGAAAAAGAGCTAGATTTGTCGAGTGCCAACGATGAAGCGATAAAAATATTGGGACTAGCATGGCAGCCAAAAGGTGACATATTCCGCATAAAGGTACAAGGAGTCCCTGTGGAAAAAGTGATTAGACGAAACATTGCTTCCGAGCTAGCTAGATTGTTCGATCCACTGGGACTACTAGGACCCATTGTGGTCACAGCAAAGATCATTGTACAACAGTTAGTCAAACAAAATTTGGAATGGGACGCACCTGTTCCTCCCACACTTCACAACAAATGGCTTGAATTCAGAAAAGATCTAGAGGCACTTAACGATATACACATTCCAAGGCATGTCTTTACTGACAAAGTACCGATGGATATTCAGTTTCACGTTTTTTCGGATGCTTCTGAAAACGCATACGATGCGGCAATGTACGTAAGGTCAGAAGACAAATTCGGAACGGTAGTGGTCCGTCTTTTGTGTGCTAAGTCCCGCATAGCACCCATAAAGATGCAAACCATCCCACGTCTTGAGTTGTGCGCAGCGAAACTTGCAGCAGATTTGACCCAGAAGGTCACGACAGAGCTAAACCTCAGTGACAAGAAAATAACATTCTGGACAGATTCACAGATTGTTTTGTCATGGATTAACTCACAATCATGTTCTTACAAAACCTTCGTTGCTAATCGTATATCTTCGATACTCGAAAAAACTCTACCAGAGCAGTGGCGGCACGTAAGATCAACGGAAAACCTTGCAGACGCGCTGTCTCCCAACCACCTGGTAAACAATCACCTCTGGTTCTATGGCCCTCTATTTCTTCATGGATCACACACACAATGGCCTCCTAAATTCACTCCAAGTGGACATTGCGAATTGGAAAGGAAACGAAGTGCATTAGCCATAGTAGAGGTAAAAGGGAACCTATGAGAAGACAACATAATCAACACCATCGATCATCATAATTCCTTCCGTCGCTTACAGAGGATAGTAGCTTATATGCGAAAATTCAAGCATCAACGAAATGGGCCACCAGCTCAATCAACAATGCAACAGGATTACTCAATTCGAGTTATAATTCGGAATATGCAAAAACATTCAAGACTTGATGAAGAAATTCAGTATTTGACGAAACACAACAAAGTTGATAAGAACAGTCGCCTGGTAGACTATACACCATTCTTAGATAAGGAAGGAATCTTACGAGTAGGAGGTCACTTAGCAGCAGCTGATCTGCCATATGACACTAAGTATCCAATGGTTTTGCCGTGTGATCATCCTCTTACAAAGCTACTGATGACCACCATCCAAAATGAAAATCTTCACGTTGGACAATTAGCGTTGCTAGCCAAGACTAGGCAGCGTTTTTGGCCTATTAAGGGCAAAGCTATTGCCCGAGGAGTTATAAAACGATGCGTTACCTGCACACGTGCAAAGCCTAAGCTATTACAACAAATAATGGGGAATCTACCGACAGATCGAATTGAACCATCAAGACCATTCGTTAATGCAGGCGTCGACTTTTGTGGTCCGGTCTGGATTCGTTATAAGACACGAGGGAAACGTTCTCAAAAGGCCTACATCGCAGTTTTTGTGTGCTTCATGACGAAGGCTGTGCACATGGAACTCGTCAGTGACCTCACAACCGAAGCCTTTCTCTGCGCCTTGAAACATTTTATGGGCCGAAGAGGCAGTGTGAAAAACCTCTACTGTGGCAATGCAACAAATTTCGTCGGTGCCAAAAATCAGATTGAAGAGTTACAGGAGATTATACATTCTGAAGATTCAAAAAGGGCTATTGGAACCAGCTGTGTCAAGCAAGGTGTCCAATTTCATTTCATACCACCCAGAGCACCACATTTCGGTGGGCTTTGGGAAGCGGCAGTCAAAAGTGCAAAAGGCATTCTACGGAAGACGGTTGGGTCTGCATCTCTAACCTATGAGCAATTAGAAACAGTACTGATACAAATAGAGGCGATATTGAATTCTCGACCCATGGTGCCAATGTCTACGAATCCCAACGATCTGACGGTACTAACCCCTGGACACTTCTTGATCGGCGAACCCATAACTGCTGCAATCGATCCAACCACCAAGACATGAACATCACTCTTAAGTGAAAGATGGTACGAAATCATCAAGTTGAAGGAAGAATTCTCGCAGCGATGGCGGACAGAATATCTTCAGCAACTACAGCAGAGAGCACAATGGAAACACCAGTCACACAATGTGAAACCAGGCAGAATGGTACTTCTGAAAGAAGATTACGGTCCTGCTCTAAAATGGCCTCTTGGACGAGTCGAACAAGTTTATCAAGGCAACGATGGGAAGGTTCGTGTTGTGGAGGTACGAACAGCGGAAGGACTTCTGAAAAGAGCAATTCACCGCTTAGCACCACTCCCTGTCGAGGACGCTGAGAATTCTTCAACCCTTGTAGAAAATGACTTGGAAACAGTCAACAACCCAGCTCCTGCACAAACCACTACTAAAGAAGCTCACAGGTCACAAAACCATCACAAACAAACCAGAGAAGCAAACAACCCGACACCAAAAAAGAAAGCGAAACTTACGCTCGGCTCTGCAATAATCACCTTGCTCATTGCATGCCTAACCCTGCCGGTGACAACAACAGCTCCACTCGAAAAACCTTTCGACGTAGAAAACTTCGCAAATTCTCTTGGCATACATTTTGACAACATCGGAGTAATGAACTTGATATCACATGAATGGAAGCTCATTATATATTACGACCTTCAACCCTACTGGGAAGAATGCCAGATATTGAGAAAGGGAATTCAAATGCTGGAAGTTTTATGCCGAAATCAGTGGAACCACACATCATGTCGTTCGATAATTTCTCAATTCGATCAAATGTCAACAGAAATCTCCAAAGAGAATAGCCTTCTACAGTCGCATCGAGTTCAACGAGGAGCTCTAAATATAATCGGAAATGTTGCCAGTTCGCTATTCGGTATTTTAGATGAAGAATACGCAAGGGACATGACAAAAACCATAAATGCTGTAAAGAGGAACGAAGATTATTTGGTAGACATGTTAAAAAACCAGACATCAATTACACTGGTCTACAAAATGTAACTTTTTGTGTGCCTTTCAATTGAATACTTTATTTTTATATTGCTTTGAGGTTACTGAATAGGAAAACAAGAATATGTTTTATTAATTAGCTTTTATTTTGGAAATATACCTAATATACAAAATTTGGCTTTTAGTAACACGTTAAAGTACAAAACATTTTATAAAAAAAAAACTATAATAATTATTTACTATTATTTTTTGCTTTTTACTTATATAAAATTGGAAATATTACAATTAAAAAAAAAAAACGTATTTAATTAAGAATTTCTCTTCTTTTTCGTTTGTCTCTTGTAATCACTACTATTGGTATCTCTTTTCAAATTCCAGCAGTAGTCCGCTAACATTGACGCATCCCATCGGCCCTGGTATCTCTTTTCCATTGTCGAGATATCTTGGTGGAATCGTTCACCATGTTCGTCACTCACATCACCGCAGTTAGAAGGGAAAAAATCAAGATGAGAGTGAAGAAAATGAATTTTTAGGGATATATTGCAGCCCAACTGTTGATACTTTTGAAGGAGATTGTTCACAAGTTCAACATAATTTTCATTTCTCTTATTGCCCAAAAAACCATGAACGACTGCTCTAAAAGATTCCCATGCTTCTTTTTCAAAGCCCTGTAAAACTGAATCAAAGTTTTGGTCCTTTAGAATCTCTCTTATTTCAGGTCCGATAAAGATTCCTTCTTTAATTTTGGCGTCGCTTATACGTGGAAATTTACTTCGCAGGTATTTGAATGCTGGTCCATCCTTGTTGAGAGCCTTCACAAAGTTTTTCATTAGTCCCAGTTTGATATGTAAAGGTGGTAGAAGAATTTTTTGGGAATTAACTAGAGGAAGGTGCTTGACGTTCTTTTCTCCAGGATTCAGGCTTAGTCTACGATTCCAATCTTTTTTTATGTAATGTAAAGATCTAGCCCGACTATCCCACTCGCACAAAAAACAACAGTACTTGGTATAGCCCATTTGTAAACCCAACACCATTGCTATGACTTTTAAATCACCACAAATCTGCCATTCGTGCTCTGAGTATGATATAGCATCTAAAATTAATTTCATATTTTCGTATGTTTCTTTAGTATGCACAGCATGGCATAACGGAATCGATGGTTGTGTGTTACCATTATGGAGAAGAACAGCTTTTAAACTCAATTTTGAGGAGTCTATAAACAGCCGCCATTCCTGTGGATGGTATTCAATGTTCAAAGCGTTCATCAAGCCATTTACGTTATTACAGAATGCAAGCTGGTTTTCGGATTTGAAATAGGGTATCAAATTCTTCTGACGATATCTGTATATACTGATTTTGACATCCGATTGAAGCAAATTCCATTGCTTAAGTCTCGATCCTAGTAATTCCGCTTTATCTTTTGGCAAATTTAAATCTCGTATAAGGTCGCTGAGTTCATCTTGCGAAATTCTATGAGGTTCGTCACAAACAATATTGTCACCCACAAACTGTGGAGATTGTGAGGTTGTAGGCTCATTGTAGTCAACTTACATTGAATTAATCGCTTCTTCATAATCTTGCTGGTATTCTTCGGGAGGTCGAGGAACAGGTAAATCGATTCCGTGTGGTACAGGTCGCGATACAGAGGCTACGTCAGGGTATACTACGCTTCGTTTCTTTTTTCGTGAAATACCATGCTGGATGGGTGGAGTCAAGCAAAAGTAACAGTCATTCGCATGATTGGTAGGTTCCCTCCACATCATTGGTACACCAAAAGGCAATGAACGTTTCTGTTTGTTTAGCCACTTAATCAGATTTGTGTAGCAAGTTGTGCAACTAAAATGTGGTACCCACGATTTGTCTTGGTTTTTAATTTTAATTCCAAAATAATGGAAGTAAGCAGTTTCTAAACGTTGTGTTATTGAGTATCTTTGGTTTGTAAGGGTCACCTTACCACAAATGTAGCAAAAATTGTCTGCACTATTAACACATTTACGCGACATAACGAAAACTGTAGATTTTTCACTAAAAATGTCAAAAAAACCGTAACAATTTCACGTTTTAACTGTTGAAGAAAACACAGTCAGCGTTAAACGAAACAAACAAATGTGAAATAATAAAATTTCCGCGGGTAATTACTAAACATTTTGAGTTATCATCGTTAATGTGATAAGTCTGTCGCGCTACCCGCTATTATATTTATATGGCATAAATCCACAATAAGAGCTAACTGTGAATTTTAACTTGTATATTTATGTTCAGCGAGTGAAATACAATCAATATAGTGTATTTTCATGTAAAAGGCAATTTTGATGTAGACCTGTGTTATTGACGCTACGATGAATATAATGAAACGAGACCAAACAGCAGCTCAAAAAAGGTTTCAGAGTCTGGAATTACAGATTGATCAACTTAGGAACAGCGTAACTAAAGGAGTAATTGATGACTTCCAGTTCATAGCCATTGAAGTAATGATGATTATGGCAAACATCAACCAAATTCAAGGCGCCCTTGCAGAAGTTCTGATTGATGCACACCACCAGAAAATCAATCCTAAGCTACTGACACCTGATCGATTAGCACAGGAACTTCATCTAATTAAGAGCAAGCTCCCACCATCATACCATATACCCGTAGATCCAGCAGACTCTTCAGCAATCTACCGGTTGATGACAACTCATAGCTGGATTCAGGATAATTACGTTCTCTTCCAGCTAAAGATACCACTGGTTTTTTCTGACGTATTCGATGTCTTCAAGTTGACACCGATTCCAGTTTTAGCAAACGATACCTTGATAACAATACAGACATCATCATCCGTTTTTGCTATCAATCTACATCGTGACAGCTACTATGTGATGAGTACTCAATAACTAAGTAATTGCCGGGTCCTACCAAAAACAACTTATCTTTGTGAGCAACTACGACCTATTTATCATAAAGGCTCTGACACCGGTAAATGCGAACTAAACGTATTCAACCACCTTCCAAGTGCAGCAGAATGCAAGGTAAAGAACATGGATACTAATGAATACTGGCAGCAGCTTTCCAACAAGAACGACTGGATATTTGCAACTAAACAACCCATAACATTTCATGCCGTCTGCGAAGGAAGATCTTCATCAGCCACCATCCAAGGGTCTGGGCTGCTACGAATCGGTCCCAAGTGTGTCATAAAACACGATACACTATCCATTTCCAGTCATCACGAACATATTAGCCACGACCGACTGTCATACTCTAAGATGGGAATCACAGTTAATCCTCCTCCAATACAGCCGTCGATAAAGATGAACTACTCGTACTCGGCAAATACAGCTGAAGTTGAGAATCTTCAAAAATCCCTGCCCACGAACATACAACTGCCAAACGAAGTTGAAGCTCCGACATTCCACCATATTACAGTTAGCTATTTTGGGGTAACATAAGCCGGATTCTGCGTTGTCATCCTCCTGTGGCAATCCGGATCGTGCCAGAAACTACATCCATGCAAGAGGAATCAACACAACAGCCAACAGCAATCAACCACCAACAGGGTCTGTGACGCCACCAGTTCAAGCGCACGATGTCGCTAACTTTGAAGTATACGAAAGTTGAACAGGAGTGTTCAACGAGGGGCAGATTATGTTTGAGTTCCATAATATAATCAATAATATAATCAATAAATCTATTATTATGAATCTATTATTATATAATCAATAAATCTATTATAAATTGTTAAACGTACGAACATACAAACTTCACATATCATGCGAAGTCTCCATGACAGCAAAACGTACGTACATACTTCTATGTACGTACATACAAACTTCGCACAACATGCGAAGTTTCCAATACAGAAAATAAAACAAATATAGAATCAATCTTAGCAATAGCGAAATTCTTGCTAATAAGCAACAATCTGTACCGGAAACGCGTGACCGGACAATAGCATTGCATTCGAAACATCAAAAATACCATACTTTCGCATTCCAAAGATCATATGTCTTTGGAAACTTTATTGTCTACGAATGCAACTGTCTGTCTGATGTCCGGTCACGCGGAATTCGAATCGATTTCGGTCACACGAAATTCGAACTAAATCAGCATTTTAGTATCTAGATGAAAATGTACTTAAGTTAAAGCATTACGATAAATAAATCAGACGATTAATAGCATTCAACACGTGTTTTCATTACCGTCTCGAGGTGATTACGATACATTGCATCGTGATTACTCGTCGGCAACCAATCACTGTTACAAGCACCGTGATTACAGTATCAAAAACCTATTTAGTTAGTTTTTGATTTAACAGACCGAATAAATTCGAATTTGGTTTGCTTTAATTACTTTCTTGTCACTTGTTCAACCAACACTCGATAATGTTCGACCGAATAAATTTAACTTCTGTCTATTTTCACTACTTCCATTTACTTTATAAGCTGTTCACACTACACTCTAAATCAAGTAGATTTAGAAGCTGTCAAAGTTAATCAGGTAAGCGTTCACACTACCCGAAGAGATTTAGAATGAGAAGATTTAGAGAGAGAAATGTCATTCGAATTTATGTGCACAATTTTTTTTGCGTGAAAGTTGTTGAAAATGGTGCAGAAACATGCAAGAACATTTTTTTTTTTCACTTTGTACAACTCACATTTTCCTTTTCTATTCAATTTTTGCTATTTTAGGACGAAATTCGAATGACATTTCATTCAAATCTACTCTCGCTCTCACGGATGGAATCCACCACGCTCTGAGAAAAATTCACCATTGGCAAAATTCACAATAGTACCTGATTTGTACTTGATTAACTATAAATCTACTTGATTAACTTTGTCAGACGCCGAAAAAAATGTATGGGTAATCAGGTAGATTTAAGTTGTTTTAGCTCTAAAGCGATCAGCTGATCGAAATCGCCTGATTTAAAGTGTAGTGTGAACGGCATATTAAACTTTCTTTAGCAATCGGTTGCACCAACTTTCTTATTTTTTCAATCCCCAGCTTTTTCTCCAAAAAAAAATCGTTTTGCTTCTAAACTTTCTTTCTTCTTGAAAAGATAATACTTCTACACCCTTGCACGTTTCTATATTTGTTTATCTTAAAGTCAAGAAGGCCGTCAAGAAGGCCGAGTCGAAGAAAGCGTGAAACTTGTCTGAAATCGATGAAATTCAAGCAAAGAAAATCAAGGCTGAGCTTGAGTATCGGTCGTCAATGCCTGCATCGACATACCAGCAACAGAAACTTCGCGTTTGTGAAGTTTGCTCGGCGTATCTTGGCATTCATGACAACGATATATGACTCGCCGATCATTTCGGTGGAAAATTGCATTTGGGTTTCATGGCGATTCGAGAAAAACTGGCGTATCTGAAAAAAAAACAGCGGGACCTCGCAAATTCGAAATGAAACGCAGAGGAAGCTACTGTGATCGGGACGATGAGAAGTACAAGTCACGGTTTTACGTCGGGAGTCGTGAGTTGGATAGAAGATCACGAGTACATCGATCACGGAGCCGTGATCGTAAAACGAAATCATCAGGCAGTAGTCGGAAGCAACCTTCACACTCCATGAGCCGAAGCCGATCGCCAGTCAATCGAAATAGCAGCAATCGACATCAATCACGTAGACGATCACACTCACGAGACCGCAACCGTCGCTGAAGAGGACAGGATAGATTGAGGATCATGGCTATAGCCCGTGAACGTGAGTTAGACTGTTAGGGTCCAGATAAACTGTAATTGTTTTCTTTTTCTTTTTTTCCCTCCTTTTATTTCCTATTGTGTCACTATGAATTCTTTTCTGCGTAAGCTTACCATTCCTTCGATGGAATTTGTTTAGATTTGTTTTTATGATCAAACTTTAGATGTTAGAGAAGTCGCTCAGTCCTATTTAAACACGCAATCGACATTGAAAGGCACACCTTTCAGAAGTTAATACCTTTTATTCTCAGCATTTCGTCTACGAGTAATCTCGTAAATAAGTTTTTAGTATATTATCTATCTATTTTATTTTCTTATATGAATTTTCCGAAGATGGTTTTGCCAGAGATTAGAAGTACATTCTGCAAAATAAAGTAAAGTAAAATAAAAGTTCAGAACTGGTGTTTTATTTGTGGATCATTTCTCAACATGTGTTATAATCACAACATTTGTCACAAATCGTGGGGCCGACCAACCCTGAAAAGAGTCCTCAAATGCCGGGCAATTTTCATTAGTTCCTCACTGTCTAATGTCCTTGGCATGATAGACACTCAGTATTTTTCCATTTCCATCAGCAAGCTCATAAGATACTTCACCTAACTTCCTTCGCACTACAGCCCGTAGGAACTTAGGGGCAAGTTTAACTGCGAATCGATCCACAGCGCTACTAATTGCAAAGTTCCGTACGAATACTAGATCGTACACCCGGACTCCTCTAGCATGACCTTCAGCCAATTTATCCTTCACTCTATCTTGCATCCACCGCACCCTGTCTGTGTGGGGACAGAGCTCTATCTCTCCATCATCTAATGCTTGCATTTGCCTGAGTAATTTATATTCGTCGCCATGCTGGATACGGTGAAAACCGAACAAAAGGAAATGAGGTGAACAACCAGTCGCCGAGTGCACGAACTCCGGTACGCCATACGTCAAAAAGATATAGTTCTTTAGGAACTTCACGACTGCTTCTGATGTGGCTTCGGGTATGGCCTTGAGCTATACAAACTTGCTGAAATGATCCAACACCACGAGCAACTGAGTATTTCCTGCCTTCGAGCGAGGGTATGGGCCCATGAAATCGACAAACAGTCTTTGCGATGGCCTACCTGATTCCCGCTGATTCCCCATTGGCGGCCTCATGGCATGATTCGAAGGCTTGACCTGCTTGCAAACGGTGCAGGAGAAAATGTAATCTTTAACCTGTTTCCTCAACTGCGGCCAGTAATAATATCTTTGCAGCAGCTCCATGGTCTTTCGAATCCCACAATGAGACCCCCTAGGATCATCATGTGCCCGCATGATCAACTGTTCTCGTTCACTCTCAGGGACCCATAATTTTGTTCGAGGTATATCGGTGCACAAGTCATGGTGTGTTCCGGTCGTAATGAACACACGTCCCTCCCTAATGTGCACATTCTTAAAATCATCAGGACTCTTTTCTATTTGAGCGATGAGGTCCAAATACTCAGGAGCTCGGAATGCTGTATCAGCGATTACCTCAGCAAGCCTGTAGTGCTCAGGCAAATAACCTCTTAGAAATTGGCTTGTTTCGATAAACCCGCAAACTCTCGATAATGCGTCTGGAACGACGTTGTGAGTTCCTTTACGATGCTCGATGTTAAAATCAAAAGACTGCAGTTTCAAGCTCCAGCGAGCCAATCTACCAGTAAGGTCCTGCTGTCCCATGAGCCATTTAAGGCTAGCATGGTCAGTGATGATGGTGAAGGGCAGCCCTTCGATGTATGCTCTGAATCTCTTAACGCTTTGCACCGCAGCCAAGCATTCCAGTTCAGTAACACTATAGTTGCGCTGCGCAGTGCAGCGTTAAGCTTTACAGACATAAACGCGATTGGGTGTTCTCCGCCATCACCATCTTTTTGGAACAGGACGCTCCCGATTCCAGTGGCACTAGCATCACACTGAATGAAAAATCTTCGAGAGAAATCGGGATTAGCTAGCACTGGTGCAGAAATCAACAGTCTTTTAATCTCCAAGAAAGCATTATTCGCAGCGTCTGTCCACCCGGGTCGGGAGGAACGAGTGCCTGGAGGAATACGCAACCACCCCGCGGGAAGCGCATTCCTGTTTAAGTTTCCCGCTTGACAGTTGGGACATTTGGGTTTTCAAATTCGCTCGCGACCACAGCCAAAGCAGAAAACACGCTGTATGGGAGTCGTGCAATCCATAAATCCATGCCCCAGATCGTGACAATTCCAACATACCCGTAAATTATTTCTGTCATCAATCTTGCGACCTCTAGTCGTATATTCATTGGAACTAGGTTGCACGGCATGTATTTCCTGCCTTGACGTGACCGTAGGTGGTGTAAATTCAGTATATTTTTCTGAATATCTAATTGCGGGTGTTTCACGGTTGGAAGACATGCGAGTTTCTTCCTCAAAACCGGGTTGTCTCTCAAATGATTGGCCTGAGCAAGTGGAGGTTTGAGGAATGTTGTAATAATCAAATGGCATTTCATGGCAACCCGAATGCACTGTCTGCCTATCCTGTTGCCTGAACTGGTTCTGTGTGCCTGCCTCGTAGTCCCACAATGGATGACGAGTGGAAGAAGTAGATCAACTAGACCGACTATTATCAACGCGATCTAAATCAAAATATAATTCGTGCACCGGACGCGTTCGACAAATCAACTCGCGCTCGCTATTCCACCCTAACAAACGCCACTCTGCTTTCACTAAACAGCAGCGTTTAACAAGCTCACGGGTTGAGTGAAATTCTACTCCAGACAGATGGGCTCGAAGTGCAGGGGACATGTTTTTAAATACTACGCATTGAAAGTCTAAGTCCGTTAAAGGGATATTTAGCTGCAAAGATATACTTTCCAGAGCGTCAAAAAAATCCTGGAACCGCTCTCCTGCTTTCTGTAAACGACCATCCAACATCCTTCGTATATCCACATTGGAACGAAATGCGTTGAATCGTTCCAAAAATTCCGACCTCAATTTATTCCATATGAGCGGATAATTCTGCTTTAACACTTTAACAAAGGTAATTTAACGGATGACTGAGAACTTGCTTCGACTTGATCACGAAAAGTTACCCTCGCCTCATTACTGCCAGACGTAGTTGGTCGATTTGACCGATCCTGAAGGTAGCTAGAATCTTTCTCTCCTGTGTTCCGTCTTCTTCTTGCTTCGGTCTCTGACAAATGGGAATCCGATTGCCTTGGAAAGGAATTATTAGAGATATGTGACTCAGTATTACTGGTGGCTTGAGCAGTAGATGGTGACAAACTTAGTCGTTCCAGTTGATGCTGGGAAGGCGTGTAGCTGGAATCTCAGCTGTTCGTTCTACGTCTCATTTTAATAGGTAAAATCAACTTTTATTTTGGTAATAACTAATATCAAGGAAATTTTTTTCTCTTAGTTAAGTAACGTCAAACTTCAATTATCAACGGATTAATAATGGATGTAAGATGACGAAGTAGTGCTGAATTTATGTAGTTTAAAGTTGGTACTAACAAATATTGCACTACTACCGTATTCCAATCTGTATACACTTGTACTATACTATTATGAAATAAAATTTGCATATATATATATATATATATATATATATATATATATATATATATATATATATATATATATATATATATATATATATATATATATATATATATATATATATATATATATATATATATATATATATATATATATATATATATATATATATATATATATATATATATATATATATATATATATATATATATATATATATATATATATATATATATATATATATATATATATATATATATATATATATATATATATATATATATATATATATATATATATATATATATATATATATATATATATATATATATATATATATGTATGCAAATGCTCAGAAAAATAATTTTGTTCTTCTCTTCATATACTTGTGACAGAACCGAACCGTGATTAGATTCTTATTAGTTATGAATTCATCAAAATAGATAGATAATGATTCCACGCTTCATCTTCCAGATGGGAAATGTTGATAACGGAAAGGAAAAAGGAATAAAAACTCAAACATGTAGTGTAAAAATTGGAAGGGATATTAGGAAATTACAGATTTCTTGTGGTTGTCTTGGAATGTTCAACTGATCACGTTTCTCGAATCCTGCTCAACATAATTCATCAATTGAATAACACCACACCGGTGGACAAGGACCGAGATGAGACCAGAAAATACTCCATAGAGTACATTACTCCAATGGCGACAAATTCACAGTACCTACTTTAAAAGACATATCCTACCACTTCGGAGATATTATCGCTCATTAATATTAAAGAAAATTCACAACCATAAGAATCTGGGTGACTATAAGAGAGCTAAGCTAAGACAGTAGCATAATACGGGCGCCAATGCTGCATTGACGACCGCTCGACTAGATAAGGATAAGCAAATTAAAGTGAATTGATAGTATGTTGCCAACTACGGCCAAGGAGAAATAAAGAGAAAAAAAAAATATGGCTGAGGCAACACAATGCTTACACCGAAACATTTGCCACCCCAGCCGACCAGCATATAAGCCAAAAAGAAAAGAAATTACCAAAACATCAAACCTGTTTGGGCGCCATTTGTTGCATCCGACCCAGCTCTGCCGTGCCGTCGTCAGTGCAGCATTTTTTTTTATAAATAAAGGGATCTCATGGTTTAGCCCTGCGTGTCTTTACTTGCCTCCATTAGCTCAGTTGGGGTGTGGGTATAAGGGCGGATGAGTCCTTTCATGCTACGGCACGCTTACGGCACAAAAAACAACACTGACACATAAGGGAAAAAGGTTGGAAAACTCCACGCGAGAGTCATTATCTAAATGAAAGTTACTTAGTTCATTCTGTATACAATTCTGATAAATTTATTAGTCTGCAAATTCATTGTACACTGGCACATTGAGATATTGTCGAGGAGAAAGAAACTAATGTTGGCAATTCAAATCTAATAGTAGCAAAATAAAACAAATCCAAAACAACAAAAAAAAAAGCAGGAAGTGTAATTGAAATGATAGATTAATAACTCAAAAGGAAAAATTCAAAAGAGTGTGGGTACATGCGAACCCAAATCCGGCCAGGATTGGTTTGCACCAATCGTTACATGCAGTGTTGTAAAACATAAATAACTGAAAATCATATTTCAAACATAACTAATAAATATATGTATATATATAGAAGAATATTATGCTTTTGTGATTTTTAAAACAATACTGAATCCCCACACCTATATACTACTAAAATTTCTATAGCAAAATTATTAAAGCCAACTTACTATACGTAATTCAGGATTCTGGTCCGAACATATCCGGTTATAAGAATGTAAATTAATTAAATATTTTCTTTAATATTATTAATTCCGAATTATTGAATATCGAACACGATAAATTCAGCATGCATCATGTTTGTGTGTACTTATCTAAGGAGAAGATTCGGTTGAATCACGTTCGTCTTCAGCTGGAAACCACCTAATTAAACTTGGGAACGTCCTGCTACGTCCTTTGGATATCAAATTTACAAGCCTGGCTCACCAACTGCTTTTCTCCGCCAACAAAAGGAGGTTCCACATATCATGTAGATGGCTATTAGAGTTTTCGAACCGCACAATATCCGCATGGACAGAATAAATTTGAATTTGGTTTGCTTTAATTACTTTCTTGTCGCTTGTTCAACCAACACTCGATAATGTTCGACCGAATAAATTTTACTTCTGTCTATTTGCACTACTTCCATTTACTTTCAACTTTCTTTAGCAATCGGTTGCAAAATAAGAAAATGCAACAAAATTGCATTTGGGTTTCATGGCGATTCGAGAAAAACTGGCGGATCTGAAAAAAAAACAGCGGGACCTCGCAAGTTTGAAATGAAACGCAGAGGAAGCTACTGTGATCGGGCCGATGAGAAGTACAAGTCACGGTTTTACGTCGGGAGTCGTGAGTTGGATAGAAGATCACGAGCCGTGATCGCAAAACGAAATCATCAGGCAGTAGTTGGAAGCAACCTTCACACTCCATGAGTCAATCGAAATAGCAGTCAATCGCCAGTCAATCGAAATAGCAGCAATCGACATCAATCACGTAAACGATGACACTCACGAGACCGCAACCGTTGCTGAAGAGGCCAGGATAGATTGAGGATCATGGCTATAGCCCGTGAACGTGAGCACAGCGTAATAACAACCAGCGTACCAACTTATTCCACTTTCCCAAAAAAACACTTTGACCTTGAAATGGCGCCTCCATTTATGCAATGCATTATCTGTCAAAGCAGCCTGAGATTATGTTGGTATATTTTGCGAGAGTGGGCCGTATGTGAGCATTGAAAAATCTAGCTTGAGTATGTAGTTGCCGAATTGTATATTGCATCTCTTTCTGTTCCATGCGATTTCTTCCAACTTTCCAGGCTGACCAACAATACAATCTCAGGTTAGATCACTGGATTTTTGGGCCGTATACATATACGGAGTTGGTACGCTGGTTAGGAACTAACTTCTTACGCTGTGACGTGAGTTAGACTGTTAGGGTCCAGATAAACTGTAATTGTTTTCTTTTTTACTAATGTTCGAAGAACATTAGTATTAAAATCGATTCGGCCAAAAATTCATATTTCTTTATATATATATATATATATGTACAAAAAATTTCAGTGAGATAATCTCGGGAACGCGCCATCCGATTGAGCTGAAATTTTCAGGATATATTGGTGTATATGCAGAATAGGTCCAGGTCTCTTTAAATGTCAGTTATTGTTAACCTTTTGGCGCCGGCGGCCATTTAAGTGATATTTTTAATATACCTATTATTTCGTGCACAAATGATTTTCGCAAAAATAAAGTTAACGAAATAAATTTCTAACGTGTTTTACATATGAATCGGATAATGCTTTGGAATTTTTTAACCCTATGTGTGCGCTGGGTGCCTAAAAAGAAGACGGGAAAATTTGAAAATTTTTAAATTTCGATAACTTTTGACAGAGCTACTCAATCCTTACGAAATTTTCAGGACATATTGATATTATTTAGTTGTAGATTTGTGTAGCTTTTAATGAGCGTGCTAGCAACCCTGTAGCTAGGGCAGGCACTGAAAGTGAAAACCTCCAAATCATCGTCTCTCTTGAAAAAATGCCGTTTCTTCAAAAAACAGCCATTCATATGTAAATCTTGTGCTTTGTTTATATAACCAAAAAAAAAAAAAAGTTATGGTATAACGGGCACGCCTGGTAACCCTTGCCCAATTTACCTATATTTTTAGCATCAAAAACTTCTGTTCACGGAAACTCACGATCCGATGAGCAGAATTATTTGAAATTCACAGAATGTATTGGCCTTAAATAGGACCAGGTCTGATAGAAGTGATTTTGAAATGCGGGCGATTCTGTGCCAGTGTTGCCATCTTGAAAAACCACTAAAAAAGATAACTGTTTTTAGCCCTATAAATTCTGATTGAATCGTTCGATTTTGACGAAACTCACACAATTGCTGGACCTTACTTTAAGCCACGTTTGGTAGAAGTTTGGTTGAAAAATTCGGTTGGAGCTGCCAGCTATGATAATTTTGGTGTCTTCATTTTGAAAAAAAAAAAATTGGAAGTGAAAACATTCAAACCATCGAATATTCAAAAAAATGTCCGTTTCTTACAATAAAACCAATCTGTATATAAATCTTATGTTTTATCTACACGTTCAAAATAAAACTAAATAAATTTCATGTCGGACAAGAACGGTAACCCTCTCCCAGTTAACCTATATTTTTAGCATCAAAAACTTCTGTTCACGGAAACTCACGAACCAATAATCAGATACAGCTAAAATTTACAGAATGCACTGGACTTAAGTAAGACCAGATTTGATAGAAGCGATTTTGAATTGTGGGCAAGTCTGTGCCAGTGGTGCCATCTTGAAAAATTACAAAGAAAAAAAACTGCTTTTTGCCCTATGAAATGTGAATAAGTTACCAGATTTTCATGAAATTGACACAGTAGACACACCTAACTCTAATCTCTGTTTGATGGAAATTTGGTTGAAAAATGTTATTGGTGCTGCCAGCTATGGTAATTTTTGTGTCTTTGGTTTTGAAAATTCGCTCAGGAAAATAAAACTTTTTGCACTATAACTTCCAGTGCAGTCATGAAATCAATACGAATTTCATACAATTAATGAAACCTGTCATAAACATTATTCAGACCAAATTTGGTTGAAAAGCCACTATAGGGTTGCCAGCTATTGTTGGTTTTGTGTTTTATTGTAATATCTTTATTAAGCGGTTTTATCGTAGAATTTTCAAATAATAATGATATTGTAGTGACAATAAACAGCAAATATTAAGCTTTCGATCATTTGAAAAAACTCGCTGCAGGTAACCCTAAATTTCTTTATACTCCTATAACTTCGAATGTAATTAAACAACGTGAAGCAGATTTGATATTTTCTTGACTTTGATACTGGCGAAAGGTTGCCAGCACGAGTCGGTTGTGCTACTTTTGTATCAATAAATGCTTACAGTTAGTATTCATACCGGAAACATTTACAATGAAAATAAATAACCGATGTTTCAATTCCCTAAGTTCTGCCAATTTTTCGGATCGCAGCCCCGAACACCAACTTCAGTTACAGTGCTGCAGACACTGAGCATTTTCTTCATTGATGTTATATGAGATGCTGCTTTCAAAGTTTGGTGAAATAAGCAACTGATAACGAATATAATTAACAAGTGTTTTTCTTTCATAAACTTTGAAACCCATGCCAGTGGTTATATCTGAAACCTTCTACCATATGAGTTATAATGCATTCTAGAGACCAAAGTAAAACGTAGCATTTGAAACAGTTTGGCCGTAATAAGCAGCACATGTGGTGGAATATGCACTCAAAACCTGCACGATTCTTCTACTGTTCTTCGAACATTAGTGTTTCTAGCGGTTCAGGTGCGCTAGAGTTTTTTTTTTCCTCCTTTTATTTCCCATTGTGTCACTATGAATTCTTTCCTGCGTAAGCTTATCATTCCTTCGCTGGAATTTGTTTAGATTTGTTTTTATGATCAAACTTTAGATGTTAGAGAAATCGTTCAGTCCTATTTAAACACGCAATCGACATTGAAAGGCACACCTTTCAGAAGTTAATACCTTTCATTCTCAGCATTTCGTCTACGAGTAATCTCGTAAATCAGTTTTTAGTATATTATCTATCTATTTTATTTTCTTATATGAATTTTCCGAAGATAGTTTTGCCAGAGATTAGAAGTACATTCTGCAAAATAAAGTAAAGTAAAAAACTCTAGCGCACCTGAACCGCTAGAAACACTAATGTTCGAAGAACAGTAGAAGAATCGTGCAGGTTTTGAGTGCATATTCCACCACATGTGCTGCTTATTACGGCCAAACTGTTTCAAATGCCACGTTTTACTTTCATCTTAAGAATGCATTATAACTCATATGGTGGAAGGTTTCAGATATTACCACTGGCATGAATTTCAACGTTTATGAGAGCAAAACACGGGTTAATTATATTCGTTATCAGTTGCTTATTTCACATAATTTTGAAAGCAGCATCTCATATAACATCAATGAAGAAAATGCTCAGTGCCTGCAGCACTGTAACAAAAGTTGGTGCTTGGGGCTGCGATCCGAAAAATTTGCAGAACTTTGCGAATTGTAACATCGGTTATATATTTTCATTGTAAATGTTTACTAACTGTTCAAAAAAATATTCAAAACCCGTGAGACTGTCAACATCGTGTATTTTTACTCCGATTTTCATTTCGCTTTGAATTCATCATACTATCATTTTTCCTTCGCGCTTAACTCAATTGTTTTTATAAAAGTTGTTTCTGCGTGAATACACCGTTTCCCTGAGTGCCGGTTCAGTGCCTCCCTCACAATCTTATTCTTAAGATTTGTTTATAAATTACTTTGCTAATTTACCGTTTTCTCTACTGTGACTGCTTTATATCTTCTATTTATTCGCGCTTTACATCGAAAGATTGTGTTCCTTTAAATACTTTTTGCGACATTACGATATCTTTCTTAGTGCCGGTTCAGTGCCTTCGTCAGAATCTTATTCTTAGACTTATTCGTGGATAACTCTGCTAATTTACCGCTTCGAATCGTCATTGCTAGTGACATTAATTGGTTTGCGTTTTAGGTTAAACTTGCCTATTTACCGATTTGAATCTTTGCTTTAATAGCGATAGTGGTTTGTGTATAAAAGTAAAGCTCGGTCACTTAGTGCTTTGTGGTATAACTTCGCGTATAACAGTTTGCCATCTTTGCGCTGTGTATAATCTTCGTTTGAAAGATATCTTCTGTTGCTTCTACAATGTCCCAGTGTAGTGCTACTCCTTCCACCACCAAATCTGACAGTGCGCCTTACGTTATATGTTCGGGATTCTGCGGCAAAACGTTCCATGTCGGTTGCGTAGGCCTCTCAGGACGGATCGGGGATGCGCTTAATGATACTGCAGGTCTGTATTGGTTCTGTAGCTGCTGCCGCTCGTCTTCCATGGCACATTACATAACTAAATTACTTGCCGCTAAACAGTGTCTTGCGGATGTGACGAATGTACTTGCTGCCGCAGAAGAGAAGGTCAAGCTAACTTTGAAAGGCCTACAACCATTGCTTGACACAATTGCACCTGTTAATTCAGTCAATTCTACTATTGCTGTTCATACTCGTGCAATCATTGACACTACCGAAGCTGCTAAGTCTCCTGCTGGAGTCATGATTCGGAATAAGTGCAAATCTCGTGCCCAAACTTCGCAACCTTTTGCACTTCAATTGCCGCCGACTACTCTTAATGATCAACAGCCACTGCATCAGCCTCATGATCGACCTCCTACTTCGCCGTTATTACTTTTAGATATTCCTTCTACTTCCGGATCTCGTACCGATGTCATAGCAACGCATGGTCCTCCTCTTAGTCGACCCAGTACGCTTGATATTCCTTCTACTTCCGGATCTCGTACCGATGTCATAGCAACGCATGGTCCTCCTCTTAGTCAACCCAGTGCGCATGGTGGGCTTAATAGCGAACTTCCACACTTCAAAGTGGTGAACCCGCCGTTGCAGGTCTTCATTTCCCGTATCGACTACAACACTTCAGCCGAGACGATCAAGAATTTTGCGGCTACTAAGCTTGGTTACATGCCACCACTTCTTCTCTGCAAAAAACTGACACCGGATAACTTGCAGAACCAGGAAGTGGCATCGTTTCGTATCACAGTATCTGCGGGTGTTAATGAGCTACTACGAAAGGACTTTTGGCCCTCTGGGGTTCTAGTTAAGGAATTCACCAGAATTCCTCGAAGGAATTTTCGTCCGAGAGGAGCAGGGAGTTCCAGAACTTAGGATTAAGGATATATTATCAAAATGTCCGAGGTTTGAGGACCAAAACTAACGAGTTCAGGCTTTCTGCCACTTTAGCTGCGGACGATATAATATGCCTTACAGAAACCTGGCTCACTGATGATATCTTTAGTTCAGAAATCTTACCCGACTATACAGTTTTCCGCTAGGACCGGGATCGTTTAATTAGTGGTAAATCCAGTGGTGGAGGCGTCCTCATCGGTATAAATAAAGCACTCAACGGAACACTCTGTCGTGATTTCCCTTTCTGTCCTCCTATTGAATGTATTTTTGTACGTATCTCCTTACCTTCTGCCAAAACCTTAGTCGTCGCTTCGATATATATCCCCTGTAACCTTCCTCTGTCGATTTATGAACAATTCCTGGCGGAACTCTCTTCTTACCTCAACAGCCATTTTCCCACCGCTTACGTTCTGCTATGTGGTGACTTTAATCTCCCTACTCTAGATTGGGATGTTGACTATTCGGTTATCATCTCGACTAGTAGTGTTTCTTTAATAACGTCTTCATTTCTCTCACTTTGTTCCCTCTCTCAGCTCAACAATATACCGAATGCCAGCAATAGAATTCTGGATCTTGCTTTGTCCAATCTCCCTAAATCATCACTTTCGTTAAGCGCTGCTCTCTTTCCTTTCTCTCATTCTCATCACCCCCCTCTTGTTCTGGAAATTTCTAA
Source organism: Nemotelus nigrinus (assembly GCA_947369275.1). Lineage (NCBI taxonomy): Eukaryota > Metazoa > Arthropoda > Insecta > Diptera > Stratiomyidae > Nemotelus > Nemotelus nigrinus. Next base: position 111,503,407 of record OX376373.1, read on the forward strand.
TATTCGTTCTATGAGGAACAAAATCCCATCCTTATTACGTTACAACTTTCACAGGGCTGATTTCACCGGCATGGCGATTGAAATAAATAAAATTAACTGGTTTTCTTTTTTTCGTGGCCTTGACGTTGATGATGCTTTGTGCAAGTTGTATAATTTCCTATCAAACCTTATTCCACAATTCACACCAACTAACCGTCCTAATAAACCGAGCAATGCTCCATGGTTCAGCAGTGAAGTTGCAGTCGCACTTGAAGCCAGAAATGCAGCTCGTAACTTGTATAAAAGATCAGGTTCACCTGCTGACCTTCTTTTGTATAAGGATCTTCGCTCTAAAGCGAAAGAAGTTGTCAGACAGGCGATGCGCTCCTACATTGATGGCGTTGAAGCATCAATTAGAACCAATCACCCGAAATCCTTTTGGTCATTCATCCGTTCTTTGAAAAAGTGTCCTAGTATCCCTAATGGTATGCACTTGGGTGATACAGCTGCCTCCACTCCACAAGAAGTGTGTGAGCTTTTTGCTTCTTACTTTTCCTCTTTTTTCTCACAACAATCCTCTTCTAATTCCTTAAATCTTCCCTCCACATCCTCTCCTGAATTGCACTCATTTCGAACGAACCCTCTTGAAATTGAACTTCTATTGAACGATATCGATGCCAATACCGGTAGTAGTTCCGACGGTATTCCAAATATCCTGGCTAAATCTCTTTCATCGTCTCTGTGCGTCCCTCTTTCTATCTTGTTCAACTTAAGTATATCTTCTGGCTCTTTTCCTTCTCGCTGGAAAATTGCCAACATATTTCCTATACATAAAGCCGGTGATCGTACTTGCATCACAAACTACCGTCCTATTTCC
>OX376373.1:111509262-111514745 GCA_947369275.1 Nemotelus nigrinus
GTGTCAAGCGCTAGAGAGGTTGATAATTCCAAGCAATCTGGGAACTACGGCATCAGATCAGTTTGAAATCCATGGATTCTGTGACGCTTCAAGCACTGCTTATGCAGCTGTTGTATATTTGCGTGTGGTATCAGTGTTTCGAGATGTTCGGGTTTCCTTGATTACAGCCAAATCAAAGGTCACTCCATTGAAAGTGCAATCTATTCCTAGACTGGAGCTGTGTGGAGCAGTGCTCTTAAGTAATTTGATTGCAAGAATTAAGAGGGTCATGAAATTCGGAAATGAAATCCCAACCTTTTACTGGACCGACTCAACAACAGTAATAGCTTACATAAATGGACTGCCGATCAGATGGAAAACTTATGTGGCGAACCGTGTTAGTGAAATTCAAACACTTAGCAAGCCTTCTGACTGGCATCACATAGAATCACAGTACAATCCAGCTGACTGCGCATCGCGAGGTATACCGCCCAATGAATTAATCAATCATCCCTTATGGTGGTCAGGTCCTCAGTGGCTGTCAGAGCCATCAATCACATACAAGTCAAGAGCAGAAACTGAAAGGGCAGATTTAGAGCGGCGGGAAACAAGCGTTCACTTAGCTACTGAAAATTTAGAAGACAACATTCTAACTCGGTTTTCGAGCTATACTCGTTTAATACGAGTTGTAGCGTATTGCCTTCGTATGAGAGCCTAAGATTCTCGACGCACATTTCTTACTACAGAAGAATTGAGGCGAGCAACTTTAACTTACATTCAAATATCTCAACAATCATCATATAGAAATGAAATTAGAGCACTGCGTTCAAAAGGGTTTATTGATTTCGCATCCAACATCGTCCCGTTGAATCCATTACTTGATTCTGAAGGTATCCTTAGGGTGGGCTGAAGATTGGAAAATGCTAACTTACCGTATGATAACAAGCATCAGATACTCATAAGCCCAGACTGTCATTTCGCAAAATTGATTGTGGAACGGTTTCATCAGCAAACACTGCACGGAGGACAGCAGTTAGTGATTTCAACGATTCGCACAAAGTACTGGATACCAAAAGTGCAAAAGTTAGTTAAAAGCTGTATTCACAAGTGTATAAAATGCTTTAAGGGGGGGGTATGGTCAGAAAATCGATATTTTTTTTTTTGTTTAGTGACTAGTGTATGGTGACTCAGGAGTGCCCATACAAAATTTCAGGTCGATCCGAGCAAAATTAACGAAGTTATCGGCTTAACAATACAAATAACTCAAATTCATATTTTCGCGCAAATCGCGTTCCTTTCCTGCTGTATTAGCCGCGCGCAGCTCTCAAATACGTAATAGTAGAGTCTTCCCACTCTATCCACACCTGTATGTGCGATATTTGTGTAAAAACACTTATATATGTGACTTGTAGTAGTATACATTCATTTCATCGAGCAGTTACGGTACACGTGTTTCGTAATTTTTCACGCACTTTTGTTACACAGTTAAAATTTTAAAACGCGTTTTTTGAGGAATTTTATATTTCAAGTCGGTGAGACATGTAACTCGAAAACAACTCGACTGATCTTTCTGCAATTTTGCACACTATTTTTGTAGGCAATTTACTAGGTAACGCTGTCGAGATATTTTTTATTTCTTGCTTTTTTGTTTATTTATGGAATTTTTTACAACTGAAAACAGAAATTTCGAAAAAAAAAATTTCCGTTTTTTTCGTTTTTTTTACTTCAAACTTATACCAAAAATTAAATAATCTAGATATTTGGAAAAACTTGACAGCGTTACCTTAAGAAACTCATAAACTAACGAACTATTTTTGGTTTTTTTGTTTACGATGATCCAGTCATTAGTTATGTGTCTCACCGCAAATCAATTCTTTGTCCTGAACGAAAATGTCAAATTCATGTCACGAGTTTAATTTTCGACATTTTTCAATAAAATTTTTTTTGCATACTCTTCAAAGGTTGTTCTTTACTGTAGGTATTATCCCAATCAAGTAACTATTAACAGTTTTCTAAAAAAAAATCTTGAAAATGGGTATAAAATGTGCTGCTCTGACCATACCCCCCCCCCCCCCCCCCCCCCCCCCCCCCTTAAATGCAATGCCCAGACGCAAAAGCAATTAATGGGAAACCTGCCGAAGGAAAGAGTTATCCCGAACGGGGCTTTTTTGAACTGCGGTTTGGATTTTGCTGGACCTATAACTTTGAAATGGTCAGCTGGTCGTGGTGCCAAGAGCATGAAATCATATATTGCTTTGTTCGTGTGCCTAGTAACAAAGGCTATTCATCTCGAAGTTGTCAGCGATCTGACATCAAAGGCGTGTGTTGCGGCAATAAAACGATTTGTTGCAAGACGTGGATTGTATAGGAATATATACAGTGACTGCGGGACTAATTTCATCGGAGCAAGTAAGGAGCTCAAGGAACAATTCGCTAAGGTACGTCTAGAAACTGAAGCCTACTTAGCAATTGATGAAATAAAATGGCATTTCAACCCTCCTCGAAGCCCCCATTTTGGAGGTCTGTGGGAAGCTGGTATAAAATCCGTGAAACTGCATACAGTCAAAACCATAGGCAACACACTGCTCAATATGGAAGATATGTACACCGTTTTGACGCAAGTTGAGGCAGCTTTAAAAAGTCGTCCCTTTGAGTCCTGTAAGTGATGATATTAATGATGAAGCAGCACTGACACCTGTACACTTTTTGATTGGTAGAATTTTGACAGCAATACCAACTGAAGTACCAATAGGAGACGTCAACCTATTGAAGAAATGGAAGCTTACGCAGAAAATAGTAGTCAATGGAAACAGTGGAGTCGCGAATATTTGTCAAGACTCCAAAATAGACCTAAGTGGATGAGAAAACAAACGAATGTCAAGAGGGGACAACTTGTTTTAGTAAAGGATGAGAACTATCTTCCCACTAAGTGGCCACTCGCGAGAATAATTGATGTACATCCGGGTGATAACGGATTGGTACGTGTTGCTACTGTAAAACTCAGAGGTAATCTTACGAAACGTGCTGTTGCCAAATTATGCCCCCTTCCCGTTGACACCACTTCGGAGGATGAACATGGCAATCACAATGACAGCCGGACGAGCGAAGAAAGCCAGGCAAATGATTCGACCACGGAAGGCACAGCTACTGGCAGTCATCCAACTGGGCGATCAATGCCAATTTCATATGCAGGGATCGCACTGTTCTTCTGCATCGCATGTTTTATACCGTTTACACAGGCGCTACAAACGGCCAATGGAATTGATCAAGATAGCATCCAAGCAAACTCAAGCCTGACCTATTTAAAGGGTGATCTAGTGGTAGAAAATTTAGGACAAGCTTATTTAAGCAAAGGGACCATGCAGCTGAAACTTGTAATGAAATTGAGTGACATAAGGAGGGACGAAGATAACATTAATGACGTATTAAACAACATCACTAGGCTTTGTAAGGCAGGATCTGCTATAACCAAAGAGATAGACTGCAAGGATTTAATAGACCACTTAGTATCTTATGTGAACGAGATTAGAGACAAAATAGTATACTTCATGCAAACTCGACAAAAGCGTGGCGCATTGGGAAATATTCTCACTGCAGTTTTTGGGGTAAACGACGAAGTTTATAAGGACATTGAGACACTGACTACCAACCAACAAAATTTAAGGAACATGCTAGAAAGGGGAAACAACTTGATGTTGCGAGCTACTCACGTGTAGAACAAAACCAATTCTCATGTGGATATTAATTTGAAGCATTTCAATGAAAGACTCAATACCGTCATATCTCGAATTAATGACTATAACAACTGGTACAAAGCAACAGATCACAACAAGATCAATCTTCAGTTCCTGGGAACCTACCAACGAGCGCTCAGTCACTTGCAAAGCATATTCAACAAATATCCATCAATTCTGGAATCAGTCTACAATATGAAAGATATTTTGAATATAGTTCCCACAAGAACTGTTAGATCCACCATCCATGCAACAGAAAGTATTTTACCACCTTCTATGAAGGTCTTACATATATCTCTCAAACCACTGAAAGTACAACATGAAGCAGAAACATTAAACATCATTAGATTCCTCCCTATAGTCGATATTCATAAACTTGATCTGTTCAAAGCTTCAGCCATACCTCACTTAATTAGCAATCGAACCTATGTAGTTCAAGATGTCACGACCAACATTCTGGGAGTAAGTTTTGATCAACAAGTTTATTTGGAGCTCAATGAATTTCAATTTGACGATTCTATTGTGATTAATGAAACCAGCTTCAAAATCAACTCCAATATGCTATATCATATAAAGAACAAGCCAAACTGTCTGATTAAGGAAATATTCAATACCTTCGACGGAAAATTCTGCTCAAATCGTATCTTCAGCTCTAATTCTTCAAACATACTTTGGAAGCAGCTATATGCCCGCAATAAATGGTTATTTGTCACTGCCAAGCCAATACCAGCACATGTTATCTGCAACGGAAACCGAGAAGAGGTCGTTTTAAATGGAACAGGCATGTTAAACTTAAAACGAGAGTGTCTTCATATCGGCACAATATGCACTATCCGCCGATAAACAAGAGTTAGCCAATATCTCAGGTTTGATTACGAAGCCGATGCAAATAGCTCCAAACATAAATATATCATCAGCCTCGGAAATTCAACTGAACGAGATTTTAAAACCATCCGAGTCGTTCGCGACTTTAATCAATCAAGCTGAGGACATACAACAGTCTACAGATGAATTAATTTGGGTTCGAATACGCAACCACCATTCGATTGCGGCAGCCTCAATTACAATGTCAACACTCCTAATCATGGCCCTCATATGCAGATGTCTTTACCGTAACAGGTTCAAATACAAGACCACGCAGCACACTTCACCTCGATGGTTTGATCTAACACCACCGAAACTGCACCGAAACAGCAATCCAAGGAGTAGTAAGAACACTAGGTTATTGGTGGGCGGAACGTTGGTAAATAGATTATAAGTTAATTGATATTTTCAATCAGATAAATTGTATCGATACTAATTAAGTTCAACCCTGCATATGTTATTTCCATAAATTTATAAATTGATGATTGACAAAATTGATGAGTAAGTTTATTCACACTAGCAGAAATAAAATTGAAAATGTGCATATTGCAGAGTCAGCAATTTGAGGTGAATACACTTGCTTGTACTTTGTTCTATGCAGAAAACAAAAATTATATTTTGAACATGTACTTTAACCAACTAAAGGCTGGTACTGAGTTCGAGTTCACGTGAAATTTTGACATGTCTTAATTATCTGGTCATTCTTTTGAGCGAAAATTTTGGCAGTGGAGAAAAGCAAAGACAATGCTCATTTCTGACGTATAAAATGTCAAGAATTTCACTTTTCGATCGATTTTCTTATTGGAAAGACGTTTGCACTGCTCCATTTTCAAATTGAAACACCAAATGTCACTTTTTAGCTCGAAAGAATGAACTGTACAAACTAAATTGGCGTGAAATGATTGG
>OX376373.1:111514945-111597332 GCA_947369275.1 Nemotelus nigrinus
CCACACAAAGACCTCACTTTTCCGCAAAACTGGAGACCAATCAGCCTCTTATCCTCGATCGGGAAGTGGAACGGCTAATACTTTCACGACTTGAGAAAGTAGTCATCGACAAATCCATAGTCCCAGAAGAGCAGTTCGGGTTCAGAGCCCACCATTCTACCGAGCTACAGCTAGCCAGAGTGACACAGCACATTATAACTGGGTTCAATCAAAAGAAATCAACAGGTCTTGTTATGTTTGACGTTCCCAAGGCATTCGATAAGGTCTGGCACGCTGGGCTAATCGTTAAAATGTACGATTTTAAAATCCCAAAACTCCTTATACAGTTGATTGGATCATTTCTTGAGGGCAGAATCTTTTCCGTTCGAATAAACGACCACTTCTCTAGCACACGACCAATAGAAGCCGGAGTTCCGCAAGGTTCTCTACTCTCACCACTGTTGTATACCATATACACTGCAGACATCCCAAGGATGCCCGCAACAAAAATCTCCCTTTTTGCAGACGACACTTGACGACACTTGGCTGAATTTATAACCAGCAATCTCCAACTTTACATAGACACGCTGATGGGTTACTTCCAGAAGTGGAAGATTCGTATCAACGCGGAAAAAACCCAAGCAATCTTCGTGACAAGACGACGAAGACAAAACCCAAGCCAACTTACAGTAGACAATGAACCCATAGAATGGAAAATGACAGCCAAATACCTAGGACTCACTTTTGACACAAGACTTTCGTGGAATACGCACATACAAAACAAACGATTAACGGCTAACAGAATACTGAACCAACTGTACCCATTAATTACATCAAATAAGCTTAATATTAAGAACAGAGTCCTTATCTATAAGCAAATCATTAGACCAACCATAACATATGGCAGCAGCATCTTCTACAAAACACACAGGACAAACAATAAACAGTTACAAACTTGCCAAAACCAGGCCCTAAGGAAGCTAAAGCCGGAATTACATGCTCGCCGAGTAATGCCAAATGAAGACGAGGTGAGTGTGTAAACGGTCTCCTTGTCTAGTCTCGGCTGTGTTTTTCATGGCAAGCACGCGTGTGTAAATGGTTTGCTCGTCGGCTCTTGTTTGTTTTACGAAGGGATAATGATCCTTTTACTGCTGTGCCTGAGTGTTTATGACCGTCTCGTCCGAGTTCGAAGCCGCTGGAAGCGAAGTCGGTTTTATGCATCAAGTCAAAGGGATTCGAGAGGGTAGCATGTGCTCATTTAAATTTTCGAATTTTTCGCCGGGACTTCAAACATGTGTTTGCGTGTCCCAGATTGAAATAACTCAACGCACACCAGGCAGTTGCAATAGCCACAGCCCGTACCTCAGTCATCGTTCACTGAACTGAACAAAACAGCTCACAACTGTCGAAAGATGCAAAGTGCAATAGCCTAAGTAAACAATTCACCCTATGAAAGGTGCATGGTGTATGGTCCGTGTTGTACGGTGCAATATCCTAAGTAAACAATACACCCTATGTCTTGTTGAGTCTCGTCCAATGTCTTGTTGAGTCTTGTTTACTCTTGTACCCGAGACGCTCGTTCCAATGTATAAATCGGGCATAACAAGAGCACCCTGGTACATCAGAAACACTGACATACACAAAGACTTACGAATAGAAACAATAGACAAGTTCATACGAGACAAGGCATTAAAACTATTCGACATAATCGACAGACATTCTAACAGCACCCTTGCTGTCTTAAGATTCCAAGAACAAAGAGAAAACGATTTCTACTTAAACCTAAGAGCATTAGGATACCAAAGTAGCAGACCTACGAGGGACCGACAAATAGCCTAAAATATAACATAGAGAAAAAGGAGAGCGTATGAACGCACACTGAGAGGAAGGGAGTCAAAGTGCAACCGGCACTAGCTCCAAAAATATAACAGTTCTCTGCTGCCTTCCCAATGGCAACATCCATTTGCCATATGTTATTTTGGCTGACGGGGCGTTTGCCTTACACTCGACATAATGAAGCCCTATTATTGGAATCACGAATTAGGCTCATCACCAAGAGTTTTTAATCAAAATCATTCGAGTGCGCTTGTTGTGGTGGAAAACACGTTTGGCATAATGGCCAGTGCGTTTAGTTTTTGGTGAACCTATCGCCCTTGATGCTAGGAAGGCATCGATAGTGACGATGGCATTTGTGTTGTTGCATAACATGGTAAGGAAGAGCAATACGTCCTGTGAGATTTATTATCCAGACAATTCAATGGATATTTATGAGAATAATGAATTAGTCCAACCTGGTGCATGGAGAAAACAGTTTCATGCTACTACAAGTAAAATCTAATTTCGCACAATATGTGTATGAAAATATTAATTGAACAAAGTTGCGCTTTTAATCCGTTCGAGTGAAATAATTTTGTGAAGGTCTTTGTAAAGATACATTTCAGTTTAATAATTTCACAATCAAAGAAAATATAGTATTCAAAAGCTTAAATTTTAAACAAAAACTGATGCCAACCGCTTCACTTTAGCCTTTTAATTTATCGGAAATTTGAAAACTTGGACACATAATAGACAAATTACATAGCGTAATTTTTTACAATATATTATTACTTACAGGCTTTTCCTTGAAAGTTCGTATTCATTTGGTGCAATTATTGTTATTTTATATCTATGTAGTAATTTTTTTATGGTAATTTCCAGTTTACCCTTCCCTCATACTAGAATTAAACAATAATTGCGATGAAAAAATTAAATTCAATGTTAACTATACATTAATATAGACTTTGATATTATTTATGCAGAAAAGTGAAGAAAAGATTTTCAAAACTGATATAGTTTTCGGGAAAAAATATTCGTTGCAAACAGAGTATAGCAGATAAACAAATTTATTTGGACATAGATGTATGTGAAGGTACATGATGTTTAGGAAATAATTCGTAAAAATAATACCCTTGCAAATATATAACAACAGATGAATTTTTCTATTCCAAATTCGTAAAAATATTAGGTAATGCTGTATGCTTCCAGTCCATTAGGTAATGCTGTATGCTTCCTGAACAGGTAATTTATATGAGCAACTAATATACTTTTTCACCGAAAGCTTTTAATGAATAGGATGGCGGACTTCTACTGGTTGAGACACCCCTTGGGAAAATAAGTTTTGACATAATTTTTTTCTGCAGGTACTCGTTTAGTTACTCAATCATTCGTTTTAATTATTGCTGCTGTTTTGAGTTTTTGTTTTTTCTCAAACATAATTTGTGTAGCTATGTACATATATATAAAAATGTATCAATGATTGCCTAAAATATCGTAGGCTATTAAATGAACCGTAATATTTTCAATAAAAAATTGAATACCTTCATATGAAGTATTTGTTGAAAAGAGATGAATTTGATTATGCGATCAGTTTTGCTGAAAACAGCCAAATTCAGGATACAACAGCTAATAAAACGTCTACATTAGTTTAATTTCCATCAAACCGATGTTTTCCTACCGAAATTTGATTTTTCACTAAAATTTCAGAAATAAAAGTATTTTTTAAGCATACTTGGTGTTTTTGAAAGCACATTAAAGTATACATATAGGCTATAAAAAATTCAATAAGGGCATATCAATTTTGTATTTAAAGTAAACAGAAAATAATTTGGATATCCGGCTAAAATGTATTCCAAGTGTACGAAGTGTTTCCAGGTGAAATAAATCGCCGTTCTTGAAAATTCAAATATTCACTCAATTTTCTTGACTGTAGTATGTATGTAAAGAATCTAGAAAACTTAGTAAATATTGCAAATTTTATAAATGGTGATTTTTTTCATATGGAAACACATGCGTACAGTTAGAATAGATTTTAGCCCGATATCCAAAATATTGTATGTTTTGTTTGAGTGCAAAATTGTGATGCGCTTACTGGAAAACCCTGTATGCATACTTGCCACTGAAGAGCAAGTAATTACAGTTGTTTTTAATAATATATAAATAAATTTTTATTGTAAAAAAAATGTTTTATGTGAATATTTAATCCTTACAAGATTAAACGTGTTCATCTGGCTTGAGCATTTATATACTTATATCCCCTAAAATTACTTCCATGGCATCCATATAACATCCCAAAACATCCATATAGGGTGATATATATCATCCGCTCCGGACCCCGCAGTGAAAGAAGCCTTTTTGCGCCTCAAATGCTGGCGAAATGTGGCCATTAATGACTCATTTTTTAGTGTATTTACTGTCATGTTCATGACATGCGACAGCCTTATCTATGCATCATTAACCTGGAAACAAAATAAGTACGAACATTAATTAAAGTGTAAATATGATCAGTAGAGCTCGAATAGCTATGCATGGAAAAACGCTGAACTATGCATGGAAAACCGCTGAAATATGCATGCAAATATGGAGGAAAAATCAATAAAATATGCTCATTAATATGCAATTAATTGAAAGCTGGGCTACTATGCTTAAATGTTTTTTTGCTTGTTTATCATCATCGTGTTGTCTTTTCGTCTATTTTCTTTATGTTTTTGAGTATTTTTCTTCAAATTTTTGTCCCTGCTACCATTAGAAAATGAGCAGGGATCAAAAATTGAAGACTTACAAAAACACACACGATAAAACAGCACATTGAAGGTAAACAAACATGAAACAGTTTCAAAAACAAAAAATACCTCCCATATTCAATAAAATAATCAGTTAAATTGTCTAATGCTTCCAGCCCCTGGACACGGACGGTATAACTTTCCATTAGCCCCTCCAATCCTCTCGCGCACAAAGCACGTTAAAGTTGCCTTTCCGACCTAATTGTCAAATTGGAGCGAAGCTACTTGGATTTGACCAGGGCTGTGTTCAATGTGCATGCTATAGCTGCTCCAAAAGCATAGCGTAGCATCACTTTAGCAAGTGTCAAAATTTGCAGTAGCTAGGTGAAGCAGCTACACGGAGAGAAAAGAGTAATGAAATTATACAAAATTTGCAATTAATTTTATTGCAATAGTAGTAATTTTTTGCCCCATTACCTTTGTAATCAATTGCACTACACATTTTACTACTTTGTTGTGAATTATGTATACATGAATGTCTCTACTACAGCGCAATGAACATGTGTGAGTTGTAGTATGTAGTGGAATTGACTATTATTTGAAGGAAAATAGTAAATTTTCATCAAATTTGTAATAACATTCAAGTTTTCACATCGAATTTTCGGAATAGTAAATTTTATTATCCACTGTAGTAAAAATCATTGCCGAAATTTCTCTCCGTGTATGGATATTGGATAGCCAAGAGCTGCTACGAAATTCAGCCTTTGCACAGGAAATTCAAAAATAGTTTTGTTTCAACTTTAGTATGGAACATACTTTTACGGTAGCCTGTTTGAAAAAAACGACAGAAAAACGACATAGAATAACGACATAAAAAAGCGACATAAAAAAGCGACATAAAAAAGCGTTATCAGAGAGCGTTCCACGAACATTGGCTGTGTTGGTGTGTGCTTGGTTGCTATAAATAGAGTGAGGGTGGGGGTCCAGGGGGGCGAAGCCTAGCGAAGTTTTTAAGAAAATGTTTAAGAAAATTTTTTGAAAATTTTTAAGAAAATTTTAAGAAAATTTTTTGAAAAAATTTTTTTAAAATTTTTTTGAGAAAATTTTTAAGAAAATGTTTAAGAAAATTTTAAGAAAATTTTTAAGAAAATTTTTAAGAAAATTTTAAGAAAATTTTAAGAAAATTTTTAAGAAAATTTTTGAGAAAATTTTTGAGAAAATTTTTAGAAAATTTTTTGAAATTTTTAAGAAAATTTTTAAGAAAATTTTAAGAAAATTTTAAGAAAATTTTTAAGAAAATTTTTAAGAAAATTTTAAGAAAATTTTAAGAAAATTTTGAAAAAAATTTGTAAGAAAATTTTTAGAAAATTTTAAGAAAATTTTTAGAAAATATTAAGAAAATTTTTAAGAAAATTGTTAAGAAAATTTTAAGAAAATTTTAAGAAAATTTTTAAGAAAATTTTTAAGAAATTTTTAAGAAAATTTTAAGAAAATTTGTAAAAAATTAAAATTAAAAAATTAAAATTTTTAAGAAAATTTTTTGAAAATTTTTAAGAAAATTTTTTGAAAATTTTTAAGAAAATTTTAAGCAAATTTTTTGAGAAACTTTTAAAGAAAATTTTTAAGAAAATTTTTTGAATTTTTGGAAAATTTTTAAAAAAATTTTCTTAAAAATTTCCTTAAAATTTTTCAAAACATTTTCTTAAAAATTTTCTTAAAAATTTTCTTAAAAATTTTCTAAAATTTTCCTAAAAATTTTCTCAAAAATTTTTAAGAAAATTTTTAAGTAAATTTTTTGAAATTTTTTGAAAATTTCCAAAATATTTTCAAAAAATTTTCTAAAAATTTCCAAAAAAATTTCTCACATTTTCTCAAAATTTTTTTAAAAATTTTCTAAAAATTTTCAAAAAAATTCTAATAATTTACTTAAACATTTTCTTAAAAATTTCCTAAAAATTTTTTTAAAAATTTTCTTAAAAATTTTCAAAAAATTTTCTCAAAAATATGTTCCATATTTTTCATGTTTTAGCCTGGTAAAAATGCGAATCGCAAAGCGATTCGCATTTAAGCCCCCCTGGCAGAAAAAGAGCAAGAAAATAATCGTTGAAAATTTGATAATACAGGAATCAGTGCACCCGGCCTTTTACGCTTCATGCTCGCCTTCTAAAAACTCAAGACGAGCTGCGCTGTGTACATGCCAACTAAAAACTCGAGCTGAGTTTAAGTGTTGAAAAGCCTGTATTTAATTTATGCTGTCACTATTTTCAAATTTATTCCTCATCTCCTGTGTCACAAAAGCGCAAAAACTTCTTTTCATTTCAATTTCCAATTGAAAATGACGTTTAAACTGCATGTCAGCTGTGTACGCACGGCCATTTTGCCTTAGCTACTTTCTTGCTATCCTCCAGACTGCGAGCAGCAAATAGCTGCTACCTTAGCAGCTATGCCGGAATCTTGGTCAGCCCGACTGACAAATAGCAAGCAAGAGAAAGTAGCTAATTCGTGACATTGGACAGCCAGAGCTGCTAAAATAGCAGCGAATAGCTGCTATAGCATGCACATTGAACACACCCCAGATTTGACAATGAGTAGGTCGAAAATTTCTACCATCCCCTTCAATGTAAATCTTATGGGCATGTCCACTCCATTTCTACTACCTCACTGAATGCTTCAAATACATATTGGCCGAGGCCAGGCGAGCCGAAGTCAGACGAGACCGGCAACATGTGGAATAAATTTGACAGCTCGTCACGAATCGCCTTGACTCGTGCCCAAATCCCATTCCGATCGGAAATCGCACGAGCGCCGACGAGCCCTGTCAAAGTCGCTTGTCTGGACCGTCCACACATTCGGGCTCGTCAGATTTTGCCTGGGCTCGGCCAATATGTATTTCCCACATAACAACTATGGGGGGCCCGTAGTCTCGTTTTACCGCGTAATATATATCTTTTGCTTCGTTTAAAAAAATAAAGACATAAGTCAGTTCTCGTTTCTTAGTTTCGGTTGATTGAGCGCATATATTTCATAAACAACAAAATAGTTCAAAAATGAACAAACATGATCTGGGTGGGATACAAAGATTTTCACGGCAAAGATAGGCCAGTATTTGGAAGATTTTTGCATTTTCTTATCATTTTAATTGCATGTTTAGGAAAAGTTTCTAATAGCAATGGGGGCACGCAGTCGAATTTTACTCTCATTGTTAAATTCATTTTATAAAATTCATATATATTGAACAACTTCCGCGATATATCAACAGTTTAATAAGGTCAAATATGGAAGTTTAAATGTAAACTTACAATTTTTATTGGAAATATGCGGCAAAAACAGCCAATATCCATCCCAGACACCTTCAAGCGGTGACCCTTTTGCATGATAAATATGACTTAAAAATCAATAATATTACAATTTACATTTACATTAATCTTATCTTTGTGCGAATCGCCTTTCGGATTCCAAATGGATTCCTCGCTTCGATAAGCATCAATAAATTTGAACATTTTTTCATTCCCCCTGTTCGCATTTAGCCTAAAATAAGAAAAAGATTAAAATTTGGAAAATAATGTGCATCAAAACTTACCTTAACCTTTCATTGACAGATTACAAACAATATCAGCTGTAATCACTTCAATTTGTATTACAACCGGCTGATCATTGGAAAGTTAATGCTGTATGCTAAATTAAATCGTTGATTTTAGAAAGAAATAATTGTATTGGAAATGACATGTTATAACAGTAAAAGCGGTAGATTTACCGAATTTTTCATATAGAATTTTTCTAGTCCTTTGCTAAAAGTTCGTTAGTTTCCGAATTGGAATTGTGATCGGTGTCGTATAAAATTTGCTTTGAATTGGATTTGGTGGAATTGTTTGAATTCGAATAGATGTTCAATAAAGCACTTCGAATTGAATTTGTGGAATTGTTTGAATTCGAATAGATGTTCAATAAAGTGCTTCGAATTGAATTTGAAAACGTGTGAATTTGAATTGATAATTGAATTAGTAATCGAAACATTTTGGTCCTTCGAACCGGATAAGTGAATTCTCTGCTCCGGGCTATAATATTTTGAAAATAGAAATTAGAAAATAGAAACTAGACATTTGCATTTAAATCGTGTGTGCGCTAGTGCAGTGAAAGTGTAATTCAGCGAAAATAATCGCTGCAGAGGAATTGCCAGCTGGGTAAGTCCCAAAAACGTATTCCTTTGCATGACCATCCTTGTTTTCTTTTCTTCTATCATTTACAGTAATATCTATTCAATTTATTCAAAATTTAAAATTAATCTTTAAATCTACCGATCTTTAATTTAAAATCTTACACATCTATATAATACATTTAATTTACATATAATTTATCTACATCATCTAAATATAAAACTATCTACTTCATTGATCTATAAATTATCTTTTATCACCTACAAGTGATAAATATATACTCGAATAAATAAAAAAAAAGTCTAGTGCATCAGAACCGCTAGAAAACTAATTTTCGAAGAAATTGTCTTTGAGTGACAAAAAAGTGTGGAAAGACGTAATACACTGTTTTGTAGAATCATATCAACTATTCCTTATCCAAAGCAACAAAACTCAACTATAACACAAACGATGAAAATGTTTAGTGCTGGCAACACTTTCCCAACGAAGCAGCAATAAGTTTACCTTAACAAGCTAGTACCTAAATTAACTAAGCCTTTATCAGCTTATGTCCTCGCAGGATTTCATCGAAAATTTCAGCGGTCAAACGTTGTTTGAGGCAGCCATCCAAAAAATGTTCAAAACTCGGAAAATTTAAAAATTGATTCCTTATTTTTATTGCAAATGCTTTGTATATGAGAAAGTAATTTGAAACATCTATTGGTGCAATATTTACGGAAATGGCTAATGCTGGTTAGCCCGTGTCAGCAGCAAAGCCAAATACATACCAAATCTGCTTCACGTTAAGTTAAACCCAACCAGTAAATTTCGTTTCGATTGAATCACTGCGCTGGAAGTTATACGGGTGAAAAGAATTTTAGGGTAACCACCCTCAAAACTTTTCAAATTTTTAAAGCGTTAATATTTAGTAATGGTAATTGAATTTGATCACGGTTCCCTTGTTGTCTATAAATCAGCATAGACAACGTATATCATATCTACAGCTTATCGAAGCCGAGCATATTGAAACGGGAAACTCGATCGTTTTGCGGAATCAGCCTCCGAAAGCAGAATCAAATTGGAATTGTTTTTGCGGGATGATTAAAATTGAACAACTTTTTATCAACATTAAAAATTTTAATCTACATTGAAAATTCTATTTTGACAAAGTGGTTTCGAAAGTTTGCACTGCTTCTCACCAGACACCAGCACACAGTGCATACTTGACTGGCGTGACCACTTGCAGGTGGAAATCATTACATTTTTATTTATGTTAGTTGTGACAAATTTTAACATCTCCGACTTATATCCATGGATATAATTTTACTTAGTAAAAGTAATTGAATTTGATCACGGTTCCCTTCTTGTCTATAAATCAGCATAGACAACGTTTATCATTTCTACAGCTTATCGAAGCCGAGCATATTGAAACGGGAAACTCGATCGTTTTGCGGAATCAGCCTCCGAATCATCCCGCAAAACCAATTCCAATTCGTTAATATTTGTTGTTAATTTTCATTGCAGGATCGTTCGCATTTGCAAATCTAATGACATAATCGCTTAGTAAAGAAATCAAACAAAAAAAATTTTCTTAAAAATTTTCTTAAAATTTTCTTAAAAATTTTCTTAAAAATTTTCTTAAAAATTTCAAAAAATGTTCTAAAAATTTTCTCAAAAATTTTCTTAAAAATTTTTTTAAAATTTTCTTAAAAATTTCTTAAAAATTTTCTTAAAAATTTTCTTAAAATTTTCTAAAAATTTTCTTAAAACTTTTCTTAAAAATTTTCTTAAAATTTTCTTAAAATTTTCTTAAAAATTTTCTTAAAAATTTTCTTAAAATTTTCTTAAAAATTTTCTTAAAAATTTTCTCAAAAAAATTTTCTAAAAATTTTTTCAAAACATTTTCAAAAAATTTTCTTAAACATTTTCTTAAAAACTTGGCGCTACGTGCCTCGCCGGGGGGCCTCGCCCCCCTGGACCCCCTCCCTCACTCTATTTATAGCAACCAAGCACACACCAACACAGCCAATGTTCGTGGAACGGTTTCTGATAACGCTTTTTTATGTCGCTTTTTTATGTCGCTTTTTTATGCCGTTTTTCTATGTCGTTTTTCTATGTCGTTTTTTTCAAACAGGCTACCGTAAAAGTATGTTCCATACTAAAAATGCCTTGCCTATTTTTAGGCATCCTGCACCCACACTCGGCTCAGAATTTCCAATTCTTTATCATAAACAAGCTAAAAACATAATAAGTTTTCATTCCCAAGTATTTATTTCAACAAAACTTTACACTGCTTGGAAATATAGGAGTACCTGAAAATTCACTAAAACGCTCGCCGCCGCCAAAAAGTTTAGGATATCTGAATTCTAGCAAATTATGGACCTACCTACTATAAACGTCTACGTCCGCCGAAAATTTCAGCTCAATCGGATCGGCCACTCCAGAGATTATCTCGGAAAATCATTTTGCTAATATATATAGATATATATATATATATATATATATATATATATATATATATATATATATATATATATATATATATATATATATATATATATATATATATATATATATATATATATATATATATATATATATATATATATATATATATATATATATATATATATATATATATATATATATATATATATATATATATATATATATATATATATATAAGTTAACTCTTCCCCCTTGAAAAACGATAGTCCACTATCGTCTAGAAGTAAGGCAGATTATTAAATCTGAACTGGGCTTGATTCGGTGTTGCTGGGCATGTTACGATTGCTGTAGTCGTTGTTTTATTATTTATCGTATTGTCGATCGATGTTTTTGCATAGTTTTGTCGAGTGTAGGATCTCCAGATGAGGTAGGCTGATGCTGTTATTGTTAATAGCATAATGATACCATAGATGGTGTACTGGTGAATACTGTTTTCGATTTTTAGCATTTCGATTGTTTCTGTGTTGTTGATCCGTAGTTCATCCAGCATCTCAACTGGTAGCTGTTGTCCATGGATTTCGCCTTCCGGTGCATGTTGGAGTATGGCTGGTAGCGCGTGGATGGTCGACATTTCGTGTGACTCGTAATTTTGTCCATTTACCGTTACTGAATAGTTGTGAAATTTAATCTGAGATTTCCTCGATGCTGGGGATATGTGATCCGCTGACTTTGTTGCATGTAGCATTTGAACTTAGTAGCAATTTTGGAATACAATTTGATTTGCTTATGTCTATGATGTCAGATTCTTTACATATAAATTGATTTACATATATTTTTGATTGGCTTTACATATATTTTTGATTGGCTTTATTAATATTGTTTCGTAATTTTGTTCTCTAGTTATGGGAATATTTATTATATAAAGTATTGATTCGTGATTGGTTATAATTTTCAAATCTGCAAGTTCAAGTGCTTCCTCTATTGTTGAAAAGGGTAACAATTCTTTGTTAAGTGTTTTAGTTGCAAGGATTAGAGAATTGAAAGGATTAGAGAATTAATTACTCCTAGTTTTGCCTTATGTATGGCATAGTTGATGTTTTTGAGTTCTTCTTTTATGATATTAATTTTGCTTTGTACTTCTAAAATTACGCTATTTTCTGCCTTTTTTTCCTCTCTTAATAATTTTTGAATTTCGTTCGTTATTTTCGTTATTTTTTTTATTTGCTGAGTATACAGTTCGTTTATAACTACTTGTTTATTGTTATTATTCAAAACATTGGTAATCTTTTCTTGAATCGTTATTAAGTCTTCATGGTCAGGACTTCCGGCTATCCATTTCCATGCGGAGCCGAGAAAATCGAGTGATCTTTTTACTTTGCGGGGTCTCAGATTCTGGATCATGGATTCGATTTGGTGTAATTCGTGTGTTAGGTAGCGTGAACACGGATGGTGTTGGACTATTGAAAGGTTAAGAATAGGCTGAATGTCTGCGATGAATCGTTCGTATTGGTCCAGGTCTATAACGTGTATTATCTTGAAGTTTCCGTTCTTGATGAAATATGCTGGGGTCGTCAGGAAATATGTTCGTTGATGGGCCTTGGGATATTTCTCCGTTTGTTTGAGTCGACGTAGGGTCCTTACTGTGGTGGAGTAAAAGTTAGTCTAACTCAACTGTGGAGAATGGATTGTACCGTTATTCTACCTACCAAAGCGGCGAGGCCGCAGTTAATGATGGCACCATGTCAAAGCTAGTCTTAGACATTTGCCGTGCTTAGTTAATGCTTTGCAAGTATAACCTCGCAAGAGCAGAGACTCAATAGAATAAAACAGTGTATTGCACGCTTACTCAAATGAATCTATTTTTCAAACATTCTTACCACTCCTTATATACAATTTTTACAAAACATTACAAACATAACTTAACCTATTTTATTATCTAAACTCAGCATGCCCTGAAATAAATCAATAACGCATAAATTTCCCATGACACAATATTCTATATGAATCACATGTGTTCTACTTTCTCACGCTACACTTGACCCATATTTCTAGCGCCACTCAATCAACATGTACAAGATTTATCGCCATGTGCGCTTATTCACACTGTAACCAAAACATATCATATTTGTGTCGCGTGCCATGGTGACACATAATTTATTATCGATCGCAACATGACTCTGTACTGCATTTGAATATACCATATGGCATAGATATTCACGGTCGCTACTCGGAAACCTGATATGGTCAGTTGAGCGCAAATGTATAGCATTGTGTGGTCTGCTATTACGTAGACAATGTTAGTGAACTGCATGGTGTTCTATTTTGACTTGTTTGTTTTGCTTTGATTTATTTCATGCATGTTGATGTTATATCATTACACTTTTACCCTTGTTTTTGATTAGGGTTCATTTGCAAAAAAAAATGAAGACTAATCACAAACATTAGGTTTAATAGTCCCAGAAGGGGTTTTTACAATAATATTCTCTTATCGTTAGTCACAAACAAAGTTTATCATTCTTAATGTAACAAAATTTCTCTATTTGTAGGTTCAATATTTTTTTTTGTGTAGTCACAATAATGCTTACTTAGCTTAACTTAACATAATGCGTATCATTCTGAACGTTTTTATTACAAAAAATTTTTTTTTTTTTTTATATGTAGGTTCGTATATATATTTTTTTTTATTTAACTACATTGTCATTTATGTTGCATGTGTCGTAAGGTTTTAATCTGTTCTTATGTACTAATTTACGGTTTCCTGCTATGTCTAAAGTGACATTACAGTGATCCATGTCCAATACTCTATATGGACCTTTATATGGTGGTTGATGTTTCTTTCTATTTTCATTTTTCAAAAGTACTAAATCTCCTATTTTAGGATTCAAAGAATGTATATTTGTTTGGTTCATTGTTCTTTTGATTTTAACTTTTTCAATCAAACTTCGTGCTCTATTGATCGACATCCTCAATCTTGCCTTCAACTCGTTGGCATAATCATCTAAATCGTAAATTACATCTTGATTATCAACTATGTCATTTGGTAAGTATGGAAGTTTACCGAAAATCAATTCAAATGGAGTGTAGTTTGTATCTACATTTGGGGTTGTATTGTACGCAAATGTGTAATATGGAACCCATTTGTCCCATTGTTGGTCATCAGCAAACGAATACATATACTCGTTTAGTACTCGATGATTCCTTTCTACTACCCCTAAAGTCTGGTGGTGATATGGTGTTGAAAATATTTGTTTTATTTTTAGCAAATCACAGATGTTGCTCATAAGCTTATTTGTAAATTCAGTACCTAAATCAGACTTGAGTATTTTGAAATGTCCATACTTTAATATAAACTCATTAACTATTCCTACAGCTATGGTTTGTGCTTCTTTATTCTCTATTGGGAACGCTACTACAAATTTAGTCAGTTCACATTGTAAGGTTAATATGTATCTATATAAATACATCGTTCAATATGTACAAAATATGTATCATATAAATACATCGTTCAACGTGTCGTGACGCAAAGTGACAATAGTGCTGACTAAAATCCACATTTCACAGTGTAATCAATATATTATATCCCTAGTATTGTGCTTTATAGTTAATATCTATACCGTGGCTTCGATCGACTCTTAGCTCTTTCAATTTCCGACGGCCTATTCTTGAGTTTTTCGCCGTTTTTGTGAATCCCCTTCAGCCTAACGTAAAATAATTTAATCTCAAGTTCGCGCAATTTTCGATCATTATCGCAACTACAGCGAAACTCCGAGAGGTCGACTCGGT
Source organism: Nemotelus nigrinus (assembly GCA_947369275.1). Taxonomy (NCBI): domain Eukaryota; kingdom Metazoa; phylum Arthropoda; class Insecta; order Diptera; family Stratiomyidae; genus Nemotelus; species Nemotelus nigrinus. The sequence continues at coordinate 111,529,827 of OX376373.1, forward strand.
TTCTCTGCGGTTCTTGCTTGAGATTTTTTTTTCGCATGTACACATGAAAGTGCTATTTGACCCAATTACCTTTCTTCGAAATTTTTTGCTTAAGTGAAGTGTTGATTTTCTGATTTTCTAAAACAGTTAAAACAGTTATTTTTGAAAAACTGTTAAATTTTCGTGTACTGTTCAAATTGACGTTTGTGTCATTCTAATTCATTTTTATATTCGTCACATATTAACTGCCCGTGGTTCGACTGTAGTGACGCGGTCTTACATACGAGAATCCTTCGGTTCAATCCTGAGCGCTGCCATCAGTTTTTTTCTTCAAAATCTACGTAAGAATTCATTCAATCAACAAAGTCAATAAATATTGTCCAAAAATAATAACTCCGAAGCAGCTACAAAGAACGAAATTATTTTTACTTGAACTGACGACGACAATTGATCTAATTTAGTTTGTATTTTGGACAATCGATAACTAAACACTCGTGGCTCTGCAGCTTCATCAACGGACTTCCACGCTAGTATCCCACAGATCGATCCCAGGTGTTACCCGTTTTTTCTGAATCGAATTTTCAACAAGAACGAAATTATTTTTACTTGAACTGACGACGACAATTGATCTAATTTAGTTTGTATTTTGGACAATCGATAACTAAACACTCGTGGCTCTGCAGTTTCATCAACGGACTTCCACGCCAGTATCCCACAAATCGATCCCAGGTATTACCCGTTTTTTCTGAATCGAATTTTCAACAAGAATTGCATATCTTTGGGCGCTTTTTTGACCAAATCAGCATACGCTACAAAACAATGAATTTCAAATGCAGCCTAGATAACTGCTTTGCTTTTGATAACACGTTAAAATTTGTGACTTGCAAAGCTTTCTGCAACAGAAAATTGCATGGCGCTTGCATGGGCGCTCCAAGGGATTGGTATCATCCCTATTTAGACAATCATTTCATATGTACAGACTGCCAAAATGTCGAGCGACTCATGAAGAGTATGTATGATAGCCTAATCAGCTTTATTGGAACGTTGAATGCTGAAAAGGATCATTTGATTTCCAAACAGCAAGCCCAGACAAAAGCAAATGAGGAAATTCTAATCGAACTAACACAACATTTTGATGGTTTTACGTCAGCAATTTCCGCGTCAAACAACAACAACAGCAATAACATAAACGTCGCGAATTCTTTCGACACGTTGGATGAAAAAATTGATAAGTTAGCGGACAAAATGGAATCCATTGCTGCACTATTCTCATCCGCCAAAAAATCAAGTAACAGTTCCCAAGCTAGCAGCACCGATATACTAGAAAATATAGAGTTAAAAATGACGAGTATGATGAAACCACTTATTGATTCGATAACAGATGCGTTCTCTGCACAACAATTAAAGTTTGAAGAATTGAGCAGCCAACTCGAAAGTTTGAGGGGCGCCCAGCAGACCCTGATCGATGATAATATCAAACATATTGCGTTGAACGAGCAGTCACTACACCAGGAACTGCTGATGGTAGATCATAACAGTTCGTCAAGCATCTCAACAAGCTGTAAGAAGATATACACGCAGGACAAGGCTTCTTCACCTATAAAAGAGTTGATAAACAGCACTGCACCAACAGCTCCATGCTCTAGTTTACGTTTGCCCTCAGACCCCGAAGCCGCATCGATCTACAAATTCGGTACCTTTTGGTCCAAGCACGACTGGGCCACTCGCCTACAAAAACTTAAGACAGCTAACACGAACAATCATGTTGAGAAAGCATGCTCCAAACTGCCTATCAAAGTAAACCGAATGGCATTCTACGTAAATAAAGTTCCTCACAATGCTGATGATGGATGGCTGGGAAGACTTCTTGAAGCTGATTTCTGCATCACCGATTACAATATCGAACAACTACCCCAGCGCAAATGTAGATCACCTAAGCGGTACAAGGTTTTTATACCAACTAAATATGCCTGGCTCTTTATCGATCTCAATGGAAATAGCGACAGGTTCGACTGGAAAGGAATCACGTTCAGCCCTTGGAAGAAAGTCAGCAACAAAATTAGCAGTAAGAAAAAAAAGAATATTGTAAAGAAAAAATGTATATATCCAAATGTCCCTACCTGCGATATCCCCTTCAACCACAAACCTTACTCCTTATCTTCTCCTAAACCTCTTCTTCTCAAAGATACTGATCCTCTGCCTCCCACAACTTCACGAGACCGCCTCTTTAGCGGTCCGTTCAATGTTACTACTAACCGTACCAAGATGCTGAAATCACTTGATTCTAGTATTTCCTTTTCCTCTTCTCTAAAAGCTTGTAACAGCGCGGCGAATATAGGCCCATTGAGAAACCATAACAAAGGGACTGCAAATCTTGCATCCACTGCGGCAACGGGAACTTCAATATCGAATGATAACTTGGCGACTTCTGCATCTCCTCAAAGACCAGACCAATCTGTTAGGAATTTTTCCTAACAAAACACACACAAACCTCAAACTGTTTTACCACAATTGTGGTGGTATGAGAGGTAAACTATCTAAACTTTTTCTTGACGCCAAATCATGCCATTTTAATTTATTTGCCTTCACTGAAACTTGGCTTAATGACTCACATACAAACGAGGAAATTCTTGACAGTAGCTGGACCATTTACAGAGATGATCGCGACTACTGCTCTACAGGCCAAACGCGAGGAGGTGGTGTCTTAATTGCTGTGAGCAACAAATTTTCAAGCAAACGCATCGATACCACACCAAACGTAATGTTCCAGCACTTAATTGTTCAAATCTCTTTGAATAATACATCGATTTACATTGGTGTAGTTTATATTCCACCCAGATCCGACGAATCGGTATACGACCATTTATGCGAATCTGAATCTTCCTTCGTATCATCCCTAAACGAAAAGGACAAAGTTATATTCCTGGGAGATTTCAATCGCCCCAATCTATATTTCATTCCCGATGAAAATGACACTTACCTGCTCCCTGTAAACCTTTCAGATCGCAACGACTTTAACCTTATGAGTACCTTCTATGGCAATGATTTGCAGCAAGTTTGTCCGGCTCCCAACCAAAACGGTAATTGGTTAGATCTTGTGTTCACTAACGCTTATGACGAGGTAGTGGTAAGTCCAACTAATGACATAGAGCATCTTTTTTGTAATAGTTCGCACCATTCAGCACTCTCAGTTGAACTTGCCACTCCTGATTCTACTTACTTAAGAACGTACAATAATTCAATTGTATATGACTTTCGTAATGCTAATTATGAAAGCATTCACCATTTTCTTGACTCTATAGATTGGACGAATATTCTTTCAACTTTAGACCTTGAGGAAGCCATTTCTACTTTTTACAATAATATATTTGACGCCGTTGAGAGATATGTACCAAAGATAAAGAAAAAGAATAAACTCTCTGAACCATGGCTTGATAGGGACCTTAGGCATTTACGGAATCGTAGGAACAAGCTTTATAAGCGAATTAAAAATAATATTGACGTTAGTTCGGCTATTCAGGAAGAATATAACGAAATTGCTAAGCAGTTTTTAACGAAGTCCCACGAGGCTTATGACAACTACATTAAGACTACCGGCGAAAATATAATCCGCGACCCGAAAAAATTTTATGATTTTGTAAATGTGAAGCGGAAAACTACTGGTTATCCATCATCGATGTTCTTTAATGATATCACTTCTTCCTCTCCTAATGTGATTTGTGATCTATTCGCAGATAATTTTCAGAATATTTTTATTGCTACTGACTCATCAAACTCACATCTTCCTTCGTCCCATTCTAATCCTACAGCTTTTATCAGTCACTTAGAAATTACACGTGACGAAATACGTAAAGCTATTTCGGAACTCGACTGCAACAAAGGTCCAGGGCCAGATCTTCTTCCTCCAACTTTCTTGTGCAAATGTGTAGAGCAGCTTATAACTCCCTTTCATATTTTTTTCAACAGATCACTTTCGTCTGGAGTTTTCCCATCCTGTTGGAAACTTTCATATGTCACACCCATCTTCAAAAATGGTGATAGACGCTGTATCGGAAATTATAGAGGTATTGCCATCTTATCTTCTATTCCGAAACTTTTTGAAAAGATTGTCTACGATAAACTTTCTCCACTTGTTGACTCCCGACTGAACGAGCAACAACATGGTTTTAGAAAAGGTCGCTCAACTACCACAAATTTGACAGTCCTAATCTCAGACGTCCTGTGTAAAATGGAGAAAGGATACCAAATTGACGCAGTCTATACAGACTTTAGTAAAGCTTTTGACAGAGTTGACCACCCTACCTTAATTCTAAAGCTACTGAAATTCGGACTTGGTGGGTCTTTGCTTAGCTGGCTGACTTCTTATCTTGGAAATCGAACTCAGCTGGTAAAATTTCAAGGACTTTTATCGAAAAATATTTCTGCTACCTCTGGTGTACCACAAGGTAGCCATCTTGGCCCACTTCTCTTTAATATATTTATTTCTGACCTATCTGACGTCCTATCAAATATACCTCATCTACTTTATGCCGACGATCTCAAAGTCTATCATATCATTAAATCTAAATCCGATGCACTCTTTCTCCAGTCCAAACTTGATTCACTTGATCATTGGTGCAATGAAAACAAGCTCTCTCTCAACATTGCTAAGTGCCAAGTTATAAGTTTCTCCCGAAAATGCACCGTCTCACATAACACATACTTCCTCGGGAATAAGTTGTTAGCTCGAGTTGATAACGTTGTCGACCTTGGTGTTGTCTTGGATGAGCGACTCCGCTTCACCTTGCATTATGATAAAATACTTTCCCGGGCAAACAAACAGCTAGGCTTCATCAAAAGACGTGCCAAGGAATTTCGTAACCTGTGGGTCACACGATCCTTATACATCTCTCTAGTACGCCCCATTCTCGAATACGCTTCCATTTGCTGGAATCCGGCCTTTGAAATCCACAGTAGCAGACTCGAGTCCATACAAAAGCAATTCTTACTTTTCGCATTGAGAGAACTATACAGCCCTTACGATTTTAATACCCTTCCTCCTTATGAGTTTCGACTGGGTCATCTAAACTTATTAACACTTGCATCTAGAAGAAAGATGCTTTCGGCCTGCTTCACATTCGACGTCATTAGAGGCGTCATCAAAGTTGAATTCCTGAATAGCAAAATAGTTTTGAATAACCCTGTAAGAAACACCAGGTCCTCTCGTTTACTTAAGGAATATCCACACTCCACTACTTACGCAGCTAATGAGCCGATAAATAGATGCTGCAGGATATTCAATAGCATAAGTAATCTGTATTCTCCAACAATCTCAAAATTATCCTTCAAATCCTCCCTTTTCAAAGCCATCCGCAACCCTTTATCCTAAGCTATATGTTCAATGTTTTATTTATTTATTTGTTATTTATTAATTTGTTATTGATTTATCTTGTTAATTATTTTATTTAATTTTTCGTTTTATTTCTATGTACTCGTAATTTCCAATTTTGTTTTTTTACTGTTTACGTTACTTGTACCTTGCTTGGTTAAGAAATAAAATAGTTATTAGATATCCTTAGTGGACCTACGGTATCTATTTGTATTGTTTCAAAACTCGTTGTTGGTGTGTCGGTTTTCATCATTTCTTCTTTTGTGTGTCACACCTGTTTGTTTATTTGACAAGGTGTGCAATTCCTTATGTGGGATTTAACCATACCGTTCATGTTTTTCCAGCAATATCTTTGTTTTAGCTTTAACAAAGTTTTGCGAATCCCTAAATGTCCTCTCTGTTCTTACTGTTCAAATGTCCTCCGTGCGGTGAATTGTGATATTCTTCTATTAATTTCACCTGTTCATCTTTATTCGTTATTCTAGCGGGTGGCTTGTATATCATTATTCGTAGCTTCATATGCGCATTATCTTTACCTTTTCGTTGCAACAGGTTAAATACTTTCTTAAATTCTTCTTTGTCTATAGACTTCAATATAATATCATCACTTGCTAATGAGAGTTCTTGGATTTTGTTACGTCTAGCAAAATCTAATAGTTTCTCCATAATCAAAACGTGTTCTGAATGTGGATTATCACTATTATTCTCATTACTTTTGTGTCTGCGGGTACCCCTATTTATTGTTAGCTTTGCATTAACGGAAACTGGTTTCACGTTAGATATATCGCTACAATATACTTTTACAATATCTTTCGTACGTACGATATCAATACTTTTATTTTCATCATTGCGCAGGATAAATTTTAACTTCATAACAGCGGTGATATCCGACAAGCTGGTGCAATCCCAACAATAGAATTGATCAGGTTCTACTTTTACGTGGTTGCTTTCGCTGCGGGTTTCTTGTTTTTTATCCTCTGTTTTCTTTGCCATGCCCCTTGTAATTGCTAATAGTCTACGCTTTGCTGTTTCATCTATACTTGGAGGTATCAATGCTTTTAAAGAGTCAGAATCCAACTCAATCCTTGACAAAGCATCAGCATTCGTGTTCATGCTGCCTTTTTTGTACACAATCGTGAAATCATAATCCGATAAGTCAACTCTAATTCTAGTGAGTTTTGATGAAGGATTTGCATGGGTGAATAAAGATACTAGTGGTCTATGGTCTGTGACAACTACGAACTTTCTTCCGTAGAGATAGGGTCTGAAAAAGTTTATGCCCCAATGTATGGCTAAAAGTTCTTTTTCTATGACTGGTTTGTTGATGTCGTGTTTTGCTAGCGACTTGCTTGCATACAATTTCACCTTGCGATAATACAGCGCCTAATGCGTAATTAGATGCATCAGTTGTTAAAATAAATGGTTCTTCGAAATTTGGATACTGCAAAATTGGTGGCTCAATTAATTTATTCTTAAGTGTTTCATACGCTTTTTGACATTCTTCGGTCCATTCAAATGTAACGTTCTTTTTCAATAGCGAGTTCAAACTTTTGGCAATTCCGGCAAAATTTGGAATAAAACGCCTGTAGTAGTTGCAGAACGCAACAAATCTGCGTACTTCATCAGCACATTTCGGAACCGGATAGTTTCTGATCGTCTCAAATTTAGATGGGTCTGTTTTAACACCTTCACTGGTTATCAAATGCCCTAAATACACTACTTCCGATTTCAAAAAGTGACACTTCCCAGGGTTCAACTTCAAGTTGTACTGTCGCATTCGCTGTAACACTTTGCGAAGATTATCATTGTGGTGCTTGACACTGCATCCAAAAACTATGATGTCATCTACGTATAGGAATGCTTCATGACTTAAACCACTCAAAGCTATCGTCAACATCCGTTGGAAACTGTTGGACGAAATCTTTAATCCAAATGGTAGTCTCTTGAATTGATAGTGACCATCACTGGTCGAAAACGCGGTGACGGGTCTAGATTCTTTCTCAAGTTCGATTTGGTGGAATGAACTAGTCATGTCCAAAGTTGAGAAATACTTCGCTCTACCGAGCCTATCTAGAACGTCTTCCAATCTAGTCAAAGGAAACTTATCATTGATGATCTTGTCGTTCAATCTACGAAAATCCACTACAAGTCTCCACTTAGCTTTACCATCTGAAGTCTTCTTCGGCACAACCAAAAGTGGTGAATTGTATGGGCTTACTGACGGTTCGACAATATCATTGTCTTCTAAGTCTCTGACTTGTTGTAATATTTCTTCGTTTTGAGCTTGAGGTAGCCTATAATTCTTAATGTAGACCGGACTATCGTCTGCCATCTGCAGCTTTTGTCTGTAGAAATTGTTTGTTGTCAACTTCTCTTCCTCCAAGTGAAAAACATCTTGATACTCTTTGATTATCTCAAGCAAACTGTCCATAGATCTTTTGTCCAAATTATCTGTATCTATAACTCCCAGCAGTTTCTCGAAACGCTTCTGATCACCTCTCTGTTGTCTTCCTGCATATACCTTGTAGTTTTTTAGTGGTTCAACCTCTACGTTGAAGTTGTTTATGACTACATCTCTATCAGTTGTGTTCAGAACCTTTACGTGTCGAACGCCTTTGGCTGGTATAATAGTGTTTCCGATGAAAACACCCTTCTCAATTTCTGCGTTCAGCATAATGCTATCCTCATCGATGCTTACATTTATCGGAACTATTGCTTCAGTTCTCGCGGATATATTAATTCCCGAATGGTTCTGACGTTTTGTATCCATGGGTAATACAATTTCTTCATCTGACACACTAAAAGAAATGGTGAATGTTTCATAATCTATTTTACTCATGAAACTAACCAATAAATCTCTACCGATAATACCGTCTGTACTAATCGGAAAATTGTCGTCTACAATGTTAAATAGTTCTGTTATCCTTTTGTTCCCAATTAATAAATCTAATTTCGAAGTACCTAAAGACGTAGTTACTTCCTTAGTAATTCCAGTCAACTTAATTTTATCCTTGTTATTCACTCTATGTTCTAACGCCTTAAATATACCTACTTTACAAATTGATACGTCTGCACCTGTATCTATTAAGAACGATAGTTGTCTATTCGCTCCATCATTATAAATTCTTACGTAATTCGTGCAGCCATCAGTTATTCTGTAAATTTTACATTCTTTACTCATGTTATTTATTCCGGGAGGTTCCTCATTTCCTCTCCGGAACCTAGGACGTTTCCCTGGTCCGAAATTACGTGTAGGCTTCTATTATTGTTATTGCGGTGATTACTATGGTTGTTGGCATATCTGTTATTCCTACGGTGATTATCTCTGTTATCATTATTATCTCTATAATGATTTGATCTGTTATCTGTCTTTCTATTAAAATTTCTATGGTTATCGTATCTTTTATTCCTAAAATCTCTTCGACTGTCTCTATCCCTATAACCATTGCTATTTCTATCATTGCCATTGCTTCTGTATCTTCGATCACGGTTACTTCTATTATTTGCGAAATTGCCGATATGCATTACGCTACTCGTAGCTTGAGATTCTAATGTCTCAATCTCTTGCGCTAATGATACTGCCTCAGCAAAAGTTTTGGGCCTAGCTGAAAATATTGTGCCTTTCAGCTGGTCATTAAGTCCACTTTTAAAGATAGTGAGTGCATAAGTATCGTTCATTTGCGCGATAACTTTCTTTTCTGGTTCCGTAGCCTGATTACCTAGCCCTTGTACTTGTAACTGATTGAGCTCATCTACCAAAGATAAAATTTTATCTTTATATGTAGTAACAGATGATCTGTTCTGACACATGTTACTGAGCATAGAATGAATCTGTGGTACCGTTTTATTGTTTCTAAACCTGCTAGATAATTCATTTTTTAAAGATTCAAAAGTGCTGATTGAGGTGTTAATCAAAGATAATCTCACATTCGCGGTAAGCTTAACTTTAGTGACGAAATCTATGAGTTGGGTTTTTCCTGAAGCGGTTAATGTGGAATTTAGTAATTCTATTATTTTCAAAAAGGATTCTAATTCCTTATACTTTCCCTCGAAAGTAGGAATTATTTTTATGGCAGTCTCTAGACTAAAGTCAGACATCTTGGCTTTGTCTTCTAGTACTTGTAAACTAGTCTCTAATTCTTCGGTGATGTCGCACTCTTGTTGGACGTCTTCCGCAGAATATCCTTGTTTACCAAGCTGTAGCCAGATTTCTCCCTCCAATATAGCTGATACCGCTTTGAACTTTAATTTTATATCTAAAACCTCAGAGCTTTCGTCATTAAAATTGCTGATTGTTTTCCTAAATTTTTCTTTACGCGCCTGTAAATCGTTCAATTTTTCTTTTAAAGTTTCAAACCTATATAAATTGTTCGAACTTTTTCTTAAATTTCTCAAAACCTGTTCGTTTTCCAAGATTAAACCTTCTAAAGTGTCCATACATAATTATTGTAAGACTGGAATTTTATAAAAAGGAACCGTACATTCATAAATAAAAGTTTTTAAAATTCATGTATTAAGACATATATATTGTTTCTATTATTGCTATACATCTATACTCCTATTTAACCTTTTAGCTACATACTCCTTATTCTTTTTATTATAAACATAGAATATCCCTAATACTATACAGAAAATTGCTGCTGTTGTTAAAGAGTGTTGATACTCCTGTATCACCGTTACCTCCTCCGTCGAGCAATTATTTCCCATTTTCTTTAAGTTCCCGTAGTCTCTTCCGGAAGTACTCCTTCTGTTGCCCAAAAGAAATTCGTACTAATCTGTGTAGTTCCGCTCGCTCGCGTTTTAACTTCGTTTTTCTGCCTCCACGTGGCCGTCTTGGTTTGGGGATGGTGTCCAAGATATCTTTTTCAGCCTTCCTTCTGGTGAATTCTTCAATTCTCCTAGGTCTGGGTCCAGGTGTAATTATTTCTGTGGGTTTGTAGTAGGATGGTGTAGTTGACACTGGCTCAGGGACGTATTCTTCTCGTTCTACCTGTCCTTCTTCTTCTACGCAGCTGCCTGAATCTTCATAGTAGATTCCAGAGTTCCGTTTATCAGGATCGCCATGAAATATGCTGGGGTCGTCAGGAAATATGTTCGTTGATGGGCCTTGGGATATTTCTCCGTTTGTTTGAGTCGACGTAGGATCCTTACTGTGGTGGAGTAAAAGTTAGTCTAACTCAACTGTGGAGAATGGATTGTACCGTTATTCTACCTACCAAAGCGGCGAGGCCGCAGTTAATGATGGCACCATGTCAAAGCTAGTCTTAGACATTTGCCGTGCTTAGTTAATGCTTTGCAAGTATAACCTCGCAAGAGCAGAGACTCAATAGAATAAAACAGTGTATTGCACGCTTACTCAAATGAATCTATTTTTCAAACATTCTTACCACTCCTTATATACGATTTTTACAAAACATTACAAACATAACTTAACCTATTTTATTCTCTAAACTCAGCATGCCCTGAAATTAATCAATAACGCATAAATTTCCCATGACACAATATTCTATATGAATCACATGTGTTCTACTTTCTCACGCTACACTTGACCCATATTTCTAGCGCCACTCAATCAACATGTACAAGATTTATCGCCATGTGCGCTTATTCACACTGTAACCAAAACATATCATATTTGTGTCGCGTGCCATGGTGACACATAATTTATTATCGATCGCAACATGACTCTGTACTGCATTTGAATATACCATATGGCATGGATATTCACGGTCGCTACTCGGAAACCTGATATGGTCAGTTGAGCGCAAATGTATAGCATTGTGTGGTCTGCTATTACGTAGACAATGTTAGTGAACTGCATGGTGTTCTATTTTGACTTGTTTGTTTTGCTTTGATTTATTTCATGCATGTTGATGTTATATCATTACATTGATTTTCGTCTGTACGAGGTAGAAGGAAACAATTTGTGAATTCGTGTAGTCCAGTATCTGTATGTTTGCGTAAGTCATGTGAATGATGAACCTGGAAGAGAAGTTAATTTCTAATTTTATCTTTATGCACAATCTTTCCAGATTCGGTTAGTATGGTCGTGTTTCTATTTTCTTTCACAATCTCTTGGGGTTAATTTTAATCCTGTCCGTTTGTTTTGTCCGGTGTCGTAGGTTGTCCGGTGTCGTAGGTTTTTATAGTCTGTCTTTTTTTGTTGTGATTTTCCATGTCCTTCGTCTGTTTTCGTTTTATTCTTTCTATGTTATTTAAGCGTGCATTCTCCAGTTCTTCGAGAGAAAGGTTGGGTATCCGGCCAAGATACAATTCTACCGGCTTCTTGCCCGTAGTTGAATGAATAGTAAAATTGTACTCATTCACCGCGCGTTCAAGAAGTTCCTCAAAGGGTCGAGGAGGTCCCTCTTGTTTTAGACATCTCATAATTTCTATGAGAGTAGAGTGCCAACGTTCTATTTGCCCGTTGACTTCACTCTTGTAGGGTGGTGTTCTGAAAAGTTTAATTTTGAGTTCGTCTTCGACCATGGATTCTAGAGCGACAGATCTGAGGGCTCCTTCGTTATCGATCACGACCATTTCAGGGATGCAGAAGAAGAATAATATGTCTCGTAATGGTCGTCTAATGTCTTCAGAAGATTTTGATGGTATTACTTTTGCCTGCACGAATTTCGTAAATTTGTCTATAGCAGTAAGTACGCGTGTCTTTTCAGTCATAAAAATATCTATGTGTACTATATGTCCGGGGTATTGAGGAATGGGGTTTGTTTGGATGTCTGTCGTATTTGTTTTGTTTGCAAACAGTACAAAGATTAACTAATCGTCTGACTTTCGAAGCCATTTTGGGAAAGAAAAAATTTTCTAATATTTGTAGGCGATTCTCCTCCGCATTCCGGTGGGCTCGTTTATACGTCCGGAGGATTCTTTCTTCTTGCTCAGCCTCATTAGGAACATCTTCAACCAGTTTTCGAGCAAACCGGATCTTATAGTCTCTAAAATGGTGAGGGTATACCGATTGGATGATTCCCAGTGTGGGTTCGTCGGTGAGTAATCCATTGATTGTATGGGGGTTCAAATATCTTTTGAAGATATCGATTATATCTTGTGCGGTAGTTTGGTCGGATAATTATATGTCGAGTGAAGTTGTCGAAAGGATTTTGAATTCGGTAGCTATTTTTGTCACCTGTTTTTAGAAGGAGTTGGTTTCTGAAGGCATTTATAGGGGTTTCAACAGTTGGTATTAAGTTTTGTCCTGAACTGACGTCGCTGTGTTCTGTCGGTGTCATAGAGTTAACCTCATTTATGTTGTGTGTCTCAGTGGTCAATAGTTTTTCTGTTTGGGAGTGTTTCGCAAGGGAATCAGCTGTGTTGAGTTGTTTGAGGGGGCTTGGAAAGGGAATCGGCGACAACGTTTGCCTTAGCCGGTTTATATCGTAGTTCGTAGTTATATTCCTCAAAGATGGATTTCCAACGCTTTAATTTGGCGTTGGTGTTCTTGGGACTGAGTGCATACGTCAACGGTTGGTGATCTGTAAATATTCGCATTTGGCTTGAACCGTATAGATAACATCTAAGAGAATTAATCGATCAGATAATCGCCAGCATTTCTTTCTCATTCGCAGCATAGTTCTCTTCAGTTTTACTGAGAGTCCTTGACAGGAATGAGATTGGTTTATTATCTTGAGATAGCACGGCACTAATTGCATAATTGGATGCGTCGGTAGTTAGTTCAAACGGTTTTCCGAAGTCTGGGTGTGAAAGGACTACGTCTTGAGATATAAGGACATTTTTAAGTTTCTCGTATGCGGCTATTGCTTCTTTGTTGATACTTGACTGAACTGTCAAAGTGATTAGACGTGTGTCGGAACAGCTGATTTTTGAAAATTTAAAACAAACACTTTAAAGCACTTTTTCGTGGAAAATTTTGCCGTTTGTGAATTATTTAGTGTTTTGATAATTGGCGAAAATCCGGATTTGGGTGACTTTTTCCTATTTCGTGCCATTTATATATTTTTGAATTCAATTTTATTAACTGTTTTTGTGAAAATTGTGTGGCTGTTATTTTTGAACGGGTGTATGAGTGGTGTGTGCCAGTGCTAAACTTTAACGAAAGATTTTAGCTTTCAGCGAACTCGAATCAAAGCTCACTTGGCAAGTTTCAATTAGTAGGGGAGAGCCGCCAAAATAAAAACCAAATGGCTAGTACAGGTGACAAATGCGGAAAATGCAAAAAGGTAGTCACTGATACCATGCCAGGTCTCCAATGTAAGGGATTTTGTGGTGATAAATGGTATCACACACAGTGTGTCAATATTGAACCGAAGGAGTATGAGGCAATTATGAAGCTTAGTGATAAAGTAAAATGGTTCTGTAAAAAATGTGACTCACTTTTTAAAAAAAACCGTGACGACCGAATCGCATCTCAAATTGATTCAGCGATGAGATTGATGCTCGACTTAAAAACGAAAGTCGATAAGTTATCAAGTACAGTCTCAAAAGAAACTGCACCTATTTCATATGCTGCAATTGTTAAAACTAATTCGGCCAACGTTGAAGAGAAGAAGAAATTCAATAAAGGGATAATAATCAAGCCTAAGAAGAACCAGGACGCGAGTATTACTATGGAGGCGATTAAATCCAACATCAAGCCAGTAAAATTAAAAACCCCAGTTCAATATACTAAACATCTGCGTGATGGAGGCATTCTTATTAAGTCGGACACCCAGGCAAACACTGATATTTTATTGAAAAACGTACATGAAACCCTGGGAAAGGATTATGATGCTCGAATGACCAAGCAAAGATTGCCTCGCTTAATAATTAAGGGGTTGGATAGAAAATATTCCACGCAAGAATTAATGGATGAAATATTGACCCTTAATCATTCGATTGACACCAACGATAGATTTGAAGTTGTCTACACAAGGCAAACTTTAAAATCGAAAAAATGGATTGCTTTTATTGAAGTAGGTGGAAAACTTTTCGAAAGATTGGTAAACCAATATATAAATATTGGCTTTGGGTCCTATTATGTTGATGAAGATCATAACATCATGCGATGCTTTAAATGCCAAGGCTACAACCATAAGACAACAGATTGCCCATCAAAGGAAGAATCATGTGCGAAGTGTGCCGGGAACCATCGGACCAGTACATGCACCGCAACATCAATAAAATGCGTAAATTGCTCCATCAAAAAACATCTACATACACAGCACCGTGCTTACAGTTTCGAATGCCCAGAATTAAAAAAGTTGATTTTGATAAACCAAAAAAAAACTAATTATGGTTATTAGTTCAAGTACCATCAATAAAGCTGAGACTTTAAATATTGTATATGCAAACATCAGAAGCATTCGGAACAAGATCGATGACATAAATGTCTACCTTTCTTCCAGGAATGATATTGATATATTAATTTTAAACGAAGTATGGATATATCGAAATGAAGAGGCATTATACACGCCAAATGGATATGATGGCTATGTCTGCTGCAGGCAATCGGGGCGTGGTGGAGGCGCAGCTATATTTATAAAAAAATCTCATATTCGGTCTAGACTGGTCATGATGACGGAAGAATACAATTCTATTATAGTGGAACTACAACTAAAAAAGGAAAAAATTAAAATCGGAACATTTTATAAAGCGCCTAATGACGACGACAGCCTTTTTCTACACCACATCGATGAACTTCTCTCGCTACATAACAAATTAATTACAATAGCCGATACCAACATCGATCTTTTAGCCACGTCAACAGTAATGAAAGCATACTCTGATATAATTGTGGCCAATAATGGAGTTATTTTAAATACAACCAAGCCAACAAGAGTAACACAAACGTCTAAGACCTTGATAGATCATGTGATAATAAAACATCCACAGTTATTAGATCGAATATCATACGAGGATAATGATTGGCCTGGGTTAGACCACAAGATCATAAAAATATCGATCGTTGAATGCGGAAATATAAAAGCACAGCCCAGGATGATAGCCATCAATTCAACTGATAAGAGGAAATTCCTGAAATATGTTATTGATGAATTAAAAATGAGGCCAAATGCTACTATAGAAGGTTTAATCGATATTATATCGAAAGCAAAAGAAAAAGCGACATCAGCCAAACACGTAAGAGTTCGGCAGCAATCATGGATTACTAAGAAAGTTATTGATGCTGCTAAACGCAAAAGAATTGCTTACAAAAGATACATGGCAAATCAAAATTGTGCTATGAAAAAACAAGATTATCTAATAAAAAAAAGGGAGTCAAATAAGATTACACAGGAGGCAAAGAAACGTTATTTTGCCAATAAATTCGAGAACGCAGCTGGAAATATTGCTAAATATTGGAAAATAATTAAAGAAGTGACATCAACTTCAAAGGATACAACGCATATGACATGCTTAAATGAACTATGTGTGAATGGAACCCTGTTAAATGATCCCTCTCTTGTAACTCAACATCTAAATAATTACTTCGCAACTATCGGGACTAATCTTACACAGCAGCAGCAAGCTACTTATGGCTCAGATATCAACATAAAAGTGAATACTTTAACGTCCATGCATTTACGCACTACATCACGGAAAGAAATATCTGAAATAATAGATAATTTAAAGGCTGGAGTATCCCCAGGACTCGATGCAATCACTTCCGAAGACATCAAACTATTGAAGAACTACATAATAAATGTATTAACGGTCAACATCAATGAACACCTTAAAACTGGTTCCTTCCCTGATTGCCTTAAATTAACAAGAATCACTCCTGTATTTAAAGGAGGTGATCGTGCAAATCCATCTAATTACCGCCCCATTGCTGTCACCAGTATTATGAGCAAAATATTTGAGAAGGTAATAAATTCAAGAATATTACAATTCTTAGAAGAAAACTCAATCTTAGCCCCAATTCAGTATGGGTTCCAACAACAAAGTAGCACGTTAGCGGCAACCTTGGATGCAGTGCACCTTATAAACTCTACGCTGGATAAGGGAAATCATGCCGCAGCTATCTTCGTTGACTTACAAAAAGCTTTCGACACCATCGACCATGGAATTTTACTAGAACGATTAAGTAAATACGGATTTGGGGATAAAATAAAGCTACTAGTCAGAAATTACCTAATACATAGGCGGATAGTAACCAAAAATTCTAATTACGTCAGCCGAGAATGTGAAGTAAATATCGGTGTACTACAAGGATCTATCCTCGGCCCGCTTCTTTTTCTGCTATACGTGAACAGCATACAGGACATTCAACTATCTTGCAAAATTGTACTCTTTGCGGACGATACCCTTCTTCTTTATTCCGGAAATGATGAATTGACACTACAGAACACTATAAATGCAGATTTAGAACGATATTTCAACTGGCTTCAGCGAAGTAAACTAGTTCTTAACATCCATAAGACTAAATACATTGTGTTTCAGCAGAGGAACAAACGTCCAGTGAGCCTACGCATCCAAATAAACGGGGTACAGCTTGAAAATGTAAATTCAATTAAATATCTAGGATTGGTGCTAGATGATAAAATGACATGGGCAAACCACATCAACAACATCAGATGCAAAGTGGCACCTATGATAGGAGTAATAAAAAGGTTTGAATTTATACCTTTACAAACCAAGCTTACCATTTACCATGCGTACATTGTTTCCTTAATCACATATGGAGTATTGTTGTGGAGTCAGACTTCCAAACACAACATTGAGCTTATTGGAAGACTTATGACCAAAGCTATCAAAACAATTCATAAAATGCCCACACTTACCTCAACTTCAGCGGTTTATGCTAGAACTGGGCTTCTAAATATCAACAAACTTATACTGCTTGAACGAGGCAAATTGATTTATAAGATCTTAACGAAACAGCTCAAATGGCCAAACATCCTTCGAACTGTTGGTGAGTCCACCAATATTCCAACAAGAAATGCGGGTAATTTATCAGTGAAAACTCCAAGGACGGAAAGAATGAAGACCGACCCTGTACAGGAAGCAATACAATTTTTTAACACACTGCCTAATTCGGTTAAACATTCGGAAAACTTAGTAAAGTTTAAAGAAAATCTAAAGATGTACATCGAAAGAGCACACTGCTAATAAAATCCAGAGTTTTTTGTAAACTTTTCTCTGGACGCACGTCTTGATGACAAATAAAATGTACACAATATGACCTAAAGTACTAACTATAAAAAGCAAGATGGTACTATCCCTTATACCAATACACCAATTGTCTGGGAAGTACTAGGAATAATTACTTAGTGATGATTTTGTGATGCACACGGACCGTGCATATTGAGTGATGGAGAGAGTGGAGTGAAGGAGGTATAAAAAAAAAAAAAAAAAAAAAAAAATTTTTTTGTTCTTGGACGAGTTTTTCGATACTCGTCCATCCTCCCCTCTTAATAGGGATGTCAGGGGCTTTGCGATTTTCGCATAGTCCTTTATGAACCTGCGATAATAACCTGACATACCTAAGAAAGAACGTAGATCTTTGAGCGTCTAAGGTAGTGGAAATGAAGCGATTGCGTCGACCTTTTTGGGACTCGTCTTAATGCCGTCTACGCTGACAACAAATCCTAGAAACTCCACTTCTTTCTTCAGGAATTCACATTTGTCTAGATTTATTTTCATGTTAGCGTTCTTCAGAGTCCCTAAGACAATATCCAAATTCTTGAAATGCTCTTCTTCATTTTTGCCAAAAATGATTATGTCGTCGATGTAAATTCGACAACGCTTACCGATATGCTCTCGGAGGATGTCATCCAATGCCCTTTGGAAAATGGCTGGACCGTTTTTTAAACCAAATGGGAGGCGAAGAAATTCGTATTAGCCGTTGTTAATGGCGAAGGCTGTTTTCTCGATGTCGCGTTCCCGTAAAGGGATCTGATGGAACCCGCTTTTAAGGTCAATTATTGAGAAGTATTGATTTTCACCTAGATTTGAAAGGACATCGTTAATGTCAGGGATGGGATATGCGTCTGTTACGGTAACAGAGTTTAGTTTTCGATAGTCCACGACTACTCGATATTTTTTTTTTCCTGATGCATCCTGCTTCTTTTGGACAATCCACACAGGTGCATTGTAGGGTGACTTTGAGGGACGTATGATATTGTCTTTTAATAGTTGTTGGATTTCTTTTTCTACTTCGTCTTTTAGTGCCATTGGGTATCCGTAGAACTTCGAGTAAACTGGGTCATTCGTTGTTGTATGAATTTCACCCTGGACGATTGTTATGTAGGTTAAACTTCTATTTGGTTCTGAAGCTAAGTTTTGGTATTTACCCAAGATCTGTTTAAGGGTTTTAATTTGAGAGTCCGTCATGTGATTAGTTCTTAGAGTTAAATGATTTACAGTTTGTGATACGAGCTGTTTAAGCGGAATTTGGACTCTTCCTTGAATGGTCATAGAATTATTGTCAGTATGGATGATTGCTTGAAGTTCCTTCAAACTATCATTCCCAATTATTCCTGCAAAAGTCTTTATTGAAGGAAGGAGGTAAACCTTAAGTTTTTCGCAATAGGGTTCAAATAAATTTATGAAGGAGTGGGGTGTGATATTGACTGGTCCGCCAACGGAGTTAATATTAAAGGGTTTTTCGTTCTTTATAGGGTTTTGAATAAATCGGGGATGAATATAGTTTTTATTCAAACCGGTGTCAATTAGGAATTTTAAAATTTCACCGCTCTTCGCCGCATACTCCATGTAAGGAAGCGAAGAGCTCAGCAGTCTAAAAAATTGACCTCGTCTTAGATATTTTCCGAATTTTTTTCAGTCGTTTCTATTGTTTCGTTGTTATATTCTACCGGAGGTTCTTCGTAGCCATTAACTCGTCATAATTATATTTCTGTTCGAACTGTTCGTACTGTTCGTAGTCATAAGTTTCATTACAGTCGTCATTGCTTTCTCCTAAATGAAATACTCGTTGTTGTTTCTTTGGTACGTGTACCATTTGGGAGGTTGGGCGTTTCTGCCCGAAACTTTGATGTTGTATTTGGGGCCGATTTTGATAGTTCACAGCTCTTGAGCGAATGGATTGATCTACTTCCATAGGCTCGTATTGTCGAGGTTTTGGAGGCAATGGTCTATAATTTTGGTTGGATAAAAATGGCCTGTTGTTTTGGTGAAAGGGGGTTTGTTGCGGAGTTGGTCGACGAAACTGTGGGGGTTGTGGAACATTTGGATTGTGAAGTAGTTCTGGGTAGAAGTTCTTTCTTTGCGTATAATTTTGTATATGTGGTTGATGCAAATTAGGTCGTTTCGGAGGTAATGGGGGTTGTGTGTGTGAGTAGTCTTTTTTTACTGGGTTTTGTGAACTTAGGGCATGTTGAGCCCTATAATCAACGTTTTGTAGCTTCAGGCAGAGATGCAATGCCTGAGGAAGATCCACCGGTTCTCTAATGCTAAGAAGTCGTGGAAGATTGCCCTTGAGACCACGCACAAATGTGTACAATGCTTTGTCCCTATAGCATTGGGTCATGTTTCTCATGGATTCCGGTCCCATATCCATGGAAGATAATTTATTAAGGATTAGGGACAAATGATGGTAGACGATATGGTAGAAGTCATGGATCGTATGATTTCCTTGTACGAGTGTCGTCATTTGATACTCGAGAGTACCAAGATCGCGTTTATCCGCGTAGTGTAGAGTGAGACACTTTGAAATTCTTGGCCAATTCAGAGGTGTGTTGTAGGACTCAAGGGCGATGTCCGCCTGTCCTACAATCTTGTTCCTAATCACGGAAAGAATTCCGAAGTACTTTGGTGTACCCTGGAGGTGTTGGTAAATGGTTAAAATTCTTTCCACACTTTTCTTCCAGGAAGAAAACTCGCTCGGATCACCGGAAAATGTGCGTAGACTTTTGACAACATCTGGGATCTTATCCATATCGGATGGATCCCTTTCGGGTCCTGCATTTATGGGGATATCGTGATCCAAGTTTGTATCAGAGGTGAGATTCATGAAAGAATCAAACATTTGCCTCCCTTGGATCTGCAGGGTTTCCGAAACAAGTCGTGTAATGAGATTAACGAGATTCTCATTAATCTGCGGATTCGGAACATTCGCGTGCCTTAGTCCACCTTATTCGATCACTGGTGGAAGTTCGTCTCTGTTAAGGCGAGCGGGCCTGATTAAATTATTGGGATTGGCCATTATCGCTTAGAATAAATCAACGATAGAATAGAGGAATTCGCGTCAGAGGTGCGACAAAGCAAAAAGATCACTTTCACAACGCGCAAGTTCACGAAATCACTTAAATAATCACTAAAATCACTTTTATAATGCACTGAAACCACAGAAAAAAAAGTACCAATGCTGGAAAGGATTTAAATGTAATATTGGAAACAAGCTTAAATATAATGTTGCAAATAGAAATAGTGATAAGTTCGTTTGATATATTTAATAATTTCAATTTGGTTTGATTTTCGTATTCAAATTAGTTATTCAATAGTATTTTTTTGTTTGATCACTTAATATTTACTTTTTTCAATAATTTTTTTCTTTGTTTGTTTAGCTCCAACTAATTTTTTCGATAAAAATTATTTCTTTTCTGTTTGTTTAGCTCAAATTAATTTGATAATTGTTATTTGTTTGCGATATACAATTTTAGTTCTTAATTATCTAGACTTACAAAAATGCTACTAGTTTCATTCCTGCTGCTTCCCAGATTCCTGACGAATTCATATGTTCGCTTGTAAAGGTTATCCTAGGGTTGCTGCTACGACCACTGCTTCGCTTTGAGGGCGGCTGTTGCAATCCACAACGTCCGTTTGCCAATTTCCGGCTACTAGGGGGCCCCGTTCCCAACAAACACACCACGGCTGCGCAAATATTCGCGTTATTTCGTCGTTACAAACGCGCGACGGTACTATATAATTTTCCCGTTTACCGAAGGATATCTGGCTCACTGTCCCAGCCTCAGGAAGTGATTTCACAATCTTAGGGTAGGCTAATAGATTGACCAACTCCCTGCGCGGGCACTACTGTGCACTTTTACTTTACGACTTTCGTTTGCGGTGTCCCTGCTCGGGCGCCAGTTAAAACACGATTTTTACTGCGTTATAAAAAAAATGCTCTTTGAGCTTTATTTGATTAATGAGACACGATACAAATTACAACTGAACTTATTTCTAGTATCGATACCTAAATTTATGCGATTATTCTGCTGATGCAGCGTCTACCTGGCTGCATTAAAAATTGCTGTTCGATGCATTGATTGCTCGGCGCGTGTTGTTATTTTCACGTTTTGGGGAACGTGGAGTTAACTTATATATATATACATATATATATATATATATATATATATATATATATATATATATATATATATGAATTTTCGGCGAAACGAGTTTAATACTAATTTTATAACGGGAATTCGAGAGAAGTGGAGCGCAATTTGAAACGCTATACGTACGTAGTGAATATCGCAAATTAAGTCGTGAAAGTGCGTAAACTGGTCAAATTCGGTTCTTTGGAGAAATTCGCCGCTTAGTACTGAACCGTGACAATCCGTTGTAGCTGTGCCGATTGCTTTGGAAAATTTTGTGCCTTGACTGTTTCCGGGTTATATGGCAATATGACTGACGTGCAAAATTTTATGTTGCGATAAAAAATAGCGTTCGATCAGCTAGTCAAAATGCAAACAAATGACCGCGAAGATTGCAAGTCCAGGAAAACTGTGACATACTATCGAACTTTCATCGATAAAGTATCTTCTCATTATGATCGATTTCATGCAACGCATTGGAAAATTCTGGAATGGGTTACTGAAACAATTATAGATTCTCAGTATTTTTCTGATGACCATGAGAAGTTTGAAATACAGCATTTAAATTTTAAATCAGAGTTGGAAGATTCTTTGCAAGAGTTAGAAAGCATAGAAGATAGACAAATTGCAGCCTCTCAAGGTGATGAAAAATCAAGTGAGTTAGAACTGAAACTCCCGCGTATAAATTTACCTAAATTCTCGGGAAACTATGAGGAATGGGTATCATTTAGAGATCTATTCGTGTCACTCATTCATGAACGATCCGCCTTATCGAATGTAAAAAAATTACATTATTTGAAATGCAGTTTGACAGGGGAGGCTGAAAACTTAATTCGTCACTTTGCATTGACTAGTGCGAATTACGACTCAACGTGGAAACTTTTGAACAAGCGATACAACAATTTGCGTGTATTACTGAATGCTCTATTTAAAAGGTTATTTGACATGAATAATGCGTCTGAGTCAGCTTCCTCGTTGAAAAATCTATTGGATGGAACAGTTAAGTGTGTCCAATCAATCGAGAATTTGCAAGTGGGTGATTTGTGGCAATTTATTTTAGTATACATGACCACGCAACGGCTTCCTCATGAAACTAGACAATTGTGGGAGAAAACTCAAACAGGGAACACAAATTTTTCGTCATTCGAGGAACTTAGATTATTTCTGCATCAACGATTTCGAGCCTTAGAGGCTACAAGAACCGATCGTTCCAAGCAAGCTCGTCAACATGCTCATAGTCGCACACCTAGTAGTCACTACACTCATTCAATTCAGACCCAATCCTCATCCATTTGTATTCGTTGTCATGAATCTCATCGCTTGGTGCATTGCCCTCAATTTAAACAGTTACTACACGCGAATAAATTTGAAATCGTAAAAGAAATGACCTTTGTTTAAACTGTTTGGAAAAGGGTCATTTGATAGCTAATTGCCCCAGCAAATTTAGATGCATGAAATTTCAGAAGCCTCACCACACATTATTGCATAAAAATGCTTCAAACATTTCGAATCCACATTCATCAACTTCAGAAATTGAACCCGCGAGCGTGAATTCCGTCCAAACAACAACAAGATGGGAAGTGATGTTAGCAACAGCTCGCATTATCTTAAATACTCCATATGGACTAGTTACCTTACGAGCGCTTTTGGATAAAGGTTCGCAAACATCCCTGATCACAGAGTCGGCAGCTCAACAAATTGGGTTAAAATAAGAACAACAAGAATAAGTGTTGTTGGAATTGGGAAATCGAACAAAACTGACGTGAACGGAATGGTCATCCTTAGCATGTGCCTTCAAAAGGGAGCTACACTAAATTTTGAGGCATTAATTATGGATAAATTATCCACGTTGATACCCGCTCGAACCATCACCACTTCTGAATGGAAACAACTGGAAGAACTTCAGCTCGCAGATCCATTCTTTGATCGTCCCGATCGCTTTGACATATTATTGGGAGCTGATGTAGTTGGGAAATTGTTGTTGGGTGAAATTAAATATTTACAAGCTGGACCAATTGCTCAAAATACGAAGCTGGGTTGGATAATTTTGGGTCCAGTAGACACCCAGTCCGTGGAAAGTCTTAAAGGTTTGAAAATTGAAGTAAATAATGATTTGGAAATTAATGAGCAGTTTTAAAGATTTTGGGAGTTAGAGGATATCCAGCCCCAGAAAATACCATCACCAGATGATGAATTCTGCGAATCCTTCTTTTTGGAAACCACAAGTCGTGACAATACAGGCCGATATTCAGTGAGATTGCCTTTTAAAAATGTCAAAGATAAAAATACACTAGGATGTTCAAGAACCATAGCCCTTGCAAATTTCATGTCTTTAGAAAGACGCTTCCAAAAGGATGACAATTTAAGGAAAGAATATATAAACTGCATTCAATAATTTTTGAACTTAGGACATATGTAAGCAGCCAAGAACCAAGAGGAGCACGTATTAAGGGGGATCAACGGTACTGTGTGGCATCACGCAGTTCGAAAAGAAAGCAGCACGACCAGTTGCAGAGTAGTTTTCGACGCTTCTAGGATACCTAGCTCTGGCGTATCGCTCAACGACATTTTTTTTACCGGTCCTGCAATCCAGAACGACTTGACGATAATATTAATGAGTTGGAAGAAATATCGGTTTGTTTTTGTAGGTGACATCACAAAAATGTACCGCCAGATAAAGGTCCATCCAGAAGATGCCCAATATCAAAGAGTTTTGTGGAGATCTGGAAGATGAAAAAGAGAAGTTTCCCAATGCATTCAACTCTATATTAACTGAATTCTACTTAGATGATGTGCTGTCTGGAGGAGACGATCTCTTAGAAGCAACGAATAAGCAAAAGGAAATATTTGAAGTGCTGCGAGCTGGAGAATTTCCTCTTCGGAAATGGATTAGCAATGACTTTAGAATTTTAAAAGGCATGCCTGTGGAAGATATTGAAATGCAAGAACCATTAGACTTGAACTTAGACCAGGGATACAAATCCTTAGGAATTATTTGGCATCCAGCAACAGACCAATTTAGCTATCGTATCAAATTAAATGAAGAGAGCAAGTCATACTTGAAACGTCAAATGTTGTCAGACATTGCGCGTGTTTATGATCCTTTGGGCTGGATTTCTCCAATTATCATTAATGCAAAAATACTTTTACAATCTTTGTGGTTACAAGGGCTTTGTTGAGATGAACCGTTGTCAGCTGATATACACAAAAAAAGGATTGAATTCAGAACTAAATTATTGAAAATCGAAAGCTTACCAATACCTAGATACATTATACTAAAAATTCGAAATTAGCCCTGCATGGATTCAGTGACGCGTCACTAAAAGCCTATGCAGCTGCAATATATTTAGTTAATCGACGTGAAGACGAAACCCACTCACATCTAATTAAAGCAAAAACAAAGGTCGCACCAATACGAACTGTTTCAATACCACGTTTGGAGTTATGCGGAGCAGTATTATTGGCAAAATTAGTAGCGAAAATCAAAGGTTCATTAAATATCGCAGATATTAATACTTTCCTATGGACCGATTCCGAGATCGTGTTGGCCTGGTTGAAATGTCATCCAACCCGTTGGACAGCGTTTATCGCCAATTGAGCTACGGAAATCTTAAATCATGTCGGTAACACTCCGTGGCGACACGTCCCATCGAATCAAAACCCCGCCGATTTAGCTTCTCGAGGAATAGACGTAGAAGAAATTTTCGAAAATTCGCTGTAGTGGAGTTAGGGTGACCATCTGACCTGAGTACAAAATACGGACACCTCTATTTTTTTTGGCGAAAGAGCTAAAAAAAAAAAAGGTCATCAACTCTGTATCTCATTTTCCTAGATGGCGGTAGCTGAAATTTCAAATGCATATAGGAAAATTTGAATGTAAAATAAGAATCAACACTATTTCCAAGTAAAACAAGAGTTTATTAATCAAAAAATGTTAAAAATGTTAACATTTTTGTTTTTACAACGTACAAAATTTTAGTATTTCTCACCGCTTCCAATTTTCCTCAATAACGCAGGATTTTTTTCCAAATAAGAGTGAAATTGCAGACAATCGAATTTCCTAAAATTATATTGAACAAGAATGAGATTTTTCAAATTTTCGAAAAGAAATTTGCTTCTTTCGTCGGTCCATTGAATGTTGACAAACGAGAAAACACGTTCACAATTAGCATTGTGACTGGGAATGGCAAAAAAATATTGCGCAATTTTGACAATCTCCGAACAAGTTTCCAGACAATTATTTTGATTGAGAAAATCACACATTTTTGCACTGCTGCATTTGTTGAAAAATTCATCTTTTGAATCCTTCGAAGCCAGAAAGTTTTTCAAATTCACAAATTGATTGAATAATTTCGAATCATCGATGACAATATTTTTCGATGCGAGAAATTCGACAGTTCTTTCCATTGATTCATAGTTTAACTTTTTCCCGGGCTTAAAATCCAACCATTCAAAATTTTTTAAAATTCGCAATGACTCACTCCATTTGAGTAAATATTGGTTGGATTGTTGATACACAGAAAGCATGGATTCGATGAATTTATTGCATTCAGTTTCTTTACCTTCATTTTCAAGCGTTTTCAATTTCTGTTTCACTATGAATGGAATGAATTTCGAATCAAATCTGTTACTTAAAATCTCCGAAATTTCATCAATAACATTCAGCACTTCCAAAACAGAATTCTCTTCCCTTTCAACTTTTTTGATATTATCGTGAAAAATAGTCATGAATGAACTAATGAACAACAATTGAAGTTCTGCAAAATCGTCGTTGAAAAATCTTTCTAAAACTACAGGTGGTTGGTCAATTGACTTAAAGTACGATTGCAGGGCTGGAAATAATTGCAAAATTCTGTCAATGCATGGAGCGAGACTGAGCCATCGAGTTATGACGTGCGATAACAAAACTCGGTACTCGATTTCAACAAAATCACAAAAGCCCTTCAATTCATTAGTTCTGACGGTGTAAATAGAAAAATGCTTTAAGATTTTCCCAACAATCGACTCTATGTCAAAAGAACCGAATCGGTCTAAGCCGTGATGGACAGAATTATGCAATATATGACCGGGACATCCAATTCCAACAAGATGTTCATTAACTTCTTTTCTCAGATGAGTAAAAACATTGTTTCCTTCTTTTCGTTTCAGCCCACCAAAGTTTGTATTGATATTATCGCCCCCCAAAGCGATTAGCTTTTTTCTCAAATTCTGTCCATCATGTTTATCCAATTCCTCTGTGATCATGGTAGCAATTGTTTCAGATGTTTCATTTTTTGTTTCCTTGACATTTAACAATCTAACAACTATGCCTCCTTTATCAGGATCAAAGAATTGCACAATCAAAGGGAACATTTTTAGACTACCATGATTACTCGAATCAGTCCCAATGCTAAAAAAAGGGATGTTCTTCAAATCTTGAAGGATTGTTTCGATAGAATGACCGGACAAAACTCCATTAACGATCGCTTCCACTTTTGTGCGAGCGCAAGAAATGTTTTTTCCTACTTTTGAATCGCTGAAAAGTTTGCGCATTAGTTGACTTGTGCAGTCCATGGATCTATAGCTTTGATGATGCCTGACAGTATGAAATGCCATAATTCCTTCAGCGGCCCACACTGCTAGCGCTTCTGGTGTTGACTTGTTGTAGGTGAATTTTTTCATAGAAATCGTAGTTGATGCTGTCTGCACATTGTTCTCGTGCTTGGTAGTTTTCAAATGTACCTCCAAATCACGTCTCCCTGCAGCAATAAAAATGAGCTTTTTTTTCAAATGTATTATAATATTAAATGAAAAAAGAATTGTGATGCAATAGGTATTCTTAGGTAAAGAATCGAAAGTGTAAAAGCCAGTACCCTGTACCCTACACCCTTTTTTTACATATTCCAAACACAAACACCCTTATCAAATACAGAAACAATAAACAAAAAAAAAAGATTCCACCAGCAAAAAACAATACAAACCACTATTTGCTACTGAAACTTCTTTATCGCAAACTATGCAATGAGCAAAACATTCACTTTTGCCATTGCAAAAACTACTTGCAAATTCCCTGCGCAAATCATCTGTAAATGTACATTTGCGTTTATTTGCTGTACTTTCACTGCTATTGCTGCTGCCTTTTCTTTTCGGTGGCTTTGACATGTTTGGAGATTTCGAAAAGCTATTATTTTTTGCTTCTGCAAAATCTGCAATAAATAAACACGAAATATTTAGAACGCTACGAATCATGGTCGAAAATAATGTATAATTTTATACTTACACGGGGATTATTGAGCAATGGAACACTGATTCACTGATTGCAATCAACTTACAATTTTATAAAATAAAATGAATGGAAATGTCAAAACACGTTCAACGGGTTCAACGCCACTCACACAACTATACACTTATACACATTTCGTTCGTATGCACACGCGTCACTGTCGATACACGCAACCGCGTACAACTTTTGGGTACTCTAGGCGCCCTCGGGCCTTGAAAACTAAAAAAAAAAATTTTTTTTGTGCAAAATTGGAAAAAATACGGACATTGATTGAAAAATACGGACATACGGACACGGAGCTAAAAATACGGACATGTCCGTATAAATACGGACGGATGGTCACCGTAAGTGGAGTGGACCTATCTGGGTACTTAATGAGTCCTGCAATTGGCCAAACACGAAAAATTCCATTACGACTACGTTGGAAAGTAGAAAGTTAGTTCTCCTCAATATCATGCAGAAAAACAATGAGGAGCTGGAATATATGTTATATAATTACTCAACTTTGTCGCGCTTGATCCGGGTAACAGCATACTGTTTTCGATTTTTTGCACTCCTCTCAAAACAACCCGTGTCTAAAGGATACTGGAAGACAATAGAATTACAAAAGGCTTTAAGTTTTTGGATTTGATACGCGCAACAAACAAGATTCGCAAAGGAAATATTAGACTTACAAAATGGAAGAGGCATCAGTGGCAGTAGCATTAAAAATTTAAATCCCTTCTTATATGGCAACGGAGTGTTAAGAGAAGGTGGACGGCTGACAAACGCCGAACTGCCTTATGATGCCAGATATCAAATTATCTTACCAAAACAAGGCAAACTGACAAAACTGCTGATACAAATACATCACAACACGTTACATAGGCAGACTCAGTTAATGACCAACATTATACGGAAACGTTATTGGATAATAGATATTCGAAATACAATTAACACGAAGTCCACAAGTGTATCAAATGGGCCAGAGCGAAGCCACAAATATTGCAGCAACTAATGGGAAGTTTACCTAAGCGAAGAGTCACCACTTCAAGACCTTTCACTCATACAGGGATAGATTAATGCGGACCATTTGAATACCGTGATCGACGTGGTAGCAGAGTGCACAAGGGCTATGTAGCAATTTTCATATCCTTGACAATCAAGGCTATTCATCTCGAATTTTTGAGTGATATGTCAACAGCAGCTTTTTTGGCAGCATAACGTCGTTTCATGGGACGTCGAGGGCTCTGCAGTCACATTTACAGTGACTGTGGAACAATTTTTGTTGGAGCTAGCATGGAACTACGCCGATTGATAAACCCAAACAATGAGTTTGCTGCAGAAATGTTGGCCAATGAGAACATTGTTTGGCACATCTCACCACATTTTGGTGGTCTCTGGAAATAATGCCTCCTAGAAGTACGGGCCGTCAGGCTACGTAATCGTTCTCGCTGTGACGTCATGGTGGTAGGGAATTTGACATTTCCACGAGGCAGTGCCGACACACACCGAGATTTCACTTGCGGTTTTTTTTAGCTAAAATATGAATAAAACGTTAGTTTTTTGTGCGTGGATGCGTTGTAGTGTTAATATTTAGTTATAACTTGCATTTTATGTCAATCAATTGTATCGAAAGTGAATCGACACAAAACACCACATAACCTAAGAACATCTGATAAACATTTCGTGGCGAATTTTTTTAATTATACCGCGCGCACCGCATTAATTTGGTTCTTAGCTGTTCACTAGCACTGTTCCCCGGATCTCACTTTGTTTTCACTTTACTCACTTTAACACAACCCGTACAATTAACATTTTCCCGCGGACGTCCCATAAGACTATGTGTGTTGTTCGCGACATTTTGGCCTACTGCTCTGACGTCATCATTCTACATTACGGCCCGTACTTCTAGGAGGCATTGCTGGAAAGCAGGAGTGAAATCAACAAAACAACATGTACGTCGTGTGGTCGGAGGAGCAGCACTTACATTCGAAGAAATGTCAACCGTATTAGTGAGAACCGAAGCAGGCCTTAATTCGCGACCACTATGCCCCATGTCAGATGACCCAACGGATACATAAGTGCTAGCCCCTGCACACTTTCTCATCGGAGGAGCAATGCTTTCGCCACCGGAACACAATCTTCTGGACGTCAATAGTAACTATTTGAACAGATGGCAATTAGTGCAACGAATAAAGGCTGGTACTGAGTTCGAGTTCACGTGAAATTTTGACATGTCTCCATTATCTGGTCATTCTTTCGAGCGAAAATTTTGGCAATGGAGAAAAGCAGAGACAATGCTCATTTCTGACGGATAAAATGTCAAGAATTTCACTTTTCGATCGATTTTTTTATTGGAAAGACATTTGCACTGCTCCATTTTCAAATTGAAACACCAAGTGTCACTTTTTCGCTCGAAAGAATGAACTGCAAAACTAAATTGGTGTGAAATGATTGGAGACATGTTTCAGTGCCATCTACGTTTTCAACGCGAAAGCAACTTCAAAGCAACTTTTCATGCTAAGAACTTAGTACAACTCTTGCTTATTTTCAAGCTAAATTTTCGCCGAAGCAGATTTCACGTGAAATTTTGTATGAAAATTTCACGTGAAATCGAACTCAGTACTATGCTTAACACAAAACTTTTGGAATAAATGGAAGGTAGAATATTTGGGTAAACTGGACTTGATGCCCCACACCTGGGAAATCTCACCACCAGAGGGCGAAAAGGTAGTAGAAAGGCCGAAAAATGAAGAAAAATAGACAAAATTATGCACAAAGATAAAAAAGAAGATAAAACAATTAAGAAGAAGAAAAAAAAGAAAGAGAAGAAGCCCCAAAAGCAAACGCAAAACCTACACACAATGCCTCCTAGAAGTACGGGCCGTAATGCAGAATAATGACGTCACACTATACTGTCAAAGTTTCGCGAAAAACACACGTAGTCTTATGGGACGTCCGCGGGAAATCGTAAAT
Organism: Nemotelus nigrinus; assembly: GCA_947369275.1. Lineage (NCBI taxonomy): Eukaryota > Metazoa > Arthropoda > Insecta > Diptera > Stratiomyidae > Nemotelus > Nemotelus nigrinus. The sequence continues at coordinate 111,560,626 of OX376373.1, forward strand.
TGTACAGGTTGTGTTGAAGTGAGTGAAGTGAAAACAAAGTGAGGTCCGCGGAACAGTGCTAGTGAACAGCTAAAACACAAGTTAATGCGGTGCGTGCGGTATTATTGGGAAAATTCGCTACGAAATGTTTATCGGCTGGTGTTAGGTTATGTGACGTTTTGTGTCGATTCACTGTCGATACAATTGATTGACACAAAATGCAAGTTAAGACTAAATTTTATTTCTACAACGCGTCCACGCACAAAAAACTAACGTTTTATTCATATTTTAGCTTAAAAACCGCAAGTGAAATCTCGGTGTGTGTCGGCACTGCCTCGTGGAAATGTCAAAATTCACGGCTAAATTGACGTCATAGCTAAAACGATTACGTAGCCTGACGGCCCGTACTTCTAGGAGGCATTGCTACACATATTAAAACATATTAGCCCGACATCTATCGGCAAAATTCATGTAACAGCTGTGTGGGGCATCAAGTCCAGTTTTACCGTTTGTGTTTTTGTGGTTTTGCGTTTGCTTTTGGGGCTTCTTTTCTTTCTTTTTTTCTCTTTTCTTAATTATTTTATCTCCTTTTTTTATTTTTATGTATAGTTATGTCTGTTTTTCTTCATTTTTTTCAGCCCTTCTATCACCTTTTCGCCCTCTGGTGGTGGGATTTTCCGGGTGTGGGGCATCAAGTCCAGTTTACCCCAAGTTAGTGTGTTAGTGAGTTGTACTCTGCATCGGAGCAAAAAAACACGCCTAACATGATGTACATTCATGTGACGTATCTTAGGCGTGTTTTATTGCTCCGATGCAGAGCAGAGTACAACTATGCCGCAAAAACAAAGATATAGTAGGTGCGTTTTTTTGCTCCGCTACAGAGCAGAGTACAACTATGCCGCAAAAACAACGATCTAGTTTAAAACAGCAGTGCTTTCGCTAAGACTAACATAGGTTGCGGTATTCGCTGTGGTAGCAGAAAACAGTTGAAAAAAAGGAGAAAATAACGAGTATACACTATCACAATCGATAGAAAATAGAAAAAAACTAACAGAAAATTAATTCTTTTAACTTTCTACACATTATGAGGGCTTTTTCTAATTTCCTAACTACCAAAACATTCAACATAACCATGAAAAACCGAAAGCCACCTCACAGAAAAATATGCAACTTCTCATGAGCTTTTCTTTTTTCTATCAGCACATTCTACACTTCAACACGTGAACTACAAATGAGGCATAGAATTTATGTACTAGTGAATTCACTGGTGTAGGAGTGTTGTTGTTTTCAATGCGTCTACTCTACTCTCCGCTGGATAGAGGAGCAAAAAAACGCGCCTAGTATAAAACAGCAGTGCATTCGCTAAGACTGACATACGTTGCTGTATTTGCTGTGGTAGCACGCAGTACATAATAATTCAGCAGTCAGTCAGAACGGTCGCGTTTCTGTTCCGCTCCCCATTAATTTAATTTAGCTGAGACTTCTGTTTTCGTCACTGTGTATCTTTTTATTCGCGAGTTCACATTCGCGTACTGACCTAATTTACCGGCCAACGAGTGAAGTGCCCAAACATTTACCAATATTGGTGTAGTGACCCAATTTTCTTTGCAAACGCAAACGCTTACGAAAAATAATCTAAAATTTACTGTGGTGTTAAATTAAATTACAACAAACGAAGCTTTTTACGTTTTACGTTTGCACGCTGTAACTTATCTGCTGCGGTGTTAATTTAAAATCTGCGTAGTTACGCAAGCACTGTTAAGCTTGTTGTGATTAGTATATCGTAATCGACTATTAATATAACAATCATGAGTCATAAGTGCTGCTTGGGAAATTGCACCGCTTACGATAACAAACTAAAATCTGTTGTCTGCAAAGGTTTCTGCCAGCGCAAATTGCATGGAGCATGTATGGATGCGCCAAGAGATTGGTATTCAAACTACCTCTCAGATCACTTTATATGCTCTGACTGCCAGAATACTGAAGGATTACTTAGGCGTATGTACGATGACATCAGCAGTCGTATCGAAAACCTCAATGCAGACAAAGACAACTTGATAGCTAAACAGCTAGTGCAATCTTCAGCTAGCACTGGTAGTTTCACAGAAATGGCAAGATGCTTTGATGGGCTTGTGAACGCAGTCTCTAACTACCACAACAACCAGAGTATCGAGAATGCAATATCGGCACTCGACAAAAAATTAACGACGATTATTGATAATCAGATGACTGGTTGTGTAGATTCACCATCGTCCCGTGTTTGCAATGCTGATTTAAATAACGCAGTTCTAAATAATGCAGTTTTAAATAATGCAGTGTTAAACAATGATTTAGTGGTTGAAATCCTTGCGAAAATCTGCGAAAAACTAGATAGCCTCGACTGTGGGTACAACTCACTTTCTGAAAAAATCAATAAACTGGCCATCTTGCCTTCTGAGAACGAAGCCCTTAGTTCTGGGGCAATAATACAGGCAGCTCAATCAGAAATTTACGCATCCTTGGAGCAGCCACCGACTTTATTGAACACCACCTCCGTACCGACAGCCTCCGATTCTCCGAAGCGGCCGATTTCTAGATTCGGCACCACGTGGTCTCGTGAAGAGTGGGACAACAGAATCAATAGGATTAAAAGGTCTCAACAATCATCTAATGCTTCCAGTGCAATTTTAAAGCTAGTTGACAGTACTGTTTCTTTAGACAAATCTTCAACCAAAAGCTTTTTTGTGAAAGGAGCCCCTATTTTCGCTGACGCAACCTGGCTTTCAAAAATGTTGAAGAAGGAGTTGGGCATTGATAATTGCAAATGCGCTGCATTAACCGCCCGTATACGTGGTAAAAAGCGAAAATCCTACACATGCTTCAAATTATCAGTACCTGGTCAATATGGATGGATGTTTTGCAACCACGAGCGAAATGGAGTTGACAGCTATACCTGGAATGGAATGAAATTCAGCCATTGGATTGACAGATGCAACAAACGAGATCCCAAACAACCAACTCAACAATATAATCGCCAAAAAAATAGTACGTATTTAGGCTATTCTCCCATTTGTAGCTCCCGTAATCACTCTCCTTTACTTCCCCAAGCTTCACTATCTTTTAAGTCGCCTCCGAATTCAAATAACCACACTAAAAACAGTAAGGCTAAGGCGTTACCTTCTACTGTTTCAACGGAAAATGAATCCTCTATCAGTGTGCAGCCGGGTAATTCTTTACAAACAGTGGATTCCGCACCCAATGGAGCGTTAATGCAAGCAAGTGCTCCTGAAGACAGGCCGTCATCCAAATATTCTAATTTTGTCCGTGGAGACGATCTGATACCATCGCAATCTGGCTCAATCGTTATACCAGAAACTCCTGTCAGTCTTCAATCTTCACCAAAATTTCTCGACCCACTTGTTCCTCCTGTCGTAAAGCTTACCATAAACTCTAATGAAGAATTAGAGGGCAGATACCTCTTGTCTCGTTTCAGAGATCATAAAATTTATGACAATGTCCGTCTTTTTCTCGCATACATGCATGATGCACATGATGCCACTTGCTTCGAAGGGAAAACGAAGACTAACCTTAAAGTTATGATTCAACAGGAGGGTCTTCCCACCGACCTTGACTCTTTACGCCTTATTTTTAACCGCTACCACGAAGAACTCGGAATGTCTCCGGATCAGGTTAAACGTGATCTTTTGACTTATCGCTCTTATGTTAATTCTAAACATATTTCGCTCTTACAAAAATCTCGCGATGACCAGAAAAAATATTTCTCCTAACATGAAAGCTACTTTTAGTTACCCAAGGTTTCTTTACCACAATTGCGGTGGTATGAGAAACAAATTAAATAAACTTTTTATTGACGCGAAATCTTGCCATTTTAATATATTAACGATCGCCGAAACGTGGTTGAACGACTCACACGCTAACGAAGAAATTCTTGACAGTAATTGGACCATCTATAGAGCTGATCGCGACTACCTTTTTACAGGTGTTTCAAGAGGTGGTGGTGTTCTTATTGCAATTCACAATACCCTCCCCAGCGAACTCGTTGCGACCAGTTCTCATAAATCTTTCGAACATAAATTCGTCAGAGTTTTATTCGATAAGCATTACCTCTACATTGGTATCTTTTATGTCCCCCCTCACTCCGATGAAACTACTTACAATGACGTATGCGACGTGATATCTTCCGTAACAGCTTCCTTGCACGAAGAAGACAAAATAATTGTTTTTGGTGATTTTAATCGTCCGAAAATCAGTTTTATTCCTGACGAAAATGATAACCGCCTTCTTCCAATTAACCTTAGTGATTCAATTGACTTTAACCTCATAAGTACGTTTTATGGCAATGATTTACAACAAATTATCCCTATCCCTAACCAAAATGGCAATTGGTTAGACCTTATCTTCTCAGATTTTTATGACGAAGTGGTGGTTAGTCCAACTATTGACGCCGAGAATCTTTTCTCTAACACCCTGCATCACTCCGCTTTTACAATCGAGCTATCCACTACAGATATTTCTTTCACCCAGTCATACAATAATGAAATTGTATTCGATTTTCTAAATGCTGACTACTTAAGCATTAAAAACTATTTGAACACAATTGACTGGACTAGTGCTCTATCGGCATCAGATTTAGACGAAATGTTGTCTTCTTTTTACAAAATAATCTTTAACGCCATCCACAAATTTGTACCAAAGCTGAAGAAGAAGAAAAAACTCTCCGAACCTTGGCTTGACAATTATTTAAGGCGGCTCAGAAACCATAGAAACAAATTATATAAAGCAATAAAAAATGGAGGCTCTCTCCAAGAGGATCAAATAAGATTATATGATGAGCTATCCAAAGAATTTTCCATCAAATCTCGCGAGGCGTATGAGCTCTATGTTAATTCAATGGGGGAAAAAATTCTCACTGACCCGAAAAAGTTCTTTGATTTCGTCAATTTAAAACGTAAAACCACTGGCTATCCTTGTTCTATGTTTCGTGGTAACACGGTTTCGTCTTGTCCACAAGTCATTTGTAGCTTATTCGCCGACCATTTTCAAAACACTTACTGCTCTCCGAAGATCCCTACTTTCACTTCTAGACACGCTGCCAGATCTCTTATCGAAGGGTTTGTCCTTACACGGCAGGCTATTACTGATGCTATTCTGCAACTAAAGATTGGCAAAGGACCTGGCCCGGACCTATTATCTCCTTTCTTCGTGTTCCAATGTGCAGACCAATTAATCACCCCTTTGCACATGGTTTTCAATAAATCCCTGTCTCTTGGTGTCTTCCCGTCTTTCTGGAAATCCTCATACCTCACACCTATTTTCAAAAGCGGTGATAAACGTTCAGTCGATAACTATCGAGGAATTGCTATCTTATCTGTTATCCCCAAACTCTTCGAGAAGTTAGTTTGTGATAATCTTACTCGCATTATCGACCCCCTTCTTAATGAGGAACAACATGGATTTCGTAGGGGTAGATCGACTTCCACCAACCTCATGATACTAGTTTCTACTGTGCTCTGTGAAATGGAAAAAGGGAACCAAATTGACGCAGTCTATACGGACTTTAGTAAGGCTTTCGACCGAGTTGACCATCAAACTCTGGTTCAAAAACTTCGCAACTTTGGTATTTCCGGTTCTCTTCTTAACTGGCTCCAGTCTTACCTCTGCGATCGAACCCAATTCGTAGAATTTCAAGGCCACTTGTCCAAAAAAGTTTTGGCATCTTCTGGAGTACCTCAAGGCAGTCATTTAGGCCCCCTGCTTTTTAACATCTTCATTTCTGATGTGTCTGAGATACTGCTTGGTATACCGCATCTCTTCTATGCAGACGACTTAAAAATCTATCACATCATAAACTCGCAGTCTGATGCAACCTATCTACAATCAAAGCTTCAATCCCTCGAACAGTGGTGCGATGTGAATAATCTCAATCTTAACATCAATAAGTGTCATGTGATAAGTTTTTCTCGTAGGCATGCAACCACGATGTATTCCTACTACCTTAACGACTTCAAATTGAATAGGGTCGATCATATTATAGACCTTGGCGTAGTATTGGATAACAAGATGCGCTTCAATTTGCACTATGATAAAATCCTTGCCAAAGCTAATAAACAGCTTGGATTCATAAAGAGACGCGCTAAAGAGTTTAAAAATATATGGGTTACCAAATCATTATATACCACCCTAGTGCGTCCTTTATTAGAATATGCTTGCATTATATGGAACCCTGCTTTCGAGCTACATAGCGATAGAGTTGAGTCTGTTCAGAAACAATTTGTACTTTTCACTTTGAGAAATCTCTATGACCCACGAGATTTTCAACATCTGCCATCTTACAAATTCAGACTGAGTCTTCTAAATTTAATGTCTCTTTCTTCTAGAAGAACTCTGCTCAGCGCTTGCCTTACATTTGATATTATTAGTGGTGCGGTAATCATTGAAGATCTCTCTAGCAAAATTACTTTCAATAACCGACCAAGACGCACCAGATATGCAAATCTGCTCAATGAATTCAGTCATCACACTACCTATGCATATAATGAGCCCATTAATAGGTGCTGCAGGATATTCAATTCTATAAGCAGCCACTACTCTCCGGGGATTACTAAATCACACTTCAAAAATAACTTGTCCAAAGCCCTTTCCACATCCGAACCCGCTTAACTTCCATCGTTACTAGCCTAAATTTAATTACAATAATGTAGAATAACTGGTACAAAAGTTGTGATGTATTGTATCTTTTTTACGGACAATTTGTATTATATATTTATGATTAATGGTATTTAAGATTTATAATAGGTCTGTTTCCGTACTTTCAGCAAAATGCAGCAGTAACAGAATTTTACAGCTTGATTATTTTTGTGGTGGGGGAACATTTGGAAAAGTACAGAAACGCGCTGCTGCAACTTGCTGCAAGTAAGAAGAAGACACTAAAAGTGACAGCTGCGTTGATTTGAATTTCGAAAAACGTTCTTGCGGACCTTAAATCAGCCTTATCTTTGTAGTATGTATTTTGTAGTATGCAAAATAAAAAAAACAATTGTGAGAAACATTGGTGTCATGATCACAGCCCACACACCAGATGAAGCCATCATATGCATTGGAAACACCTTGTGAACATATCCTTTTCCATCTACAATATTATCATATTTTGCTCGTGCGCAATTATGAGTTCCATTAATAGATATAACAGGCTCTATTAATGGAGCCCATATCAATATTGATCCGCCTGCGAAACAAAATTTATAATTCATCTATATTATTATGCCTGCAAAATAAAAGAACAGCATATTCCCGCCAACAATACATTTCATTTTCAGTTGCAATGACTAACAAGTTCAAAGTACAAATCAGTTTTGTCCTTATTAAAACCTAGTGTAGGATATTCTTAGCAAACAGATTTATTCTCCCAAAAGGTTAACACATATAATCAAAATAACAAAGGCTTCAGTATATTAGCAAAACACAACTCGCCGTTCGGATCTTCGTCGCCATTGCCTCGTTGTCGAACTCGTTCTAAACCTTACTCCGAAACACAGCGAAATTGACCAAAAAGTGTTGTCCGATGCTCGCATTGTGGTTCGAAACAGTTGCTGATATGTATCACTGGTTCTCAATCCCAAATGATGAGTATCACTGGTTCTCAATCTCAAACATCCTGCCCGGCTGGACCAGTAGGTTCAGGATTGGCCTCTAGGAGTCGGCACACCCGCTGGACTGATCGAGTGCACGTCCCCTTTGCATGTTGAATGGTCACAGACCGGACGAGCCCGTCGTCACCGGGATGGACAGCAATGATTTTGCCAAGGCGCCAATGGGTTGGTGGTAGATTCTCCTTTCGGACGGCCACGATATCGTCAAGTTGCAAATTATCTGATGCCTGATGCCATTTGCTGCGGGTCTGCAATGAAGCCAAATAGTCGTCGTGCCATTTCTGCCAAAATTGCTGATGCATATGCCGCAAATTCTGCCATTGTTTCAGTCGACCGATGGGCCCATCTGCGATGGGAGGTTCTGGAACAGCTACCAGTGAACGCCCAATGAGGAAATCAGCAGGTGATAAAGCCAAATGATCATCGATTCCATCGTGCAGCGCAATCAATGGACGCGAGTTGAGGCATGCTTCAATGCGTGACAGCAACGTATGCAGTTGATCGTAAAAGAATGACTGCTTGCCTGTAACGCGCAACAAATGCCTTTTTGCAGATTTCACCGCCGCCTCCCATAGACCTCCTTGGTGCGGAGCTTCCGGAGTGATGAAGTGCCATGTTGTCCCGTGATTAGCCACTTGTTGTTGGGTATAAGTGCTACGCCATTCCAGGAGATCCTTCTTCAAAATGGTATTTGCGCCAACAAACGCAGTGCCATTATCACTATATAAATGATGACATGGACCGCGCCGGCTAATGAAGCGAGCAAATACATTAAGGAATGCCTGTGACGATAAGTCCTCTGCCAGCTCGATATGGACCGCCTTGGTGGCCATACATACAAATATCGCCACATATGTTTTGACCACAGTCCGTGTCCTCTTGGTCCCAACTCGAATATTGAAAGGGCCACAGTAATCTACCCCCGAAGACGAGAACGGAGGAGCTGCCACCACCCGTGATCTAGGTAGAGATGCCATTTGTTGTTGCGACATCGCCTGCTGATACCGCCTACATGTGACACATTCATGGATACATCGTTTTACCACAGCTCTGCCATGTATAATCCAATATTTTTGGCGTAACGTTTGTAGCATAAGCTGTATCCCGCCATGTAGTGTCAAGGTGTGCGCCTCTCGTACAATAAGCCTAGTGAGCCTGCTATATTTCGCCAGAATCATGGGATGTCGCTGGTCATCCTCAAGCTGAGCATGTTTGAGTCGGCCACCAACTCGAAGTATATGCTGATGATCCAAAAACGGTGCGAAAGCTACGATTGAGCTTGACGATGGAAGCCTCGTACTGTTGCCTAATAGATGAATCTCAGTGCCAAAGAATTTGTGCTGCTCGGTCCGAATATGCCATTGCATAGCCTCATCCATTTCATCAGCGCCAACGACTGGTTTATGCCAATGATGCCTGCGTGTTGTATGCCATCGCAAAATGTATGCTGTTGTTCGAATTAGCCGCCCAATGCTGCCGAAGCGGTCTAGCAAATCTAGTGATGAGCCATCCGGTCTGGTCGTCCGCAAACTCCAAGAACATGACACCTTTGCCACAGTAACGTTCACGGGTTTCTCCTCTGATGCCATAGTCATGTTATCTGCTTCAGACAACGTGGGAAGTTCAGTTGCTGAAGTGCAATCAATGAGCCACGGATCTGGACCATGCCACCACAATTTATGGTCCCGAAGAGCCTCAGCGCTGATTCCTCGACTGGCACAATCGGCAGGATTGTACTGAGTCCGGATATGATGCCAATATCGCAAATCCGAGTGCTGCTGAATATAGCCAACACGATTGGCCACATAAGGTTTGAGCAGGGCAGCAGGTTTCCTAAGCCAACAGAGCACGATAGTCGAGTCTGACCACATGGAGTATGGTACTGCCGGTAACTCCAACGCTTGGATTATACTAGCCATTGTTGAAGCCAATAGCTGAGCTGCGCACAGCTCCAGCCGAGGTATGGTTGCTGCCTTAACCGGTGCCACTTTTGTTTTTGAGGTGACAAGTATGGAGGTACGTTCGCCATTGTGATTGATGCTAGACAAATAAATCACAGCTGCATAGGCTCTCTCGCTAGCATCACAGAAGCCATGTAACCGAGGTTGAATTTCAGATCTCAAGCCAAGCCAACGTGGTATTCGAATGGTGTCAAGCTGCGGGAGGCCATTACGGAAGGTAAGCCATTCTGTTAACAAGGAAGCTGGCAACGGCGTATCCCACTCCAGCCCTGCAAGCCACAATTTCTGCATAAAGATCTTGGCCACAATAATGACGGGGGCCAGCAAGCCCATCGGATCAAACAGCCTTGCAGTGTCACTGAGCACTTGCCTCTTTGTGTTCGATGGGACCTCGTCCAAGGCAACTTTAAAAAATAATTCATCCCGTTGAGGGTCCCAATGCAAGCCGAGCACTGTTGTTCCAGAAGATCTCAGTTCCACATCTTCAGCACTGATTGGTACTTTCGTGATCCCTGCCACAGCTGCTTCATCATTCGACTGCCACTTACGCAAAATAAAATGTCCCATGCGCAAGATGGAGTCCACGTCGTTAGCCAACTGAACTGCTTTATGTGTTGTTTCGACACTCGTCAAATAGTCGTCGACGTAAAAATCACGGAAAATGCTCTCCCGGGCTAGTGCTGCCCGGCTGACGTCCAAAATTATGCCCGAGTTGTCAGTTCCACACTGTTGTAATGCACGAACTGAATTATATGGACTACATGCCATGCCATACGTCACTGTCGTTAATTCGTAGATGCGCAATGGTTCAGTTGCCAATTCTCGCCACAATATTCTCTGCCATCGCAAGTGTCGCTCATCGATACGTATCTGTCGGAACATCTTCTCGATGTCCGCCGACAATGCCACCAGATATCGCCGAAATCGCAAAATTATATTGAATAAAGTCTCCTGGATCATTGGGCCACTAAATTGAGTGTCGTTCAGAGCCACCCCATTCGACGACTTCGCCGACGCATTGAACACCACCCGGAACTTGGCCATAACGGCATGATGTGGTATGTAATAAGCCTGCGACTGATCGCACGACTCATAGGTGGCTTCACGCATGTGTCCAAGTGCCAAGTATTCATCCATGAATGCCACATATCTCCGTTTTAATTCAGCATCCAAATTCAACTTCCGCTCCAATCGAAGGAACTGTTGCAAAGCCATGGCATATGAATCTCCCAGTGTCAAAGCATCCGGTCTGAACGGTATTTGAACGACATATCTACCATCCAGGTCCCGACGATGTGTCGCCACAAATAAAGTTTCGCAAAAATTAGAGTCATCCATTAGGGATGATGGCGTCAATGGCTCCTCGATCTCCCAAAATCTCCGCAACAAATCATCCAGCCTTAGTTCTGAATCGTTACAGCAAACGTGTAAAGATGTTAACGATTGTGATGTGATTGAACCAACTGATGCTGGTCCAAACACCACCCAGCCAAGTTTTGTTGCCTGCGCGAAGGGTTCGTCCAGTGAACCGCGTACGATGCCATCTTGAATGATGGCTCCCCAAACATCAGCGCCAATCAATGCGTCGATTCGGCCAGTAATACCGAACGTCGGATCGGCTAGCTTTAGAGAGCGTAGATGCGTCCAGCATGATTCATCAATATTCGTAGTCGGAGTAGGCGATGTGATGGACTCGAGAATATAGAACTCAATCGCCATGCTAAAGGTTGAATCTTGAATCGACGATAACTGCAGTGTAGCTCGACCATGAGTACATGCAGAAGTCAAAGCGCCAACACCTTCCACTTGCAGCTCGTACCGCTCCTTGCGGATAGCCAAATTGTAGAAAAAGCGCGAAGTTATAAAACTGGCCTGCGAGCCTGGGTCGCATAATACTCGACATCGATGTTGAGTATTAAAGCCATCCAATATATATGTGTATGCTGTTGCCAATAAGACTATTCGATCGCCAATTACTAGAAATGTTTTCCTCCGCTTGCCTAGTCACGAAGTATAGTTCTGTGGAGGCTTTCCATGTGCTGTAGCTGTAGAAACTTGTATGCCTGATGGTGCACTTGTAGCTGCTGCCACGTTGCGACACAACAGAGTATGGTGCTTGCCGCTACAATTACGACAATTGCCCGATTGACACATTTTAGTTGAGTGTCCTGGCCTCAAACAATTAAAGCATAAATTGGAGCTTTTGAGCCGCTGGAACCGTTCAGCCACAGGTAAAGCCAATAGTTGGGGGCAACGTCCAATGCGGTGAGCTCTATCGTTGCAAAATTCACAGTGTCCCGGTGTCGTCGCAACCAAATTTGATTTGACTAAACGTGGAGAATGTGTTGTTGCCTTTTGCGTGCCTAAACCATGTGCATAGCTCGTTGTCGGCGTAGGCCAACGCATAACCTCCAAAGTTAGGCTATAAGCGCGCTTCTCCACAAAGGTGAGCAGTTGTTCCAAAGTCGGTATGTGGTTGGAGGTTAAACTCATGCTCCACGCCTGTTGGGTAGCCTGAGGCAGTTTCGACGTCACGATCGGAACGGCCAATGCATCCCACTGCTCAACTGCGAGCCCCATAACTGACAATGCTCGAAATGACTCGCGAACAGTGTCCACTACTGCCAACAATGAACTCGCGGACTCGTTCGCCTGAGGTTTCATCGTCATGAACTGTGAGACATGGATCTCGGCCAACTGTTTTGGGTTGTCGTATCTCGCCTTTAAAGCCTTCCAAACTTCCGCATAGCCCCCAGAATACATCCCGCCAACCAGCGACACCGCATCGCCTTTCACTGCCGCACGCAGCTTTGCCAACTTGTATGCTTCCGGATAATCCGGATGATGTACTAATGTCTCGAACGCGTCTTTGAATGCTAGCCAATTTCGCAACGTGCCGTCAAAAACCGGCACACTTAGTGGATCCAACCTCAAATCAATTCTGGCCAGCCTTGAGGCCTCCGGCACACTATCCTGGTCTGTTTCAGCCTCCCGGCGTCGCAACTCAGCCACTGCCGCATTGAATACTTGTTCTATATCTTCCCATAGCTGTTCGTGAGCCTCGAGTTCAGACGCCTTTGCCTCTGCCAGCAGACCGTCATTAGCAGTTGCGAAACGCTCAAAATGCCTTTCCAATGAACGGAGCTCTTGCGCCCGTTTGTGTTTGTCGCCAACATAACTTGACGCCAACACGGCCGACGCTATGCGCCTAATAGCATTCGCTGCCGTGGTTCGCTTGTTCAAGTCCGCCATACCCTACTGAATTCCACCGCCAAAATTCTCAAATTCGCACAACTGATAATATGCGACGCCACCAATTGTCAAATTCCCAAATTCGCAGCGCTATTATGTGCGAAGCCACCCGAATGCCAAAATCGCACAACCACTAATGCGCGATGCCACCAAATCCAAATTCGCACAGCCAACAATGCGCGAGGCCACCAATTGTCAAATTCGCAAATTCGCAGCGCTAATATGTGCGAAGCCACAAGTACAACGCCACTAGATCTCGAAAAACACCAATTGTTCGCGCGTAAAAGTCGTTCCTCACAGGAGGCACCAAAATGTAGGATATTCTTAGCAAACAGATTTATTCTCCCAAAAGGTTAACACATATAATCAAAATAACAAAGGCTTCAGTATATTAGCAAAACACAACTCGCCGTTCGGATCTTCGTCGCCATTGCCTCGTTGTCGAACTCGTTCTAAACCTTACTCCGAAACACAGCGAAATTGACCAAAAAGTGTTGTCCGATGCTCGCATTGTGGTTCGAAACAGTTGCTGATATGTATCACTGGTTCTCAATCCCAAATGATGAGTATCACTGGTTCTCAATCTCAAACACCTAGCCTCCACCGAAGTCGATCATATACAAATAAGTGCACACCATGCACTAAATATCCACCATTGGATATTTTGTAATAGCAATAAAAACGTTGTGCGAGAAATATATTCCGTGTTCATTGGAATATTGTACAGAAAAGATTTTTCTTCGCGCGCTCATTTGAATATATATGCATTTCAAAGGCTCGCGCCAAGCCCATCGTAGTCGATTTGACAAGCTGCAGCAAAATGCCTCAGCTCAGTTCGGCTGTAATTTTCTTCAACTTGCTGAAAGAGGGGAAGCGATGACGTCAACAAGATTTTATTTGCAGCAAAAGTACGGAAACGACTTGCTGCGAATCTATTATAATATATTATAATAGATTCAAGTACGGAAACAGACCTAATATGTTTTTCTTGTTGTTATGTTGCCTTGTTTGGTAAATAAATAAATAAATCAAAAGCTGAAAATAAAGAATATACACTATCACAATCGATAGAAAATAGAAAAAGAACTAACAAAAAATTACTTCTTTTAACTTCATATTATGAGAGCTTTTTCTAATTTCGTAACTACCAAAACATTCAACATAACCATGAAAAACCCAAAGCCACAACACAGCAAAAAAGACCACTTCTCATGAGCTTATCTTTTGTGGCGATTAAATATGACAGCGCAGTTTATGACATCGGCGGACGTTAGCAGAACAACGAGCACTGAGTAGTTTAGTACCACTTGTTCAGCAGCTCAGCACAAATTAGTAATAGGTAGTTGTAAGCAAAATTTATACGTAGTTTAGTCTGTAGAGATTCAGCCCTAAAGCTTAGTACGCTACCGAGCCTGAATTCCGGACACTCGTTGTGCTATTTATTTCTACACGGAAAAATTTTCGTGTAGAGAAGTGTAGAATATTACAAAGTGACAGTTAATTGTGTAGATGTTTGGCACTTGTATTTTGAATTTTCAGCAAACAGAATAATGGGTAGTGGTTTCGTGAGTTTGCTGTTGATGTATGGCGCATATTCTTGGGACGCGAAGTTAATGCCACATTCTGGTGCTCAAACTTGAATAAATTGTAGGTGGAAATTTGCTCCATAATATACTTATTAAAACTTTTAAATTGGTTGTGCGGCAGACTACAGGACCATATTAAACATCGCTGTAATTTTCTTTTCCGTGAAAAGTACAAGCCTCCAGCCCGCTTCACCTTTAAGTTGTTGCATAACAACGTTAACACCGCACTACGCTCAACTTTGGCGGCATGGGATTTAGAAATTAACTTTCTTTTCAAATAACCTTTACAATGTACCAACTGTATGCGAAATACTATATGTTCAATGCTTATTTCAGCTCTTCAATTTTAAATTCATTCAAGTTTCCTGCCTCATCATATTGCTATATTATTAAGCAGATCGAAGTTTACGAAAGTTGTAGTAGCACATTTTCAAAACGATTTTCACGTTAAATTCAATTAGACTGAAAGAAAATAGGCGTAGTTTTTCTAAGTATAACAATTATGTAATTTTTTGACTATTTTTTTATTTTATATATATTTCCTTTACATGAATACCTAATATTCATGTTTGTCATATCGCGTACATATGCGGTGCTGGAAAATTTTTAATGTCGCACTAATTCAATTAAACAACCAGCCAATTGAAGTAGATCCTAGTAAAACTATCTGAAAAAAAACAAATGTGCTGGATAATAAATCATTCACGTTCTGCACGAACTATCGTGCGTATGAAATTTGTAAATTTGTCGACAGAAAGTGGCGACGTAACTATTGAACAAATTTCAAATTTTCAAACAAAATTCAAAATAAAAGCGCGGTCAAAATGGCCAAAATGATTGCTTTCCGTGACCAAATAAATAGCAGACCATTTAATTCAGGCACCTCCTGCCTGAAAAAACTCTCCACTTGTGCTGCAGAGCCACCTACGAGCGAAGAGCAACACTGAAATTCTGACACTTTTCAGGCAACGTTTCAGGACGGGCAGCGTACCGATTTTCTCAAGTGACCTGAAAAAAAATTCAGGTCCGGAATTCCGTCACTCTTTTCCCATGCATTTTAAAGGGGGACAGGAATTCAGGCTCGGCAGCGTACTCAGGCTCGGCAGCGTACTACTACTAAAGTCGTAAATATCAATTCGGAGTTTTTAATTAAATATGAAGAAATATTGTGTTGGTTAATAAGTAGCACGTCAATCAGCTACACTTTTTCCTATCAGCACATTCTACACTACAACACGTGAACTACAAATGAGGAATAGAATTTCTGTACTAGTGAATTCACTGGTGCAGGAGTGTTGTTGTTTCCAATGCGTATACTCTACTCTCTCCTGGATAGAGGAGCAAAAAACACACCTACTATTCGATAACTTCCAAACCAAAATCATGGCCACCACTATCCTTTATGCTGAATTTTTCGATTAAATAAAATAATCACAGAAACAGTCAATGAGCTTGCCACAGGTCAGCGTAAAAAGCAAGACTGCCACGTTGTTTGGGCTGAGGCTTCAACACCCATGGCTAGTCCATTTTATGGATTGTCCAAATTCGCCCTACTATTTTCCCACACGGTCGAGCCAAAAAATGGCCCGATGGCCTGAGTCCATGGACTTTGGATTGATTGGGAATCCACTTTGTTTTTATGAGTCCTTCCGAGTTCTCCCACACACGCTGAGATTTTGGCCTGGCCTCAGGCCATTCGGACTGTTCGTGAACAGGAAAAACATATATTAAAACATAATCATAGTACGCTGATAATAAGTGATGAATTATTTTATATTATGCATTGTTTTTTATGCTGAAATAAATGGTTTTTATTCAAATGATCTCGTTTATACTAAAACTAAGTTACGTTTTTTTATTGAAACTAAAATCCCAAGATTTCTCCAGATTATCTGAAAAAACTGCTCAAGACACTGTATTTGTTTTTGGCAACGCTGGTTGTGACGACCAAGCGTAGAAAAATCGCATCAGCGACGGCGGCTCAAACGACTCGTGTGCAGAGTACAAGTAATATGATAAAACAACCACTTCTAAAATCGAAAGCCTCAAATGGGACCTACATTCTTCACACTGATACTGCGCTCTACATATAACTCGGTGGTCATCGCGGATTGGACAGACTAATCTTAAATTGTAGCATACTTAAATAAAATAGCCGTTTTAATTCCATACATGCAAACATTGTGTTTACTATAAAAACGAATAACAAGTTTTGGCTAAACTATTTCAGACAGTTGCGTGGCTTTGCAATATGTTCTCCTTATGAACTTCTCAAATACGTATTATATTCTTCTATACTTGCTTTAGCAATATCAATTACAAACTTGGGATCCGATCCTTCAACTAGTTTCTTCAATGAAATATATAAATCTTTACTAGGATCATATTGTGCTTTTCCCAGATACTTTAGAAATCCATGACGTTCTTTCAATCGAAATAGTCGGGAAATTAAAATTTCTGGAAACTGAATAATTTGATGATGTGAAATGTTCATTTGTTGATGAATATATTCAAATCGTTCAGCCATTTTTTTGTAATCTGTAGAAAGAAAAACTATTGATTAGAAATATATTTTCATATTGCAAAGGTTTCGATGAGTCTTTATATTAGCTAAACATTAAGATACAAAATTGACACATATATTCAAAAACTAACCCATCATCCATAGCTTTGGCTTACTAAGCAACAAGCACTTCACTTCGTCTTTATTAAAACCCATTTCTTCTCGAATACAAAACGTACTGTGACGGATATGCTCCATACTGTACGTGACGAGGCGCGGCTGTTTTGAGGCAAGAAATCGAACATCATTCCCCGACAAGCGGAAGTTTTTCTGGAAATATCCTAGACGCTTATCTATGTGCTTGGTTGAGTACATAAGCCAAAATGGATTTTTTGATACGATTCTCACAATTTGTGAATTCTTGAAATTTTTCACTTGCATATAATTTACTCGGACCTCCAGGTCACCTAGGTCCTCCTTGAAAATCAGTGGATTTTCTGCAAGAATATCGCCCAAAAGTTCGGGACTAATGCCTAGATCGGTTAGAAAGGACAAATGTGGTTTTACGTCTCTTTCGAAGTCCAGCTTAAGAATGAATTGGAGAAGCCCTCGACGTTTTTCAATATTACTCAGGTCGACGCCGAGTTGGATAAGATGTTGCAGCGCCATAGATTCGTTAATGTACGCGGATAGATTAAACGTTGGTGGAAAATGACGGATGAGTTCTGGAGGATTTTCAGGAGCAATGCGATCAAATAGCGAAGATAGGTTATTTTGATGAAGATTCTCAATTTTCGTGAGTCTGGCCGAATAAGAAATGATCGGTTGCGAGCAAAATCCAACTTTCAGAGGGCTTAGTAAACCATGATGCACATTAATTATTGTCCGATTTGGCTTTGCTAAATAACGATCTCCATGCAACTGATTGTATCTTGTTACCCAGTTCACATCTTTTAGATTAGCGAACTCTGGTTCGGACGGATTGATAGATTTCGTTTGGAACTCCAATGCAGAGTTATTTTCTTTATAAGGAGAACTCGAAGCAGCCTTTCCAGTGTCGGGTAAGTTCGAAACTGTTTCGAAGTTGCCAACAACTTTTCGCAGTGCTCGAACACGGATGAACCTAAGATTGCTACAACTGACTGCAAAATGAATGGCAGACACCGGCCGCAATAACATTTTCTAACCATATGAGCTTGGGTTTTGAAATGTTTAGAAAATGTACGGTTGTCAGTGAGATAGTAGAAATGGACATGCCCATAAGAATCACATTGAAGGCAAAGATACAGAAAAAATGGATTAGAACTGTGGGCTATGTGCGGCACCAAATTTTTTTTTATTGTGCGACATAACGATACCTCCTAGAAGTACGGGCCGTCAGGCTACGTACTGGTTGTCGCTGTGACGTAATGGTGAAAGGCAATTTGGACATTTCCACGATGCAGTTCCAGGATGTGTTCAATCAATGCCTTCTAGCAGTACGAGCCGTCATGTAGAATGATGACGTCACAGTTTGCGGGAGATATGGCGCGAATAAAACATACGCAGTCATAAGGGACGTCCGCGGGAAAATGTTAATTGTACAGGTTGTGGTAAAGTGAAAATAAAGTGACATCTGCATAACAGTGCCAGTGAACAGCTGAAACAAAAATTTATGCGGTGCATGCGGTGTAATTGGGAAAATTCGCTACGAAATGTTTATCAGTTGTTGTTGGGTTATGTGAAGTTTCGTGTCGATTTTCTTTCGATACCATTGATTGACACAAAAAGCAAGTTATAGCTAAATATTGTTATTACAACGCATCCACGCACAAAAAAACTACCGTTTCATTCATATTTTAGCTAAAAATCCGCATGTGAAATCTTTGTGTATATCGACACTGCCTGGTGGATATGTCACCCCGATCAATTGACGTCATAGCTAAAGCGATTACGTAGCATGGCGGCCCGAACTTCTAGAAGGCATTGGTTCAGTGTGCATGCTATAGCTACTCCAAAAGTATAGCATCACTTTAGCAAGTGTCAAAATTCGAAGTAGCTAGGTGAAGTAGAGATGTTCATTTAAAATATATATCGATATCTTTTCCGATATGATATATCGAAACTCTATATCGATAGTTTCCGATATATCGAAATGTAAATATCGATTTTTCGATATATCGAAATCGAATCAAAAGTAATATATATATATTGGATAATTTATTTTCTTTATTGCGTTGGGCCTTTGGTTGGTTTGGTTAGGTGGTATTACTCACTAAATACAAGGGGTTGGTATTGTTTCTATGTATATTTTTCTCGTGAATATCCGCCACAATAAAATTTATATGCTTGTTCAGATAAATTATGTCATTATTCCAAAGAATGAGCACATAAATTATGAAATTTCTGGAAAATTTTCGAAAAGTACAAATGTTCGCAAAATATGAAGTTTACTACTACTACTGGATAAAAAAGCAGAAAATATCCTTGGGATAGATTCCACATTCCTTAACTTAGCAATATACATCCAAATAGAATAAATGAAAAATAGTGTTAGTTAAATTTGAAATTTGCTTTGAACTCTTTCAAAGAGAATAAAGGCAAATATTTGTCCACGTCATCTATCATTGCTTTGACTTCTCTTAGCAGCGGTCAAATTTTGCTCATGAAAATAAAGATATTTATTTTATGATGGACGGGCTCATCTCAAATCATAAGTGAAAGGGGAATAAAGAAAGTAAATAGATTTTATGATATAACAAAATAATATAAAGGAAAATTTCAAATATTTTGGAACAAGGATAAGGTGATATCTACAGTCTTGCAATATCATATCATGTAAAAAATTATATTTATTCTTAAACTCATAATGAATGTATTCATTTCTGAATTTAACGTTTCCTAACCCCCACCCACAATGAAGAGTTGACCATATCGGCTTCGAAACCGTTGTCTGTAGAAAATTAATGCAACAAAAATAGCGCAATTCATAAGGAAAGGTAAGACTTCATTAACAGTGAATAGTTAAAAGAAGAAATTTAACACAAATCAATTATATTTATTATATGTAAAAAAAAAAAAATATAATACAAATTAATCATAATATAACGATTTTTTCAAAGTTCCCAATATTTTTTGCTTAAACCTTGAATAAACAAAAATTTGTTCACCCGTTTAGCTTGTAACCGATTTCACTGTTGAGTTAAGACCTGCGTAGCCTTCGAAAATAATCTTTCAGAAGGCACAGAACTACTGACCATAGTCAACTACTTGTATGCAATATTGTATAACTTCGGAAATTGTACTTTATAATCAACGCATACTGTCAAAGGGCTTTCATTTAATCTGCTAACGGGAGCCCTCAAGTAAAGAGATAATTCGTCTGAGACACTTTCATCAGTTTTATTTGTTTTCCGATTTCGTTCAACTGAATGATGATTATCGCTCCAGAGACTAAAATCGGACTGAGTTTTGTCTGAGCCATCCGAGTCTGATCCCGCAGCTACACATAATTCACTTTGTTGATCTTTTTTCATTAGTTCTTTGATTTTAAGTATGGCATTCGAACAAGCCAGTTGGTCTTCAAAATGAAGTTCCTTGAATCGCGAATGCAAAGATAAAATCTATAAACAGAGCAACTCGATAGATTTACTAATTCAGATATTCCCTTTGGTTTCTCCTCTACCTAAGTTCTACGAGCTTTTGGCTGTAACTTCTAAAATTCGCGTACACACGGCTCACTATCTCTATTGTAAGACCAATTTTTTTAGTTAATTAATATATATAATAAGTTAATTAATTTAAACTCATTATTTAAAGTACTTTCAATTACCTGAGTAAACCGAAACCGCCCAATCACCGAGAATCCTTCACAATCTGTAAAAAAAAAGATAAACCTAAATTTTGTCAATATACGAGGATGGGCAGCGCGGTGGACACGATCCAA
Source organism: Nemotelus nigrinus (assembly GCA_947369275.1). Classification (NCBI taxonomy): domain Eukaryota; kingdom Metazoa; phylum Arthropoda; class Insecta; order Diptera; family Stratiomyidae; genus Nemotelus; species Nemotelus nigrinus. Next base: position 111,581,481 of record OX376373.1, read on the forward strand.
TTAATTAGACCAATTAATTAGAAAATAATACAAAAGCAAACACGCTGGTTTGAACGATTTGCTTCTTTCCGTTCTCTTCTCTTGCTCGACCAGCGGTTAGATCGCGTCGTGACACGGAAAACAAAAAATTGTTGACCAACTTGTTTGCAAGCACAAAACGATATTCTTGTATCGGATAATATATCGATATTATAATAATCGATATCTGAAGATTCGATTATATCGGGTTGATTCGATATATCGGGAGTCAAATATCGATATTTCTTAAATATCGATATATATCGAACATCCCTAAGGTGAAGCAGCTATGGATATTGGACAGCAAAGAGCTGCTACGTAGGTCAGTTTTTAAACAGCTCAACTCAATAACAATTTTTTTTCCAGTTTTGTAACTTTAATCTTTGTATTTACGTGGATCAGCTCACCATTTGCCTTGCACTTTGGAAATTGTTGAAACTTCTGAGTTTTCACCATACAGCTGCACATGCCGCAAATGCTCACACAAATCAGTGTAACCGGCCTGTTGCACTTGACACCCGCCTTCTAAAAACTCAAGATGAGTTGCGCTGTGTAAAAGCCTACTTAAAGCTAGAGTGGAGCTGAAGAGTTCAAAAGCCCGTATTAAGTTTCAAATAGCACTAAACTCAAGTCTATTGTTCATCTTCTGTGCAATGCCTCCTAGAAGTACGGGCCGTTATGCAGAATGATGACGTCAGAGCAGTATACCAAAATGTCTTGAAAAACACACATAGTCTTATGGGACGTCCGCGGGAAAATGTTAATTGTACGGGTTGTGTTAAGGTGAGTAAAGTGAAAACAAAGTGAGATCCGGGGAACAGTGTTAGTGAATAGCTAAAACACAAATAAATGCGGTGCGCGCGGTATAATTAGAAAAATTCGTCACGAAATGTTTATCAGATGTTCTTAGGTTATGTGGTGTTTTGTGTCGAATCACTTTCGATACCACTGATTGACACAAAATGGAAGTTATAACTAAATATTAACACTACAACGCATCCACGCACAAAAAACTAACGTTTTAATCATATTTTAGCTTAAAAACCGCAAGTGAAATCTCCGTGTGTGTCGGCACTGCTTCGTGGAAATGTCAACATGGCCTACCGCCATGACTTCACAGCGAGAACGATTACGTAGCCTGACGGCCCGTGCATCTAGGAGGCATTGTTCTGCGCCATCAAAGTGCGAAAACTGCTTTTCATTTCTATTTCTAATCCAAAGTGATGTTTGATCAGTGAGATAGTAGAAATGGAGTGGACATGCCCATAAGATTTACATTGAAGGGGATGGTGGTAATTTTTTGTCTGCTCATTGTCAAATCGGGTCAAATCCAAGTAGTTTTCCTCCAATTTGACAATGAGAGCGAAATGGCGTAAAAGCAGCTTTAACATGCTTTGTGCGCGAGAGGATTGAATGGGCTAATGGTGGAAAGTTATACCGTCCGTGTCCAGGGGCTGTGTTTGATAGTATGTCAGCTATGCACGCACGGCCATTTTGGCTTGGTAACTTTCAGCTATTCCGGAACGTTGGACAGCCTGACTGTCAAAAAGCAAGCATCAGAAAATAGGTATTTCGTGACATTAGACGCCAAAGCTGCTAAAATAGCAGTTAATAGCTGCCATAGCTAAAATATTGAACACACTCCCGATATACACGGATATTTCACTTCCGGTTTTTAGCTACAATAGGTCTGTTCCCGTACTTCAGCAAACTGCAGCAGTAACAGAATTTGGCAGCTGGCTTCTCTTTGCTGCAAAATTTGGCATGCATTTGGCTTGCAGCAAAAGTACGAAAACGACTTGCTGCGATTTATTATTATTCTATTATTCTATTTTTCTATTATTATTCTATTATTATTTATTATTCTATTATTATTCTATTTTAATATATTATAATAGATTCAAGTACGGGAACAGACCTAATATGAATAAAACGTTAATTTTTTGTGCGTGAATGCGTTGTAATAATAATATTTAGCCATAACTTTCATTTTGTATCAATCAATTGTATCGCGACAATAAATTGACTCGAAACATCACATAACCTAACAACAACTGATTAACATTTCGGTAAAACGGTAAAACTTGGATACTTGTGGCCATGGTTGTGCAATTTACCACCAGAGAGAGAATCGGCGGTAGATTGAGTATAATTCAGTGGCTCTCAAACGGCTGTATATGCTGTCAATTTCGGCTGCAACGGCAATTTCAATTTACCCGCAAAACTCACATTAAACTTAAAAACTCTTGCGCACCTGAACCGCTAGAAACACTAATGTTCGAAGACCAGTAGAAGAATCGTGCCGGTTTTGAGTGCATATTCCACCACATGAGCTGCTTATTACGGCCAAACTGTTTCAAACGCCACGTTTTACTTTGGTCTCAAGAATGCATTATAACTCATATAGTAGAAGGTTTCAGATATTACCACTGGCATGAATTTCAACGTTTATGAGAGCAAAACACGGGTTAATTATATTCGTTATCATTTGCTTATTTCACAAAATTTTTGAAGCAGCATCTCATATAACATCAATGAAGAAAATGCTCAGTGCCTGCAGCACTGTAACTGAAGTTGGTGTTTGGGGCTGCGATCCAAAAAATTTGCAGAACTTTGGGAATTGAAACATTGGTTATTTATTTTCATTGTAAATGTTTCCGGTATGAATACTAACTGTAAGCATTTATTGATACAAAAGTAGCACAACCGACTCGTGCTGGCCACCTTCTGCCAGTATCAAAGCCAAGAATATATCATATTTCCTTCACGTTGTTTTATTACATTCGAAGTTATAGGAGTATAAAGAAATTTAGGGTTACCTGCAGCGAGTATTTTCAAATAATCAAAAACTTAATATTTGCTGCTTATTGTCACTAAAATATCATAACCATTTGAAAATTCTACGATAAAACCGCTTAATAAATATATTGCAATTAAACACAAAACCAACAATAGCTGGCAACCCTATCATGGCTTTTCAACCAAATTTGGCCTGAATAATGCTTATAATAGGTTCCATTAATTGTATGAAATTCGTATTGATATCATGACTGCACTGGAAGTTATAGGGCAAAAAGTTTTATTTTCCTGAGTGAATTTTCAAAACCAAAGACACAAAAATTACCATAGCTGGCAGCACCAATCAAATTTTTCAACCAAAATTCTACCAAACAGAGGTTAAAAATAGGTTCAGCTACTGTGTCAATTTCATGAAAATCTGGTTACTACATCACATATCATAGGGCAAAAAGCCGTTTTTTTTCTTTGTAATTTTTCAGGATGGCACCACTGGCACAGAGTTGCCCACAATTCAAAATCGCTTCTATCAAATCTGGTCCTACTTAAGTCCAATGCATTCTGTAAATTTCAGTTGTATCTGATTATTGGTTCGTGAGTTCCCGTGAACAGAAGATTTTGATGCTAAAAATATAGGTTAACTGGGAAAGGGTTACCGTTCTTGTCCGACATGAAATATCCAAAGTTTTACTTTGAACGTGTAGATAAAGCACAAGATTTGTATACAGATTGGTTTTATTGTAAGAAACGGACATTTTTTAGGATATTCGATGGTTGAATGTTTTCACTCCCAAAATTTTTATTTTTTCAAATTTAAGACACTAAAATTATCATAGCTGGCAGCTCCAACCGTATTTTTCAACCAAATTTCTACCAAACGTGGTTTGAAGTAAGTTCCAGCTATTCTGTGAGTTTTATTAAAATGGAACGATTCAATCAGATTTTATAGGGCTAAAAGCAGTTATCCTATTTATTGATTTTTCAAGATGGCACCACTGGCACAGAATCGCTTGCATTTCAAAATCACTTCTATCAGACCTGGTCCTATATAAGACCAATACATTCTGCAAATTTCAATTAATTCTGCTTATCGGATCGTGAGTTTCCGTGAACAGAAGTTTTTGATGCTAAAAATATAGGTAAATTGGGCAAGGGTTACCAGGCGTGCCCGTTATACCATATCAAATTTTTTTTTTGTCTATGTAAACAAAGCACAAGATTTACATATGAGTTTTTTTTTTGAAGAAGCGGCATTTTTTCAAGAGAGACGATGATTTGGAGGTTTTCACTTTCAGTGCCTGCCCTAGCTACAGGGTTGCCAGCACTCTCTTTAAAAGCTACACAGATCTACAACTAAATAATACAAATATGTTCTGAAAATTCCGTTATGATTGAAAAGCTGTGTCAAAAGTTATCGCAGTTTAAAAATTTTCAAATTTTCCCTTTCTATTTTTAGGCACCCAGCGCACACATGGGGTTAAAAAATTCCAAAACATTATCCGATTCACATGCAAAACACGTTCGAAATTTATTTCGTCAACTTTATTTTTGCGAAAATTAATTGTGTACGATATAATAGGTATATTAAAAATATCACTTAAATGGCCGCCGGCGCCAAAAGGTTAACAATAACTGACATTTAGTGAGACGTGGACCTATTTTGCATATACACCAATGTACCCTGAAAGTTTTAGCTCAATCGGATGGCGCGTTCTCGAGATTATCTCACTGAAATTTTTTGATGGTATGTATATATATATATATATATATATATATATATATATATATATATATATATATATATATATATATATATATATATATATATATATATATATATATATATATATATATATATATATATATATATATACATGTATATATATATATATATATATATATATATATATATATATATATATTTTAATACTAATGTTCTTCGATTATTAGTAAAAATGCCTGGAATGAATGATATGTGACTTCTATAGTAATGTTTAACAAAAAAAAAAAGCGTCGTGCGTTGCGTAATGAGAACATATTTCGGAAATTTCATACGGTGCCCATAGCTTGAAATGCATATGCTGGTGGTATTGGTGGGTGATGAAAAGTTTAGGTCGGATATTTACCTTGCAAAATCAATAGCTGTGGGCACATCTATCCAAAATCTCTCTTCATATGAAATGCAACCAATAAAATTTGACAATGTCTTTCATTTAATGTGGGTTATATGTTTGATTATTGCGTACAATCAACAATTGAAATGTGTATATCATGTGCAGTACTTTGGATTCGGTGTTAAGTTCGCTTTTTACGGTAATTAACACGAACATTTGCATGAAATTAGAAATGGAAAAGTAATTAGATCACAAATATTGATATTGTAATGTTGTTCAATGCTCGCTCTGTCCCAATATCTTTTATATTTTTATTGATATATGAAGAAAATTTTTATTGATATATGAAAACTGAGTAAATTTAGAGTGATAATGTAATGCTGGAAAGTATGAATTTTATATGTAAAGGCCTGGCGAATCACATAAATTAATGAAAATAAGTATTTAAATATCGTAACGAAATTTTGAATTAAAAATGGTGCCAGACTAAATTTAAAAATAATTAAGAGTAAAACTGGTGTCACATGAAATAATTCAACATATATATGATTTTTATTTTTAATTAGATCACTAATATTGATATTGTAATGTTGTTCAATGCTAGCTCTGTCCCAATATCTTTTATATTTTTATTGATATATGAAGAAATATGTTCGTACGCACGGATAGGTGAATAGAAACTGAGTAAATTTAGAGTGATAATGTAATACTGGAAGGTATGAATTTTATATGTTAAGGTCTGGCGAATAACATAAATTAATGAAAATAAGTATTTGAATATCGTAACACAATTTCGAATTAAAAATGGTACCAGACTAAATTTAAAAATAATTAAGAGTAAAACTGGTGTCACATGAAATAATTCAACATATATTTTTTTAATTATATTTTTTTTTATTATATTTTTTTTAAATTTACCTGGTCCTTTCTTTACATGTATATATAAATCAGAAAAAAAATTAAGCGAGATTATTTAATGTGCGTAACGCAATCGAGCTGAAATTTATATAAATGAAATTTTTACACTTTGGCAGCAGCGACCATTTTAGTGATTTTTTTTCTATATGTCTATGTAAAGACAAGTATAGTGAAAAGTCAGTATGGGATATGAAAATTGATAAGGTTTAATGATTGGCTATGATAAGGGTTTGGTAATTTTTAATTCTATGTGGGCGCTGATTGCTTTAAAGTAGACAAGGAAATTTTCCAAATATTTTATTTGTCATAGCTTCTGAGAGAAACATCAGATCATAACGAAATTCCAGGACGAATTTATACCTATCAAAAATATACATTTCTGATTTATAATGAATAAGTGGGCACCGCTATAGCTAGAGCAGCGACGTGAAATTCTTTTCAAAAAATTTCAGTTTTCAAAGTTGAACAGCAATCTTCCACAGAATATGCCATCTTATTCGAGTGTTGTTCAGTCCACCCTCCGTGAGCAGAATAAAATAGATTATAATGTAGGTATAGTAGTAAGGCCCAAAGCTGCTCAGGATAGCTCGCTTACCATAAGTGAGATAAAGCAAGCAATAAGTCCTGCGCAAATAAAAACACCCATTGTTTTCAATAAGCCACTAAAAAACGGGAGTGTTTTGATAAAAACCAATAATGAGGCCAACAATAAAACTCTTATAGATAGCTTAAATAAGAAACTTGGGCAAAAATATACGGCTGAAAACACGAAACAGCGACTTCCAATTTTAGTTTTGTTTGGCTTAGAAAAGCAATACTCGGAGGAAGAGCTGAATTATCAGATTTCATCTTTGAATTATGACATGGGTTCAGATCCAAAAATTCGTGTCAAATTCTATAAAAAAAGCTACAAAAACGGCAAGTATATTGCGTTCATTGAGGCCCCGGGGGATACGTATCACAAATTAGTTAACAGGTATGTTAACGTAGACTTTGGCAGTTACTTTTGTAAGGAAGACCTGAACGTCAGAAGTTGTTTCAAATGCCAGAAATACGGTCACCCATCAAAATATTGTACTAGGACAAATGATGTTTGTGCTAAATGCGCTGGTGATCATAAAACCCAGGATTGTACCTCCGAAATACTTAAATGTGTGAATTGTGTCGCTAAGAATCAGAATAACGCTAATCATAGGGCGGATAGTAAAAACTGTCCAAAATATTTAAAAGCTGTACTATTTTTGATTAGAAAAACTAACTACTCCTCATAATTCATATGACATTGCAATCTCTAAAAATATTCTATGCAAATGTTAGAAGTATTAGAAATAAATTTCACGAATTGGAAGTAACAGCTACAGTATTGAATGATTCTGATATCATTATTTTAGGCGAAACCTGGCTTTATGAAAATGAAGCAGTTTTTATAACATCTCAGGGTACTCTGCAGTGTTCAACTGTCGAGATTCAGTTGGAGGTGGAACAGTGATTTACATAAGGAACAGTATCAATTTCAAAACCCTAGTGAACGAAAAGCAATATAATATATCGTTGTCGAACTAATAGTTTGTAACACTCCTCTAAGACTTGGCACTCATTACAGAGCTCCTTCTCAAGATAGCTTGGATTACCTCGAGTACATTGATGAAATCTACCATAAATATAAAAATATTATAATGATTGGTGACAATAATATTGATGTACTTAAATGTAATGATAACATAACAAGAAACTACCTGGAAACGCTAAAAATGAACAATGCAACTTTACATAATGAGAAACAACCAACTAGAGTTACATATGAGTCTGCGACGCTTATTGATCATATTGTCAGTTCGGTTAACCTTCGTAGATATGAGCTTGGTATTGCTTTTTATGACATGCCTGATTTGGACCACAGGGTTCAAAACATCACTATTACGGGTGTTCTCATTCCTAAATCTCCAATGAAAGTTTTTCAAATAACTGTGCTAAATAAAAATAAATTTGCGAATTTAGTCCGTGACAAGCTAAATATTTTGATGCTGGAATCGCGGGAAATTGAACTTGAAGCACTCATCGAAATAGTTTGTACTGCAAAAACTCTTTCAACCACTCTTAAAAAGATTCGCTCAAGAAGTAATGATTGGATAAATAGTGATGTCCTCAATATATTGAAGCAAAAAAGAATTGCTTACAACACCTATCGCAAGAGTCCAAATAATGAAAATTTGCTAAAGTACAGGCGGTTGAAAAACAAGGCTAGCAATGTAATAAATAAAGCCAAAGAAATTGCGTTAAATAAAAGAGTTGATAAAGCACATGGAAACAACAAAAAATTATGGGATATCCTTGGGAGTGAATTGAACCCGGGGGCCAATCAAAATCAAAATAAGGCTAACATGTCCCTCCTCACAGCAACGCAGCTTAATGACTTCTTTTCGCTAATAGGCAGTAGAATAAATGGTGAATTTCGCGCAAATTGTGCGGAAAGAATTAGCAATAGACTTAACCACCAGACCCTCTTCCTAAGACCAACTTCGATTGAAGAAATAAAAGAGATTATATTAAACCTTAAAAATGTGGCTCCTGGAATAGATATGATTAGGGCAGATGATTTAAAATGCATCAAAGATCTTCTTGCTCCACTCCTTACTTCTATAGTTAATAAGCACTTGGATGAAGGCACCTTTCCTAATGTTTTGAAAAACTCTCTTATCACCCCAATCTTTAAGAGCGGCGATATCGATGATCCAAACAACTATAGGCCAATTTAATTAGCAAGCGCCTTCAGCAAGATTTTTGAGAGAGTTATCAATTCTAGGCTAGTTCACTTTATTAACAACACTACAGGCTTCGATCAAAATCAATATGGTTTCCTCAATGGCAGCAATACAAGTGCAGCCCTCATAGATGCGCAACATTATATTAACAGCCAACTAGACAAGGGTTTATATGTTTCAGCCATATTTGTTGACCTTCAAAAGGCATTCGACACAGTTGATCATACCATTTTAGGCCATATTTTAAACGAACTAGGTGTTCGAGGAAAGGGAAATGAACTAATAAAAAGGATCCATTTTGGGACCAACTCTTTATTTGCTTTATGTCCAGAGTCTGAATAATCTTAATTTAGTTTCTAAATATGTTATTTATGCCGATGACACCCTTATATTAAACTCAAATAGAGATCCTATCGAACTAGAGCGGATGATCAATGATGACTTAGGTAGATATTTTAATTGGCTTGTTACTAATAAATTAAAAATAAATGTTAATAAAACTCATTACTTGATTTTCAAACAGAAAAATAAGGAAGACATATCTTTAAGCATCTTGATTAACAACCAACCCATTGTTAGACTAAAAAAAACTAAATATTTAGGAGTAATAATTGATGACAAATTGTCATGGTCGGATCAAATTAGAAAAATCAGAGCCAAGATTTGTCCCATTGTAGGTTTCTTAAGAAGACGTTGCTACTTGAACATTGTTTTAAAAAACATGATTTATCATGCTTTTGTAATTCCATCTATTAGTTATGCTATGCTTAACTGGAGCCAATCTTCAACAAACCTGGCCATCCTGAGCAGAACTCTGAATAAGGCAATTAAGGCAGTTCACAATCTGAGTACACGGACTCCCACTAATCAGCTACCTTTCATAACTGGGAAAATGACCTTTTTTCAACTATTAGCATTTCAAAAACTAATAACAATATGGAAAATCGTCCACGGAAAGAATAAATCTTCTATTTCTTTGACAATGACCAGAGAAATGCATAGCTATGAAACAAGATCTGCGAATTCTTATAGATTGCCTCCAGTCAGAACCAATAGAGCCCTTAATGACCCGATTCTTTCAGCTATATCGTTGTATAATGATATGCCTGATAATTTAAAAAACCACCTATCGTACTTCGTTACTAAAAGGAAGCTGAAGCAGTATGTTCTAAACCTATTTTAAAAGCTAATGTAAATATTTTTCTTTAAATTCTTTTTTTATCTTTTTATTTTTAATTTTTTTTATTTTTATTATCTAACTTTAAATCTTATCATATTTGTATATTAATTCTTACTAATTACATGCTAGTATTTCTTTTTTTGTTTTTGAAGAATTGAAATAGCAGAAAATTCAATTGAAACAGTTTTATAAAGAATAGTTTGATTTGTTAATTCTTGTCCTCTCTCATACCAGTGTTTGGCACTGCCTGAGGGGAAAGTTTTGTGACAAATGAAGGTATTCAATTGCATGCAATATAAAATACTTTGCTATGGGTGTTGGTGAATTCAACTGAGAAACTAATGACCATGCCACAACTAATTAGCCATTTATGTCACTCCCAATGTACTCTTATTTTGTTAAAGAAATAAAAAATTGTGATGAGAGTGTGGTTTGGACCTTCATTCTCTACTCGGTCAATTTATTACTAAATTAGCGGCATTTCAAACTAACCCCATTTTGTCTATAGTTGATAGGAATGGCATTTTTACAGTTGGTGGTGGATAACAAGTGCATGCAAAGTTATATATTTTTTCTCAACAGAGCCCTCTTTCAACATTCATGCATGAGTATGTTGAAATGGTGAAATTTTCTTCATCTCAGTAAATGCTAGTTTACTGAGCTGAAGAAGTGTGTCACGTAATCGGATATATATGTGTATTTATACATTTACATATATATGTTTGATTGTCGACGACGAATTCGAAAGAAAACTTGATCCTCCGTGTGTTTTAAATTGCCACACATAAGTAATCTTGAAATTGAAAAAGGTTATCTCTCTGTGGGAAAATCTACGAGAAAAAATGATGGAAGTGATAATATCGGAACACATTGCGACCAGCATTTGCAAAATCTTTAAACGGTTCTTTTATTTGAAAACTTGAATTTTCGGGACATTTTAAACATATAGAGAGGGATATGAAAACCTCAAATGTGAAATATTTTCGAATATGCAAAAACCATGTTATGAGAGGCCCACAACCAGGGGATGAGAGATCTTTGGCTCTGCTCGCTAAGGCGTCAGCTCGCTACTAGCAATCTAGCAATCTACTGCCTGTGGTTTCGAATCCTACTGTATGCTCATGGCTGTATTTGTTCGTCTTGTGTTACCACTGGGCATAATGCCAGCACCGCATTAATTAAGTGTCATATCGTAGTTTTAGTGGCGACTGGGCATAGCACCAGCGCTTCAGAAAACAAGAAATAATGTGGCACTTTAAATGAGAATAATGGAATAATTGATATAGATTTCTCCTATTTGTGTTTTCTTGCCGCCATAGCTGAGCATTTGCTTCAAAGGGTAATCCCCTGAGCTTTGGCATTATCATAGAAAAATATTTAAAATATTTTAAAAATATTTAAAATATTAATTAACGTAAAAAGCGAAATACTCGGACGCAAAGTACTGCACATGATGTACACATTTTCCTTTATTTTCGTACTCATAAATCTTTTATTCATTCCACATTAAATGCCCAAAATTAGACTTTTGTCTGTTATTGTGCAGTAAAAGCATTTATTACGAATTATGTTTCAGTGCATACACTTATAATGCATTATGTTTTCGTCCATATTAGAATTATTCTATTTTATTCTTCTGGATACTCTTGCAACTGTTAGGCTTGGCGCTTAATCTAACCCATACTACCAAAATTATGACTGAAATTTTCGTCAGTCCAACAATTTAATTTTCAAATCAAATTGAACTAAATTTGATGTATGCACTTTGAGCCCGATGAGAGGTAAAATATAATAGGTCTGTTCCCGTACTACGATTAATTGCAATGAAACGTACTAAAACAGAGTTTTTTAGTCCGTTTTAGTACGCTTCATTGCAATTAATTGCAATTAATCGTAGTACGGGAACAGACCTAATATATGCAATGAAGGAAAAAGCTGAGTTTCATGTGCCGGAATTGAGCTGCAGACTGATGGCGAGAATCTTGATCATGCGCCCTATACCTATACACACGCTGCATAAGTCAGCAGAATATTTATTCAATCATCATTTAATCATTTAAAATGATTTGTGTAATTGAACGGTGCAATATTTTCACCATGTAACTTAAGCTACACTATTAATAACTACAAAGGTGGGTCATTAAGTTCGCGAATTGAGCAGGTAGATGCTTATGGGGGTAGTTTAATGAAACATTAAGGCTTCAAAGACGTATTATGAGTATCAATTGCAAGTTTTATTTTCATCTAGCCATTAGTTTTTAAACATTCCTCTACCAAGCAACTCAATCTGGAAGAAAGTGTAAGATATAATCGAGTACCACACTGTCATAAAGATCCTCGCCAAACAAGGAAAGTAAGCTCAAATCATAATGGGAAAGATGGCATCCTTTCCAATTTGTCTTTTTAAACCAAAACAGAAAACGACCCACGAGCAGGATGGCTAATCTAAGTGACCACTGTATTTGCTATACTCAAAGAGAAACAGCTCGCAGAAATGCTTACAGTGCCAGATACAACCATTTTGAATATTGTACAAATCATCCTGGAATGAATAATAGTAGGGGAGCCTGGGATGCTAAATTTGCAGTTACTAAAGCGTCATGGGGACTTATTGGATTGTGAAGATAGGGTTCTAAAATGAAAAAAAGCTAATGTCAAGTTTTCCATTTTAGTGAGGGGGAGAGCGTGTAAAAATTTTCAAAAACGTAAAAAAAAACAGTCACATGGAAATACTCGAGCGCGTCAGACATTCATAGTGTATACGCGCTTTGTCTTTCTGATAACCGATAGATATTAATCTGACGATTAGCTAGTGGGAGATGGCCGTAAAAAGGGGTAAAAAAACAAAAACAAAAAAAATTATTCGAGCGTGTCCGATATTCAGAGGGAATGTTAAGTGAACTCAAAAAAGTGTCCTATTTACATGACTGACGATTTGGACGTGACAAAAAATCATGACTGATTTTTGAAAATGTGAAAAAAACATGTTACCTTGAAATACTCGAGCACGTCAGATTTTTATACAGAGGGTTAAACTTGATGTCTTAGTTGTCCTTAATGATAATCTGACAATTATACGGAGGGATATTGTTAATCTGACAATTTAAAAAAAAAATTTCGTTTCTTCTTTTTATTACTGGATGAAATAAAAACATATGTACATATATATATGTATATATATAAATATATATATATATATATATATATATATATATATATATATATATATATATATATATATATATATATATATATTTATATATATATATATATATATATATATATATATATATATATATATATATATATATATATATATATATATATATATATATATATATATATATATATAAATATATATATATATAATATATATACATATATATATATATATATATATATATATATAAATATATATATGTATATATATATATATATATATATATATATATATTATATATATATATAATATATATACATATATATATATATATATATATATATATATATATATATATATATATATATATATATATATATATATATATATATATATATATATATATATATATATATATATATATATATATATATATAACAATACGCTTGTGCACATTTCTCCACAAGCATGCAATGTATTTTGTTCGCTATAAATGTTGCTGTAGCTCTGATCGGCAAGGTGACAAATTACAAGCGTCCTAATTACGCAAATTTAATGAGAAGGGCTGAGATGTATCAATACTTTGTATGTTTTATTAAATATTTTCATCCTAGCACTATTGGCATTAGCAAGTTTTTAATTCGGACAAAAGGCAGATGAAAGATTCCATGATGAGAGATAATTTTTCAATATCAAAAGCTTCAGACCCGAAGTTTGCAAATGCTTTTTGAAAAGTTTCAGATTCCATTAAATTCTGTAAATACATTTTTTGCCTCGCCTGTAAAAAGCTGGGTTGTAATCACATCCCGTTTTAAAAACACAACAATCAAACCAAAGCGTCGTACATCTACAAAAACGAACAAGTCATTGTGATCAGCTGACATATCATCATGTTAGAGAAGGAGTGAGAAGGAAGAGAGGCGTGGAGTGGGGAATACACAGTTCTCAGCATCTATACGCTTCATCATTTATTGATGGTTTTAGCTACATCGCCCCATGAAGACCGTCAGATTATATGTTTTCGTAATCCTGATCGGATTTCCTTCAAATTAAAAAAAAATTCAATCGCGCTCGAGTATTTCGAGGTGAGGTTTTTTTTTACATTTTTGTGACTCGCCCATTTTCTTATGTCACGCTCAAATTGTCAGATTATTGAAATATATCATTTTCTAGGCATACTTAACTTACCTTGTTTTAATCTGACGCGCTCGAGTTTTTCTGAGGATCAATTTTTTTTTACTAATCTGACGGGCTGCCCTCAACGCACCCCACTATATTAAGAGCTCATATATGGTAGGGTACATTACAGGATGCAAGGCTTCTCTCCATATGATTTTCTCACGCGCTCGAGTAACGCGCAAAATCCCCGCTTGGGCTCCCCTACTATAAGGTGTAGTGCAAGGTGTAGTGACGATGAGGGTGGAGTATTGAGTCGAATCGCTACTGGAGAAAAAACTTGGATTGATCATTACAATCCTGAGTCCAAACAAGGTTATATGCAGTGACACAAATACGCACACCACCACCGAAGAAATTCAAGATGTCACCATCTGCTGGAAAAGTCAGATGGCAGATGACTCAGAAGGGATACTGTTGATAGAACTCAGAAGGAATTTTGTTGATAGTTTTTAAAAACAAAGTCGTCTCCACAGCTATAGAATACTACACTTCAATTCTACAATAGTTGTAAGAAGCCATCAAAGAAAAAAGGAAATTGACCAAAGCTATTCTTCTTCTGCACGACACAAGAGTTGTTTTTCGTTTACTGCCCTGCATAAGGTGGGCTTCGATATTTTACATCACCCACTCTACAGCCATGATATGGCCCCCAGCGATTATTATTTTACTCCAAAATTGAAAATAAATTTTGTGGAAAGAAGTTATCCAACGACGAAATGAAGGTTGTGACTTCGGCATTCCTTTCCGACAAAGACAAAACATTTTTAAAAATGTGGATGATAAACTTACATTGGATGATAAACTAATTATAACTAATTATATTCTTACTCCTTTTCCACGAACTTAATGTACCAACTTCGTACATATTTATAAGTAGTACTTGACACTTTCAAAATCAAAGCTATCACGGTATAGCCCCAACCATTCACCAACTATGACTGCGAGACAGTAAGATATGATTAAAATACAGCATTAATGCCATCAAAAAGTCAGCTATTATCCAGGGGTTTTACAATAAAGACAATAATTTTGTATTTAAATAAAACACCGAATAATTAAGATATGGGGCTATTCCAAATGTAGTACACATGATATTTTTATGTCTGGAATTAAATTTTGTTCACGTGATTCCCGCAAGCACGTTTGTAGTGATGGATTCATTGTAGCCAATTCCACGCCACTCCTAGCGGAAGCCTAGTGTACACATAGGCTTAACATTTTGTTTAAATGATAGCGCAATGTAACGTCAAAAACGTATATGCCTGTTTGAAATACGTTCAAAAATTTATTTCGCATACTTGTTTTTTTGAAAACTTATTTGTTGTTTGAACTTTAAGGTAACTGAAAATATAAATGGCAGCCAGTGCCAAAGCACTAAAGATAACCAACATTTCCAGCCCAACCATTGAGGCGGTTCTTAGAGCGCTCGTAATACATATGCAAACTAATCTTTGCAGTGTTGTTAGCTCCTTGATATTAGTTTTTTTCTCCGCTGCTTTCCACCACACGACCGCTCTATACACCAAAATCGGCCTGACTACACATGTGAATATGAAATAGGCTGCCCTAGGTTTAAGACCCCAGGTATTGGGGTAGGCGGACCGGCAAGCGAAAAGTGCTGCGCGAGCCTTACCAATTCTGCGCTTCACGTTGGCCCCCCAGTTCAGTTTCCTGTCTAGTATAAGACCCAAATATTTAACACTATCAGCAAGTTCCAATGTTATC